>CM034305.1:14248568-14948568 GCA_019925795.1 Dendrobium chrysotoxum
TTCTTATCTACGTTCGAATCCTCTTTAGCTTCCCCCAATTTGAGATTTGATTCTACTGATGTTGGTGTCGGTTTACAAGCTAGTTTGCTTGATTCTTTAAGAAAATCAATAATGTATTTTTGTTGTGAAATGAAAATTCATCTGCTGAAGTGAGTCAACTCAATTCCTAAAAATATTTCAATATGTCAAATTCTTTGATCTCAAAATTCCTTGGTAAGACATTTCCTTATAATCTCTTTCTCATTTTCATCATTCTCAGTCAAGATGATATCATCCACATAAACTAACAAAATTGTGACTACCCCTGACTCTTGAGTGTTTGAAGAATAACGTGTGATCCTCTTGCCTCTACCAATATCTATTGACTAGCATGACCTTTGAGAATCTTTCAAACCAAGCTCCAGGTGACTGATTTAGCCCATATAAAGCCTTTTTTAACCTGCACACTGTCACCCCAAGAATTCTCGTTGAATCATGGTGGAATCTCTATAAATACTTCTTCCTCCAAATCCCTATGTAGGAATGCATTTTTTACATCTAGTTGTTCCAGATGCTAGTTATAACCAGATGTTAGGAAGAGCAAGATCCTAACAGTGTACATCTTGGCCACAGGTGCAAAAATTTCCTAGTAGTCAATGCTATACGTCTGAGTGTACCATTTCGCTACCAGTCTTGTCTTGTACCTTTCTAGTATACCATCGGCTTCGTATTTTAGAGAGAATACCCATTTACAACTGACTGGTCTTTTTCCCACTAGTAGGACAATGATCTCCCAGGTATTGCTCTTCTCCAGGGCCTGCATTAGATCTTTCATGATATATTTCCAATTCTCATCAGATAAATGTATCAAAAATATTGTTAGAAATATGAATATCATTTAATGTAAGCAAAAAATTTTTGTATGAAGGTGAAAAATTATAGAAAGATACAAAGTTGGTTACAGGGTACACGGGAGACTTTTTAGGTGAACTTGTGTTTACCTCAATTTCCAAAGATGGTTCAAATTCTTGGATCTGTTCTAGAGCATAGTTTGGATTTGTACGCCTGGAATATACCTTTCCAAATCTCATGTTATCCATAATAGCTTTGTCCTCAATTTCCGTGGCTTTCGTTTCAAGTTTAGGTGGATCGATTTGAGATGGAGCTGGAAGGTCAAGGGGGCAAACTCACTTTCCTCATCTTCCTCAATTTCAGTCTCCCCCTGAAGATGAGGTTTGGTGAAATAGGACATTTGTTCGTCAAACGTGACGTAAACAAATACAAGGGTTTTCTTGGTAGAGGGGTGATAACACTTACAACCTCTCTGAGAGGATATGGGCTCCGAAAATTCAAGCCCTGGCCTCCCCGTTGCCGCTGCTTTGTGCTTTCGCTCGGGGAGTTTTAACGGATTAAGTTCCGGGTTAATCCGGGGGAAATTTTGGGAAGGCAGATTGGAATTACAGATAAGACACTGCCCAGAGATTTCGCCCTCATTTTGCGAGGACTTTATGATCTGAGTTCTGGTTTCCTATAGGCGCAAGCCCCTATAGTTAATTACCCCCTCCCGATCATGAAAGAGAACTTTCGATTAAGGCTAGTCGTCGGTGAATACATTGTATCCGTAGATACATGATATTCGGCATATAGTAGCAGCAAGGGCTTTGGTTTGGATGTTTGAAATTTTGATATTTAAAATCAGAAAATTTCACCATCTTGCACTTAAAACGGATGGTGGGGGGAGTGATGATGAGCCTGATCAAGATCCCATTGTTCCGTCGTCTCGGGCCATCATGGTCCCTGGTCTACTTAGTCAGAGGAGGTAGTCGACCCAACCTGACAGAAGGATCCTTGTCAGCAGCCATGGGTTGCGTCGTCCAAGGGTAGCTTGTAGACCTAGGGTGGATGTTTGTCTAAGGGGATAAATTTGAATCCACCTTAACTGACATAGGGCTTTGTGCCATATCGATTATATCTTATTGATTCATTGCTCAATGATTTAATGCCATTGAGGAGCATACGGGCACTGACTATGACCGTAATATAGTGGTGCCATTTGACAGCGAACCACCCAGTTCAGGGGATCCCGGTCATAACTGTTTACCTGCGGTGTCATTTGGCGACAAAACCGTAGGTGTGGTGCCATTTGGCGGCGAAACTACCGATTAGAGGACACATGCCACGTCCTTATTAGCAAGAGACATATTAAGAATGAATCTTAGTGATATTCTCGACTAGACATTAGCTCTTTGTGAGCTAAAGTGATTGTCAAATTTATCCACCTAGGCAAACTTTTGCGGAGGGCGGATGAGTGTATTTTGTTTAAAATGATTGATGATTGAATTTTCATTTAAAATATCTTGAATTTGAGATTTTAGATTTTATGGGCATTTGAGGACATTTTGAATGGTTATGGTAGTTTGAGGGCATTTGACAACATGTGATCCCCTCCGGTTGATATTTATCAACACGGTCATCATCGGGGTGCATGAGGTTATTTGAAGATACTTGTATTATGTGAAAGTTTGAGGGTATTTAAAAATAATTAATCCCCTCTGGTTGAGATAAACATTCAATGCGGCCATCATTGGGGTATATAGGATCATTATATTTCTGTAGATTGAACCTTGTCAACTCCGCCTACTCGCCGACAAAGGATCAGGTTTCGTTGGTTTTATGTTTTTGCTGATAATTTTTTTTGTTATAGACCTTGAAGGCCTAATATGAACTTATAAAATAGATATTCCGGTCGAAACCTTGACCGTATATCTATTTAATACTTCGAGCCCTGTCGACTCCTATCTATCCATATAAAAGGATCGGGCTCAAACTGGAGTTCATTTATTGGCCCGCGCAATATCCCTAGACGTCACGTGTGTACCCATAACACGCTTGTTGGGGCCCATGTGGGTTTTATGATTGCACTTGCCCCCATTTTGTGTACCTATGTGCATACATATTACAGTGCATGTGTGGGAATATTTAAGATGTTTACAAGAGCATGTATGGTAAGTGTCTGTAGACACCGCGACCGTAGTCTTCAATCCCACCATGCTACAAGAGCGTGTATGGGGTTTGAGGTACCACCTGTCTGTTCAGTTTGAGTCTGGTTTCCTGCGTTTCATTTAAATTCCCTGTGCATTTGATATTTTCTGTCTTTTTTTCTCTAGTACAGGTCCTCTATTTGCTATAAATTTCGGCAACATCCCGATATATCCCCCGTTTGGGGGAAATGTAGGGGAGCTAAGCCTTCCCATCACGCTACAAGAGCGTGTATGGTAGGTGTCCTCAGACACCACGACCGTAGTCTTCAATCTCACCACACTACAAGAGTGTGTATGAGGTCTCCAAGGCACCTATTAAAAAAATGCACAGTTTTCTTTCCCCGCAGGCACTGAGGCGCATAAGGGTGCATAAGGTTATCCTCACTACGTTACAAGAGCGTATAGGGCCTACCCGCCTCGTCGCATGTTTCACACAAGATTCCCCCCTACCGTGCTACAAGAGCGCGTAGAGGAGGTCCGTCGGCTCGTCACACACGTCGAAGACGAGATTTGGAACTTTATACCTGCGCAGGATTGGAGTGGGATCGCGAGTGGGAGGAGAAGACTAGCTCGAAGGCATCGCTCCTTCGGCCTTTTAATAACGAGAGCGAAGACGTGTGAATGTTTGGCGAGATGCGACGTCGAACGTGCGCTGGATGGCGACGACGTGCGATTCGGACAGGTATGCACGATTAAAATTTTTTTTTTATATATTACATGTCAATGGTGGATGAATATCTAACAAAGATACACTTGAGTGCTCTTGGATCTAATTTTTTTCTATTTTGACTGTGAATGTGAACATAAGCAGTGCACTCAAAAATTTTGGGTGTGAGGTTATTATTGGTTCGGACTTCAGGGAAAAAAGAGGCCAGGATATTCATTGATATTTTTAGTCCCAAGATTTTTGAAGGTAGTCAATTTATGAGATATGTGACAGTCAAAAGGGATTCCCCTCAATACGATTTGGGTATATGGAGGAATAGAAGTGTACGGGTGGAGGTAAGAAAGTGGCCATTTTTTCTTTCTGCAACTCTCTTTTGTTGTGGGGTATGAATGCAAGAAGACTCATGAATGATACCTTCCTTTTGAAAGTAGGAGGATAGAATTAGGTTAAAATAATCTTTGGCATTATCGGAATAAAATTTTCTTATTTTTACCCCGAATTGATTATGGATCATAATATGAAAAATGGGGAGAATAGTGCAAACATCGGATTTATGTTTGAGAAGAAAGATCCAAGAGACTCGAGTGCAGTCATTAATGAAGGATACAAACCATCATGCCTCTAAGATGTTAGGGATTTTTTAGGATCCCCAGATATTACTATGAATAAGGTAGAAAGGAGTATAACATCTCTCATTTTTGTTTGGGAAAGAAACTCATTTATGCTTAGCTAACTCACAGGTTTCACAATAAAAATATTCATTTTTTAACTCATAAAAAATTTTGGATGCATATTTTTTAAGACATCAATAGATGGATATCCTAATCTAAAATGATGAAACCAAATAGTAGGTTTTTTATTAGATATGAATAACATAGAATAGCTATTATTGATAATAGTGGATTTGCTCAGCTCTTCGAGGTAGTGCAGCACATCTTTCTCCTTAACAAGTACAATCTTCTTCCCCGATCCCTAGTCCTCATATAAACAAGTAGGGTTAAATAGGAATCGACAATTATGATCATTAATAAGTTTTTGTATGGAGATTAGGTTTGTAGATAATTAAGGTCCTAGAGCATATTTTTGAGAGTGAGAGAGGGAGGTAAGGGTATGTCTCCTTGGCCTACAATTGCGGTAAGAGAACCATCAGTAGTAATGATTTTCTTATCACTCAAGCAAGGAGTGTAGTTGATGAAGTGGTTAATAAAGTGTGTCATGTAATCTGTGGCTCCTAATCAATGATCCATAAACCCTTCAAATATTTTCTAGAGATAATTAATCCGATAGATATAGGAACTTAACTGAAAGTGTAAGAGAAGAAGATGCCTGTGATTTTTCAAGGGATACCAGGAGTTGTTTTAACCTATTAATATCTTCTTTGTTGAGCTCTCTAAAGCTGGACTGTGTTTCTAGCAGGACTGACTTGTTGTAGCGTTAGCTTGTGATGTCCCCTTTTTTATCCACTTCTTTGATTCCACTCCTTATTTGGGGGCTTTTCATATAACTTCCACCGGGTCTCCTTCATGTGTCTTAATTTTTTGCAATAATTTCACCAAAGGGAGTCTTTATTGTCTTTAGGTTTTGAGAAATCCTTACCTATTTCCTTTCATAGTGCCTCATTGGTTGTCACCATTGATGAACTTTCAACAGCCTTTGGTTCCAACATTACCCCTCCTCGGCTTTCCTCAGCACGAATGAGAGAAATTGTCTCATTTAGTGAGGGTGTCTCATCTTTGCCAAGGATCTAAACTCTAACCTGGTCAAACTCTGCATTTAATCCTACAAGAAGATCATACACTCTATCTTTCTCAATAAAGCTTTCGGGATAACATCTTTTGGAATCTTGATCTCTATTCTCTATACATTTGTAGTGATCAAATTCTTGCCACAAGCTTTGAAGGAGAGTGGCATATTCAATCACGGTCTTTCTTCCTTGTTTTGCGCTTCCCACCTTTACCTTAATTCGAAGACTTGAGCAGCAACCCGAGCTTTTGAGAAGGTTTACCAAACAGCGTCCTATATGTCTTTTGCAGTAGATAGGAACATAAAAGTATCACTAATTTCTGGAGTTATGGAATTCCACAACCATGACATAATTATGGAGTCTGCTTTATCCCATGCCCAAAAATTAGGATCTCCTACTTTTGGTCCTACCCTAAGGAGTTGATTCATCTTTCCTTTTCCTTTCAAGTAGATCTTCATAAATTGAGACCACTTCAAGTAATTCTTCTTATTTAAGCGATAAAAAAGTTTCATATTTTGGAGGTCTCATCTTCCTTGTTTCACCATAGAGCCCTTCATTTGGTCAAAGCTTTGGGAGGCATTAACTTCAGACATTGCGGCGTCAAAAGGTAGTGATAAAGGCTACATCAATCAAGCTAGCAAGGTGCAGAGCAGCAATGAAGGCTGTGTTGGTTATAGATAGGATGGCAAGGGAATAGTAGTAACAACAAGGGCAGGCCGGCAATAAAGGCACAACAGCATAAAAAAATATATCTGTTTTTAGGGTTACAGCAGGCTTCAATGATAGTAGCAGCATTGCAGCAGCAAGCAGGCTCAAAAATAGCAATGAAGGCTACCTGGAACAATAGCCCTCAGAATTCTGGCAACAGTAATCAAGGTCGGTGGTGGGACAGTAGAGAAAGTGAATTATGTATCCTTAGACTCTGATACCATGTTAAATTCAAAGAATTGGAGAGGGAAAAAGGCATTATATTATTACACAAAGCTATCCCTATTTATAAATCTATACAAGATATCTTAAAAAGGAAACAAATAATTATAGAATAATGCATAATTGTACTAATATAATCCTTCCTAAATCAGCCACCAAAATATGGAAGGACAGTGGTGTGATCCAGGTGAGCTTCCCACGGATCCCCATGTTAACCATAGGATCAAGAGGGAAGGGACGGTTGGAAAGGCTGGACAGTATTTGACGTTCTTAATATAGACTAACAGCTCTCACATAACGACAAATATAACCATGACTAATAAAGGACTAACCAGACAAACATAAAATAAACATGGATCAAAATGAATGTAACACAGAGTAAACATGAAACAAAATATAAGCATGACATGAGCATCCTCGCATTATATTCTACATGGATGTTGATAATCATGTTATGCCCAACTATCCTAGGGTGTGAAGAATTCTTCCCTAAAATGTTCAATAAGCGTGCCTAACCTGATGAGCTGACATTGATGATGGAATAGGCTTTTGTATAGCTCTCAAAACTCCCAAAAAAATAGATAGACAATATAGTCCAAAAAACATGGAGGATGCCAACACCTATCATAAAAAATTTTCTAGGGATATAAGTGACCCAACAACTAGCATATAATTTGAAGGCATCAAATCAAATGTCCCCATGCATCATGCAAATGTGCCTTATGTGGGCTCCAAAATTCACGCCCTGTCTTTGTTGAGAGAGTTTAGATGGTCACATGTCAATTTTTTAGAAGACAGATTATACCGAAGATAAAAAACTACCCACATATTAAGAACTTTATAATTTATTTTCAGGTTTTTCATAAGCGCAAGCCTTTATGGTTAATTAACCCTCCCAGTAATGAAAATTTTTTTTTGATTAAGACTAGTCATCAGAAGCTCAATGCTAAACGTATAGTAGCAGCAAATTTGATACAAAATTTAAAAATTTACTATAGTGCACCTGAAGTGGGTGGTTGGGGGATGATGACAAACATGATATAAATCTCATTATTTTGATGTCCTGGGTTATCATAGTCTATACTCTACTTGGTCAGAAGAGCTAGTCAACCCAGCCTAATTGAAGAATCATTCTTAGCATCCACGGTTTGCTTCGTCTAAAGCCTTGTAATTCTAGGATTGTCTAAGAGGATAAATTTAAGTCAACCTTAAGTAAAAGATAATTTTGTATCCTATCAAGTGCACTAAATTATTTTTTAGCCATTGTAGAACTTACGGGATTTGACCATGACCGTAATTTGATTTGACCATGACCGTAATTTGATGGTGTCATTTATGGTAAAACCAACCAGTTAGACAACCCCAATTATAACAGTTTACATGTGGTACCCTTTGGCGACAAATTCAATAGCTAAATCATATGTGTTATGTCCTGACTAGTGAGAGATCATTTTAGAATAAATCATAGCAATACACTTGACATCAGCTCTTTCTAGAAGTTAACCTTAAATTTGCCACCCTTGACAAACTATTAGGGAGAATTGATGAATTTTGCTTGAAGTATAATAGATAAATTTCACAGATAATTTTTTTAATTTTAAAAATTTTTAAAGTGTTATTTATTTGGAGATAAACATACCCGGACTTCTTTGTTAGAGGCATAATCGTACTATTTATATTAAGATCTTTGGTAATTGCTTAGATTACTAGTCCTATATTAAATTCTTCAGTATGATTTACACATATAGTAAAATCTCCTTTATTGTTCATAATGAAATCAGCATGTGATAGAGCTAACTCTACCTTGATTTATTGTTCACTAATTCTTATTCATTTAAGTTAAATTCAAGTGATAGAGAATTTTAATTCATGCACCTTAGTTCTATTAAATAAAATAAATATCATTTTTGCCAATCACATTAACTATACAAATTATATTTGGCATGTTAATTTGTATAATACATATGGAAATTTATTGCAACAGCATAGGCATGGTATGCTTATATGTAGGTTGGTAGACCCTATTAGATATTGGCTGGCTGGGCCAATTGGCCCACAGAACGACTCTATAGAAAAATCATTGAATTTTCTTGGGTTGATGTTTACCTTCCTGATAAAGGGTATTTGATAGACCGACTATATATATATATATATATATATATATATATATATATATATATATATATATATATATGAATGGACTTGAGCTTTAAGTATAAATAACTAAAAAGTCATATGGAGGTATGATGATACCTAACGTGGTTGCATTAGAATGATAGTATATGTGTAGCACTTTGATATATGCATTGGTTACATTAGCATATTAAAATCTGTCATAGGAAACATATGTCATTGCGACTTTGATATAGTGACTTGGGGTGTAAACGAGTCGAGTTGAGTCGAGTATCTACCTAATCGAGCTACGATTGTTTGGTTCTTACTGAGCTCGAGCTTGACTTGAGCTCGTCTACTAAGCTCGAGCTTGATCTTGTTAAAAAATTGATAAGCTCAAGCTTGACTTGATTGCTCGAGCTCGTTTTGAAAGCTCGAGCTTGACTCGATTGTTAAGCTCAATTTATTTATTTTAAATTTTATTTTTTTATAAGATTTTTTATTTTTAATATAGAATTAATTAATTAAAAAAATATTTAAATATATTATATAATATTAATTTAAATTAATTTTTAAATATATTTTAAGTTAATCGAGCAGCTCAATGAATTTTCGAGTCGAGCCAGGCTGAGCTCAAGCTCATTTAATATATGAGCACGAGTATAGGCTCATGCTCGAACTCGTGGCTTGATAAACTCACTCGTAAGCTCGTGTAAGCTCGCAAGTCGGCTCAGCTCACTTACACCTTTAATAATGACTATGAGTTGCTACTCATACATTTTGGTTGTTCATACTGCATGCCCCCCACTTCCTTATTGTTTATACTTTTATAGATAGAAGTTACATGCAGAGTTTGATCTGTCAAATTCACTCATTACTTTTTTATAGCAGGTCCTATCGGAGTGCTAGGTGGACTGCCATCTCAGGAGCAGATCTATCAATAATATATCATATTTAGTACCTTTATATTTTATAGTAGATTACCATATATTTAATTTCATGGGTTGGGCAGTTTATTTCCTATCATTTGTTTTGATATTTCATTTGCTCGTAGTAGCCCTTTTGTATTGATGTACTATTTTTTAATTTATAACAAATGCAATGAAAGCTAAATTTTCTTTCATTATTTACTCTGATATATTTGATTTTATTATTGGTTTAATCACTTTTTTCTTCTTGTGAGTACGAAACAGGCCATTTTATTCCTTCATCAAGTCTTGTGTTACCGTAGTGTACCATCTTTCGGATCCGAGGTGTGACAATATGAATGATGATGGGCACATAATCACAATTAACCCTTAATAAGGACAACTTTTAAAAAATAATGCATACCACCCATACATATCTTCAACTAGAGAGTAGTCATCATAGATATCATGAAAGATATGTGAATAATATGAATTGACAATCCACATATCATAATCTCTATGCTAATAAATTTTAGATTGTCTATGATAAATTGATGACATTGATAGTGAGTGAGGGCAAGGGTGGTTACGGTTTGGGTTAAATTATGATAGTATATCATGGATTAAGGAAAGAACATATTATGTAACTATTGGATTATAAAGAATATTAGAATTTGAATTAGGAAGGATTTTGAACAAATTAGTATTATAGAAAATGAAGAGGGAAGTTTCAAAATTGATGGATGCACGAAGAAATTAAGATGTTGAGGAGTTTCTTTAGGGTTTGGGAATCTTTTGAACCTACTTTCATGGTGATGGTGTCGTGCATGCAATAAAAAAGACATGGAAACAATGCAAGAGGTGATCAATCGAGAAAGGATGAGAAGGGATTAGAATTTTTTGGGTTTTGCATGAAATCAAGGATAATTAAGACCAAGGGAAATTGCAAGAAAATTAAGGAAGCAAAAACTGAAATATAAAAAGAACATGCAGGAAGGGATTTTCAGGGTTTGTGGCAGGATTAAAATGGATCTCTTCGGCTTAAATACCAATTGATGAAGGTAAAAAAGCATTTTATGCTTAATGTTGACTTGGTAGAGAGAAAAGGAGGTGGTCTAGGAGAAAGCGACCAAAAGAGGTAAAGAGAAAGCATCACTCAAGTGCGAGAGAGGAACTAGAGTGAGAGAGCAAAGAGACCAAAGAGGAATGGGATAGAAATAACAACCTTGATTCCAATTTTCATTCATAATATCATAATGTGTACAATACAAGGTGTGGAACCTTTATATGGAGTAAAGCATACTAATGACTAAATACTAATAAAGGACTAGTATGACATAAACATGAAACCAACATAACATAAAATAAATGTGATACAAAGTAAACATGAAACACAACATAAGCATGCCAGTGGGACAAGAACATGAGTGACACATGAAAACGATGGATGGACTTGATGATTATGTTCTGCTCAACATTAGAGGACCAGAGAAAGTTTTAAATGAACAATCCAGTCACTATCAAGATCGAACTTAACATAAATAAAGATGCCTCTGCAAACCACTGTTTTTAATCATAAGCATGAGACCAATCTAACTGATTTGAATTCGAGCAAGCTTCCAAAAAAAAAAAAAAAAAAAAACGAGCTCTAGAAAATTGCCTTTAAGAAAAACATTTCTAGCTAGTTTTTATTTTTTTTTCCCAATAATGGATCAAGAAAAGGAGTTTTCCAAAACATTATAACCTTTGAAAGAATGTACTGCGAGAGAAATAAAATACTACATAGCATAGACGCATAATGCATGTGATAAAATCTTATTTCCACAATGAGAAATCAAAATAAGGGTGCCTTAAATTATATCTTGACAGGTTAAACTAACTTCTGCCCGTTGCGTAAAGACAAAACAACAGCTTAAAGATATATTGAATGATTAACCAGAAATAGTGATAAAAAAATAAGACAACACATGACAAACTAGCAACTGTCTGTAAATCCCAGTTTCAGCTGGGAAATATTGTTTTCAAGTAGTTAAGGTAAATAAGAAGATGGAATAAAAGCTAAGGTGCAGACAAGACCTCATGACAACGAAGTCCGAGATGTTCAGACCATAGGGAGAGGCGAAGACTAAGAGTAAACTTTCCTGCATTCCATGACTTCCCACTCATGGAAGAATTAACAAATTCTTTGTCTTCAATAACCACACCAATCTGCACAGTTAACATACTCAATGTGAGGGTAGAAAATAAACTGCAGTGGTTTGAATCACGAAAGGACAACAAAGATAAACAGATAAATCAGCCGACAAATGTGCATTAGCTAGATTATGCAATCAGAAAACCAGAGTAAACCTTGGATCCTGTTTGGCAAGATAACTCTTACCAAGAACTATGCCCAAGAGTAGTACATGTCTACCTACAACGCTCATAATCATGAAAGGAAAAATATCTGTAAATTTTGTTAGGGTTTTGGCATAGAGCAGAAGAGCAAATCAAGAGGAGGAAGTTGATAATTTTTTCAAATGAATATATATATATATATATATATATTTGAGGTATGAATACCAATAAGAAAAGTAATTTTATTGATGAAATCTGAAAGTTAAAATTTTATTATATGATCTATATTGCCTTCTAGATTTTAAAATTTAATTAATAAAAAAACTGAAATTTAATAAAGTTATGATAGAGAAAAAATTAGAATCTTTATGTTATGAAATTAATTTTAGAAATAATAAGATTGTAATTCAAGAAATTTGAATGAGACTAAAAAGAATATTTAGCTATGATGATATATTTGTAATTTACACACAATGTTATGTAAAAAAATAAATTGGATTTATTAAGTATAATTATAGTACTAAGACAAATTATAGTTAAGTTTGACAAGAAAGATTTTTTAAAAAAGAGATTGAGGCAATAATTAAAACAAATTTATAGAAATTAATAAAAAATCATATATATATATATATGTTATTACTGGTTTCAGGCTAAATGTGGTGGCAACTAAGGATTAAGTGACTAAGAGAATCTTTTGAAGTTGATATTGGTGATCTCATTTCTTAATTAGCGTAACATTTCCTTTCTTCAAGACCGACTTCATTTATTGAATTAGTTATAATTTATGTTCCTTATATGCATGAGATGATTAATTGTTATAAAAATAAAATTGAGATCAACTTACATTATTAATCTTTTCCATGAGAATGATCGTTCATATTGCTATGAATGAAGCATGTTTTCATATTCTATCTCAAGTTCTTAAACTATACATTGCAACATTCCATACAAAAATATATTGTCTACAAAGGAAAATTGAAAAAGAAATGAGATATAAGTATGCTTGTATGTGTATGTTGAATGATAGTTACCACATAATGGTACTAATTAGAGACACAAATGTTCCCTTGTGTTGATGATTTTTACCTTCCACCTTAAACAAGAGTAGAAATATAACATAGATCCTCCTATGCTAATAGAAGATGTATCAACTAGCGGTAAGTTGGTGACTTCCCATCCCAGATAATAGTGGGCATAATCTACGCCCAATTGTGCCGACGAGGGACATATCATCCAATGGGGCGTTAAGTTAATGTAAAGATGGTGCTTCTAAAACAAATGTATTAAGTATATAATACAGTATATGTTCATATATGATAAGCTCAATATATGTTCATGCTCTTAAAGGCAAGATGAATGTTATGATTCTACAATTATATATCACTTTAACTGATACGCAATGTTTGTGATTTCCTTAACAGTTTAAAAAGATGAGTAGCATACATGATTCTTTTTCATTTGAGTTATTATGATTTTGAAGTGTGATATATCCCCTAAGTTATATTTATAACCCACACCTGCCATTTAATAAATATATACAAGAAAGAATTTTGTGATCTAAATGAGTAAGAGAAAGGATTTTGTATACCACCGATATGGAGCTGAAAGGAATAGGTATTTATGATTCCTGAATGTTGTGATAATTATGGTGTGTGGGTGTTTTATAGCAATGAAAATTTAAGGATTAACGACTCTTTTTAATGTATTGAAATTGAAGGAATTATTTTGAAAAAATTTTATGTAAATAAAAGTATTCAAAAGCTCCATCTAAGCATATGTTCTTTCCCTAATATTCCAAGCTCTCGGGCAAGGTCATGATAATTCCCCTATTTGGACCTGATCCTTCACCACCACCTATTCTAAGGACCCTTATTTCTCATGTGGTTCTTTCTCTCATGTTCAGAGCATATGTGACTACCTCTCATACTATTTGCGCTCCTCAATCTTTCGCTAAGTTGCTGGGGGATGAAAGCTTCAAGCATTCAATGCCCATCGTGCAACCATTTTCATTTATTTTTCTAAAAAGGTTCAAACCGACCTTAACATGAGCAACTCTCCATTTTTCATGATAAATCTGAGATTTCTAAGCAAATAACTCCATTCTTTTTCTTCATTGTGGGCAATTTTTTTTTTGGGTCTTGAGATAATATGTAAATTTATGTTAGACTTGCATTTAAATGTTCATTTATCTTTTAGGCTTATTGTTCCGCACCATATTATCATCAGATTATCCTTAAAAGCATATTATTCTTGAATTTTCTCATGTTGATCCTATGTGAGTGTATCTAATACGTACAATAAAGTGGTCTTCTCACTTTAACTCATCCATGGAACCACCTATCACGCATGTTTGGAATTTGTTTACAATATAATCTTTCAAGGCTCACGTTGAGCTGAGGAAATCAACCAGTATTGGTTTATTCATTTAGGTTCTTGGGAGAGCATAAAAATGATCAAGATCTACCTTCAAGCATGTTAGTTACAATTCCTCCTACTTAAGATCAAGTATGCAAACAAAATTTGGAATAAATCAAGATCTTATAAAGGAATCATAGCCCTCCCCTACTATCCTAATCCCTAAGGATGTATTCATCTCCTCATATACGTTCAAAAAACATTAATCCAGGTTAGGGGTGTAAACGAGTCGAGTCGAGCTTGAGTAGTGGCAAACTCAAGCTTGACTCATCCCTCAAAAGAGCAGCTCGAACTCGAGCTCGAGTTCGAGCCCAAAGAACAAGCTCGAGCTCGAGCCCAAAGAACAAGCTCGAGCTCAACTCATCCATTCTCTCTCAAGCTCGGCTTGTGATTAAATGGAGGTCGGAGCTTGCTTCGTCGTCGTTGGAGAAGTGTCGGGCCGGCCGCAATGTTGAAGAAGATCGCCTGTTTTCGAAAATGAGAAAAGCATTCTGTACTACTACCCTGCCTTGGAGAAGAAGAAAAAAAGATGAAGGAGACAAAATGTTGTGTAGCTTTAGTAAAGCTGTTTTACAGAGTAGCAGCTTTTTTCAAAAAAAGAAAAATCAAAATAGCTATTTAATTGATTTTTTGAAAACTGTACTGGTGTAATAATTTTTTTGAGTGAACCGGTGTTGAAATTTGAACAACTGTTGTAAAAGTAATAATATATTAATGATATAATAAATGCTATATATTTTTAATACATAAAAATTTTATATTACTCTTAATTTTAAATAATTAATTAATTCTAGCAGGCTCGCAAGCCGATGAGTCTTTGTCAAACTCGAAAACTCATTTAATATTCAAGCTCGAGTTTGAGCTCGAACTCGAGCTCGTGGCTTGATAAGCTCGACTCGTGAGATCATTAACGAGTTGAGCTCCAACCAACTCGGCTCATTTACACCCCTAATCCAGATCCTCTAGATAGACTACCCTAGTAGCCTCTCATCTTTATCCTATTGTTGAGGATATCTATGACCCAAACTTCGATCAACCTTATGACTTTGATGATAGTACAAGAGGACATGAGTTTTCAAATCATGTTTTTCATACATGGCAAGAATAGGAAAAAAATTTATAAACATTCCCCAAAGTTCACCATGCTTCAAATAAAAAGCACTACAAATAAGAGTTTTTGAGGATTTTCTCTTCTAGCATAAGGATGTTTTCCCTTATGTCATTATATTATCTTTAATTTTATTTTTTATTTTTTCATTTCATTTGAAAATTCTTTGTAATTGCTTCATGTTATACTCATTTCATTTACTAGTTATATTTTTTTCTAAAAAAAAATCATTATTTTTTTAGTCCGCAAATAGTCTTTAGATTGTTTAGAGGAATATCATTTCCTTGTTTTCTTGATAATAGAAGCAATTCTACCAGAACTCGGTCCAATGATTTTTCCCTTCAGTGATTTGCGTGTTAAAAACTTTTAGTTATGTAGTGTTTGATTATTTCTTTTCATGTGTTAACTAAGTTGTTTGTCTTAACTAATAGCACAAAAGAACAAGGGTTGGTTGTTTTTCTGATTATTCTTTTAACAAGAATAATGTATCATCATTCACATCAAACCCCACATTCTTACCGCTCATCATCATTAACATTATTGTAGCTAGCATTGGCGTAATAAATTCTTATTTTTCATTTGCTTTGTTGAGGGTTCTCTGACGTGTTAAGCATATTCTTTGTAACTCATTTACAACAAGTTTAATCCATGTAACATTAGATCTATGCATTATCCTTCCTAATCATTTGACAATAATTTTACCATTTGTCTAACAAACTCATTTTCTACCCTTCATTGTCCAAATCATGAAAGTCTATTTTCAGTCACCTTATATTAAATAGCTATCACTCCAACATTTACTCTAATATAATCATTCATTAATTTATTCTTCCTCAGTTTTGTCACACATCCATCTTAACATTTTTCACTCAATTAAAATATTAATAACTTTTTTATAGCTCAACATATACAGGCTCAATTTAAATTTTATGAAATTGGCTGTAAGCACTCATGATATCCTCTAATCACACAAAACTCCCAAGAAATTTTTTCATTTTAATCATCCAACTTTAACATTAGAAATTATATTCCCATCAACATCTTCATTCTTTTATAATAATAAATCCAAGATGATTCGGTATTACCACATCTTCTAAAAATATTAAACAATAATAGTGAACATCATACCCACCACAGGTACATATCATATATCCATAATTTACCTATTTCATTACATCTTGTTAAGCCAACACAGACTCTCTAGCAATAAACAAAAAAGAAGTAACCAGTTTCAACATCTTAGCAAAAATAAAACAAAATACAAGATTTAGACAATAAAAAAATATCAAATCATTATTGTAAAGAAAAATCAAATATTATCACCTACTGAACAAATTCCTTGAATGTGATAAAAAAGTGGAAATGTCATGGCAAATATAATGCTACTCTTCATAAGAAAACCAATAAAATACCTCAGAATCTCGAGATCCTAGCAAGCTCCTATCATTTAGGTTAGCTGATCCAATTAAAGCCATACGATCATCAATTATCATCAACTTGCTGTGCACATATACCTGAATGAAACATAGAAAGTAATCACATAAGATATTAGTAAAGTTGCAAAAGAGTTCCATCCGATCCAGATAAATCCATGAAAAAAAATGACGTCAACGACTTTAGTTTTCTTCTGATAGTCAATTAGAGGAAAACTATTTTGTTCATAGCATTTTGAACAACTTTTTGTAAGGGATATTTATGCCTAACCATTAAAATCTTTATTATTTAGAAAACTAGCATCTAAGTGTTCAAAATGAACGATCAAACCTATGAATTTGTGCCATGCATCTAAATTATTAAGAATTCATAAAGAATGATGTGCACAGGTACTCATATTTGAATGCACCCACCATGTTAAAAAAATCGTGCATGGGGCTTACCTGCTGCATCGCAAATGTCACCAACAAGATTCCCATGCCGTGCTAAGAAAAGCGAGCATGGGTTCCACTTGTCATGTCAAACGTGTCGCATTTAGGTTTTGAGAGTTTACAAGTTTATGGATTTGCATGGAAGATGATGACAATGATGACGATGTGAACACATCGATTTTCTTTTTCTTTTTCTTTTTCTTTTTCTTTTTATTTGAATTTTTCTCTTTTTAAAAAGGGGAGAGAGAATGAGAGAAAGAGAGAGAAGAAGAGAGAGAAGGAGAGGGAGAACTAGAGAGAGAAAGAGAGAGTAAGAGGAAGAGGGAAATAGAGAGAAAGAGAAAAGAAAAAGAGATAAAGAGAGAATGAGAAACAGAGAGAGATAAATAGGTAGGGAAGAGAGAGATAAATAGAAGAGAGAGGGAGAGAAGAGACATGGAGAGAAAAGTGACGATACGTAGCAAGCTGAGGGTTGGGGATGTCTCCTGACTAAAAAGCAATAGAATGGGGATGGGAGTGGGGACAGTGTTCGATTTGAGAGTGGCTCGGGTACGGGAACATGCAAGAGGGATGGGGTGCGGGATGGCTGGGGGATTTTTTATTTTTTAATATAAATGACAGAATTTTTTTAATATAAATGACAGAATAATGTAAATTATCATATTGCAAGCATGTAAAAAACAATCTTTTTCATGCAAATCTTAAAGTTTATTGCCATCAGAAACACAAGATGTATTTGTTGAAATAAAAAAATTGAAATACGAATTTGTTTTAACTAGTTCGAAGGGTGTTTTTTTTAATTTAGTTTTTTTATTATTATTGTTTAGTTTAGGGTTCACTTTCACTTAAAGCATACCTATTATGTTCTCTGCTATGAGAATGATTTGAATTCTTGGAATTGTTGCTCTACACTTGAAGATTGTTTGGAGATATTTTGGTTATTAGACTTGGCTGCTTGCGGCTTGACTACTTACCATTAAACGGCTTCCTCAAGCTTTTTTACAGTTGAATGAGGTTTTATGGCTGCTTGGTTTCTTGCAGACGTATTCTATGACTTGGTCATTTGAAGCTTTATGCGCCTGTCACTGTTTTACAATGGAAGCCTTGATCAGGTCAACATTTCTGGTTGTTGCGATTCTTAAGGATAAGTTGGGTGCAGTGGCCATATGCCAGTGTTGGCTCAAGCTGTTTGTGATTCCCATCGTTCAATTTTATTGGCTAGGAAGTTACAATTATCTAATGAAATATCGTGTAGTTAATTATTTAATTTTCTATTTAAATTTTAATTTTTTTTTCATTAAATTTAATTCTAATTGCTTTTATAAATATTTATCCTTTTTATATTAATTATTATTTTTATGTGGGGTCATTCCCCACGCTTTCATTAACTCCAACGACAAGCGTCATCTAGCTCCTCAAGTAAGCGCCTGCTTTGATTTCACCTCAAGTCATTGTCTCCTTTAAGGCATCTATTAGATATTGATGCCATACGGCATCAGTGCCCCACACATTACCTTGTGTCTATGGTTTCCTAAGTCAGTGCTCCATCACCCCTTGGTGCTGCATCGGCCTTGATTATGCCTTTGTTTAGGTTGGAGTCCTTGTCATTCCAGAACACCTCCTGTTAGACGCTTCCTCTTTCATTTTATTATAACTATCTCTCTACTCTTTTTATTTTAGCATCATTCGTCCATTAATTTTTGTGATTTGCGTTAAACACAATCACTTTCTCAATTCAATGTTCTTTTGTTAAAGCAATTGAGGGGATGAATGCTCCAGGTTTTCATCCTCGTTCTTACTCATTTCCCAATATTTTTTTCCAAAAGGTTCACATCCACCTCAACACAAGTTGTGCTACACCTTGCACAATAAACCTGCTCCCATCTTTTCTGAAGATGAGATTCTGATGAGGACATCCACTCTAGTTTTATTTTTATATTTTTATTTGATGTATTAGATTTATTTTAATGTTTATTGTCTTTTCCAATTTTGCCCTTACTTAGGAGTTTAGACATATGTAAGCCCAAGGGGCATTTTAGTACTTTTGGTTGTCTCTTTGTTTTGGGATATTTAAAGCCCTCTCCTCCTCCTTTGTGAGGGGATGATGATAATGAAAAGAAATTTCTGCATAGTGTTCTCTTGGTGAGTTCGAGTTGTGCCATGATCTCTTTGTGAGTTCATGAGAGGAGAGAGCCTAGGAGAGGCCAAACGCAATACCCATCAATCAGTGGAAGCGTCCCCGATTCGTGGTTCACTCTTCCCTTATCTCTTCTTTCCCTCCCTCCCCTTCCTTGCCGCCGGCCTAGATCCCTCCATCCGCAAAACCACCAGCCCCTCCCTCCTTTCCCCCCCAAGCTATCAACTCAAAGAACCCTTCCCACCGAAATTGCCATCTCCTCTTAAGCCGCCGGCCTTGTTCCCACCTCCACTCCCACCGCCGGCCCTCTCACCCCTTAGACCGCCGGCCATGCTTTCCTCCCACCTCCCTTAGCTCACTTTCCAAAGTAAAGGCCTTCCAAATTTGAGAAATTCCAATTAGGATAGTTTTCAAATTCAAAAATCAAATTGATTTGAATTTGAATACTTTCCTAAAATAGGAAATCTAAATTAGGAAAGCATTAAATCAGAATTCAATCAAGAAATCTGGATTTAATGGAGGGATTTAATTTAAATCCTCTTTCTTATTTAGGAGCCATTGATTTGGAAGGTAATTAATACCCCTACCCCACCTCCTCAACTAGCCATTGCCCCCCCCATACCCTTTCCTTTTTTTTTTCTAGCTAATTTAATGCTCTTTCCTAAGAGCTAAGTTGATTTTCCAAATCCCCCAACCCAGCCGTCCCCTCTCCCTACCTCTCTATCAGGCTCTCCTTCCAAAACTGCTCCTTAAATCCCTCCAAATTCCTGAAAAACTGCTCTCCTAGGTTGCTGCCAGAAATTTCTGGAGCAAACCGTGCCTTCCCACCACCTGGATTCAACCCCAAACTGCTGTCTATCAAGGGACAGCTGGCTGTCCAGATTTCTGGACATCACATAGAGTCTGTCCAAGAGTATTAGCAAACCCCACTGCTGTCCAAAAGAAAATCTGTTGCTGTCCGGATTAATTCCAGAGCTCGGGACAGCTTTGGCTGCTGTCCTGTGAAGACCAAAGGCTTTTCTAAGCCATACAAATTGCTGCCCAGAATTCCCAAGAGCCGAAACTGCTGTCCAGGTCTGCGAAATTGCTGTCCAGAGCTCCTAAGACCCAAAACCTGCTGTCCAGATTTCAGGGACAGCCCAGTCTCCTGTCCAGATGCTTCCCAGAGCATAATAGCTTGCTGCCCTGACGCCTACGGCAAGCTAGCTTGCTGTCCAGCCGTCCAAATCTGTCCTAGTTGCTGTCCTGAGGAGATCAAGTGTTGTCCAGCCGCCCGGAGGAACTCCCATTGCTGCCTAAAGGTTCCAGAAGTTTGAAAGCTGTTGTCCAGTAGTTTCAGCCACGCCATAGCTTCATATCTTCCATTCCATTGGGTAAACTCTTCCTCCAAGTCTCTTATCTTCTTAGTTTGCCTCTCAATTGTGATTATATTTTAATTCACAAAGCTCATGCCAAGCTCTTCATTGTTAAAGCTTAGAGAACTAGCGAGTTGAGTGAGGGACTCATGCATAGTGCCTAATCTCATTGTTAGTTTAAGAATTTATTGTTGAAAACATTCATGTATGCGACGTTAGATTAAATTGACTATTGCGATCTTAATTTCTATGAATGTAATTTAGCCTAAACTTGTCTTACCGCTCTTTGTGTTTTCTTTTGTCGTTTAAAATCAATATAAAGAAACAATTATTTTGTTCTCTAAATACTAAGCGTGCAAATTCATTAAGCATTTCATCCCATTCATGTTTTGTTCTACATCAGATTCATTAGTTGGTTAGCTTCCACTTACTTACTCAATAGCTAGCAAGTTATCTTAAGAGTTATCCCCGTGATGATATTATTTGCAGATTCATGTTTAAATTGCGACTGTTGGTGAATTATGTGTTAAGGTACTTTGACTCTCACCATGTTCTAATCAAATTATCTCTAGAAGCAAATTATTCAAGACTCTTCTGAAGGAGATCATTCTATGTAAATAACTCTTCGAATTAGATGCTTTAGTGGTTTCCATGTTTTGATTCTTCTTACGAACTACCTATAACTCTGGTTTAGGTTACTTTTTCTAGACTTTGAATTCTCTACTTTAACCAATTCTTTTGGTTTGATTTTTGCAAACCTTTACAAGAGAGTCCTATTGCTTCTAGTGTCTCTAGGCCATATGTGGTTAAGGTTTTGCTTAAAATAGACATTATTACTCCTTTGGATAAGGAGATTTGGATTGGCTCCTCCTCAAGTGGTTATTGGCAGAAAGTTGACTTTGAGAGCATTCACTCATATTGTTCAGCTTGCTACATATATTCAAATTGCAACAAGGTTCACCCTGAACTGAGAAAATCATTTTCTATGTATCCTATCATTCAATATAATGCGGATAACACAACTTAACAGATACAACATACAAACTTGGTGGTCATAGTTCATCCTACAATCGATTTGGATTGTAATCAAACTCTTGCTTTTCAAAGCCTCCATTTGAAGCTAGTGCATCTGTCCATAGTATCATCATAGTGGAAGGAACTTCCCCTTCAAATATCAAAATTGATTTAGATTCATTAGTTGTGATAGCGCATGCTCCTTACAATCTTCCTATTGTAGAAGATGTTGGTGACTAGGATATGATCAGTTAGTTGTATGCTTCTGATAAAAGTCTCCCAGTATTAAAGAATAATTGCATAAAAGGTTTCAAACCATGTTTGTTGAACGAGGCTGGAATAAGCAACAACAACAACAACATCAAGCATTTGTCCCACTATATGAATCTGTGGGCTCCGAAAATTCGGCCGCGGCCTCCGCCCGCTTTTTGCTTTCGAGGGGGAGTTTTTTAACGGATTAAGTTCCGGGGTAAATTTTGGAAGGCAGATGGGTTTGTAGATAAGACACTACCCAGAGATTTCGCCCTCATTTTGCGAGGACTTTATGATCTGAGTTCTGGTTTCCTATAGGCGCAAGCCCCTATAGTTAATTACCCCTCCCGATAACGAGAGAGAACTTTCGATTAAGGCTAGTCATCAATCAGATACGTAGAAATACGTGGATCTGGCATATAGTAGCAGCATGGGTATAGGTTTTGGAAATTTGAAGGTTTTCTATTTAAAATTGGAAATGTCACCATCTTACACTCAAAGCGGATGGTAGGGGAATGGATGATGGACCCGATCAAGATCCCATGGTTCCGTCGTCCCGGGCCATCGTGGTCCCTGGTCTACTTAGTCAGAGGAGGTAGTCGACCCAACCTGACAGAAGGATCCTTGTCGGCAGCCATGGGTTGCTTCGTCCAAGGGTACCTTGTAGACCTAGGGTGAGTGTTTGTCTAAGAGGACAAATTTGAATCCACCTTAGCTAACAGAGGACTTTGTGCCCTATCGATCATATCCTATTGATTCATATCTCAAGGATTTGATGCCATTGAGGAGCATACGGGCTCTAGTCATAACCATAATATAATGGTGCCATTTGGCGGCAACCAACTGGTTCAGAGGGCCCCGAGTCATAACCGTTTATCCTGCAGTGCCATTTGGCGGCGAAACTGCCGGTTAGAGGACTCGTACCACGTCCTTGCTGGCAGGAGATTGTTTGAGAATGGATCCTAGTGATATTTTCAACCAGGCATTAGCTCTTTGTGAGCTGCGGTTATTTTCAGATTTGTCCACCTCGCCAAACTATTGCGGAGGGTGGATGAGTTTTGCTTTAAGTGGTTGATGGTTTAATTCTCAGTTTTAAATATTTTGGAAATGGCATGATTGTTATTTTCTGGAATTTTGGATTTTCGGGTGTTTGGGATTTTGGATTTTGTGGGAATTTGGGAGGCATTTGAAAGTATTTGTGAACCCCTCCGGTTGAGATATACAATCAACACGGCCATCATCGGGGTAGGACGGGGTCATTTCTATTTTTGTATTTTGGACCTTGTTGAATTGACAGAGGATCTGGTTTCGTAGGCTTTATGCCTTTGTAAGTGAATTCTCTTGATTATAGGCATTGAAGGCCTAATATGAACGTATTAAAACAAATATATAGGTTGCCACAACTGTATATTTGTTTGATGGTTCGAACCCTGTCGACTCCTATTGACCTTTATATAAGGATCGGGTTCGAACCTGAATTCACTCATTGACCCGCGCAGCATCCCTAGACGTCACGTGTGTACTAATAACACGCTCGTCGGGGCCCATGCGGGTGTTTTGGGGTATTTTATAGTTATTTGATGAACCTTGTCGACTCCTGTTTATCTGCTTAGGAGGATCGAGTTTAAATTTACTGACCTGCGCAGCATCTCTAAACATCACGTGTGTTCATACAACACGCTCGCCGGGGCCCCTGCGGGTTCTGACTGTATTTGCCCCTTTTGTGTTCCTATGTGTATACAAATTAAGGTGCACATGTGCGGGGGTACTTTAGAATATTTGTGAACGCCTTCTGTCTGCTTGTACGGATGTTGCAGATCCGGTGGCGTTGTACAGCAGCTTGTGAACTGAATTGTTTGCTACCTTGTACAGGCAGACTGTCGTGCACTACCTGCAGTGCACTAACGAATCTCCTTCTTTCACCCGTGGATGCTTGAATTCACTACAGTTCTTTCATATACGCTTGTAGATAATGCACTATGTGTACGACGAGTTTCCTACAGCAATTCATAGAAGTTTGCTTTTATTGTAGTCTCTTTGCATTTGTTCATGGATAGTACATTAAGTACAATTCTCTTGTACTAGCTCACAAACAACTTGTTGAAAGAATAACATGTCTTCTACAATGACCTGTAAGAGCTTGGATCTGCTATAATCTTCATGCACTTGTTCACGAATGACTTGTATGCTTCTATCATTGGAATATAATTTGTAGCACCTGCTGAGGTATTCACGTGTATCTACTGACAAATTATTGCTTGTGTATGAGTTATGTCGAACATTGTAATTCTTCCATCCTCCTTGCATAATGAAACTTATTCTCCACCTTTGTTTGTAGGAGATGTGCTATTGTACATATGAAGAGTTTCTACACTCGCCTATGGATACTCTTACAATTGCTCATAGTTACTCATGTTTGTAATTGATTGTTCTAGTCACTTGTATGTTCTTCGGCGTTGACTCTAGAATACTATAGTATCCATCGTCTAGAGTCATCATATGTTTAACCCTTCTGCTTGGAAAGGATGGACATGTGTATTTTCCACTGTATTATTGCATGCGACATGAACAATTATTGTAGGCTTCTATGTTCATTATGCTAAAAAACGAGTCTTCATTCGTTCAAGTCTCCTGTGGTCCTTGAAAGTTCAATCAAGTTCTCTTGCATCAAATCCCTGTAGTCCTTGTAAGTTCAAGTTCTGTGTTACATCACTCAGTTCAAGTTCGAGTTCAATTCAACTTGAGTCCAACTCAAGTCTTACACAAGTCCTTTACATTCATTAAGTTTGTTGTATGATTATTCCAGCTCAAGTCCCCTGTAGTCTAACTCAAGTATTTGCTTGAGTTCAAGGTCCAAATTCTGTTCAAAGGTTCACAAGTTCGAGTCCAAGTTCAGTTCACTGTAATCTGACTCAAAATTGGCCTTCTTTTTATTCATCAGTTCAATGTCAAGTTCAAACTCAAGTCTAATATGAGTTCAAGTTCATTTGTGTTTAGTTCAACTCAGGTCCTTGTCATATGAATTAAGTCCAAGCTCAATCTGGGTCCTCTTTCCATTGTCCAATGCTTAAGTCATTTGAGTTCAAACTTTCATTCAAATTCACTTAAGTTCAACTTGAGTTCTCAATTCAGTTCAAGTTTATGTTATAGATCATGTCTGGGTTCATGTCCACTGCACTTGGCTTATTTGAGTTTGAGTTCACTTAAAACATGTTCAAGCAAAGTTCTCATTTCAATTCAATATGGTTCAACCCAAGTTCGATGTCCTCTGCCGCTCAGTTCGAGTTCAAGTTCTAACTCAAGTCTTTTGCAACTCATTTGGGTCCAAGCTCATTCAATTTTAGATCCACTGTTGTTCGTTTAAATTCCCTTATAATTCATCCAAATTTGAGTTCAACATTATCAAATTCAATTAATATTAGCGTTATTTTTCATTTGTCCAAAATCAAGTCCTTATTTGCCCAAATTTTGTTCAAGTTAGGTCCACAGTCCACTGAAAAATTTGGCAGCCTCCCGGTGTCTCCCCCGTTTAGGGGAAAAACCAAGAGGCAACCTTCCCCTCGACGCCACGTTGGCGCTTTAGGTAGATGTTCATAGACACCGCGGTTGCAATTTTTCTTCAATCCCTAAGACGCTACATGAGCGCTTAGGGGTCTCGGGCACCTGTTGCAAAGAACACAAAGATTTTCCCACATGTGGGTACTTAATTTTCGTCCCCCTCGCACTACATGAGCGGTCCGGGGATTACCCATCTCGTCACGAGCGCCGCACAGGATTCCAGCCCTACTACGCTACGTGAGCGCGTAGGGGGTTTGCCAGCTCGCCGCCAACAGCAGGAGCGGGAATCAAAGTTTAGAGATCATACCTTTGCGTAGGTGGACTGGCGGTGGAGACTCGTGGATCGAGGTGAGAGACATTTGCATGCTTCTTATTTATTTATTTATTAATTATAATTAACATTAATTAATTAATTAATTATAATTATTTTTAATTAATTGTTTATAATTAATTATAATTAATTAAAATAATTAATTACAGTTTATTAAAATTAATTAAAATGATAAGTTATAATTAACTTGTAATTAATTATAACTAATTAATTTTAATTAATATTAATAAATTATAATTAATCAATAATAGTTAATACTAATTAAATGTTATAGTTCATAATTAATTACAATTAATTTTAATTAAGTAATTATAATTAATTAAATTAATTATAATTACTTAATTATAATTAATTATAATTAATTATAATAAGTATAATTAATCAAAAATAATAATTATAATTAATTAAAATTATAATAATAAAATAAAATAAATAAAAATAAAATAAAATAAAATATTTTTTTTTTTACGGGATGAGGCTGAAGAAGCGCTCGAAACGGAGAAAGTTACCCTCACTACCAGCGAGCTCCCGCTATTGCTTCCGATCCGACAGAAGGGAATGTCGCCTGAGAAGCGAAGTCGATCGGCGACGAAGGAGGCGGAGAGGTTGACGACTTCATGGGATTCGACCGAAGAAGCTTGTGATCGGGAGAAAGTTACCTTCTCAGCGAGCGGCTCCCGTTGCTCCCGATTCCACAAGAAGGGAACGTCGTCGGAGGGGCAGAATCGAATAGCTAGGAAGAAGCCGAAGAAGCGAGTGCAAGGGCGAGAGCTATCTTCACCGTGGCGAGCTCTCAATCGTTGCTTCCAATCGAAATGTCGTAACTTCCCGTCGGACAGGAAGGGGAGTCGCGGGAGGAGCGAAGTAGTCTAACCGAAGAGCAGGGGCTTCGGTCTCCTTTTAATGCCAAGAGAGATTGTGGAGGATGTGATGTCGTCGTGCGTAGGTATGGCAAAGATGTGCGAACGACGTGGCCGGACAGGTACGCACAATTTTAGCGATTCTTTTTTTTTTCTTTTGTGTCATAGACACAGGTCAACAGAATCCTTTTTCTCCATTATGACATGTTAAAAGTCAAATTGTCGTTTAAATCTAATAAAGAAAAATCATTTCTAATATTTTCTAACAAAGTATTTTTAGGTCTACCTTTAACTTTCTTAACATAAGTCAAATCTAATACCTCTACTTTCCTAACCGGGTCATCGGAAGGCCGCCGTTTTATGTGACCAAACCATCTAAGATGACTCTCTCTAATCTTATCTTCCACTGGAGCTAGTCCAACCTTTTCACGTATATGCTCATTCCGTATCCTATCTCTAAGGATAAAGCCACTCATCCACCTGAGCATCCTCATCTCTGCAACACTTAACTTAGTATTATGCTTCTCTTTTAATGGCCAACCTTCGGCACCATAAAGCATTGCAGGTCTCACCACCATCTTATAGAATTTCCCTTAAGTTTGAGGGGGACTTTTCTATCACACAACAAGCCCGATGCATTCCTCCACTTCAACCATCCAACTTGAATTTTGCTGATAATATCCCCATCTATTTCACCATCACTCTGAACAATAGATCCAAGATATCTAACGTGTACTCTTATTAATGACTTGATCGCCCAAAGTCACAATCCCCTCACTAGGTCTATTACTACTAAAATTACACTCCATATATTCAGTTTTAGATCTACTCAAGCGAAAACCTTTACACTCTAAGGTTGACCTCCATAATTCAAGTTTACCTTCAACTCCCTCTCTATTCTTATCAACAAAAAGAATATCATTAGCAAAAAGCATACACCAGGGTACATCCTCTTGCAAATGTCTAGTGAGAACATCCATGACTAAAGCAAAAAGATATGGGCTTAAGGCTGATCCTTGATGTAATCCAACCGAAATAGGAAAATACTTGGTCAAACCACCTTGTGTTTGAACACAAGTAATAGCTCTTGCATACATATCTTTAATGATTTGAATATAAGCATTATTAACTCCTTTCTTTTCAAGAACTCTCCAAAGCACTTCTCTTGGAACTTTATCATATGCTTTCTCTAAATCAACAAATATCATATGTAGATCCTCCTTATTCTCTCTATATTTCTCCATCAAACCTCTCAATAAATGTATGGCTTCCATAGTAAACCTACCCGGCATAAATCCAAATTGATTTTGAGAAACATTAGTATTACGCCACAACCTACGCTCCATAACTCGCTCCCATAGTTTTAAAGTATGACACATTAACTTAATTCCTATATAATTCGCACAATCTTGTGCATCACCTTTATTCTTAAAAAAAGGAATTAACACACTCATTCTCTACTCATCTGGCATCTTTTTAGTCTTCAAAACAGTATTAAAAAGTTTAGTAAGCCAAGAAATTCCTTCACCTCCTAAGCATTTCCACACCTCTATTGGAATATCATCAGGTCCAACAGCTTTTCCACACTTCATTTATTTAAAGCCTCTCTAACTTCGGTTTTATTAATAAGCCGATAAAAACAGAAATCTTTATTTTTATTTAGGATGCTAAGGTCACTAAAGTCAATCGTATTTTCACATTCTTCATTAAAAAGTTTAGCAAAATATCTCATCCACCTTTGTTGAATATCATCTTCTAAGAAAAGTACTTTTTGATCTTCATCCTTAATACATTTCACTTAAACTAAATCCTTACTACTCATATCTCTTTGATTGGCTAACTTATACATATACGTTTCTCCCTCCTTGAACGAGGCTGGAATAAGAAAAAAAACATACTTCTTTGTTCACCAAAATTTACTAGACTTCAAGCAAGATGCAATAGTTCGCCTATTGACTGTGATATTCTTGACTTGTAAGGAGCGAATGTGGCTAATCAACATTTTATAGTATACATTCTCCCTTCTATCATGTTATCCTTTGTTCCTTGTATTTGATCAATACTATACATGAATTTCAATTGACTGAATGAGTTTTATGATATCAATTTTTAATGCATTATTTTTTGTGAATGATTCTTAAATTATTATCTAAAAAGGTTTTTTTTGTATTTTTTAGTTTTCATCTAAGCAATGAAAGTTCTTGAAAATAAGATTTTATAAATTTGAGTGTCTGCACGATTTAGTGCGCATCATGCTGTATTTACATGAGCAAATCAACTTATAGCATCAGTTTTGCCTAACTATACAATGAGAAGTAAGCAAAATCAAGTTAAGTGACAATTCTAATAACTAGAACAAAGACATACCTGATTGGTGGCTAAGCTACCACCATCTTGAAGCCTGCCATATGATCTTAGACCATAGAAGGATATGTACTCCTGGGCTTTAGGCCCCATTATGTCGTAAAGATTCTGTAATATGGAACTTGGTCCTCTACAAATTGTTCGATATTGCCAATGCATCAGTGCCCTTACTGATGCAGCACCACTATCATCAATGCCACCCTGATAAAATATATCTTCAGATAGATGATTTGCTTACAGAAGCAGATACAACAATATATGTTCTTACATAATACCTGGAAGCCAGGTAAAAGGGGTATGATAATAATAACTCTAAAACACTTATTCTCCTTGTGTGCTCGCATGATACGCCTATACAATGCATCCAAAACTCGATTTCGTATTATATCATCTCCTGAAAGACCTGAAATAAAAAACTGATTCTGGAAATTGAAGGGCACTTGGGTTAGTGATCTAAACTAAATCCGTGATAATTATGAATATTGTATGTCATGAAAAATCAACAAAAGGCATTAATTTTATCTGCAACTGGATTCTGAATGATAAGGAACTCAAGCTAAGGCTAGAACTTATTTTGACAACTCCTAACAAAATACAAGGTGGCACTGTGCTTAAAATTATGCTGCATACAACCTGTACTGAAACTACTAAAGGAGAAGCCTAGTGCTTTACATAAACCAATATAAAAGTTCAATCTGGATTTCATGCAAGAATTTAAGAAGCGTGCTCCATACCTCAATATAAACGAAATGTTCTGCCTTTTCAATTAAAGAAATGTATGCATTGTGGATGCTCTCTTCTGTTTGACTTGTTCCAGCAGACCATTGGCCAACACTTCTAATGACCTGGACTCCACGTCAATGAAAATAAGATATTTGTATGTGCACTATAAAAGAGGGAAGCAGTGCTAATCTTGTATGAAACATGAGAAATAAGAAAAGAAAGTTTCAATAACAGATTGCAATGGAATTATTTATGTACAGCGGTCATTCTTTCAGCATTGTCATTGTAACTCTCTTCAAGATAATTGTTCTCTCAAAAATCAAAGTGGTACTATTTGTTGATTATCAATCTATATGGGCTGAATCAACAAAAGGAATAATGATCCTTTCTTTCACTAGGAATGTTTACCACTAATGGTTGGTTAGTCTAGACCAAACACATAGGCGGAGTTCCCTTACTTTCCCAATCCAACAGACCAATGGTATGGTCTTGCCTGTATCAAATTTGGCAAAGCTAGCTCAAATCTTCGTCAAAACATATGTATGATCCATTTATGAAGTCCCCTGTCAGGGTATATCGGCTTTGGTAAAGAGCATCTATGACATTTAGTTTAGATTGACCACACCAAGGACTGAAAGGACCTACTTGAAGCGCATGTGTGTGATATATACTTGAAAGCATGTCTATGTATGTGTGATACTTGGAACCAGGTAAATCAGCCTCCAACTGGCTCCCAACGAGCATGCATTGGCTTCCAAGCCAGGTAACCTGTTCACCCCAGTTGGATCCTGCCAGTCTATCCGCCTTAGCCTAACTCCTACGAGCCAACTAGCTAGCTCTCTTTCCTTATTCTTTCCATTGTGACCTCATTGATCGATGGAATATTTGCTAACACCTCACCAATTCATGTGGGCTTCCTATAACAATTAATTTGTTGGCTAGTTTTCAGTTTGTGATTTAGTGCATTTCCTATTAGAAGGTTTATCCTAGGATTGTATAAATTTTGTATAAATAATGGAATGAAATACTCAACCAATTCTTCTCATGGTAATAGAGCTTCAGGCTTTTATTTTCCTTATTTTTTCAAAGTTGTAACCTTCATTACTGCATTGTCGCAATCTTACATGATCAAACAATAAACTCAAAGTCTCAAAAAAGACAATTCACATCACTAAATAAGGTCATTGCCATAATCCAAACTAAAGATGAGGAGTCAAGATTACCAACAAATTCATTGAGAGTTCAACAATAGTGACAAAGACTGCTAACATCAAAACTCTTACTCAAAATCCTCGAAACAAGCAGTTGCCCCTAGCAAAAATAATCAATAGAAATTCTCTATGATGCAATATTGCAAAAAGGATCGTCATGCAAAGGACAGGTGTCATAAGCTTCATGGCAAACTATGATGACAAAATTGGATAAAACAAAGAGGATTGACAAAAGAACATTGACATGCACATATAACACATTTAGGAGAAGGTAAATATCAAACAATCACCCATCAAGTTTCGTAAAGAAGTAAAAAAAATTGAAAAACTTACTAGAATCGCTATAAAAAAGTCCTGTTATAGGTACTTAATCTCCATCATTCTCAAATCACTTCGCATGCTTTTAAAATCTCAAATATGCCCATTTCCAACTACTAAATCATTGATTTAGAAGCTACAAATCATGTGACTCACTCACACAATTCTTTTCATATTCTCATTGTCATAGCAATAAGAAAATAACATTTTTTTTATGATTCCTTAGCAATCATGTCTAACAATGAGACATTCTTATAAATAAATCCCTCACACTCTGAAATACAATCCATGTACCTAAATTATTTACCAACTTGTTACTCTCCAAAAGCTAACTAAAGATCTAAGTGCAATGTTGTTTTTTATCATTCACATTATATATTTCAAGAATAGCACAGAAGGATGATGATTGGACTTGCTAAAGAAAGGGATTTTCTTCACCACCTTAAGGAATCTAATGATCATAGGAACTCTCTTAGCAAAGCCGAGGCACAAATTTCAGAGTCCACATCCACCTCATGAATATGTGGGTTGTCCTATTGTAATTAATTTGAAGCTATTTTTTAGTCTTTGATTTTATATATTTCTTATTAGATGCTTTTCTAAGATTATATAAATTCTGCACAAATAATGAAAGGAAATACTCCATTAATTTTCCAACTCTTGCATATATAAACATATATATAGACAAGAATTAGTACCACTTTCAGAATTGGAAATTGAGCCTAGAAAATGTCTTTTTCCAACTAATTATAAATAGAATTTATTGTTGCTTTCCTTGAGATAATGTATTTATTGCTGGTAATACTATATTTAATGAATTAATGAAGTTTGATTATCCGAGGAATGAACCACCAGCCAAAGTGTAGACATGACTAGTGGATATCTGATCGTGGTGCCACGGATATGTTAATAAAAATCATTTTATATAAGCATTCATAACATTAAATAAAAAACAAGGTGTAAATCTGACACACAAACAACTTCCCTCGTCTCAAATTATAAAGGTTCTTCATTATATTAAAAAACAAACCTGAATCAGTAGCCTACAGGAAAGTCAATTTTATTTCTCAAAATTTGCTTTTTGCAAAAATATTGCACTTGGCATTCCCTGATTTGGTTTTTGTTATATGTGAAGTAACAACGTAAAAAACATAGATACGTATATGTGGGCTCCGAAAATTCGGCCCCGGCCTCCCCATTTGCTTTTCAGGGGAGTTTTAACGGAATTAAGTTCCGGGGTAAATTTTGGGAAGGCATATGGGTTTGTAGATAAGACACTACCCAGAGATTTTGCCCTCATTTTGCGAGGACTTTATGATCTAAGTTCTGGTTTCCTATAGGTGCAAGCCCCTATAGTTAATTACCCCTCCGGATCACGAGAGAGAACTTTCGATTAAGACTAGTCGTCGTTCAGATATGTAGAGATACGTGTTATCTGGTATATAGTAGCAACATGGGCTTGAGTATATGAGATTGAATATTTAAAATAGAAATTTCACCATCTTATACTTATAGTGGATGGTGGGGGAATGAAAGATGGACCCGATCAAGATCCCATGGTTCCGTCGTCCCAGGCCATCGTGGTCCCTTGTCTACTTAGTCAGAGGAGGTAGTCAACCCAACCTGACAGAAGGATCATTGTCGGCAGACATGGGTTGCGTCGTTCAAGGGTACCTTGTAGACCTGGGGTGGATGTTTGTTTAAGGGGACAAATTTGAATCCACCTTAGCTAACAGAGGGCTTTGTGCCCTATCGACTATATCCTATTGATTCATATCTCAAGGATTTGATGTCACTAAGGAAAGTATTGGCTCTGTCCATAACCGTAATTTAGTGGTGCCATTTGGCGGCAAAACCACTCGGTTCAGAGGGCCCCGGGTCATAACCGTTTATCTGTAGTGCCATTTGGCGGCGAAACTGCCGGTTAGAGGACACGTACCACGTCCTTACTGGCAGGAGACTATTTAAGAATGGATAGTAGTGATATTTTCGACTAGGCATTAGCTCTATATGAGCTGAAGTAAATTTTCAATTTGTTCACCTCGGCAAACTGTTGCGGATGATGAATGGATTTTGTTTTAAGTGTTTGATAGTGTATTTCAATTTTAAATATTTAAACTTTTGGGATAATTTTGGTGCATGAGGATGTTAATGTTATGTGGGAAAAAGTAGCTAGTGATATTAAGAATATTGCAAAAGATATACTTAGAGTTTCAAAGGGAAAAGCTCCTAATAGTAAAATAAGTTGGTGGTGGAATTCAAATGTGCAAGAAAAGATTAAAAATAAGAAGATTTGTTATAAAAATTGGTTTAATTATAAAAATTCTGATAATTGGGAAATATATAAAGAGGCACGTAAGGAATCTAAGAAAGCAATATGCGATGCAAAAAGCTTAGCTTTTAGTGATTTATATAATAGATTAGATATTAAGGAGGGAAAAATATATATGTATAAGTTAGCCAAACAAAGAGATAGGAGTAGTAAGGATTTAGTTCAAGTGAAGTGTATTAAGGATGAAGATCAAATAATGATATTCAACAAAGGTTGATGAGATATTTTGCTAAACTTTTTAATGAAGAATGTGAAAATACAATTGCCTGTGGTGACCTTAGCACCCTAAATGAAAATAAAGATTTCTATTTTTATCGGCGTATTAGTAAAACCAAAGTTATAGAGGCTTTAAAGAAAATGAAGGGTGGAAAAGCTGTTGGACCTTATGATATTCCACTAGAGGTGCGGAAATGCTTAGGAGATGAAGGAATTTCTTGGCTTATTAACTTTTTAATATTGTTTTGAAGACTAAAAAGATGTCAGATGAGTAGAGAATGAGTGTGTTAATCCCTATTTTTAAGAATAAAGGTGATGCACAAGATTGTGCGAATTATATAGGAACTAAGTTAATGTGTCATACTTTAAAACTATGGGAGCGAGTTATGGAGCGTAGGTTGCGGCGTGATACTAATGTTTCTCAAAATCAATTTGGATTCATGCCGGGTAGGTCTATTATGGAAGCCATACATTTATTAAGAGGTTTGATGCAGAAATATAAAGAGAAGGAGGATTTACATATGATATTTGTTGATTTAGAAAAAGCATACGATAAAGTTTCAAGAGAAGTGCTATGGAGAGCTCTTGAAAAGAAAGGAGTTAATAACACTTATATTCAAATCAATAAAGATATGTATGCAGGAGCTATTACTTGTGTTCAAACACAAGGTGGTTTGACCAAGTATTTCCCTATTTCGGTTGGATTACATCAAGGATCATCCTTAAGCCCATATCTTTTTGCTTTAGTCATGGATGTTCTCACTAGACATTTGCAAGAGGATGTATCTTGGTGTATGCTTTTTGCTGATGATATTCTTCTTGTTGATAAGACTAGAGAGGGAGTTGAAGGTAAACTTGAATTGTGGAGGTCAACCTTAGAGTCTAAAGGTTTTCGCTTGAGTAGATCTAAAACAGAATATATAGAGTGTAATTTTAGTAATAATAGACCTAGTGAGGGGATTGTGACTTTGGGCGATCAAGTCATTAATAAGAGTACACGTCTTAGATATCTTAGATCTATTGTTCAGAGTGATGGTGAAATAGATGGGGATATTATCCGCAGAATTCAACTTGGATGGTTGAAGTGGAGGAATGCATCGGGCTTGTTGTGTGATAGAAAATTACCCCTCAAACTTAAGGGAAAATTCTATAAGATGGTGTTGAGACCTGCAATGCTTTATGGTGCCGAATGTTGGCCATTAAAAGAGAAGCATAATACTAAGTTAAGTGTTGCAGAGATGAGGATGCTCAAGTGGATGAGTGGCTTTACCCTTAGAGATAGGATACGAAATGAGCATATATGTGAAAAGGTTGGAGTAGCTCCAATGGAAGATAAGATTAGAGAGTCGCCTTAGATGGTTTGGTCACATAAAACGGCGGCCTCCTGATGACCCGGTTAGAAAAATAGAGGTATTAGATTTGACTTATGTTAAGAAAGGTAGAGGTAGACCTAAAAAGACTTGGTTAGAAAATATTAGAAATGATTTTTCTTTATTAGATTTAAACGAGAATTTGACTTTTAACAGGACACAATGGAGAAAAAGGATTCATGTAGCCGACCCCACGTAGTGGGATAAAGGCTTGATGTTGTTGTTGTGGATTTTTGGGATGATTTTGGAATTTTAAATTTTTAGGCATTTGGGTGGCATTTTCTTATTTGTGAACCCCTCCGGTTGAGATTTCCTGTTAACGCAGCCATCATCGGGGTGACTTTGAAGTCACTTGAAAATATTTGAATTTTGTGGAAGTTTGAGGGCATTTTAAAATATTTGAAATTAACCCCTCCGGTTGGGATTTTCTATTCAACACGGCCATCATCGGGGTATATGAGGTCAATTGTATTTATAAATTGAACCTTGTCGACTCTGTCACCTTGTGACAAAGGATCGGGTTTGTTACTGTCTTTGTGGTTTTGTTGATGAATTTTCTTAGTTGAAGGCCTTGAAAGCCTAATATGAATGTATAAAATAAATATATCAGTCAACCTCGCGACCGTATATTTATTTAATGGTTCGAGCCGTGTCGACTTTTATTTACTCACATAGAAGGATCAGGTTCGATTTTGACTTCATTCACTAACCCGCGCAGCATCCCTAGGCGTCATGTGTATACCCATAACACGCTCGCCGGGGCCCATGCAGGTCGTTTAGGAGAATCCTGCTAGACATCCATTCCTAAAATAATTATTGCGGCCCTTGAGATGATTGGAATGGCAAGTGTGTTGAACTGATATTGGACAATTGTTGGTTGTGGAGGTGTTATAGTGTCTTCATCTTTTACATGTCGTCTGTTATTATTGATAGGGGACCGATGTATTGGCTTGTATTGTGTGTGTTGATTGCAATGGCATCATATCATCTGCAACTTTCACTAACCGACATAGAAATTTTTACTGTATTTGTTGTATGTTGTACATTCTGGTACGGGACTAATACATCCTCCTGCAACCAAGTAATACTGATTGTATGAAGGCGACATTCACTTCAGAATTTTGAATGCATCTCCACCGCCAGCTCATTATGTGTCGGCATTGAATGCTTGGCACCACTGCATCTAACATAGATCCCTTATACTCATTGATCGGCGAGCTGCTGTATTAGCCCGCATGTACTTCAGCGTTCGTAGGGACTATTGGAGATGCCCGTATGTCAATCAGTGTTGATTCTCGAGCACTGCAATGTTTATCGCCTATTGCCGATCATCATTTACAAATATGTTAGTGTCTTGTGATGTATCCCTGGCTTCATCGTACACATTGGTTGACGAATTAGTACGGCCCTTGTGCATCAATCCTCGAAGCCCATAGCCCTTAATAGTCTTTATCCATGTGCTACTCGACATCTATTATAAGAATGCCACTATATCCAACGTGCATTTTCTACCTTCTGCATGATCTTCTACTATTGTTCATATGTGGCTCGTTATGTGCATCATGGTTCTTTCATCCTTGAGGATGGCTTCAGAATGCTCCCAATGGTTATTGTCCCTTCGATACCTACCCCCCATTTGGCATGAAAGTAGTGAGCATTTGTGGGAGAGCCATACTTCAACTTGAACTTGGTATGCACCCTTCAAACATTTCTTCTTTATGGTTTTTGCAAACTGATGTAGTGGAGAGGTCACCACATTTGTTGCATATATCCTTCATGCCAGCCAACGAATCATCACATTTGTCGTATATCTTTACTTGTAGGAGAGCAGTGTATTCACTTACAATCAAGTGACATTGATTGTATGAAGACTGCATTTGTTTCGGACTTTTCGAATATACCTTCGTAGTTAGTTTATTGTATGTTAAATTCTTTTGTCGCACGCAAGGGGTCAAACGACATTGATCACTTTGCAAATTGTATTCACTTAAAGCTTGTTTAATAGGCCTTGATCATCAATTCGTCATGCTCACTTGATGGCTCATGACATGAGTAATCATGTCGTTATCATTGTCAGCTGGCATTTGCATTTTGATGGGCATAAATATCATGAATACATTGTAGCACTTATTAGAGGTCTCATATTGCAACAAGTGGTGTTCGATAATCTTTGTAGTGGCTTGTAGATAGACCCTTGCATGTATTATAAGCTCACACATATGCTTGTAAGCTAGTTTGTTCACTATATATTGAACACCCTTTTTGATGTATTTTCTTGAAGTTGGGTCGTTGCTAATGATAGAGATGTTTTCATATTCCTTCATCCATGTTCACTCACTTTGCAAATATGTTTAATTAAGAAAATCCTTTATTTGCATGAAGTTCAATTGCATGCACTTGAATGCTCAGTTATTATTTGATATTGATGTCTTCATTTTAATCATCAATTTAAAGTCCAAGTTTTTGTTGCTCAAAGTAGATTCAAGTCCCCTATTTAGTTGTTCGAACTCAAGCACCTTGCGGTCCAAAATTGATTCAAGTCTTTGTGATTCGTTCAAGTTTTCTTGTTATTTGAATTAAGTTTGGTTCCTTGCACTTTAAATTATATCCAGCTTCATGTGATTCATTAAAGTTCAAGTCCAAAATTAAATCCTATGCAATTCATTCAAGTCCAAGTTCATATCTCTTGTGTTCAATTAAGTTCAAATCAGGTCTCCTGTTCAGTCTGAATTTCGTAAGCCTCCCGACGTCTCCCCCGTTTAGGGGAAACAACAGGAAACTGGGCCTTCCCACCACGCCAAGAAAGGCTTGTATGGGTCTTCTACAGCACTTGTTTGAAAACACATTTGTTTCCCCGTGAGCGGGTACTTATAAATATCCTTGTCTCGTCGTAGGCGTCACACTGGTTCCCATCCCACCATGCTAAGAAAAGCGTGTACAGGCGGTTTCCAGTGTGCCGCAAACGTTGACAATGGGGATTTTGATGATTACCAGCTTCGTCGCAAGCATCGCGATAAACTTCCTCCCACCACGCTTAGAAAAGCGCGTATAGGTGGTTGTTTTGTCGCGCCGCAAGCGTCAAAATCGGCTCTCGAAGTTTTAGCGGTCGAAGGGTTATACCTACACGACGACGATGGTGTTGACACGTGGATCGAGGTGAGAAAATGCCTCTTTTCTTTTTTTTTACCATTAGTAATTATTAACAATAAATAACCATAATTAATTATAGTTAATTATAATTAATAATAATTAATTCATTATAATTACTAATAATTAATAGTAATTAATTATACATAATTAATTATAATTAATTAACTAATTATAATTAATTAATAATTCATTATATTTGATAATAATTAACTATAAATAATTACTGATAATTAATTAACTAATTATAATTAATAATTAACCAATACTAATTAATTATAATTATAATTAATTAATAATTAATTAGAATTAATTGTAATTAATAATTCATTAATAATAATTAATTAGTTATAATTAACAATTAATTATAAGTATAAGAAATAATTATTAATTGTAATTAGTAATACTTAACTATAATTAATAACTATTAATGATAAAAATAATAATAATGTATAAAAAAAACTCTCCCCCTCTTGGTTCGGCAGGTTCACTAGATTTGGCCGAAGAAGCGTGCGAAAGGAAGGAAGTTACCTTCATAGCAAGCGAGCTTCCGTCATCACTTCCGATCAAAATGTCGTGAGGTCCGATCTGACAGGAAAGGAACGTCATCTGAGTAGGAGTAGGCGTCGGAGATCTTGGCAGTCGGCTAGGGCAGTCGACACAGTGATAGGGTGAGGAAGCTTGAGCGGATCCAGCGAGCTCTAGTCACTACTTCCGATCTGACAGGCAATAACATCTTCGAAGGAGGCGTCAGCTTCGAAAGAGGAAGGCAAGGGATCGGAGCTTGGAACGGCGGGTGTAGGGTCGGGATGCTTGCGAGAGTATGAGATGCAGGAAGAAGGAAGATCGAAGGCTTGAGGTTTCGGCACAGGACTGACGGATGCGGCTTAGAGAAGGTGGCGGAAGCTTGAGCGGGGGTCGGTGCTTGCGATGGGCTGTGTAGTTCGGCCAAGTCTCACGAGCAGGGGAATGCGGAGGGAAGTTCGGTCGTGTGTGGAGAAGAGGCGAAGAAGCGAGCGAGAGCATCGTATTTAACGACTCAACTGAAGGCGCGATCGAGATCTCTGCACGCGGGCGACAGGACCATTCGGCGTCGTTTGCAGAGGTATGGGGCGACTGTAGCAAGATTTGCGGTCGCTTCGTGCAGGCTATCTGATACAAGTAATCATTTTCATGAAATTTTTTTTTATCCCTCTTTTTGTCTCATCGCAGAGGTCAACAGTATCAAACAATTTGTTTCCTCACATTCACCATCAATGTAATTAATCTTCATGATCCACAGATCAAAAAGAGTATAATGCTCAATTTTAAAAAATATATATTGTCAGCAAGAAATTGGTGTGATAATGAATCCAAACTGCAAGAACAAATTAATCAACGAGTTCATTTATCAAAAAGATCTAACCTGGCAGTGACATGGCGTACGAGGACCAACTTGTCCAACTTCCTCTGTAGAGACAACCTGATCACCACGCTCTTGTGCCTCCCACCACTCTTTATCCATATTAAGAAAAGCGGGTTGTGCAATTCCATTATAGTTCCCATCTCCCCGAGTTTGACAACAATCAATATCATCAACAAAGCCCTTCATTTGCATATCTGGAATTGGATGCTCAACTTTAGCCTTCCGAAATGAGAAAGCAGAACTGTGATTTCCCTTACTCCGTTGTTCTGCAAGAATTTGACTTATTTCCATCTTTGCATTTCCACTAACTTTGTCTAGCCCGTCTGGCTCTTGGGGTAAAAGTAATGGGATGTCCTGATATGAAGAACGAGAGGAAAATGATTCTTGCCTTTTCAGTCCTCTGGGATTGATATCTTCTGGCTTAATATCATCTTTAACTTCTCTGCTTTGTCCCATGTAATGAGGAATAACCATATGATGATGAGGCATTAACAAAGGAATCGTCTCCTCATGCAGAGCTTTGTTTCTCTACAGATAAGAAAACTATTATAATCAGGATCAAAATAGCATACATAATTAATCAAAGAACCTTAGAAGCAGAACCAACCTTTGCATAATTCCAACGCTGAACAAAGTGTCTTGCAACATCCCTGCAAGGTGGTCCCCAAAGAGCACACTGGACATCATGCCAAGGCATGCGAGGATACTTACTTCGGTCCACCTCATCTTTCATTGTATCTTCCCATGAATTTGGTTCAGACTCCCTGACAAAAGGAAGTTTAATTTAAATTTGAAAAAGAAACAAATTCAGTGTTAGGGTCTAAGTAATCAACAGCATAGAATAAATTTACCTTGGATTATAGTAGTCTTTTCCAGGCCAAACCAAAGGAGGATGGTCACTAATTTGGTGTTTGGAGTTGTCGAAGCGGCCAAAGCACAAATCAAGTCCACCCAAATAGCAAACCCGATTATCAACTATCAAGATTTTCTCATGATGGGACCTAGAATGGATGAGAATTTTAACATGAATGGACAGTTAAAAAAGAAAATTAGTTTATTTTTGCTAGAAAATCATTATGAAGTTTTAATTAGTAGAATGGAATACCGTACCACAAATAAACGCCAGTTGAGAAATGATCTGGATAACGCAGAACTTTCACATTTTCATGAATGTTCAACAGTCTTCGCTTGCTATATACACTGTTAATTTTCAAGGCAAGAGCGACTTCTTTGTAGAGAAGGATGTAAATCTGCACATTGTTAGACGTCATAATCTTGGCTACAATGCAAATGTTATGCTGTACACAAGATATACTCCCAACCCACCTACATCCTTTCCCCCGCAAGGGCCCCAACCCAGTCATAGAGGTGGAATGTGCAAAATGGATCAGTGATCATGAGAATAAATCAGACCAAATAAGTTTAAGGATATGATATCAATTAGTCATATAATCTTCAGAGTAAAATTAAGAGAACAATATCATGAACGAGATGTCTTCTCGTTTCAACAAGCATGATGTTAAAAAGAAGCCTAAAGATGCCGCTGATTTTTGTTTCTTCCACGCCCATTATAATTCTATTGAAACAAAATTTTCCCTTTTTATGTGGACGAGGCCCGCTTCTGTAATGATGATTTTATATACAGAAAAATCATGAATGTTTTAACCACTAGCATCCAAAACTATTCTGAGTGCTGGCCCCACAAAATGGAGCTGAATCATGTAACTAATACAAATTAAACAAATTATTTCATTTCTAATCGATCCAATCCATTCATTCCCCGAGTAGCTGCTTTTAGCCAAGGGAAATAGTCAATTTTGAAAGAACTTATTTTCCAAACATAGCAAATGTGTCATGTTTGGGATCCAGGGTAATATCTATGAAATATTAATTATATTAGCATGCCTGATTATTATGGCAAAAATCACGTCATATGTATGATAAAAAACTACAATTCCGCTTTTCAAGGTTAACTATTGTGAAGCTCCAATACTTCTAAATGTTTCACCATCATGTAGAACGATATGTACGACACCACAATGCTCCAGAAGCCATATCGCATAGACCACTCAGCAACTCATTGCTTATTTTCCTAAAAAATTATCTTGGTGCTTCTTGAAAGAATACGGCTCGCAGCTCTGTAGAAATTAGTAAGGTAGAAGAAATAGCGGAGAAGAAAGATGAGTAAAGTATTGCATATTTGTAATATCCAAAATTTTAGGTGATGAAAATTTCAACAAATTATATTTTTTTTAAGTTTAAATAAGTTTAAACAATACTTTTCAATTATTGATACTGTTAAGTAAATTAGTATTTACTTAACAGTTAATTATTGTTAAGATAAGAAAATATTTTTTATTAATAATAGATAATATATTAAAGTAAATTATGTAATTTCCTAATTTCTGAAAGATGCATCTTTTGGCTATAAGGAGTTATTAGAGAAGTTATCTGGTGGGTCCTCACATATTCCGATCCTGTCTTTTGCTTTGATTTCACGCAAGCCAAGAGAGAAGAAAATCGAATGCAGGAATTACTGTAGCAGCATTCGGCACAGTGCTGAAGGAGTTCGGCTCAGTGAGGTGAAGAAGAGATTAGCTGTAGGGAGGAATTCGGTTTTATATGCTGAAGGAAGTGGGAAGCATGGCTTGTGGATCCTGTGAGTAGAACAGGAGTCGATTGATAGAAATTTCTGCGTGAGAGAATCGTGACTGTGAGGAATTAGTAGCGGTGAAAGGATCCGAAATTTTCAGTTGAGTAAAGAAGCAAAGGAAGAAGAAGTTTAAGGAAAAAGGAAGAAGAAATTGAGGTAAGAAAAATTTAGTTGTTTTAATGTGGTTGATAAATTTGCAAAGGTTAGTACAAGTTTCTAAAGAAGATTGTTCCTCTTGTATTTAGGATTCTTCGGATAATTGCAGAAGAAAGGTTACGAGGTAAATGATTATGTTAGTATAAATTGATTTTATGAAAATTTATTTGAATGATAAATTATAGAAATTATAGGAATTTAGAAGTGATTTGTGTATGTTACTTACAAAAGGAAAAGAGTACGAGGTACAAGAATTGAGGAGACAAATCGTTAAAGAAGTAATGCAAATTTGAATTAAAAAGTATATGTAATCATTGTAGACATGTACACTGACTTTGAATGACAATTTAGAAAGATAGTCATTAAAGTAGATGATTTTATATTATGCATGTTAACAGTCAAGTATTCATGTATGAGCGACTACACCTATGTTTAAGAAATTGGAATTTAATAGAAGACATGATATGATTATTTGAACATTTTTCTAATTGCTAACATTTTGAAAAGAAGTACAATTTTTTATATATTATATACACAATCATTTTATACAAACAGTATAACAGCTATGTTGTGATAAAATTATACAACCATACAATACAAATATGAACTATGAACTATGATACAATGACACTTCTCCTCAAAGAGACGTGCAGTGTCCGACACGTATGCGACACGACACGTGTCTGACACTCGCCGAAAATGTGTCCGATTAAAAAAATATTAAATACAAAATTGGACACGCGTTTCTTAAATATTTTATAAATTTTTTTTAAATATAATTTCTTGTATTTAAATTTTTTTATTTATTTAAAATATAAAAAACTAAATTTCTTATTTCCTATTCGCAACACCAAATCAATCGTCCGCACTTAATATCTCATTCATCGAATATTCTCATTTTTATTTCTCTTTAGTGGGTTACAATTTTAATTTCACAACAATGCCCAATGTCATTCTCAAATAATATTTGCACTTCGCTACACATCATCTACTCTTGCTTGTAGGGAGCCGGTGCATTCAACTGATGTTGGACAATTGTTGGTTGCGGAAGTGTTATAGTGTCTTTGCTACAACAATTGATAAGTAGAATATGTTAAGGGCATGTTGCCTTTTTGCCTGCATGAGGGTCGGTATATTCGACCGCCATTGTATGATTTGTTAAATACAAGGGTGTTGTAACAACACATAAGTGCCTCGCATACATAAACTACAGATATACTGCCTCTAACTACAGAAGACATGTTGTGTATACATCTGCATTTTGATGTCGATTGCAGGGTGTTTCTATGGTTTCCTTAGATGTGTTGGTAGGATAACCGTCATATCTGCAATACATCCCGCATTAATTCCGATTGAAGAATTACCTCATCCACTTGTACACCAATCTCTATTGTTCATAAGGGATCCACCATCCATGAAGTACCTCTATTACCGTTGTTTGTAGGTAGATTTAGCGCATTCACTTGTATGTTAACATTGATTGTCGGATGGATTGTGTTCATCATACATTGTCAACACTTGCACCACTAATTATGATCATATCTGCTTATTTGTAAGCATGATCTGAGATAGACGTTGCAAAACAAATATCATTGTTTAAGAGTTCCATGTTATGACTTGTAATCGTGTCACGCTTTTTCTACAATTTCATCATTGCTTGTGAGCAAGTTGTGTTTGCAACTTCATTATCCACCGCAAGTCATTACTTGTAGTCGTTCATTAACTTTTACTTGTGGTCATTTGAATGCTTCAAATTGATTATATTTCAGTATTCATCATTCGTTCTTGCTGAAGATTTATTCTCCATGGGTCCCCTGCTTTCATGCAAATCATTTTTGAAGTATTGTCCATGACAAGCCCCTCATTTATTCATTAATATTCATCATTTCATGTGTTCATTGATGTCGCTCACAATCCTTTATTCACATATTAACTTTCATTTGAATGAACTGAATCATGATTTAGCATTTGGTATTTTCAGTTTTACTGTGTATTTGTTAATTTCAAGTATGATTCGCTATTATGCAAATTCAGTTCCATATGATTCGTTAATGTTCAAGCCCAACTCGTAATTCACCTAAGTTCCTTGCGTTCAATTAAGTTCAAATCAGGTCCCCTGTGTTCATTCAGTTTGCAAGTTCAAGTCCCCTGTTGTCCTTTTCGTTCAAATCAAATCCCATGTTCAGCGTAATTTTCGACAGCCTCCCGATGCCTCCCCCGTTTAGGGAAAATTCCAGGAGTCTGGGCCTCCCACCACGCTAGAGAAAAGCGTGTAAGATAGGTGTTGGATGACACCACGGCCGTAAATCTTCAATTCCACCACGCCAGAGAAAAGTGTGTATAGATCTTCGGGTACCTGTTTGAAATACACAATTTTTCCCCTGCCACACTACGCGAGAGCTTAAGGATACTTAGAAGTGTCCCCGCCACGCTACTAAAGCGTGTACAGGGCCCACCCGCCTCGCGGTAAGCGCCGCACCGGGTTCCCTTCCCACCACGCTAGAGAAAAGCATGTATAGACGGTTTATCGGTGCGCCGCGAACGTCGAAAGCGAGATTTGAGTTCAGAAGGTTATACCTGCGCAACAAGGAATTTGATGACGGTGTCGAAGGCGATGAAATGCACAACTCATAAATATTTCCTCTTTGTTTTTTTTTTCATTTTCTCTTTTCTTTTTTTTAACAACATATATATATATATATATATATATATATATATATATATATATATATATATATATATATAAGAATAATAATAATGTTAATATTGACAATAATATTAATATTAGGTAACAACTAATATTAATATAGTCCATATTAATAATAATAATAATAATAATAACAAAATTATTAATGTTAATATATATATATATATAAGCTAAGAGATAGAGAGAGATTACCTCAAGCTATTTGGATTGATTTAAAGTGGACTTGAAAGATTTTGTGAGTTTTAAGTGGACTGAATCGAATTAGAGAGATGAGCTTGAGTGTAGTTTGGTCCAATGAGAGGGTTTAATGTGGACTTGAGTAATGGATTGAGGGGGACGGGCTTATGGGCTGACTTGGTGTTCTCTGAGTTTAAGCGGATGGCTCAATAATGTGAGGTATTGGGCTCGGCTGCAGCTATGAGAGGAAATCGGAATAGAGATGGGATTTGGGGCTAAGGCAGGGGTTCGGCTAAGTTTGGCTTGCGGATCAGACAGAGAGGTGTCGATCTGGAGTTTAGTTGCTTGGTCTCACGATAAGGGAGAAGGGACGGCTAGGGATCCGAAGGCAGGAAGTCGGGATTTTGTCCGGCTATTGAAGAAGTTGGACGGAAGAATGACGAAGGCGGGGCTTCGTGCGTGAGGAAGAGAGGTGTCGAATGCTTGGGTCTGGTAGCTTCCGTCAATAGGGAAGGAATGGGCGGCTTATGATGGGGTTCAATTGGAGTTGCGAAGTAGAAGAGGATGGAGGAAGCTAGGTTGAGGTCGGAGCTTGAGAGGGGTCGGTTGGAGCAGTTCATGGTTGGGAGAGGAGTTGTCGTGGGGTGTGTGGAAAACTTGTGTGGAAGAGGCGAAGCAGAGAAAGTCGGGAGCTCTGAGTTCTCGTTTTAACGACGTGAAGAGGGCAAGTCTTCGCACGCGAGCAACAAGACGATTCGGTGCCATTGCAGTTAATGAGTATTGTTAGCGGGATTTCTATCAAAGATACGGTATGGGCAGCGGCAGGATTTGGAAGAGGTAAAATCTTAAGATTTTTTTTTTTTTTTTTGTCTCTTTTGTTTGTTCTGTTACAGAGGTCAATACCAGGTGAGCCTCCCACAGATTCTCATCCTAACCATGGGATCAAAATGCCAAGGAACGGCTAGGATTTAACAAGTGAGTCTCCCACGGATTCCCATCTTAGCCGTGGGATCAAAATGCCAAGGGATAGCTAGGATTTAACAAGAGGTCATATCCTGCATTACAAAAAGGTTATTTTGTGATTCAAACCAATTGACTTCAAAACATAATGGAAGCAGATTGATCATTGCTACTCGAGCTCCACACTCTCGAAGAAAATGAAACGCATCTTCATAAAATAGTCTCCGGACTATTCATATATGGTTAATAAAGTCTCAGAGTATCTTATTTCTTCAGTTTAGTCCCTCGACTATATAAATTGATCCTAAACGGTCTCATGTAAAAATTTATGAAGATTGTGACAAAACTGATCCCAATTTAATCCCTCCAATATAAAAAATTTGATCTCAATTTAGTCACTAATGGACTATTTGGGATTAATTGTGTATAGTCGGACTAAAACAAAAAAATGTGATACTTTGGGACTAAATTGTCAAATAAAAAGTCGGAGGACTATGTTGGGCTATTTCCCTTCATTAATATGAAGATTTTATCGAACAATCTCATATGGAAGTGAAAATTACTGGCATTATGGAAACCGATATATATTTTAAATTTGTGTATGAAGCTTCAAACCCCATATATTAGGAAGCAAAACCACCCAGATTACTTAGTACTCATTTGCTTGTAGCATAAAAGCAAAGAACTCAAAAGAGTTTAAGAAATATAGGAGCTGGCATAGAAGCTACCTGAACACCTTGCTTGGCCCTAGCTTCCAGCAATGAATCAAGTCGCGAAGATCCATGAGCATGAAAAGGGCGTCGAAGATAAAGTTCTGGGCACAACCACCAATCAGCGATAAATATCTGCATAAAACTTGCCAATGATGGTAGAGCTGGTGGAATAATAACTATCAGATATACAATGACATCCATTTTCTCTTTTAAAAAAAAAGGCAATGCAGAAATACCTCTGACTTTGCTTCTTCAATGGAAGAAGCAATTGCATCAAATGCAGCCTGGCCATCAACAAACCACTGTACCTGACTGCCATCTTCTATCAAGCCCCTTGGTGGTGAAAACGAACCAAAACGGTGAGGATAACACCACCCCTCGGGAGGCCTCAAACCAGCATCATTTATTGCAGCAATCCAGTCTTTCACTTTGGAACTACTTTTTACCCTCAGATTAATTGTTCGGCTTCCACTAGATACCTTTTGAGATGAATGTTGATTAGAGATTGAACTTCTCAGATCTTCAGTAAAAGCAAAAAAAATTAAAATTCAGTAGTTTATTTCAGAGCTATATGGAAACTTAAAACTAATTATCGCATAAAGACCACAAAAAAAATTGGATAGACCAAATAACATAATTAGAGTCCTAAATGACTTGCCAAAATAGAGTTAAAAATCATGCAACACTCAATATTTAATTAATGGAGGATAATTCATAAATCCAACCCAAAATAATTAAAGATAACACTAATAATGATTATGATAACAAGTTGAATAGCTAAACAAGATACTCTTCCACCAATCAGGGCACCAAGAAAATACTCAAAAAATTTACATGATATATACCAAATTAGACTAAATAAATTACTCGTTAACCATGCATAGATACGTGATTACCGAATTTCAGATTTCATACTCATGAAACTAAAATATTCCATCCATAGACAATGGTAAGAAACCATTTCTTTCCTTTCCCTATTTAGCGGGTTCATTATTGGGTGAGGTGACGGAGAGTTGGCTAAATGTTGAGACATTGGTAATCAATCCATACATGTTGAAAGTCTTGAGTACACCAATGATCATTTGACCCATCCACAGGAATAAGATGAGGATGAACCTTCAATCTTCTAAATGTTCAATCATTTGGCCCAGGTGTTGTTTAATAAAAGAAATTGTTATTGCTTAGCTCCAGCAGCTATATGACGAAATTAATATAAGCAATTTCTAGGAACGTTCTGCCATATATAAGAGCCCATTAAGGTCTATCAAACCCCATTGGTAGTGGCAGTAATCTTCCATTATTTCTAAGTTTATTCTTTGCATTCTGCTAAAAAATGCAGTAGTTCCTGAGCAACATTCTCTTCTTTTCTCATCCTTGAGTGAGCTTCTATTTTTCATTTCTTATATGTTGTAAAGGCTAAGAGACATTCCCAACGATTCACCAGTTTTGTACGTGATCTAGCTAGTTATTGCTAGGATTGGTAGACTCATTGCCTTAAAGAAGTTTGGGGATTGTACAAGATTTATCCATTAATGATTTACAAAGGAGAGAGTTTAGAGGAATTCAAGTGGACAAGCATTGGGACAAACTACTCTAATTTGATTTGTGTATCTTTCATTCTTTCTCTCATTTGCTCTTTACTATTCATTGTGACCTTTAATTTTTTGTCATTTTTAATGCACATCTCAATCTTTTTTGAGTTAATATGTAAACACATGGCAGCTGTTTTCACCACCCAATTCCCCACACACCCACCCACCTACCAACCCCAATAGAAGGACACTAAAATATAAGGAACAAATAAGAATAAAAAAAAAATCAATTATTCTAATTGATGATCCTCTCTAGGTGTTTTCCAGGGACATGCATCAAAGATAAGATAGATCAAAAATGGAATTATCTTCACTGATTACTTTTCCTACTTAGTATGTAACATGTGGCTCACGTACAAGTGTCATTTTATCTTTTTTGTCTTTTTTTTTTACTTTTTAACACTTAATCTCTTAAAATATCTCTCTATTTCCTTCCGAGAGATAGGGAATATCATATTTTGTTTGATTATTAGCTCAAGTCAATCCTCAAGCCCTATGTTGGTTCATGATCTTATGTCATTCTATATTCTCATTGTTAAATTGTATATGTTTGGTTGTCTTTTATTATTTTTTGAACTTATCAGAGTGATGATAGCAAGGACCTGCATGCTAATTTAAGCCAAGAGGGCAATCTCTTAGTTAGAATCCATCGAATGATTGAAACCCCAACTCTCTATAGCTAGATTCTTGTAGAGTTTTTGGTGTGAAAGTTCAAATCAGTTTAAACCTAAAATCAAATTAGTGTTGGATCTAGATATAGTTTTGAGCATAAAAAAAAATTTAAAAAATAAATAAATAATTAAAAAAAAAAGATATAGTTTTGAGCATATGCATTGAGGTTGTGTCATATTTCAGCATTGCCTTGCCTACATGCAGCACTCAGATTGTATCCTTTAGCATAGATAGGGAGAGACTTTTGGTTCCTTCAACCACACACTTGAGTTTTGGTGATGAGGAAATGCTCAAGATTAATTTCACAATCTGAGGATGTGGAATGTCATCTATTAATGAGACAAATATTTCATACTAGTTTTCAATGAGGGTACACCTCAGTAACAAATACAACATAAACTTTGAGACACAACCCATATGCAGGCTAACATTATAATAATGATATTCTTAAATATAGTTTAATTGTTTCTGATAATGATCAAAATTAGTAAATTATGCTTCAAATTAGTTTATGGTTACCACGCATCCTATGTGTTGATCCTTAGTTGATGACCAACAGTTACATCTCCTACATCCTCTCCCATCCATTATCATTATTCTTATATGACTTATGGATATTACATTTGATTATCTATCTATTTGATTATAAATTCAATTTTTATGGTTATCCTTAAGTTGCCTGACTGAAAAGCTCTGAAGCCTATGATCTTGATTGCAGTTGTTTTGCAAGTGATGCTGCTTTGTTTTAGATAGTGCCAGCTAATTTAGATAGCCAGCTGCCACCTTCTGTCATCATAATGATCATGTTTGGTTAAAACCACTCCACTAGATCCTTTACCTATGGATGTTGCTTACAGGTCCATGGAGATTGGAGAAGCCTTGCCTCAAAAGACTCCAAATCTTTTTACAAGCGCTGATACAAGCTTCCACAATTCCACAAGCTATTCATGAACAATTCTGCCTCCTCCAAGGATAGGTAAATTTTTTAGCGCAGAGTTCTTCGTAAGCTAAGAGAACTGATGCAAAACCACACATGATTTGAGGACTCCTACTAGGTCATCTACACCATGATGACTATATTTCATAGGCACCATTGCATTTAATGAGCTTTTACATGTCTATTATGTTTTTTCTATATTTTGGGTGTGGTTATCATTGCTTCAGTTAGTAAGGCTTTTAAGTCTTTTGTAAACTTGCCCTCTTCTTTATATATGGAGGTAGGTTTACGTATGTAATGCTCAATGAATGAATGATTATGGTTAAATAGAATCTTCCTCAAGCTAGGATTTTCAACCTCCTCCTCTCTCTGTGTGACATTTGTTTGCAAAATTGCATACTTCATAGACCCAAGTTATGTGCTTAGATACTAGATGGCCTCCTAATTGGGTGCGCAAAGTACTCAAGTTATCCAAGTACTTTCCCGCTTCCTATCTAGCTTTTTGTCATCCCATTCGACTTCTGCCTCCCAGTTTCAACTTTCAAGCCCTCATTAGTTGGTCGTTTTTTTTTTTCGTTTGATAATTGCTATGGCACCAAAAGTTCATAATGATACAACCAATAGAACAATGGAAGGAATTTTTGTGAGTTGCAATATGAGTTGGTCACCATCGCTATCTTTGCTCCCCTCTTGCATTGGCATTTACATTTTTATTCTTTAACGAAACATAAAATACATATAGATAAATGTAACCTAATTATTCATGTGTAGCTAAGCCACTAATACCATGTCATTAGCTTGGGCTAAAGTTTCTTTAAACCTCACAGATTCGGTTAATCTTTTTGTGCTCCATTTATGCGCAATGCTCATGTATAGTACAAACATAATGCTAAGCAAACTGATGAAAATATAAAATTTATTTCTATTCATGGTACATACAGCACCATATGACTTAACCAACCTCTATGTCAGCCAAAATTATACAAATTGCATAGTTGCTTATTATCAGCAATATTTGCTAATAATCTTCCTAGTATGATTACCAGGAATGCACACTAACAATTTAATTTGCTCGCCAAAATAATTAATATTAATAGCATGCAAAAGAAACGGCTTTCTTTAAATGAATCAAGCTAGGCATCAATGATTGATCATGCACCAAAGATTTTTTTAATTTTTTAGAGGAACACTAATCACTATTGTACAACATTTTGCAAATTGTCTAAAAATGCTTCAAATATTAAATCTAGAATGGAACCCATTAGCCAAGATAGGAATGAATGCTGCTTTCAAATGCAATCAAAGTAACACTACACCAAACTAACATTAAAAAAAAAATTTAAAGGAACTTATTAAGAATTTTAAAACTCACTGTAAACCCAAACCGCAAGGGATTTGGTTCTTTAGTCTCTTTAGCTAGAAGAACTCGACCCTCTTCATTTCCATCTGAAGGAGGTAGTACATCAAAGACAATTATGTCTAAAGGTTTTGTATCAAATGGATCTCCCAGAAAAGCCAAGAAGCCTGGTTTAAGAACAACCCAGACCTGCCATAAAGGTCACATAGAAAACAAAGGAAAAAATAATACAAGATAAATTTAGCTTCTCTTTAAAAATTTGAAGACAGCTTAAACAAAATTTGAAATGAAGCAGAAAATAGGATAATGTAAAAAATGAACTATAGAGCATGCATGATGAGCACATCAAGAAAATCCATGCCAACACTTTAACCATATATATTAATGGTATTATTAAATAATATTTCATACAAACACAACACAAAGGATAAAAATGCTTGTTTTAAATGACAAGAAAAGCTTCCATAACTGAATCCAAAGTTTAACCATGATTGGCTTTAAAAAAAAAATGAGAAAATGACTTAAATTGTCCTTCAACTATTTGGGGGGAGGCATTTTAGTCTCAGATTATACAAAAGGTCCAATTCAGTCTGTAGACTACTTAAATAGGAGCGAAAATAGTCCAGCCATCAAAAGTCATGAAAATTGAACTTAAAGTTAACATAGTGTTAAAAATGAGGGTATGTTAGAAATATATATTTTCTTATTAAAATTTTTATAAAAATCTAATTTCCTACTTATTTTATTTCCTTGTATACAGCAGCCGACTTCACGTGCAGTAAAAGTGGATTGAAATCATGTAAGTTGCGTAATGAGATGATTTTTTTATAAAAAAATAATTTTGTTTGGCGGTTTTATCTTGATTCCATTGTAACGATATGCATTGAGTTTAATTTTTTTCATTTCAAAATACTAAAGTTATAAATTTTTATATTGAGTTATTGATTTTTTTAGAAAGAACAAAATATGTGTATAAATTGTTTAATTCCTTTCAATAATGTAATATATAAAGTCAAAATTAAAGAAAGACTTATAGTTATAAACAATAAATAAATAGCCTTAATTAGACATAAGTAAGCATTTATTTAATTTTGACTTTGTCTATTATATTGATGAAAAGAATTAAATAATTCAAACACATAATTTGTTTTTTTTTTAATAATTTCAATAAAATCAATATAAAAATTTAATATTTAAAATTTCTAAAATGAAAAAAAAAACAAACTCGATGCATTTCATGAAAATAAAATCAAAATAAAAAAACTTCAAATAAAATTATTTACTACAAAAAATAATCTTACTCAACTTGTGCGATCTTAATCTATTTTTGCTGTACGCGAAGTTAGCTGTTGTACACGAGAAAACAATGTAAATAGGAAATTAAATTCTATAAAAATTTCAAGATCATGTATATTCCCAAAATACCCTTATTTTTAACACCATCTATTAACTTTAATCTTCAATTTCTGCGACTTTCAACGGTGAGACTATTTTGTCTCCTATTTAAGGAGCTAGAGATTAACTCAGACCAGGGACTAGAACAGGCCCCCACAAATAGTTAGGGGCTATTTTGATCCTTTCACAAAACAAAATTTATTAAAAGAACTATACTTTTGGACTGTGCCATAAGATGAGTACCTATGATCAAAAAAGTAGACATACACCTTATAGTATAAGACAACAATTTCAAACAAAGACAATGAATCAGCTAAATCATACACCACGTGAACATGAACAGAACAAACTTGAAAGAGTTCCAGAGCATAGCAAATAATTAAAATATGCGTGTTATTTGGAACAGAAGAACAAACTGACTGTTTTTCTTTGGTTTATTGTTTACTGGGTTGGTTCTCAATTGCAAGTGTCAAGTAACCCGGCAGGTATATCCCATATCTGTTAATATACAAGGTATATAACTAAGTAAATAAACACGCATACAAATGTACAGAGATTATTATTTTATTATATGCTAGGTATGATCTAACATAATGGAATGATTTTAAGCCTAACTTGTTTTTTATTAGGGGAGTTGCACCCTAGCCATCTCTTTAGAAGGCTAAGAGCAATGCAACATGGCTACTACTCATTGGTCTTATGTCCTTTACTAACATCACCTATTTCAACATGATTGATCCAAGCACCAACTAGAAAAGAACTCCAATTTTCTCGTTTAGCTTCAGATTTGGCTCTAGAACAAATTCATTTCAGTTCCGAAGCTTGAATTGTGAAGATGAAAAAATTAGGTTAGCTCCTGGTCCGCTCATACTCTAAACTAGAACTTCAAAAAAAAAAAAAATCAAACCAAAAAATAGAAGGCTGGTGTCAGTTCGTCCTGAGGTACTTAAAGGACACTTAACTGAACAAGCTTAAGAAAATGATTGGTTAAGTAGCATCTTATGATTAGATCTTATAAAAGTTGCACCCATTTTTTAAACTGAAAAAGGGAAAACAGATAAATACGGGCGTACACATGTGCATGGCTAATGTACCAGGCTTAAAACCTAGCCTAACAAATAATACAAGGAAAGTTAAATAACTACGTATGGAAAAGTCAAGATTTGACCGAATACTAACATTATCAAATATAATAACAACTTTGACATGATTCAAAGCTTACTTTGCATTCTCCTCTTAAGGGCCAACAGCATTCAATTATAAGCTTACTTCCGCCAGCAATGTATATTTTTTTCTAGTAAGGCTTGAGTAAAACTTAAACAAACTTGGAAACTTAATGTCTCAAGAAGAAAAAAAAATTTTAATCGACATACTTCTAAAATTGAAATCTATGAAATAGCTTACATATCTAATACCTTTTGCCAGTTGTCATTGCAACAACTAAACCATTTGCATGCACAACACCTGTCATCATCCCCACGTTTTGGAATCTTTGGCAAATGTTTGACTGAAACATAGTCCTCTTTTAGTTTAGGTCCATACTCTGGCAAAAAGGATAACCTGGATACCTCTAAAAACTTGCAAACCTGTAGATTCATATGAAAATATGAATCCATAAGCACCACAACAAATGGAAGCCTAACATCCAAGATAAACAAAAATAAGCACAAGCAAAGATCTTTGATGGATTAAAGCATACTATCAAACAGAAAGCAGTATCAAAAATTCAATTCCCTTTATATTGAGGTAACTCAAATTAACAATTGAAATGAAGACCAAATTGCTTTCTCCCTTGGTGTGTCTAAACTTAAAAAAGAGACAATAAAGGGAATGAAAGACAAAGGGTAGTCAAGCCAGATGTTTGGCATCGCTTCTTTAACTTGGGAATTCATTAAGTCCAGTAACCGCCTCTGAGCGGAGGAGAGACTGAACCTAGGGTTAGGAACCATATTTGCAATTATTTGGCTCAACTGTGATAGCATGTTAAGCCATAAAAGGTTGAACTGGTGTGGTGCTTTAAGCATTGATGAACTTGATGACAGAATCCACTTCAGTGACAGCATTCAAGAACCAGATGCAAAATTTCTTATAACTTGTGCTTTGTGCTTTGATAGATTTTGAGAGGGATAAATATGATTTGACTTTATCAAAAGCTCGGGTAAAATGATCATGCATTGTATCTTATGTTTTAGTGCTTAGGCAAACTTGGCAAAGACTACGGTCCCATACTCCCATGACCTAACTCTTAGGCTTATATCAAGTCAATGATGAAGGGTTGTATGTCCGCTGCTTCATGTTTTGATAGACTTTATTGACAACAAAATCCCCTTAATTTGGCCACGTGCTCTAAATAGAATTTTGGATTACTCCTTTGATACTTTGCATTATGCTTTATCGAAATTCATGAATGATTGATTAGACCTAGTTTCACCATAGAATTTGGTGAAATGATATATGCCTAATGTCTTATGCTTATTTGGTGGGCTTGGTGAAGAATGTGTGATCGTGGCCTAAACCTTGAGCCTATATCAAGTCAATGGAAAAGGTTTACTGTGAGCCTGTATCAAGTCAACGGAAAAGGTTTACTGCCTAACGCTTTAAGTTTCCATGGACTTGATGATGAAATTCCCTTAACTCAGCCTCATGCTCTAAATGAACTTTAGGATTACTCCTTTGGTCCTGTCCTCAATGTTTTGTCAAACTTGCTGAAAAAGGTAATTCCTCTTAACTTTGTTGTTGTAGACTAGATGAAGGAAGTAGGGTTAATTTATCATATCTTAAGCACCAATACCCAACTCGGCTTGAAGTTTTTTAGTTAGGTTATATCTTTGTTTCTTTTCAGCTTGACAAACCATGCAGAAAAATTGATTGAACATTACAGTACAACCATGGATACATCATATTTGGTATAGAAAAAATGACAAATTTGATTGCAATCAATAATATGCACCATCATTATTAGCCTCGCCCCAATTATTGGACAAATATTTATTCATGTTGAGTGTTGCATGAGGTGTTAAGTGGATTTTTTGCATATATTTTCATCAACATCACCATTAGCCTTAGCTCAACTATTTAGGGTTTGCTTTATGAATCAATAGCATAGATGAAATATGAAAACTTTAAGATTCCTTCCTTGGATTTTGTTTGTCTCTTCCTTCTCTTTTTTCTTTTTTCTTTTTTGGTGGTGGAGAAGAGGCTATAAACTTTTGCTAATGATCCTAGGAGAAAAAAAAGTTTCACCGCAATAGTTACAAGTAGGGGCTTTTCAGGTAAAGCATGACCTGAAGAAAATTAATGAGGTGAACTGGCAGAATTTTCTTCAATATTAGTATATCTAAAGCAAATCATGGATAGCAACCTCAGCCTAAAATAATTGGATCTCTACACCAAGATGTAAAATGGAACGAATAAAAAGCAAGACTTTTAAAAGGCCGTTCAGATGCTATAAAAATCATATATTATCAAGACAGTGCCCACCTATCTCTCTAACAAATACACATGGTGTGTTCTTTCAATTTATATCATCGGAATGAAACAAAATATCTCCTTTCTCATTACCGTCGAGCAAAAAAAAAGCAATCTCTAGCAATAAAAAACTGCTTATGAATCTCAAATCCATTCATAGCATTTTAAAAACAAATCTTTTGTGTAACTCAAGAGGAGACCATAATGTAGTAAGAGTAACTGTGTACCTCTGGAGAGTTTACGATGTCCAAGTTTCCAAGAAAGTGATTCAGATAGCCTTGCATGGCAACCTTGGCCCTGTCCGAAATAGACTGCTGTCTTCCAAGTGCTGGTCGAATAATTGGCAAAGCAGCCCGAGAAGGGACATTTCTGCGATCAAGAATCTTACTGTTATTTAATAATTCTAACAAACCACATGGCGTTCAGTGCCAATCATCCTGTTCAAAATAGCATATTTCATGAAAGCTTTTATTTTAAAACATTTCTTAGTTGCTTTTGGGAAAAGAATTTAGAAATTGCAGATTTAGTTGGTAAACCCATTTTTCTAAGAAGACTTGCTTCTTCGACTTAAATGGACATGAAAAAGGCATACCAGAAAATTAATAGGTAGAATTGCATTTTTTTTATGAATTAGACTCGAGTAGAGTTGAAATCAGCGTAAGAAAACAGGTGAATTTGGTAGTTGTGCTATTAATGTGATCATATGTATCAGAGCTTACAATGAAGCCACCTAGAGAACAAACAAGTTCTAAAAAGTGGAAGTTTCCACTTGTCAATTACTCTGAAGCAAAAGACTAATTCAAAAAACTTAGTTCATCTTCCATGCAGAAGCATGTTCATCAAAAGGTAGGCACTGACCGCTAAAAGCTAAACAACAACAACAACAACAACATCAAGCCTTTATCCCACTACGTGGGGTCGGCTACATGAATCCTTTTTCTCCATTGTGTCCTGTTAAAAGTCAAATTCTCGTTTAAATCTAATAAAGAAAGCTAAAAGCTAAAAATGATTTAAATTCATTATCAATCCCAATATAGCGCATCAAGTTGGTGAGGCAATTTCTAGTTCATTATTAAGAAGAAATTTAGCACGCTATTTTCTACTTTTACGCACAAGTCCAAAGGGAAGGAGATTTCATCAGAAGTCACCTATTTTTAGCTGAAATGTTTTCCTCGTGCTGTAAATGAACTGCATCATCATCATCATCATCTTGCACAACTGCTGAAGTTTCCCCTAGCCCAAGATTTTGAAGCCATTCTTTCACCTTTCATGCAAAAACAATTGGGCAGATTAAATTACGTGTCTATATTTGTATGTTTTTTTGTGCATGTATCTATGTGTGTGTATGACTATATATATATATATATATTAACAATAAAATTATAGTACTAATCAGTGAAAAGATTACATGAAAAAGGAATTACAAAGAATTGTCATCAAGTAAGAAATCAAAGTACATAGGAATACAAAAACATCGAAAATGAAAAAGAAATATCCATCCATATGATGAGGAGCAGGTCCTAAATCAGATCAAACTAGCTTCTGCTAAGTCTAAAATACCAAAGTCATCCAATGAATCATTGCTTCTAGCTCAATGTATAGTAAACATCTGGGAGTGAAGAAAAACTTGTTTATGAATTACCGACTCCTTTGGAAAACACAACCTAAAACCGCTAAACATAGAAAGCTTCAATCAGAACCTGAATCACCATCAATCTTAACTTCAAAGTGAACATGATTAACATGGGGTGCCATTGTTGTTTTGCCAACAATAGTTAAGATATGTGGTGGAGGTGGTGTTTGTTGATCTCATTTTGGTATGAGGTCGATTTCCCCGAGCTGCTCCTTAGTGCCTAGGTTTTCATAGTCTAGTATTGACATCACTCCTATAGGATTCCCCTTAGGTGGATGCCCATTGATGTAGCATTGACTCGGCCCTATAATTCAACCCATATCCACCCTAGTTTGACCAAAATCAAATTTGATTTCAAGCATGATAGTGTAATCGAACGTCGTCGAAGTTAACTGGGCTCAATTCAAGTTCAATTTAAACTCGACAGATTAGATCAATACTATATAACACGTCTCGGGATAATTTGGAACAATTAGAGGCTGGATTGAATCATTCAAAACAAATCCAAACTAAGTTCATCAAATTTCACACTAATCGGCTCGTCTTGGGTCGATTGAAGGCAAATCGACGCTGATCAAAGCATATCAACGCAAATCGATGTAATATCGAGTTAGATGAACTCGATTCGAGTTCAACTTAATGCTGGTACCTTCAATTAGCCTAAATTGGCATTAATTGAAGCGTGTCGACACAAATCAGCATGCTACTGAGTTGAATTGACTCAATTCGAGTTCGATTCAAGGCCGATACCGTCGATTAGCCCAAATTCGATGCAACGTGGATCGATTGAAGGCAAATAAGCGTCGATCAAAGCAGTCGACACAAATCGATGAGCTATTGAGTTAAATTGACTTGATTCGAGTCAATTTAACATCAATAGCTCTGATTAGTCCAAATTGACTCGTTGCAGGCCAATTGAAACTGAAATGACATTAATCGAATTAAATAAATAAATTTGAATCAGTCTAAAGTAAAATTTCAACTAATTTCGCTTAATTAACATACCAATTTCATTAAAATAAATTCTCTATATATTTTAAAATTAATTAATTAAAAATTTAGCATTTGAATTTATCTAAATTAAAGTTAAAACAATCTAAGTCTCCCTCCCAATTTAATCAAATTTCAAAAGAGGAGTTTGTTCATGCATTCTCCTGGAATCGGTTCAATCCGAATAAAAGAGCAGTTCCTAGACCAACTCTCCGGGACAGAATTCCGAATTGAGATCCTCTCGCACTCCAGCTCATCTGAACCTGCGTGTGAAGCCCTACAACAGCAACCCGCCACTGCTCCCTTCATTCCCTGTTGTCTGCTCGCGACCAACCCGTAGCCCATGCAACCCATTGCGTGCCCACATGAGGTGTCATCGGTCTGAATGATTGCCTGGCCCAAACGGCGGCCTGCTCACGTGAAAATCCTTGCTCATTGCCTGCACCTGCCTCTTACAACCCATCTGCCATATAAATGTAAGTTTTCATTAAAAAAGAGAATTATATTTTTCCTTAAGAATTTAATTTGGGAGCAAACTTTGATGCACAAGTTTTGGAAACTATTTCCATTCTTTGATAGGAATTAAATTTAGTTGCAAATTCCAATACACGATTCTGAATTTTACCTTTTTTATTTTATTTTAAAAAATAATTATAAAATTTTCTAATCTTTCTTCTTTCCAAAATTTACCCTTTGCTCAAGTTAAATTGAAATTTATCAAGTTTTCTAATTAACAAATGATTAGTAATCAAAACATAATTAAAAATTTCATTTGAAAATAAAAAATACATAACTTTAATTATGCTTCAATCTATTAGTAATTTGCCTAAAAAAATAAAAATAAAAATTCACAAAACAACATTTAATGTATTTAATGGGTTGCATTTTCCTAAGATTGATGTATATAGGCCTTTGCAATAGCGGACATTTAAATATCTTTATTTTATATACTTGCTGCTTGTCGATCATAGAACTAAAATGCTGATTTCCTGATGCATTTGATTTACACTTTGTTAATATTTGATTGAATTTGGTTTAACGATTATCAACAATAGAGTTTGAATTATTTTCTTGCAAACGTTCTATGCCATCTTCATTATTCAAATATGTATTTATATCACTAAAATTTCTTTCATAATCGGATTTTATAGACTTTTATTTTAGCAAATACAAGTTATCTGAAGCTAAGGTTTTGTAAAAAAAATAAAATGCTTTTTATGAGTCCTAAATGAATTCCTATCAATTTGATAAATGCCAATACTTGACTAAGTAGTAAATATGAAATTCTAAATTAATATAGTGCCAAAAAATTGAATAGCAAAGTTATATACTTATATATTAGATTTTTATATGATCATTAAATCAATTTGCCGTTATCTATAAATTCAATGATTAAATGATATTAAAAGAGAATATTTGTGATAGGGAACACTTGTGGATCTCAAGTATTTCCTATCAATCTTCGGAAAATAGCGAGAATTCTCCACAAAAATCCACACAAATCCACAAAAACAGTAGATAATTTGTATTAATTGATGAAATAGAAATGGAAAATAGCAAGATACAGTTGATCCTCAATTCGAGAGGAGGATCAATCTCTCTCAAATCTCTAGACGTCGCTAGAGCCCAAAAATCTAAACCTAAGAAATCTCAAATTTCAGCCAAATTCTAGATGTCCTAATCCTAGAAAAACAAACTATTTAATGCATACAATTCGGAAGGAAATCCCTAAACAGCCACTACATTCAAATTTCCCTCCCAAATCTCTCAAAAATCCTTCCTAAAATGTTCTGTGGAAACTTGCGGTCCGATCGGCATACCCAGGAGAGGCGGAACTTCCGCCTCTGTTCGCCTGGGCCGGTCCCGTGTGGACAGGCTGGACCGGTACAATGAACTGGTCTAACAATACTCCCCTCCCAAAGATCCATCTTGTCCGTAAGGTGGAAAGACAACACTCTCCTTTATTCCCTCTTCATCACAAACGGTAAGAACATGAAGAGTCTGGTCCTTACACCTATGCCCTGGTGTATGCCTCTTGTCACATATGAAACAGAGCCCCTTCACCCTTTTCTCTTGTAATTCAGTTTCTGTGAGCTTCTTGAAATTGCCCCCAGGTCTTACTCCTATGGTCTCTCCTTCGAAGTCTCTCGAAAAGTACCCGGTGTCGGCTCCTTGGGTGCTAGAAAGGTAGTGATCCTCCTGTTCGGACCTCCTGAGCTGTTGCCTCCCGTCTCTCTCTTCAGGTGCCTCTGATCCTCCACCAATTGAGCTAGTTCCATAGCCTCGCCCAAGTCACGAGGCCTCATTACTCTAACCGTTGCCCAGATCTCTGGTCAGCCTCTTCATGAAATTTTCCTCTAGCACTGTCTCAGGAAGGCCATCCAATCGGCTAGCAAGGTACTCGAATCTCTCCCGGTAGTCCATCACTAAACCATCATGTGTCAAGGCGAAAAACTGCTCGTAGAAGTCTCCTCCCCTGCCAGTTTGGAAACGTTCTACCAAATAATCCTTGAACTCCCTCCAACTTCGTATGGGTCATCACATGTCCCTCCACTGGTACCAAACCAAAGTCTTCCCTTCCAAACATAGACCCGCTGCCATCAGTTTCTCCTCCTCCGTCAGTCCATTGACGGCGAAATATCTTTCTACCTTGTAGATCCACCCGTGTGCATCCTCCCCCTCAAAGATTGGCATCTTCAGTTTCCTCACCCTCGGATCGCCTTCGTTCTCTCTATTCCCTCCATAATTTCCTGTTCCCCAAGGGGCTGGTTCCCCCTAAGTGTCCTAATCATCCCTTCTGCACTCATACACAAACCTTTCATCAAATTCTCACATTCTCCTTTCAAATTCAGCACCCCTTGAATCATAATAAATCTCTCTCCTTTCAATTCCAACCCCTTTTCGATCATAATTACCCCTTTCCATTTCAAACTCTGCCCCTCTTCTCTCAAATTCAGCACCACTTTGTTTGTGCTCCACCTCCTCACGCCTCTCCCCATACCCTCTACCCATCTCCTCTATAGGAACAGGCTTTATGAGAGGTATTCTCTCTTTTCCCTTTTGAATCTCCACCTCCTGATCTTCCCTTTGACTTATTGGATTAGAGTTTTCCCTAATTCCTGGTTTATCGGAGGCTTCTCTCACCTCTAATGACGCCGTTTTGGATTGTCCCTCGAGCAACTTCAACATTTCCCCCAGGCTGGAAAAATTCTCATCCATCTTCTCGTGGATGGCTGAAATTTGACTTTTGACATCTAAAAATTGAGCGTGGAGATCTGAAATTTTCAATTGTCTGATCTTCTAAGCGTTCCTCCAACACATCCGCTTTCTTGGTCGCCATCGATACCCTGATTTTTATTGGACTCAAAAATCTGAATCTCGATTCCAAAAATAGCAAAACAGCCCCATTCCGGTTAAAATTCAGCTGCTGATTTTCTCCAAAAACTCCCCCAAACAGTCCCAAAATTTGCTCTGATACCAATTTGATAGGGAACACTTGTAGATCTCAAGTATTTCCTATCAATCTTTGGAAAACAGCGAGAATTCTCCATAAAAATCCACACAAAACCACAAAAACAGTAGATAATTTGTATTTTTTGAGACATTTAGGCCAATTAAGGCAAACTCAAACACACATCGCATACACAAGACTCGAACCCAAGACCTCTTAGTTGGTAGCCTAACCTCCCAACCAACAGACCAAGATGAGCTATGCAATAATTTGTATTAATTGATGAAATAGAAATGGAAAATAGCAAAATACAGTTGAACCTCAATTCGAGAGGAGGATCAATCTCTCCCAAATCTCTAAACGCCACTAGAGCCCAAAAATCTAAACCTAAGAGATCTCAAATTTCAACCAAATTCCAGATGCCCTAATCCTAAGAAAACAAACTATTTAATGGATACAATTCAAAAGAAAATCCCTAAACAGTCCCTACATTCAAATTTCCCTCCCAAATCTCTCAAAAATCCTTCCTAAAATGTTATGTGGAAACTTGCGGTCCAATTGGCATACGCAGGAGAGGTGGAACTTCCACCTCTGTTCGCCTGGGCTGATCCCATGTGGACCGACTGGATCGATCCAATGGACCGGTCTAACAATTTGATTAAATAACTAATATAATTATCTATAATTAATTACATTATGATCTGCTAGTGCTTTGAGTTTAAATTTCTTTAAAGAACATTATTTGCAAAATTATCATAAATTTCTCCTTCTCTTTTCTCTCTCTTCACTCTTTTCTTTTCATAATTTTGGATGAGCTCCAAAGTCTATCAATAATTTTATAAAACTTGAAGTCCCTATGACAAAGCAACAAAGCCAACAATAAAGCCCGAAGAAAAGTAAATATTTCTTTTCTTTTAAAATCAAATTTACATTCATTGCTTTCCAAATAATACCTTCTAAACACTATTTAACATATTTGTATGCATGAATCGAGAGGAATGGTGGTGATCGAATGAGCAAAAGAACTTAAGGAGGTCAGTCGCCTCCTTTGCTACCGGATGAAGGGCTTTGGTGTAGTGAGTATTCTTGAACTTAGATGGCCTTAGGTCCCATGATATATTTTTGCGCTCTTCCAACCTTAGAGCCCTACAGAATCCTCTGTCTTTATTTTATTATGCATCTTATAATTAAATTTAATTTCCAAGTTACTAATGTATTGTTAGTTACAACCTAAACCCAACGAATGTATGTTTAGCATTTGCGTTAGCTTTAAGAGCATTTAGAATTGATTATTTGAACATAGTTCACACTCCCATGTAGATTATTATACTTCAAATCATTCAGGGTCTATTAATTTGATAATCCAAAGTTATAATTTTGGTAAATCACAAAACATATGCAAATAAAAAAAACACTATTTCAAATAACAAATAAAATTCACTTATTCAAATTAAATTAAAAAAAAAGAAAGAGAAATATATAAATATATATTCAAATTAAATTCATAAATAAAATAAAATGAATAAATTAAATATAAATTCACATAAAATAATAATAATAAAAACAAATATCTCTTAATATAATATTTAAAAATAATTCCAATTTAATTCATTTAATAAATATATAAATAATTAAATAAAATTGGAGAACAAATTAAACATATAACGAATTAAAAACAAATTTTATTTTTAAAAAATCAAAAATATTCAAGATCTCAGGTAAAATTCAGAAATTAAAATTGGGTCAAACTTAATTAATAAATAAAAAGAAAACTCATTTAATTACCAAAAAAATTATAATTAACCAATTTAATGAACTAAAACCAGAATTGCAACTATAACCTTTTATTAATAACTCTAACATTCAAAATCTACACTAAAAGAAATTATAAATTATCAAAGCATTAAAACTTAAATTTAAATTGAATTTCTCTTGCCCTTCAACAATCAAAATTTAAATGGTACAGAACTTCAAGTAATAACAAGCGCAGGACATACCCAAACTATCTAGCCTATCACATACACTCATAATTGTTTGTTAGGACACCAACTCTAAGCTTTAGGTTAGATCGGTGTTTTTTTTTTTTTTTTTTTTTGAGTAGTAAATAACTTGCTTGTGAACGAGTGTTGTTTGTTATAATTTACAATAATGGATTTTAGTGATGCATGTGTTTTGATGCTTTCTTTGGTAATCTGTGATGGGCGTTTAGATTTTCCTAGAATATGAGCGTTCCGGATGTTTATTGCTAATTAGATTTTCTGCAGTGATCATGTTTATGCAAGACTATTAAAAATGGGCTAAAATTAATCATGATTTAAGGCTACTTAAATTTTCTGCATGTGATTTTACTGCTTAGCCCCCTAATTATTAAAAGCATGGCCAAACTTATAGGTTGCTCAAATACAAATAAGTGATAATGTGATGTGATTTGAGATAATTATTATAAAATTGATTTTTCATACAAACCATGCAGCGAGTTCAAAGTCTTTTTCATTTTCAAATGTAATTTAGATAGCAGAGTTGTGAAAGTCTATAAAATTAGGTATTTTACCAAAAAAGAATAGGGATCCAAAGAGAAAAGAATGTCCTTTATTGAAAATTTCTTTTCAATTGGGTATCCTATTAAATGAACATATAAAGAGCCTGAAGAAAACAACCAAGCTGGGAAGGAAGAACTGAAGATGAAAAATACCTCATTTTAAAAGACTTGCGTAATTTCATAGGAGTAGAATCCATATTGTTGTCGGTGAAGCCTGGCCATCTTTACTTACTACAAACCCTGAGTTGTATGTTAAGTGACACTTGCCACATGAACTTTAGACATTATATTTTAGTTGATGATTTGATTTGATTGATTGTTTACGTTGATTGTGCGGTAGAAATTGTTTGCTTTTTATAGATTTCTTTCTTGAATGTGCATGTGCCTGAATTTCGCTAAGCTCTTAAGAATAAAAATATTTTTTAACTCGTAATTAAAAATAAGATTTAAGAATAAATAACATAGAAAGATAATCGTTCTAAGAAAATAAACTGGAGATCTCCCGGGGTCGCATGCATATTAAAGCAATTCTTCTATTCTTGTTTTAGACACTTTCCCGCCCAAGGGTAGACTTTAGATAATCCAACCTATGAGGATGAGGTGCTAAATCTGAGGAAGCCTAGTCTTTTAAAAAATTATTTTTTTGAACATTTTTAAAATTTCAAGCATTCATGATTTTTTATACTTCAATTAGCATACATTATATTAAAAATAAATTAAAAATCAAAATTTAATTGCATCAGTTCTAGAGGTATAACACCCTTCATAAATATAGGGCTACTTAGGATCTTATCTAGATGTTGGCCCTAAATTTCAAAAACTTAAACAACAGCTTGCTCATCTTTCATAAGATCGGACAGTATGGTTTTGATACGATTATATGGTTTAGCTGGCTTTTTGTTTCAGGCAAGATATAAGTCTATATTGCGCTTTTTTAGATAGGTTCAGGTTACTGCATTATAGTACCCAACTTAAATCTAGGTTCCGAGATAGATCAAAAATTATAAGTCCTCATCCTCCGGGAATATAATCCGACCTTTCTAATAAAATACTAACTTGAACGAAAAATCTTATCTTAAAATGTAAAGCCCAACATAGGATAGACTGAGGTTGCCTCTGAACTTCTCAAAATTTGACACCTCCTATTTTTTCTCCTTTGACCCACTAAGAACTGTTCAACATTAAGCTTTCTCCTTAGAAAATTTCTGTTTATTTTATTATCTTCTACGTTGCAATCAAAGGGTATGAAATCATTGCTTTAATCAAGAGTTTTCTTAAGAGTACCCTTTTAGGATGTAATTAACTATAGGGCTTGCCCTTATAGGGAACTGAGAACTCTATATTAAAATAAACCTTATTTTATTTATATAAAGCAAGAAAAAAATCTCTGGGAATACAGATTTCTTTTCAAACTCATTTCTACTTCCAAATATACTGTAGAATGTCATTATCGTCTTCCCAAATGACATGATATTCTCCTCGTGACATTTAATCTTAGAAATGATGAATTTTATAAAATTCGTTTCTATTTTTGAATACCTTGTAGAATATTATTTATATTTTGAGATGATATATTATTCTCTTTGTTGCATCTAATTATAAGAATGGCTAGATTTTCAAAACTCTATTTCTATTTTCAAAAACTTTTTATGGAATTCTATATTCATCTTTAGAGATGATATATTATTCTTTGAATTGTGTTTAATTATAAAAATATTATTTTCTAAAATCCTATTTTGACATTGAATTCATTATAGAACATTGTGTTAATCTCTCGAGACAGTATTTTATTCTCAATGCAATATTCAATTATAAAATAGGATAACACCAAATCTGCGTAGCGATTATTTTCCCCACGGTGTTGAGTGTGAAATCTAATTTCATTAATTATTTTGGATAGGATTTGCTCTTGATTTTTCAAGATAGTTGGCTACCAAGTTAAGATTTATTCATAATTATAAGATGATGACTACATAACTCAATTTACACTTGATTTTCCAAGTTGTGGCACATAACTCAACTCATACTTGATTTTCCAAGATGGTGGCTAACTAACTCAAGCTCCATTCATACTTAATCATTCTTACATATCACCTCATGATGCAACTATATAAAGGGGGAGAAATCAATTGTTTCATGCATCCCATAACAAGAAGCAACAAAAAAAAAGGAAGAGGAAGAGAGAGGAGAGATGTATCATCTGAGAAAGAAAGAAGTTTTTTTTCTGTGCTTGCAATGGGAGTTCTTCGGCTTATTCAAGAAGAAAGAAATTTTGTTATTTCCCGTTCTAGTAAGTGAAGTTCTAATTCATAGGAAAGAATAATTCACATTTGGACTCCTGCAATAGATAGAGGTAAAGAGAAATTGGAGCAGCAACAACATCTCTTTCTCCACGTCTAGGCCTCAACTTCATAGCAGGTGACTGCATGTTCTCTCACTAGATAAAATGGTATCTTTGTCTTATCTCAAATTTTATATAAAGTACAATTCTTCGTATATATTTTTAAGCTTGGCAGATTATTTAATCTCTTTATGCATTCGTGGATGTAGGCTTACCTAAGCTAAAACAAATAAATTTCGTGTTATCTTTTTTGGTGTTCGATCTCTTTTTTGTAGTTACTTTATTAATCATCGTACTTGCTTCTGGGTTTATGTGCTTCCATTCGTAATAAGTGGTGCCATGAATAGGAGGGAAGATGTATGTCCAAGACATGACTCTTGAATATGAAGCAGGCACAACAGCCATATCAAAAGAAGCTAGAGTAGGTTCCAGAGGATGAGAGCAATCTAGAGAAGTCGATTCATAGGGGAATATCATCCAAGGAACTGGTATATTTAAATTTAACATTTATATTGACCTCACAAAAGCCTTGCGAACCCACAAATTAATCAAAACTTTCTTGAACAATAGTGCCCCCAGCGAAAGATTTTCTTAATCCAGGATGAGCCTTGAAGCAATTAGCATAAACAAGGCTAAAGATTTTGCAAGGCTAATAATAGAAGGGTAACCCTTCAAATTCCACTTTTGGCCAATAATCACATGATGAATAGACAATCCATATCTCCCTCTCCAAAGGAGCCTAAACATGTTTTTCAATTAGAACTTTGTCCAGAAACTGCGTGGAAAGTCTAGCATTGAATTGATTTGCCCAAAACTAAATCAAGAGAGTTTATTGTAGATTGGTTGATGTAATGAATATGTAGACAAGAGAAAACCACCAATATTGGGGTTATAGGAGGCTCCTCTGAAGTATTTGAATATATAGACCACTTCCATATGGGCATCGATAGATCATCCACATATTTTGATCGATAAAAATAAGTTTAAAATGATCTAATCTCAAAGATATTTTGATCAACACATCGTGACAGCAAAGGAATCCAGCAGAGAAATCATCAATCAACTATAAATCAAGCATGAACTTGTGAATAATCTCCAAATTAGGTGGTCAAAGAGAAATTTACCAACTAAAAGAAATGAAAGTGGTCCTACTTATTCAAAATCAAAATCTACAAAAATGAGAGCAAGTTTATCAAGTAAGATAGTGAGTCTTGTGTTGAGGAGTATATGAGCCTTGCTAAAAGAATAAAAGAACCCCAATAAACAAGTTTGATTGTTAAGCATTCTTCCCCCTAACAACATTAACAAAAGAATGAGTTGGAACACTAGACTTGGTATGAGCAGCAACAATGACAATCTAGAAAAATGGGCGAAGCAACTACGGTACAAATAGAAGAAGACAAGAAACGGCTAGTCAAAGAACTATCCAAAGCCATTATAGGATAGGCAAAAGCATAAACTAAAAGCTAAGAAATGGGTGCCATCATAGGAGCACAAGGAGCCTCATCATAGGATGGTAACCATGGAGGGAAAATGTTAAGTAAAAGGCCCAACCCTCTAGAACAAGATGGCTAGAGAAGAATCACAACGTTGAACCTTGACATCAACATTAAAAAATGTTGGTGTCTAAGAAGAAGAGCACGGAGGAACATCATGTAGCCAAAATGAAGACAGAACACACAAGTAGGCAATAGAGAGGAAGGCAAGGAGACAACAAAGCTACCAATGGCACTGAATCGGATCAAGGGGCTAATGTATGGGGTGAATGTAAAGCGCAACTAAGCAGTGAGTATCTCAAGTGGGAACAAGCAAGGCACAAGTAAGGATGACATAAACGGGGGACGATGTATATAACTTCTTATTTAGAGTTATATTATAGCTAAAAATTGTCATAACCTGACCGGAGGCTCAAATTAACCAGGCTAAAACAAACGATTAGATGGTTACTTAAATTTTTTACCAATACAATAACTAACAATAATTATCTCTAATACACTAAAAGAGTCACTAAATTTCAAATGTATTTTAACGCAAAACACCATAACTATTTCCAATAAATACTTTTCTATCGAAGCATCACACCTAAGATACACATTCTCTCCTCTTCCACTCATTTAAACTATTTTGATAATACATGTGTACATTTGTAAATATTGAGTCACAACTCAGTGAGTACGTCATACTTCTAAATTACAATAATAAAAAATATTTTGCATGATATGCATGCTCGGTACAAAATATATAGTAAATCTATTTAAAATATATTTTGAAAATTACCATCAATGTTATTCATATCTATACATGACATATATATCATATCTTTATCATTTCTGTTAAAAATACAAGCGTCACAAGAGACACCGCCTAAAATAGTACTAATGGAGATACTTCCTTTTCTATTTTATTTTTCATAACCTTTTTCAAAACATTTTACATTTCACACGCGTGTGAGTACATTGCATCCATAGCATGAACTCCATCAATCAATCATGTACATATAAGCATTTCTACTTAATAACTTTATTGACATGCTCTATATCATTCCATAATGAACAATATATGACTTGTGCTAAATTATATAAGTTTATCAGTTTATGTCATTAAATTTAATACGATCAATTGCATTTAACAAAGATAATATATAAGCAATTTACAATAATTATAAACAATTAAATGCAATTAGAGGAAGAAAGACCATTATTTATATATAATCATTTCATAGCATTCAAGATGAATTATCATATTGACCGTCAAACTTCAATATGACCATTGAATAGAAATAGAAGAGATAAATAATACTAGAATTTTTTTTTTGCAATAGTCATTTATTAACAAGTGTTAATGTAATCAAATTGGAGATAGCCAATATTATTACTGTAAGAATAGGAACATGACTACTCACCTCGAATATAGGTATTATGATACTTCACACTTTCTTCTTACTTGGACATTCAGAAATTGAGCACCTATATGAAGACCTTATCATTAAAATTTAAATGATAAATTGCTCTTAATTTCTCTAACTCATTATAATATAATTTATTAATTAGCATAATTAAATTTCAAATTAAAATCTCATATATTATTTACTTCAAAAATTAAGCTATATGTCACTCTCTATATGTATATAGATATATGTTTTTTTACAACAAAAAAAAATCAAATTAGTACTATTTTCTAAATGATATTTTAATTTTTCTATTACATGATAAATTTTTAATATATATTTACTAATTATAAAATCTCATAATAAAATTTGCTCTTATATACATATATACACCATTATTTATTTATAATAATTAACTTTGAAATCTAATCATTATTCATTATTTAAAATTTTATTTCTAGATATAAGCTTAAAATTAATTTTCCTAGGTTGCATCTTCAAAATTCTAAGTATTAATTTATTTTGACTTTTATTATCTTAGGTTTTTAAATAAAATTATTATCATATTAGAGTTTCAAATTGAAAATGTAAATAATTCCTCTATTTCTGTTTTTAAATATAATTTTACAAGTCATTCTCAAAAAATCTAAATTTAAAACTATATAATCTAAATAATCAACTTTAATATAGTTTTCTAAAAAATTAAGCTTGAAATTCTCTAAAGGTGACAACAGTTTACTCTAATATAATTTAAATTTTTCTAAAAAAAATAAACTTCTATTTAGTCTTATAATTTTCGGTCGATCTATAGTCATTGCACGAGCTCATCGCTCCTCTCGCCTCCTACTTTGCACCCTGTTCTCTCGTAACTCCTCCCTCAATCTCCCTCTCTATTTTAAATAGACGAGGCTAGACGGAACAATCCCCTTCTCTCGTGACTTCAAGCATCAGAATCGACCAAAATCTTCAGCCCCTTTGTCTTCCCTTCATGCCAAGCGACGGAAACGACCCTCTCGTCTCCCCCGCACAATCAATTCGATTCTGAAATGACATAACCGACGCAACCTCATCGTCTCCTTCGTCCGTTCTTCACGCATGTCTTCATCTACTCCAACCGATGAAGCCGACTTTCTATCTTTTGTGCTCTTCTTCATCTTCCTCGACATCTCCATCTTCAGCTTCCACGACACCAAGCAATCGGAGTGATGTTTCTTCATTTTCTTTGTCTTCGGCTTCCACAACTCCAAGTTATAGAAGCAGGTTAGGGATATTACATAAGTCTCTATATATACCCATGGAGCATACAAACTTCTCCAAATACTATTTTTTCCTAGATTAAATTTTTTTTAGTAATTGTATTTCTCCTAATTTTTAATAATTTTATTTTAGTCTATCATATTATACTTGCATTCTTTTTATTTTTCAACTATTTTGCAACAAAAGCATTACACTTAATACTCCAAATACTCTTTAATCATAAATAAACTAAACTATAAGTTATCTAAAATATCTATATATATATATATATATATATATATATATATATATATATATATATATATATATATATACATGCACACCAAAAAGCACTATGCTCCCTATTTCCCACAATAGAGGCCACAATTTCAAGTTTGACATGTTACTTTCTTTAAACTAAATATTCATTAGCTTCATTCATGGAATTCAATCTACAATTGGCCTTAGGTCAACCTTACTTGTGATTGGTCTCGCACCAACTTATTTGTAACCATGTGTCCTAGTTTCAATTAATAAATTTGGGATCGATCTCTATCCTTGAGAGTGTGTGTGCACTCTCTCCCCTTAATTTCTTTGACTTTATCATCTCCTATGGCCTTAAGATACAACAAGAAGACTTTTACATTCGTATACCATATTAGAACCACCATGTATGGGGTTTCTTCAATTCTGATTATGTAATGACAGCATAGGGGAAAGTAGAAGATTGTGGAGTCCAAATAAAAGTACTTCTTTCAAATTCGTATTTTCAAAATCAAAAGTAACAAATACACTCAACAGCTCATGAATCCCCTTGCATTAATGTTGGTTATTTGAAAGGCCAAAGCTGCTAAAAAACAACAAACCACTTTATACATTGTTAACAACATCCTTTATGGGATACTTAAAAACCTGCCATATACTAGATGCATATTCGGAGGAGCCTAAACACATGAAAACATGTTTCTCATCAATTTAAATATCCTGAGAAGATAGACGATGTTGATCTTTCACTTAAATGCTATGTGCTTAGAACATACTGTTGAAAAAGAATAGGAGGGCATCATTGAGAAAATTTATGTGACTTATGAAGCTTAGCAACATGATAACAAGATGTTAAAACGATATGATTCATGGCCATGGCCACCGCAACTCATACAGGAGCATTGGACAATAAAATGAAAGAAAATTAAACTACACCGCATTAGAAGTAGACGGTTGGATTTTCCAAAGTACTTACGTATGTTGTGTTAGGTATTTAATCAATATCATCCATGAATTACATGGTAAGGGTAGGTTTCAAACTTCTTGAGAAACCTTAAAAATTAGTTGGGTAATTTATTATTTATTGACTTAATATATATGCATAAATCACATGGTGAGGTAGAAATAAAACTTCTTCAGTGAAAGCTTGAAATAGGTTTGCGTGATTTTGCACAAGTTAGATAATTTTGTATTTGGTCAATAGCTATATAGTTGATGTGTGGAATCTTAATTGGCATGGAAGCATAAGGAAATCTTGAGTTTTTTGTTAAGGAATTGAGAAGAAATTGGGAAGAGAGATGAGAAAAAAAGTGAAGGGCATCATAAAAAGTTCATTTCAAGGAGTTTGGAGTGTAATCTCAATACCCCTTTAAGGAACTTCTTGATTGGATAATTTTCTAATATATGTTTAGTCCTCTATCTTATTATCTCCCCTAACTTATTTTATTTTACTTGTCTTCGAAGACATGGGACATTCTTTTTCTTTTTTAAGTGAGAGTGTACTTGGATTTTGGGAAGACTTGGTGAGTGTCCATTTTTTGTATACCTAGATTGCGAATTTTTTAATAGTGGATTAAATTCTCTCTCATCTCCCATAGACGTGAGTTTACTTGAGTTGAACAAAATAGATTTTTGTGTTCTATTTTTGTGGTATTTGATCTTTTTTGTAGTTATTTTGTGGTTCATTGTACTTACTTTTGTGCTAATATTTTTGTTGCATAAAGTTAGGTTTACTCTTTTATAAACAAGTTGAAAACCATTAAATGTCCAAAGCTCTACCAAACGAAGCAAACAAAAAGGACATGTATGATATTCAAGAAAACACTTTATGATAAGAAACACATACCTGCTCTTGTCTCTCATGGAATTCTTCAATAAATGCACGCTTTTTCAATGCAAAATGTAGATAAACGACTTGTGATGCTTTCTTCAGTAGAACCCATTTAAACTGCAGCATATATGCATACAAATTACTATGAGTGAAAAGTTAACATATAAGAATAATCTATAATCTTGACATTCATATTAAAAAGCACACAGCACTACAGCCTAACTTCTTGTTATGAAGAAAAAATTAAAACCAACAAGAAACAACGCAATAGAAATAAAAATAATAGTAATTGGAAAGCATTATCACCTTAAATATTGACAAAATTTGATGGAAAAGAAGATGGAAAAGAAGATGGAAAAGATTCAATTTAACCAAGCAAAGCTGTTAGTTTTACTAATTTCAGAAACTAGCAGTAGAAGGCCAAGGTCTAGCATGAACAGCCATAATTGCTTCTGACGGGTAGAACATGGATAATATGCATTCCACCAAATGAAGCAAAATGATTTTAAATGATTTTTTACACTTGCAGGATCAGAAGGGTACAAGCTAAACCTTCCACCATAAGCGGCGTACTCAGTGAATGAAAATTCCGTCGAGTAGAGGTTGATGTAGAGGGGAGTCAAAGGTTTCAGAAAAAATAATAATAAAATGCACACTCTTAGCGCACCAGCACATCGGAATAAGACTATAATTTTTAAACAAGAATTGCAGAAAAAACACCGCAAACATTTCAAAATATGCAAACCTCACAAAAGAGCCAACCAACTAGCAAAACTTCTCCTTGACCCAAGGTAGGACAAGGTGAAATAAATGTATGGAGTGATCTTTTAGCTCCCCACATAACACAACGAGCATAAGCCAGCAAAAGCACAAAATCTACCAATTTCAGCACTAAATAACGACGAAATTCAACCTTATGAACACCCATCAACGCTCCAATCGAACTGCTAAGAGCAATAAACCTTCCCGATAGAAGCTGAATTCAATAAAAAATAGCAAAATGGCGCATGTCATCTGCAATTCATCAAACCATCATAATTTGATCCAACGTGGTCAATTAAAGCCTTACCCAAGAAAGAAACTAACTCTAGATCAAATTTTTGTAGAAATAAAATCATCGTTTCGCCAAATTTTGACACGGTACGAAAGAGCCTAACTCGTAGATATCCAAAATCAAAAGTACAAAGGGCTAGGTTGATGAGTGGGGGACGTACCTGCTTGTACTGGAACTCGAAGGTGTAAGAAAGAAGCATGGGTGTGATGTCGCTGGCGTCCGGCCGTGAGACCGACACGATGGTAGCTTTGGGCAATTCGTCAAAAATCCATGCAGGGTCCGGTGCAAACTCCTGCTGGAGCAACTGTGACGACGACGTCGCCGGTTCCGACCGCACTTTCACGTAACGGTGGCCGTCCTCCATGATGGACTCATCCGACATGTATTCTTTTAAAGGCGTTGCCAGGGTAATTTCTACCCCCGGCCTGGAATTTTGGATCTAGGGCTTCAAGATGATTGAGAAAAAAAACGGGAGTGGAGGCGGAGAATTCAAATACGATTCCTTTTACAAAACGAAGAAGGAGAAAACTGATTGCTGCAAAATGTGTTCTTCCAGACTTTTATACCCGGTAGACGCCCGTTCGAACCCGGAGAAGTTGTTGAATTCCTATCTCGCTCGTAAATTATGAACAGAGTGGTTAAGCTGTGCATTGTAATCGCTGAGGCTTGGTCTTTTAGCGGGACTAAGCGAAGACCCGATCGAATAAAAATGTGGGAAACGTGTGGCTTGGTGCTGCTGATAATCTCGGGTTAACTTGGCAACCAAATTCTAAAACAAAAAAAGCTGATGCGGCGTCAGAGGTATAAATATTTTATTAGGGTCAGCATAACTCTAATCAAACTCTTAAGGGTTTAGCACAAGATAATTTAATTTCCAGATTATAATCATTACTTTTTTTATTGTTTTTAAAATTTTGTTGGGCTAGGAAACTATTTTCTATGATAATTTTAAAAAAATTTACTTTTTACAACAACTTTATAAAATAATAAAAAATTTGTCCCAAATAAAATGATAATTTTTATAATTTATTTTATGCAATTTGATTTATGTTTTTTTATATCTGATTTAAATTTCTGCTTGAAATTTTACCAACCTATTGTAAATGTGCACATTTGTTTGAATTTCTCTTTTTTATATCTTAACATTAGATATACTTTTAGGACATCTTTGAGTACAAGTGTGAACATCTATGGAAAGATATTTCAAGCGATCATCGAATTCAAAAGCATCAAATAATATGGATGAGAATAATAATAAGGTTGAATAGCAAAATTAAAAAAGAATTCGAGTGGAGGTAGATTTATTAAAAAATATGGAATTAAATGTGGAAAATCTTCCATCAAATCTAGGACTAAGGATTCTTATTAGTGAGTTTAATCCTAATTTTCAAGTTGAAGTTAGTAGAACATATTTATAAAGAGGGTCATTTCAATCTCACAGTCATGATTTTTCAAAAAGTAAATTTAAGATGAAAGGCAGACGATTTAATCCAATTTGGTTTGGCAAATACTCTGATTGGCTAGATTATAGCATATGTAAAGATAAAGCATATTACCTATATTGATATCTTTTTAGAACATCTGGTAGAGGCAACGAAGAGGAAGAAGCATTTAATAAAAATGGATTTTCAAATTAAAACAAACAAACAAATTTGAGCTTCGTGTAGGAAGCCTGGTAGTGAGCATAATAATGCCAAACGAAGTTGTAAAGACTTAATGAAACAGAGTAAACATATTGATTTTGTGTTCCATAAGCAATCAGATCAAGCTACAATTGCATACCGCACCCGCCTGAAAACTTCCGTTAATTGCATAAAATTTCTTTTGAGATAAGAATTAGCTTTTCAGGGACATAACGAGTCTTCTAAATCAAAAAATTAGGGTAATTTTTTTTAAACTGGTGCAATTTCTGGCTGAACTTAATTCAAATATCTAAAGATTTGCTAAGGCAACGATGCTTACTAAATGAGGATGTAACAAATTGACATAATGGTTAGGCTAAAAGTGGCATAAAGACTTCAGAGAAATGGTCTTGATATATATAAAGGATCCAAATACATAGTGTCACACCCCGCCATCGGGCCTGAAAGAAAATCACAAGAACCCAATGGTTAGGTGCAAGCTGAACAAAATTTATAAAATAATTTCAAAGCATTGGAAATATAAGACTTCAATAATTTGTGTCCATAATGGGGGTGGTGGAGTAATCTAAATAATTGTGAAAATAGTTTAGGGCTCTATCAATCCATAAATAATGTTTAGATTTTCTTTGATATAAAATTTATAAAAATTCACTTAACATATGCAAGTAAACATGACGAATCAAGTAATATAGTGATAGAATATAGTATCGATCCCACGGGGAAGAATGTTTACTTGTAAATACTAGTATTGTCTACTACAATTACAACAATTATCCAATTCAATAAAATAAGTTTTGATGGAAATTTAATCACTTAGTTTAAAATCAATAAAAATTTTAAATGAAACACTATTTAGATAAAATATTTTACATTGATGGAATATAAATACAATATATTTCATAATTATTCTCTTTTATATTGATGTTATTCAAAGCATATGCATCACCGACGGCTTAGTCAAGTGTGAAAAGACAAAGGACAAATTAAACCCTTCTAATCTCAATATCACTAAACTCTCATAGTCTGTCATCTTATGAAAATATTAGAAGAGTAAGTAGAGCATATATTGTTAAAACCCCTTCATTACAATTCATCTCTATAATTTTGATATATGTCAAGCACTATACATATGCTTGCATCATACCAATCCAATAAACTTGGTTGTGCATGTTTCCAATTTCAAGGCTCCATATTAAACATAATATTAACTACACATATAGTTACTATGTGCATTAAATGAAGACCAAGTATATTGAAAACATCATTAAATTATTGATGAAGAGAATTCATTAGTACCCCGCATTTCATTTATACCATCAATCCAAAACTAGAGAATTTAGTCAGACATGAAGAACAAGTGAAGCAAATTCATTTTCAATAATTGCATAAAAGAAAGAAAATACATAAGAAAAGATATCACCATATGGGTTCAATGATCTCCTCTATACTCCTCCTTGAACTTACAGAATTACTTCCACCAACATTGATTAAACACTCTTATGAAGTGGATCTAGTGCTACATAAATTCCCTTAGTTGTCACTCCTAAAAAAATTACATATAAGCATTAGGAAGACTGAAATTAACTAAGTGACTAAACTCTCGTACTAACATTACAAACAGATTATTTATTGAAAAAATAAAAAATAGACTCTAGCGTCGTAGCACTCAAGACACTTATGTCATGGCGCTTATAAAATGAACTAATGCCACATCGTTGAAGGATTTTCTTCACTACGGCACTTGCTGAAGTGGACTCGCTATTAGTGAATAGATGCATCACTTTACTGGCAAATTGTGTCATTGATGGTTACAACTATAGCGTTGCGGTGCTGCTGACGATTGAGAGCTGCAGCGTCCACTCGGCTTGGCGGAGCTGAAATTAGTGATGCGACGCTATACAGACAGAGACTGAGCTTTGCAGCATTGACTCCTTTGACGTTTGGGGGCTATTAAACAAAGATTGGGCACCGTTATGTCCATATTCGGCACTTCAACGGTGTCAATGATGGTGCCGCGGCGGTGTAGTGTCCGACTCCACGGCATTGTACCAAACTTAAAATTTTTTTCTCATTTCTTACATTTTCCTATACAAACATAACTAAAATAAAATAGTTTCACTGACAATTTAATATATAAAATATAACATCATTTACATTCATCAAATCCTCCTAGCTTAAACTCTTGTTTATCCTCAAGTAAATAAAAATTTTAGAATTCTAATTAAGTGATTAACCAAAATAAAAAAATGGCAATCTAAAATTATTAAAATATAGAATAATATATCACTATCTAGAATTAATAAAAATGAATAAGGCTATACTTCTAGTTTGAAAAAATACTATTAGTTAAACTAATCAATCATTCTAGTTATAGCCCAATTTAAAATTATAAGTTATAGATTTAATCATTAATTTTTAATTACTTAAGTAAATAATTAAATTTTAAAAATTAGATATGATGGTAGTTAAAATTATACTTTCACTAGTTCATCATCCCTTATATTCACTCTCCTATCTTATCCTTTTTAGTTTCTGTATAAGATTGTATTTTTCAATCTTAAGCTTTTACTAATACCAGTTTTTGAATGTACTCTTTTTTTTATTCTTTTCTTTTTTTTTCTTTTCTTTTGAGAACTATTTTGTAGTTCTTTTTCTTTTTTCTTTTATAGAGTACATAATTAATGATTTTGAATATCAGTTTCTGCTTTAGTCCTTTATACAATCTTAAAAATTTTAATATAAAGATTTGATGAGATTACCAATTCCATCTTTAGGATATCTATGATTTCAAATTTTAATATACTCTCATATCTAATTTTTAATACTATGTGGGCCTTCGAAAGGAACACCGCCGTGTAGGGGAAGAATGTAAAGGGTACAGTCGCACTGTCCCGGAGGACAAAAAGATCGCATACCTTTACGCTCTTCGTAAGTGAGCCAATGGGAGGGCAGATTAGATCATAAATATAAGTAACCATTGACGATAGCGGCTCTCACCTACGCACCTCGATGGGTCATAATATGCATAACCTGATCAGAGTCATGGGATTTCTCCCACCCGATACATTAGCTCGAGTGAGGTTTATTTGATTGGGAGATTCAATTTCTCACGTGCACAAGCCCCCGTAAATAATTATATCTCAAGTCGGGGCCTGAGAAGACTCTCGATTAAGGATCCTACATTATACTTTCAAATGGGATTGGCACATAGGGAGGAGATTAGAAAGTTCCTCCGCAAAGGGGAAGGAAAGGGCTCAACTTAGCTTAGTCAACAAACACGGCTCACATCAGCATCGGCAGGGGGACTAGGGTAATGAGAAGAAATTGGAAAAAAAATAAGCAACACACTCCAAGCATACAAGAGAGAAGGATGGAGGTGGCGTCATCCGTGTGACGTGAATAGGCAGAATTTATAGCCTCTAAATGATAGAGGACTCACCCACTGATGAGATATACTATGAGACACCGATAGTAGTACCCTTGAACCCTAAATCTAGAGTAGGTTTTGTATTTTACACACAATACCAACACCCGTATCCTAATTAATGTAGTGCAAAAACCTGGACTTACCCCGGCCTAGATTGGGGAGCTAGCTAACCACCTAGTTTGTTTAAAACCATGAGTCTAGTCATTTTTAAGAAAGAGTGGTAGGGAGGCTTAAAGTTTTTGAGAAGTGGGACCGACATTTAGAGATTATCCTAAGTGGTCCCTTGACTTATGTTGGGTGAAAAATGATAAAATAAATATAGTTAAAGTTTTAGACTCACATTTAAATTTATTTATAATACAATGAATGCATATCGACTCGATTAAATGCTTGAAATATATATGAAGCAGATGTTGAAATTCAGGATCCTAAGCACTTAATTTTGACGGTGATAACTAATACTTACTGAATGTATATGTACTTCCTTTAAGAGTACAAATATTTATCTTTGTCTATGAGCACTAATATTTCAGGTCAGATACACACTGCTCAAGATTGCTGGAGACTCAAACTGGGTAGAATATGATATTGAAAAACTTGTAATTTTTATTTTTCTTTATTCTTATTTTCTTGAGTCTGCCATAAAAGCATGTATGTAAAAGGAGCAACCATGCACACACACAGAGGGAGATTTATTTTCATGTTAAAATTTTTTTTTTTACAAACTTATCGTACTGTACGATTTTCAATTGTACTATACGATGGATCATTAATACTCAGGCTAACGGCTATTTCCAGACGATTAAGTTTTATAACCTAATCGTACTACACTATGGTAATCATACTGTACGATGAGGTTCAATTGAAAAACCCTAGCCGCTAGATTAAGTTTGGTAAGTTTATAATTTTGATTTTCTGAACTATTCGTACTGTACGATCCAGATCGTACTGTACGATTATTTGAATACTTACCAAAATTATCTCCCGTAATCAGAAAATAAACTTTAGTATCTTAATTAAATTAGATCGTACTGTACGATACTATATCGTACCGTACGATAGTCAGAGATAATTTTATTCATCCCTTTGATCGTACCAGACGAAACCAAGATTTTTTGTTCTATTCGCCCTGGAAGATATTCATATCGTACTGGACAATAGCCTGAAAATGAACTAGTCGTACTATACGAATAGTGCAGTGCTGGACGATAGTCAGAGACGAATTTGCTCGTCCCAGAGATCGTCCTGTACGAACAGTTAAAAATAACATGATCGTTCTGTATGATATACATATCGTACAGTACGATATTTATAGAATTCGAGAACTATTCGTCTGTGCTCGTACTGGACGAAGCTGTATTTGAACTGATCGTACTATACGATTTTATATCGTACTGTACGAACAGAGACGAAAAAGTTGAAATTTTTAGGGTTTTCTGAAGCCTGATTTAAAAAGAACTTTAATGTTTTCAATAGGGAGTTGTTGGTCTGTCTTCTTGCTGTGAGAGGCATTGAGAGAGGAAGGGACTCTTGAGAGAGAAATTTTCTTTGGAGAGATCCAGGGCTTGTGAGAGGAAGGTGAAGGTGAAATTGAGCGTGAGGGAGAAGGAGTGTGAGGGGATTACACAGTGGCTCCAAGCTAGATGCATGCTTTGCTCCTCTTGTGGCTTTGGGGAGTCTTGGGAAAGTTCTCTAGGGAAGAGAGGTTTCAAGATCAACATCATAAAGGTACTCTGCCGTCTCCAGGAGGGAGAAAAAGGAGAATGTCTGCTGCCTTCACCAGGAGGGTGACATAGCGTTTGGTATTCCGCCGCACCTGGGAAGGTGAAAGGGAGTCTTGTAAAGGCTTCTCCGCCTTATTGTGGGAGCAAAAGGAGAGTTAACTTTTAGTAGTGCAAATCCCAGAGTGGAGGACTCCGGAGAGTGGACATAGGTCAAGTGACCGAACCACTATAAAAATCTCTGGTGTATTTTTTTCATTTTTACCGCTATTTACTTTTCACGCATTTTATTTACTGTTTTGATTATGTGGTGAAAAGTTTGATTTTGATCTTGTATTATGAAATTTGCAATTGTGTCACAAATATCGTTGTTGTGAACGAACTACTAGCTTCTGCATTCTACTTATTAAATTGTTATTTTAAAGACACCAAAAAATTAGAACTCCTATTTAGGTTTAAACTTTTAAAATACCAATTCACCCCCCCCCCCCCTCTTGGAGCATCACAGACTTTCAGCAGTTTTTAAAAAATGCTTAAAAAATAATTTTTATCCTAAAGTGCACATGCTCCCCTTGATAGATCTGCAGCCTCATAGGCCAGGTGGTCTGTCAGAACCTGCAGGCGGGGAGTGGCCTAACAAATGGAAAGAATAATGCAACAAACATGCAATGCGAACTCCCGACGGTCCCGGGCTTACTTCTCAAGAGCGTTTAGAGTTTCTATGTTATCTTAAAATTTTTAATTAAGTTTAAGTAGAAAATTTTTGGGCGTACTCTCACGAGCCTCCGATCGAATCTAGGCTAAAACAAAAGTGACACACAGACGTTAAGAAACCAGAAATAACATATAAAATCTAATCATAATCAATTCAAATTAAATACATTAAATAATCAAAGTAATCAAATAAATGTCCATAGGCCAACAACTTTTTTATTACAACCCAAGGTCTACAGAAAAGTAAAGGTGGCCAGACTCCACCGATAATAACATGGATTCTAATCCTACTGAATGACGTAAGTCTTAAAAGCAAGGCATTTTATCTTCAAGTCTTCATCTTTGATGTCTTCGTATGGATCGGCTCCCTTCGTTCTTCATAAGATTCGCCCTCTAGAAGGGTACACAAATGAATAAAAAATTCCCTATAAATGGCCTTTCTTTTTCTTTTTCTTTTTGGGTACCTAGTATTTAAAATGCCCCACTTTTAATAACTTTCATAACTCGATGCTTTTATAAATTACATCAAATTACATCATTAAAAAGAAAATTTAGACTCTCATGCATGGTTATCCTAAGCAGTTAATATAAAGCAACCCAAGCAATTATATATGAAAATAAAATACTCATGCTAGCCACACTTGGTCATACTCTTTATTTATTTGAGGGCAAAGCAGTTAGAGCTCATGTAGCAATTATCTTTATGATTTATGTTAGCCTTCATTTTTTTTTTTGGGTGGGGGGGGGGGGGGCTAAGCAACTGAAGCACCTGTAATAAATATTTATATAAAATTTATTTACAAATTTTAGCCCCCCTTTATTAGCACTGCATGAGCATAGCCACCTGCAGAAGATATTGTTAGTATCAAAGATTATTCCTAGCCTATGGATAATCTACCACCCATCACATCAATTCACAGAGTATAGTAAAAGTAAACAAACATACCAATTCATTTTTCAATCACATCAAGTAATAAAATCTCAAAAAATCTGGCACACAACAGTAAAGTAAACACCAGTCTAACCTAAAGCTAGAAGTGGTACCCTAGCAAATAAATCTATGTGTGTGTAACAAGGCTGCGTGATTTGGATATATCCTATATAAGGAGATTTAGTTAAAGTTGCTTGTGATCTAGCTGGTTGAAGGTCAAAGAGAGAGATTTTGGTTTGAGTTTAAATATTAATGTGTTGAAGCTTGAATTAGATACATTTTAAAGGTTAAGTGATTACTACATTTGTTTCTCACCAAGGCCATGGAGTTTGTTTCACCTTCCTTGGGGCTCAGTTAATAGCCTCGTAAGCCTGGGTTACCTAGTAGTAATCGGTGTTGATTAAGTTAATTTAGTTGATTAGAGATTAAAAGAGAAGGTATATCAAATGATTTATTATCAAGTTGGGAGGTTAACTTAAGGCTTAGGGTAATGTTTTATGAAATTTAGGTTGATTTAATGGATTTTAGAATATTCGAGGTCATCTTATCTACTAAGTAAATGGGGTCCAAAAGGTCACTTCTATAAATAAGCTAAGTTTAGGGGTTCTAGTATTTTATTAAAATATTAGACCTTACAAAGAGTAATAAGCCTTGAGTTTGCTGAATTTAGAGTTTTTTATGCAAAGTTATAATTTTTAGAAGTTTCAGGCCCTAGTTAGCAAATTATGGTTGACCGGAGAGGTGACTTTTTAAATTAGGTTTATTTCTGAAACTTTAATATTTTTAATAAATACTAGGTTTTAATTAGAGTTGACTACCTTTTAGTTTACCCAATTTAAAATTTTTTGAAATTAGTTATGATTTTTTAAAGTTTGGACAATTAATGAATTATTAAAATTATTTAATTAGGGGTTGTTTCAGGAATTTTGCTCCAAATCAACTTCAAGCCTCTTGGAATCACTCCCAAAGGTTAAAAATGACCTAAGAAAGATTTCACAAGTGTTTGGGAAAAATTTGTGAATTTTAATAATTTTTAATTATTTAATTTAAGTAAAAGGGTGATTTTTAATCAAAATTAAATTAATGCTCAAATTGAAGTCCAATTAAGGGGATTTTAATTTTCTTAAGTTAAGGACTGAATTATGAAGAGTTTGATATATTATGGGTAATTTTTAGATTTAATTTAAATTTATTAGAATTTTTTGAATTTACAAGGTCTTAATTAAAGGGGTTATTAGGGTTTGTTAATTAAGGGGTTTAAAGGGTCCTAAAAATTTCTAAAAAATTTCATGGGGTTTAAGATGTCACTAAATTTAAGTGTTTCAAATTTCAAGTCATTCTGAGGTGTACCCTAGTTCCTAGAATTTCTCTAAGTCTATTAGATGGGTTCTTAATTATTGTCCTTAGGATGTCACTAGGATAAATAGGTTTAAATCAAATGTTAATATCAAACCCTTGGGGTAACATAAAGGAAAATGCATAAAAACATAACGCATTATGTCCTTAGACCTAAGAGAGCCTAGACTAAGTGCTTGTGCATCCTACATATGTAAGAAGGGCTACTAAACACTAATTAAATAAGATTAATGATGTGATTAGTGCATGATTGAAGTCCAATAATCTACTAATCCTTTCCCCATGAATGCTACTAACATGCATAGCCTATGTTTGAAATTTCATAAAGTGGATCTCCTAGAATTAGAGGATTTAAATATATGTAATTTTTTTAAACAAATTTAAAAATACATATAATAAATATACATAGGTTTTAGAAAATAATGTAATTAAAAATAGTTCAATTTATAAAAATACATAAATAGAGGGGAGATCCATTGGTCATCCAAAATAGGATTTAAAAGGTTTTCAAAATAATTTTTAAATTTGAAAATAATGAATATATTAATTATTTAAATAATATCTAAATAGTTAAGTAATCAAACAACAAAAAAACATTAATAAAATTTAATTTTTAATATCTAAAAATAATAAATAAGCTTTTAAAAATTTTAAGATATTATACATAATTTTTGGGTTTACAATGAATTAGTTATGAATCTTTAAAGTCTAACGTATTTAAAATAGATTTTAAAATAATTTAAAATAATTAGTATTTAAATATAATTAATACATTATATTAAATTAAATATTAAAGCTATCTGAGATAATTCAAATAACTAAGATAATTTGTTTAAGAAAAATTAGGATATTTAAAATTATTTGAATTTCATTTAATTAAATGTTAATTGAATGTTTAAATATATGCAATAAAAAAAGAAAAATTATTTAAAATAATAATATATATATTTATCATTAAATTTAATTTAAAATTGAATAATAAAAATAAATAAGTTTCTGATTTTTAAAGATAAAATAAAATAAAGTAAATATTTATTATTATTTAAAAGTAATTAATAATTATTAATATTAGCTAAATATTTAAATGTTTAAATAATTAAAACTATTTGAATAATAATAAATATACCATAAATAAACTCTAATTTTGAATTAATATATTTTAAATAATTATTTAATTATTTAAAATAGATTTATATATAATATTATTTTTTTATTTTTATAAAAATATTTAAATTTATCTTTAATTAAATATTAATTAAATATTTAAAATAGGTTTATTTAAATTATTTTAAAATATATAATATTTTAAAAGTAATTTTAATTTTAAATTAAAGAGAATAAAATTATGAAATTTTTAATATATTATATATATTTTTGGATTTTAAAATAATTTTTGAAATTTTCTAAATAAAAATACATTTAAAATAAATTTAAAACTAATTTTAATAAAATAAACGACGGTAGGGGCGCGGTGGACACACGACAGCGCAGGATTCGCCCGTTCAAATCGCGGACGCATTTTGGCAATCATTGCCAATGATTGCAATGATTGTCGTAGCGTGGGAATCAGTACCCGCGGACTTAACCACGTAGGTGCGATCTCCGGACCATTGGATCATCCGCAGTATGGAGTGGATGGCCCAGATCGTGCCTGATCAAAAACGAGACCGTGGGATCAAACTCCACAGTCGATCCGAACCGCGGAGCGTCGGGATCTCAACTGTTGATCGTAAGATCAACGGTCCAGATTTCACTCAGTCGTATGCAGACGTAACCCGAAGCCTAAACTATATTTTTTGGCCCGTTTCTCTCAATCAGATCAACCAAATTCAATAAAATTTTAAACCTAGGTTCTATGCATGAACAAAAATCATGGGGAAGTGATTTCGCGGTGTAAAATGCGGTGTACGAAAAGCTATTTAGATCTAGGTATCCTAGTCCAGCATTTCAATTTTACCTCAATCCAGTAAATGGATTCAAGAGATCTCTAGTGTTCTGAGCTTGTGGACTGTCCACAAATATATTTGTAGAAGGATCCTCGTGCTCCCAATGTCTAGATCGAGCGTAAATGACCTTGGGAAGTTCTTAGGTTCGGTTCGTCAGAGATCTCGCCGCTGGTGAGGTCTTGACGATGAGTTTTGCTTGGGCGAAGTAGAGGGAGGTCATGGGAGCTCTCTCACCAAATCTCAGGGGCTGAGGATGCTTGGAGAGAGAGATATCGCAAGTCCTTTCTAAAGAATCCCTAAGATCCTATTTATATGCCTAGCTCTTTGATCAATGGTCAAGATCTACTCTAGGGCTAATTAGGAGGGAAACCAAGGTATTTTAGTTGTGGTTTGAATAAAGAGCTCATTAGGAAGGTGTTTAATGTATTAAATGGGTTTAAATTGACCTAAATAGGTCAATTTGACCCAAGGAAGACTGGGGTTGACCAAGTCAAGGATTGAATTTGACTTGGTCAACCCTGTCAATTGGGTCAAAAGGGTAAGAGGGGTGGAGCCTAGGAAGCTTTGGAATGGTTTGAATTTGATTTGGGCTCCATATGGCTTAATAGATCAACGTGGGTTGACCTGGTCAACCAGGTTGACCCAGGGCATGGGTCTGGGCCCAATGGACTGGGGCTAACCCATGGAACCCAAGGGAGGTGAGGTTTGAGCTCAAGAAGCTATGGAAAGGATTTGAAATCAAAAGGAAGGGAATTTGGGTCAATTTGGGTCAACTAGTTTGGCCTAGAGCCTGGGTCTGGGCTCAGCAGGCCTGGTTTGACCCACTGAACTCAAGGGAGGTCTTGAGGGAATTCAAGGTCAACATACTAATTATTCATATTTCAATTTTAAAAGTTAATTTCATAAATGTATATCTTATAAATTCAAATTAGGATAATAGCTTAAATGATTGAATGAGTTAAGTATTAGGTTTTCTAACCTATAAAGTATAAACAAAGTTCATTCAAACTAGGATCTAGGGTTTTATTATTATCTTAATTTTATATAATTTTTAATTATCATTTTTATAATGGTTAATAAAATAATCAAAATATAAAAGTAATTTGAGGATAATAACAATTTAATCATGAAGGGGATTTATTAATATGTAAATAAATACATAAACAAACACTACAAACAGATGCTTTCATAAGAAATGATAAAAGGTGCATAAAATATATGTTGAACATAAACATGACATAATATTCATAATATAATGAGTACTAACATAACACATACATGGGTTGCGTCTCAGAATAGCTAAGTTTTAAGTCTTCAGCTAGAGTGTCAGACTAGATAGCTAACTAGACCTAAGGTTGGGTTGTCTCCCTAAAAGCGCTAAGTTTATAGTCTTTAGCAAGACTTGCCTAAATTTTTCATTTGACTAATGTGAATTATTGCTACTCTTCAATTGGATCCCATTGGTATCTCTTTTTTCCTCCTTAGGATTAACTTCAGTGTTACTAGATAAGGATCCTATAGTCCTACTACTCACAAAATTGTAATCTAACATAATTGAATTTCCAAATTTTTAATTAAAGCAGTTTGGATTTGTAATTGAATTTCCAATTGAATGACCACATCTTCTAGTTGTGTCTTTCTAGTTCCATACTAATTTTCTTGATTAATTCCAGGAGGATAAGCTGGTCTTGAATTGTTATTAGCTTGATTTTGATTATTCCAATTTGCTCCTTGGTTATTTTGACCAGAATTTTATTGATTTCCATCATTACTATTTGACCAACTAAAATTGGGGTGATTCCTCCAACCTGAAATATATATATTTAAATAAAAATTATTTTGTTTTCCAATAAAATTTATATTTGCAATCCTTATATATCATTATCTTCTATTGAACTTTTATCTTCCAAATGTAAAGATGAATCAAAATTTAAGCATAAAGTGATAAACTTCTTTGATATTGTTGTAACTTGTGCAGTCAAAATGGATAAAGAATCATTTTCATAGACTCCTGCCACTCTCTTAAGATTTACCCTATCAGCAGGCCACTGTAAATTATTTATTATCATTTTCTCAATTAATTTATAAGCATCCTTAAAAGGTTTTGATATTAAAGAACCTCCAGCTACAACATCAATTATGGCTCTCATGGATCTTACCAATCCATTATAAAAACTTTAAATTATCAACCAATCAGGTAAGGCATGGTGAGAGCACTTTCTAAGCATCTTCTTAAATCTCTCCTAACTCTCATAAATAGATTCTACTTCTAACAGAGTAAAAAAAGTAATGTAATTTCTAAGTTTGACAGTCTTAAAAGGTGAGAAATACTTTCCTAAAAATTTGTGGGCCAACTCATTTCATGTGATAATAGAGCGTGGGGGTAAAGAATTTAATTATATTTTTGTCTTGTCTCTTAAATAAAATGGGAATAATCTAAGTCTAATGGCAATATCACTAATACCATTGTACTTAAATATTGTATAAATTTCTAAAAAAAGTTAAATATATGTTAGGATCTTCCATAGGAGTTCCCCCAAATTGAGAATTCTATATCATTTGAAAGATTATATGTTTTAATTCAAAATTATTAGCTTGGATATCAGGTCTATTTATGCTCGGATGAATTCTGTCTACCATAGGGTTTGCAAAATCCTTAAGATGTCTAGAATGATCTAAATCTTAAATAGGGTCAGCCATTTTCAAAATCTTTTTGGTGGTTCTAATTTTTGAAAGGGTTCTCTCAATTTCTAAATCAAAATTTAGCAATGATTCCCTTCTTTAACATCTAATCTTGCAACCACAATTATACAATCAGTAAAATAAAATAAATGAATAAAAAAATATAGTATGACTAATTATGCAATTGATTCAACAATATAATAAAATCATAAATAAAATAAAATCTTCCCCCGCAACGATGCCAAAAAATTTGATGGGGGCAGTGGAGTAACCTAAAGAATCATGAAAATGATTTAGGATTTTTTCAATCCCTAAACAATGCTTAGATTTTCTTTGATATAAAAATTAAAAAATTTTCATTTAATATACGCAAGTATACGTGCCGAATCAAGTAATATAGTGATAGAATAAAATATCGATCTCATGAAGAAGAATATTTACTTGCAGATATCAGTATTGTCTACTATAATTATAATAATTATCCTACTCAATAAAAGTAAGTTTTTATGAAGATTCAATCACTTAATTTAAAATTAATAAGATTTTTAAATGAAATACTATTTGGATAAAATATTTTGGATTGATGAAATATAAATACATTATATTTTCTGATTATTCTATTTTATATTGATGCTATTCAGATCATATGAATCACTAATCGCTCAGTCAAGTATGAAGAGACAAAAGACAGATTAAACTCTTCCAACCTCAATATCACTCTAAACTCTCATAATCTTTCACCCTATAAAAAATTTAGAAGAGTAAGTAAAGTATGTACTATTAAAACACCATTATTATAATTCATCTCTATAAATTTGATATATGTCAAGTACTATGCACATGCTTGCATCATACCAATCTAATATATATAGTTGTTCCTATTTTCATATTCCTAAGCTCTACGTTATACCTGATATTAACTATACGTACATATAACCACTATGTACATTAAATTAATGAAGACCTAATATATTGAAAATATCATTAAATTATTGATGAAGAGAATTCATTAGTACTTCATATTCTATTTACATTATCAATAAAAAATTAGAGAATCTAACCAGACATGATGAACAAGTGAAGCAAACTTATTCTCATTAATTACATAAAATAAAAAAAGTATAGAAGAAAATATATCAGCAGATGGGTTCAATGATCTCCTCTACACTCCTCATTGAACTTATAGAGATACTTCCATAAATATTGAGCAAACACTCTTACGAAGTGGATCTAGTGCTTCTTAAATTCTCTTAGTTGTCACTCATGAGGAAATTACTGAGAAGCAAAGTGAAGACTGAAATTAACTAAGTGATTGAACTCCCTTATTAACATTACAAACATATCATTTATAAAAAAACACATAAAATGAATTGTGACGTCACGGTGCCCATAAAATGAACCAACGCCACAGCACTGAAGGATTTTCTCCGCTGCGACACTTACTAATGTGGACCCGTTGTTTAGTGAATAGGCATCACTTCACTGGCAGATCATGTTCTGAACGATTATAACTGTAGCGTTGCGATGTTGCTGACGGTTGAGTGCTGTGAAGTCCATGTGACACTCCCCTTGGCTTAGTAACATTAGAAATTAACACAGCTATGTTGTGCAGACAGAGACTGGACTTTGCAACGCTAGCTCCTTCGATGTTGCGATAATGTTAAACATAGATTGGGCGTCACCATGTTTATATTGGGCGCTCCGGTGGTGTCAAAGATGGCACCGCAGCGGTGTAGTGTCTGACACCGCGGTGTTGTACCATACTTAAAATTTTTGCACATTTCCTGCATTTTCTTACACAAACATAACTAAAACAAAATAGTTTCATTGAGGATTTAACATATAAAATATAATATTATTTACACTCATCAGTCCACCAATAAATCATCAGAGAATTTAGACCCAAACATATACTAGATGACCACAAAAAAATAATGAAATTTCACTTTTACAATTAAATTAGATAACTCTAACATTAAATACCTATTAAAGATGAGTCTGATGTATGAATCTAAAAGTTCCTCCAAAGCAGCACAGCTAGCAACCTAAAATTATGAAGTAATATGTGAGTTTGCAAGAACAAACTCAGTAGGTAAAATCCTAGCAAGTAAAATATAAATGGCATAGCATGACATAAAATATGAGCAAAGAGAGGGATATAAGTGAAAAATAAACACTGGACTATAATAGCTTCAAGCAATGTGTGATATGAGATTTTGGATGCATTTCATTTTTTTAAAGCTTATTGTATAATAGAATTCATAAAGAATTACTTGTGACAACCAATAATCATTTCATAAAAATACAAATACATTCACTTACATGAATACGATATTTATACATCCTCCAATGACTCATAGTCATTTATTATTGATCTGTGTATATCGATAGATATATGTTTATAAACATTTATAGTCGGTTTACTATAATACCCTGTCGGGAAAGGTAAGCACTAATCATAAGGAAATCTAATGATTTCCTATAGAGCCGTTACTCTGAGGACCCATCAGTCCGGCTAGTCAATATCCAATAGGGTTAAATATTGACATTTACAAGCATCAAACACACAAGCTTGTATTATGTACATATTGTATTTAAATAATAGTGCTTAACAAAGGTTATCACATAAATAAAGTTGGTTATATACATTACAAAATTCATATTTGTATGGGAGATGATTATTCAAAGTTGCCATAATAAAGTATGTGAATTATCTAAACATTTATGCAACAAGTAACATGATAGTGTTATTTATCATATCATGTCAAAATGGTCACTTGAAATAATGTGAATGGAGAAGCACATACTACATTTATTATCAATAAATAAAACACCGAACAAGTAGCAAGGGATGTGCCCCTAGCAATGAAGGGTACATTTATCCCTTACTCAGTAAGGAGTCACCTGCCAATTAAAGACCATAAGTATTGGAGAATTCCAATCATTATGAATCTCCTCCCATTCTAGCACACGATATTCAACAAATCCTAAATCCACAAGAGTCTACATCAATCATATATCCAATATATCACACATCAAAATATTAAATAATGCAACAACCACTTAAACATCTTTTTGAAATAAAGGATTCTACTGTGCACCTAAGTTTTCTTCATAATGATCTCAAACTTAAATGCTTTATTTAATACTTTTTTATATAAATATCTTTCACCATGACCCAAATAAAATATTTTGCAACTCTTTAAGAATCAATCATCATAAATATTTGATTACATATTAACTCTAAAATATACATATAACCAATTCCTCAATACATAAAATGACTTCTCCTAAATCATAAAAAATTGATTTCACTAATATAAACTATTGCTATTGCAATATATAAGTAATATGCAAGTATCATTATTATTATATGCCAACTCATATTGGTTATAGATTTAATTGTTACATAGGATAAGTTAATATTGAATCTAAATAGTTTATATGAATATAACAACAAAGAAAACATGGATTCAAAAGCTCTAAATCTCTCAATTTAATCTTTTAAATAAAGCACCATAGCATAAAATTAAATTACACATAAAGTAAACTCTAAACCCTAAAAAAATTGCATTTATTAATAGGAATGACAATCATAATCCACCTAGAAGAATTATATATGCTTAGGACAAGTTTGGTGTTTGGATTTACCTAAACAAATGGATGAAGGGGATGATATCATGAGAAGGGAGAAAAGAATGAGATGTTTGTACTTCTTTCCCCTTCAAGAAGGAAATGAAGAAATACGAAGCAAGGAGGCAAAATCGAGGCATCATCAATTGAGTCGGTCCTTCTTCCATTCAAATATCCTCCTATACTGCTCGAGTAGTCATGGACACCGAACTATGATGCTATCAAGCACAATTATGGCCACTCGCCTTCCTTGCTATGTGTCACGGGCAATAGGAGGTTAATGCCAAACAACACCTCCTCGATCCCTGCTCACATGAGATGTGTATGACCTTTGTTCCGAGCTCCCTTTCTCGCGCTCACTACGATGCCCAAAGTCTGATCCTCATCTTAAATGAACGAGATAGCCTGAATAGGAAATCAAACGATATAAATCGGTTTAGATGACCCAGTTCAGTTCAACTCTCTGATGATTCGGTTTATTACATATAAAGTGTGAGGATATAAACTATGCATAAGCAAATGCGTTTTGCTCGAGCAAAAGAACTCCTAATTAATTTGGCCCATCAAAAGAAAATGAAATTTACTCAAGTGGATTTAGCTCACTATAGAAAATGAGTGTATAAATGAATTTAGCCCATGAAAACATACGAAATCTATTTAAATAAACATAATAGACTTAGACTAAGGTGAGATTCTTTAGTGAATTTGGCCTACTTAAACATGAGTTAATGTATAATTGCTTTAAACTATTAAAAATTTTCAATAGATTTGTCCAATATATTATGCCTATTGTGATGGATGCTTAAAAATATTTAGGTATGCCCAAATATTAGAAGTGTTAATATGAACTTAGTGCATATGGTAATATCTAGCCAAAATTGGCTTGACTAAACATAGGTGGGATTTTTTCAAAGTAAATAATGTCTTGCTTATGGAAGAGAGAATCTAGATAAATGTAATTCTTTTATATAAGAGCAAATGCTTGAATAAATTTGGTTTTTTAGGTGCAATATCGAACTAAGCATTTGGATGTGTCCCATTTTTTTAAAATGTTATGACACATTAATTATCATGATGATCATATGATTTGATTTTATGGAATATGATAGTCAATGTCATGAATTGGATTTCCTGGATTGAACAAGGAATGTTAGATGACTCAATAAACCTAACTTGCTAAGAGAAATTAAACGATAAAATATATGAGAAATATATGCAACACATAATTCTAAATTAGATTGCTCATGCATTATGATTTATAAAAGATAAATATCAAGAGTAACTATGCTTAACCCTAATTCTGTTTGGCTAGGTCAATGAAACATATTAAACCTTGGTTGATCAGAGAACCCTAGCCTATAATTGATGAGCTAGTGTTTTAATCATTTTAAACTTAAAATATTTTGATAACTAATTGATCCAAAGTTAAATGATTTGATAATTTTGTGAATTTTAAGATTTTTTTGATTTTTAAAGTTATTGAAAATATCAAATTTTAAGCTAGAAACTTAGTTAAATATTTTTTAAGTACACCTTTTAATAAAAGTATATTAATTTTTAATGAAAAGTTATTTAATTAATCAAATCATAATCTCCATAATTCTACTAAATTTACATCATTGATAAATTGAAATAATTTAAATATGTGAGAATTTTTAATTAATATTTTAAGTAATTATATTTGATTATTAAACCATAATAGTTTAATCTTTCAGTTAAAGATGTTTCAAGATTACAATGAACGATTATGCTAATTAATAGCTTGACTAACATTAACCATAATTTATCAATCAATTTAGGTTTAACAATAATCAAAGAAATTATAAATATTAGGTTTTATTATATAAATACTCTTTTCTTATTGTTCTTATTAATAAATTAAGGCCATTAAATTTTTAGGTTAATTAATTAATCCAAATAGAAGCAAAATCAAAATTGGCTGATTTTTATGCCAGAATAATTCCGGTGGCACTTCTGACAGAATTTTGCAGGTTATACTTAGGCTGTCAAAATTTCTGATGAACAAATTCGTCGAAAATTCCACTGGAGAAGGCCTTTCTTCCCTTCCTATTGCCTCTGTCCTCCCCTTTCACAAGAAATCAACCAAGACACACGTCTTGGTAACTCTGACGCCCATACCCAGTTCAAACCTGCCTTTTGACTATTTTTTTCATTTCTTCAAGAATTTTTAAGATAAATCTTTATCTCTTTTATCATTTTCATTCAATTTATAATTTCATCTGTTATATTTTGTGTAAAAATTGATTTGAAGTTTTTAGGTTAACGTCACAATTTTTTAAAGTTATTTATATTTGAGTTTTTTTAGATGCAATCTAGTTGTTATGTCATTGTACTCGTGATTTCTAATTTATCGGAGAGTACGAGCCACATTTCGACACCAAATGTAATCCTCCAACAAATTATAGAATTGTAGAGGATGAAAATAAAAGAAACTATCAAGAGATGGTTTTCAATGTAGTTATCTTGTAATTTATGGAACATACAAAGGAGCCACCTAACAGGGACGCATAAAACTTCAATGACTTACTACGTGCAGCTCAACAATTAATTTGTGATGTGTGCACCACTTAGTCCATAAAGAAGGTGTTAATTTTCGATCATGAATAGCTTCAAGAAGTCATCCCTTTTTCCTTAGGTTCACCATGACATGATGTCCACATAACTTCTTATATGTGTTTACTAACTTGCAAGGTTGACTTTTGATGAGGTGGTACGGTGACACAACAAGTTGACTTGACTTTGAATTGTGGGCTAAAAGTTTAGCTCATTTGAAATTTAATATTTGAACATTTTCATATCATAAAATTATAATATATAAATTCCCTCATAATAATTTTTATTATAAAAAGACAATTCATAAATACATTAATACACAAAAAATACTCAATCACTATTATGCATCATAATGCCTGAATAATAATTTGAGCATGTTGAGGTGATTCCACCTCCCTAATAATCCTCATACATACAACATAAGTGTGGCTCACTTTCCTAATAATAACCTATTATTTCTTAGTTGCAATGTCAGTGTGATGAGCTAAGCAAATAATAGTTTCATATTCATAAGTTGAACTAATGAGATGTATCTGAGCCCTATTGACCAATACACTCTATAGGCTAGCTTAAGGTCTAGGTGAGCCTATTATGGTGACTAGGTACTTCACATGGTTCAATCCTAACATAATCCCCAACATTTCGTTGTTCGGGTGCCAATGCTTCTAACATCCTAGGGTGACTAAATATTTTCATTTAATTATGCTTGTGTTACAAGTATCGCTCTTTTCACGACATAGCTTGTTGGTTATGCCTACTCATCCCTAAATAATAAAAGTGTTTCATCGATGATCCATATAGTTCCTCAAATTTTTGAAGACATTCTATGAACTTTAGGATGAACTTGGTCTTGCTCAAGCTCAAGGGATTAGACAACATGAAATACATCTATGCTATTATTTTAAATGCCTACTTTTATAATTTGAAACTTGGGATATAGAGTAACACTTCATATTTTTTGCATGTTAAGATGATATAGCAAAGCCACAAGCTCGTTGATTATAGTAGAATCTTGCTTCCATCCAAATTGAAATGTATAAGATGTTTCTTAATAATATACTTAATAACTTCTTTATATTAGAAAATTGACTTATGAGTTTATTAATCATAATATAAAATCAATAAGAATAAGAAATTCCTAGAAGGACTCAACATATTGCCAAATATCTCAAAGGGGGTTTTAATCTATAGTGAAAAAATATTGATTCAACAAAATGTGATAAATCTAAACTAAAATTCAATATTATATAAATTAGAATTTAAGAGTTTATTTGAACGAGATATATAAACAGGGTCGGAGCTATAGTGGGGGCCTATTAATTTTTTTCTTTTAAGTAAAAAGCTAAAAACAATAGGTCTCCCATGGAAATGAAGCAATGAGTAGATTCTCGTAGCTCACTGAGGGAAATTAAACAATAATCTAACATATATCACAGTAGCTCTCCTCTTGAATCTCTCATAGATTTTCCTTGCTCTAGCTCTCATCTTAAACTCTTTTTTTTCACCTTATCCTCTCTCTCTCTCTCCCTATTTATAACTTTTCTCCATTTTAATCTTGTTTCTTTACATTACTAATATTTCTTTTTTTGTTTGAAAATTAATAGTTTCATCAAATTTTTTTATTATTTTGAAAAGTCCAAATCACTTTCATAGGGAATTTATGAAATTAAAGCCAATAAATAACACTCTTACACAATAAATTACATCATACATTTTTATATTAATAAGATTCAGCTTTATTTATTTATTTATTGCTCATTATATAATATTTTTTCAGTTTGATTTTTAATTAAATTATATATGAAGAGGTATTGTAAACGAATAACTTAAGTAGTTGAGCATGATAATATATAGTCCAAATAAATTTATGTTGAAACTAATTTAGATGAGCATTACTATAGCTTTTTTTTTATTATAGAATTTATCTTCTTATAATAACAACTTAAATAAAAAAAATTAAAACCTCAATGTCAATTTCAAGCTCAATTAGAAAGGCCTAAAGATATTTTTAAAATAAAATTTTTTTGCCTCCAAAATAAAAATTTCTTGCTCAGCCACTAATATAAAATCTCTTCAAATCTTCCAACTAGCAATAAAAAATAGTTAATTATATTTAAGAATTGGCAACAAAATAATTCTATTATTAAATTATTTAAAAAAAAAAGAGATTTACATACATCTCACTAAATTCTCATGTATTTATATTTATAGTTGATATGTCACCAAGAAATTATCTTGATTGAGCATAAATCTCGATACAAATATGAATCATAAACTTCTAAAATTAAATTCAGAATCATCCAAACTCCGATTTTAGCAAACTTATAGTCAAATTAAATATCTCAATGAAACGAACCCAATGACATCAAATTTAGTTTAATTAGAGCCCAAATAAAAAAAAAATCAAAGCATACTTGAAAGATTCAGTGCATTAATTGGATGACCAAATGATATCGTAATATGACATGCTTATAATCTAATTGAGTGGCTCAACGAGACGAATCCAACGAGCCCAAGATTGTAAAATTCTGACATCAATAAGGCACTTTATTTTGAGTAAAAGCTCAATGATTAAATATGAATATCAGACGTCTCTTGAAGCACTCCGAGCATGACATTAATATTCTCCATATTTACTAATCATGTCAATCAAAAAAAATTATAAGTAGTCCCCCCACCCCCCGCCCACCAAAAAAATAAAAAAAAATCTTCACATGAGGGAAGGTGGAAAGGAGGAGCTCTCTTTCACCCTCCATCAAATGTTGTATCCACTTGCAATCGGACTTCCACACATTCTCCGATTATTGCTAGAACTATCCTCGAATGCTACCGATGTCAGATTTCCTCCCAAATGTTGTCACCCACTAACTATGATTCTTCTGACCACTATCAACCGATATGGTTCTTCTGACTACTACGCTCGTCGACTTCGGTATTTTTGACCTCTGTCGCCTGCCGACAACGGCCCTTCAAACCACTGCTGCCCATCGACTACGGTCTCTTTGACCAGCGTCGCTCGCCGATTACGATCATAGTGATCAAACGAACATGTCAACACTCTATTAAGAGTAACCATCACACCATTCTCTAATTACGTAATGTACTATATACAATAAGTCAATGCCCTCTTCTGAGGTAGGGCATCATTTGTAATCAACTACCAATAATAATGGAATCATTTCAAATGGGCAAGACTTTGTGTTTTTTCCTATTTTCAGGCTTTTCTACGTAAAAATTTTGATGTCTCCTGTGCATGATGCACCATACTCTTTTATCTGTTTGTGTGATGAATTTTCGTACAAAATCAGGACGCTAAACTTTATATACCTCTACTGCCATGAATATTTCAGGACGCAACAATAGTATCTAAATTTAAATTTTGTATATAAAAATTTAGATAATGATATATAAATACATAATAATTCAATGTTATATATATATATATATATATATAGCTTAAAAAAATAAGGGAAATTGCATACATAATATAAAAATTTTCTTATTTACAAAGTTTTTATTAATATTATTTTATTTGAATTATTGAATTTTTGTATTTATGATTTATGAATGCCATGATAAAAATTTGAATAAAGCAAAAAATATAAGGTGATTTTTGTTTTAATTTTAATATTTGATTAGAAATAAAAGTAAAAGAATTTTAATTTTATAAATAATTAAAATCTAAATATTATTTATGCAATTGCCCCCCCAAAAAAAATAAGGCCGGTAACCCTAGCCTATTTCCAAGTAACCAATAAGAGGCGTTACTTTCCGCCGCGCCTCATTTCTTTCTGTTCGAGCAAAACAGAGCGGTCAAGGCGGCGGGACAAGGAACGATGGTTTCGCTTAAGCTCCAGAAGCGGCTCGCGGCGAGCGTGCTAAGCTGCGGCAAGGGAAAGGTCTGGCTAGATCCCAATGAGGTCAGCGAGATATCCATGGCCAACTCTCGTAAGTTCCATGCCTCTCTCTGCGCAGATTTCTTCCGAGATGTAGATTTTGCTTGCCCTAAAATTTTATCAATGGAGCGAAAGATCGAGTTCTAAGAGTTTGGCCTTCTCGAAAGCGTTCAATAGTTGGATATTTGATATTTCCATCATCAATGCTATGTCGCAATTTAAATATTTACCGAGCTCTGGGAATTCCATGGAGAAAATTACTATTTTTTTCCTTTTTTTCTGTATAGCATAAACCTGCCAGGAGACATGCCTGTTTGTTTTATATATGATAATTCCATTAGGGCTCTGTGCAGGCAGGCATACATATTGGTTCCCACTATGCATCTAGCCAATAAGATAGGATGAATTTTATTCTTTGCATCGTAAAATAATTAACCTTTTGGGCCTAATTGGATGGTGGGTTAACATCTTTACTTGATTGGAAGGTGCTATTCTTCTTTGTATTTTCCATTACTAGAACCTTTTTAGTAGGGTTTCTTATCTTTAGTTTTCTTAAATTGCAGGGCAAAACATTAGAAAGTTAGTTAAAGATGGCTTTATCATAAAGAAACCCATGAAGATTCACTCTCGATCCCGTGCACGGCGCATGGCAGAAGCAAAGAGGAAGGGGCGTCACTCTGGATATGGTATGGCATAGCACATTTCCTCAGAGCATGGAGCACTTGGTGTGAGAACTTGGTAGTTATTGAAAGTTAAAATTTTTTAGGTAAGCGCAAGGGTACTCGAGAAGCTAGGCTTCCTACGAAGGTTTTGTGGATGAGGAGGATGAGGGTTTTGAGGCGTTTGCTTAGAAAGTATCGCGAGGCCAAGAAAATTGACAAGCACATGTACCATGATATGTACATGAAGGTAAAAGGTAATGTCTTTAAGAACAAGAGAGTCTTGATGGAGAGTATTCACAAGTCTAAGGCTGAAAAGGCTAGAGAAAAGACCTTGTCTGACCAATTTGAGGCCAAGAGGGCAAAGAGCAAAGCAAGTAGGGAGAGGAAGATTGCTAGAAGAGAAGAACGGCTTGCTCAGGTGACACAATGTGTATTATAGTACTCTAATTTAAGCATTGCCAATTTATTGTTTATCAAATTACTCGAACTTTGTGGTGATTTTTTTTTTGTTCCTATTACATAATTGGTTTAGCAGTTGGCTTTCGACTAATTTTATTGTTTCTATAGAAGCAATATCATTTGTTGTTGTGTAAGTTGCCATGTATGCATGATTTTTAACTTTATATTTGTATATTTCTTCTATCAACTAGTTTGAGTTCAAGATGAGTGCCTGTTACATCATGCTTGCTAATGGTAAATGGTGCACACTATAATGCAAGGGTCATCATGAGCCATAGTGCATGATGCAAAGCAAGCTAAATTGATGATAATAAAGAATCATGACTAATATTTTTATAAATCAACAAAAAGAGGGAAAACATTCTAAAAATTAAATACAATGTCAGATAAGTAAAACATAAATTGTCGAACTTTAGCATGCATATGGGTTAGTGAAAGAATGCTTGATTGAACAATAAACTATCTTGACAAGGACAGTCATTGTTCAGCTAAAAAATTAATATTCAAATAAAACTTAGAAATCGAAGTATCCTCATCAAAAACTCCTCCCAGGTCATAATCATCTTCATTCACAACTCTCACATCATAATCATATTTATTGGCATGTGTTCTAGGCCTAGTGGAGATTTCTTTTTCTTTTAATTTAGATTTGTCTTAAATATTATAGTTTCTTTCATGAGCACCACTAGCTCTTGTAATAGTACTCCATGTCAGTGTTCTTCACAAAATACTAATTCATTATATTTGTCTAACTCATCATCTAACTTAGTTAACTTTTACTATTTGACGCACTTGTGCCTTGCCACCTTGATGGTGTATTATGTGAGGATACTATGCCACTGACTATACGGTGTGTTTTGGCAAGCATGCACTACACTTGCATGTCATCATCAGTATATTTAGCTTTATTTTACTATTTATGTTCTGCTTATGAATCATCCTTCATTTTTTTCTTGTTGAGTGCTGCATGAGATGTTGATTATCTTTTGTGCCAGTATTTTTTAAAAAACTTTGGCCATGTTCTTTTTGGTCATTTTTCTCCCTAATATTTTCGTCTTTTGTCCATCCAACTTTTTGATGATGCATCCTTAACCATTCTTTGTACATGTCCAAATAACTTGAGTTTTTTTCACTTCTCAATCTCCCCTTAGCTGGATCACAAATCCATATTAGCATTCTATGTCTACTCTCAATAAATTCCAATTGATTATAATGGAGAAGTGCTTAGGAATATCCTATGATAAGAGAATGTCATGGAAACTTAAAGTTAAATTTTATAAAATTGTAATTAGGTTGATGATGTATGGATTCGAATATTGGATAACAAACAGATATTTAAGTTGAATGTGATGTAAATGAGAATGTTAAGATATATTTGATGATGTCTGGATTCGAATATTGGATAACAAACAATCTGGTATTTAAGTTGTGTGATGTAAATGGGAATGTTAAGATATATTTGTGGTGAAACAAGGAAAGATAAACTTGAGAATGATTATATTTGATGAATTGTTCGTGTGATATTTACTGAAGATAAATGTAATTGAATATGAACTATGGTTGTTTGGACATGTTCAAATTGATTTATGAAGCATAGCTTCAAAACCTCAGACAACACTCAACATAATAAAGGAAAAATGATGACTATTAAAGTTGTCCCCAATTAGTTGAGGATATGACTAATGATGATGATATTTTTCAAACAATATTATTCATATATATCTACATAAATCAATAAGAAAAATTAGTTGCATGTAGATGTATAGTTGCTTGTATAATTGCTTGTAAATGCTAATATGTAAATGCTTATGAGCACACATACATTCTTAAATACATACTTATTTTTTTCGATCCACTATTTTGATTTGTTCCAAACTTAGCTTAATTCAATCTCGATTCGACTTTGGCTTTTTGATTAATTAGGTTATTGATTTCAGTTTGATTTGAGTTGAAACTCAATCCATATTTTGATGACTCAAAATATCAACTCTATCCACAAGCTTATTCATTTATTTTAGCTCTTCATTTTATTTAGAGGAGCCCTTTCCTAGTAAAGTTATGTAATATAGAAACAACATTCATGAACTACTTCAATTTGAATATCTATTGTAACTTCATTCCATAAAACCAAGAGATATAAATGTAATGCTGGTTCTTGATGTAGTCCTTGTACAATTGCAGCCTCTTTGATCACTAGTTTCAACGACTTCTAATGCTAGTGATTGCTCCATCATACATAATTTTATAGCATTAATACAACTAGCATATAAATTTTCTCCTTAATTCCCGCTAAGCGTTTGATTATATGACATTTCAAATCAATATAAATTATATTAACAGTTCATTGATCTCAATATTTTTTCTGGTAACTGCTTTAGCACTAGCAGTGCATCTATAGTGATCTTCATGCCATAAAACCAATTTTATTATTCAATATGGATGTCACTTCACAATGTCTTTGTAGGTGCACGTTTTAGTGATTTGCTGGTATGTTTCATTAGAAAATTAAGTGTTGTGAAAATATTTAACCATTCAACTTTTGATTTGAAATTTCTTTGCCATCAATTATATTGGTAATTTGAAAATACATGCTTTTGAATGCTTTAATGGGATTTTAACTCTTTAATAAGTTTGACTTGTGTCTGGGCTTTGTTATTTTTTTAAAATCATTCCATTGTATTCAGATTTATGCGACATGAGCATTGAAATTGTTATATATCATACCATTCCAACCTAGTTGCTCATTAGGTCGGGAATCAATGTGTTGGAGGAACTAGGATGGAAAAATTGAGAAATTATTATATTAGAGGGAAGTTGGGAGTAGATTCTACTTCAAATAAGATGATGAAAAATATATACGAGTAATTTAGGATTTTCCAGTGAAGGGTGGAAGATGTACAAATAAGGTGGGTTGCTAGTTGCTACAATTAATATCGAAGAATTATGAAGGAAAAATAAGGGCAAAGTTCATATGGATAGATATTGCGCAAAAAGTTTTAATCAAAATGGGTTTAAAACCCTATGCAACACTCACCAGAAAGGAATAAAGAATCAGAATTCACAAATCCAACCATAAAAAGTTGGGATGAGGTTGAGGATGAAGTTTTGTTCAGCTTTTGATTTTAATACTTTAGTTTGTTTGTTATTAAGGTTGACTTGGGTAGAGGGCAAGCTCAGACTATTAGTTAAGTTGTCTCCATTATAATATAAGGCTATTGGGTAAGGCAACATACATCTACCATTATCCATGCTTCACATTAACGGGAGGTTTATGCTTATTATGCCTTATTAAGGTTGATATGTAATGCAGGACTAAATTGCTTTGTGCATTTATGTGTGGATGTATGCAACGAGTGGTATTATTTTCTTGGAAATGGAAACTTGAACCTTGCAGTAGTTAGTCTTATCCTTAGGCGGTGATATTTGAAGTTATATGGATTTTGGATTTATGTAGCTGTTGGCTTTATCCCTCTAGAATTCTTTTGAATCCCTGTGCCGTTTTCTGCGAATGGGTTTTTGCTTGTTGTGGCTTGGTTTTTGTGATTCTCTTGAAGGATATTCCCATGTATATAGTGTGGATATGGATGTAGCTAAATATGTGCCAATCTTATTAATTAGCTTAGGTAATAAGAGTCTATAAATAGTTGATTTAAGGCATGTTATTCAAAATGTTCGACTAAAATAAAACTTCTCTTTCTAGTTTTAATCTTGTGGGCACAAATTAGATGTTTGATTTGTTCGAGTGCAGTATAAGCTTGAATATTTTATTTTGGAGGAAGTCATCTCCTTGTATTGGTGTGAGAATAGTTTTTTCTTGCTTTGGTGTTTTTTCATTCATTGTTCTATTTCACTACATTATTAGTTGTCGACATGTTCAGTGCTCTTGATTTTAATCCCAAAGTTACATTTTAAAAATTTGATATGTCAAAATTAAATTTTATTTGCTCGTTGATTTTATATGTTTCACTCTTCTTACTGAAATTCTTGTATTATTTTGATTATTTCATTATCATTTAGTTTTAAACTCTAAAATTGTTTGTTTACATTTAAAGAAAGTTGTTGATTTAATTGGTAATTGGAAGTCTGCAATTCTTGATCTTGAGTCATCCTACATAAATATGGCAATGCTTCAATTTTTTCATGTTTAATAGCATTTATATCATAGCAAGGCAAGTTTTATACTTCATTCAAGAAGTTGTTTTTAGGGTTTATTACCAAGTGTTATCATTTTTACCTACCCATTTATTTATCTTCAACAATCCAATCAAACAACATTCTCTAAAAAGAAAAAGTCTAATTCATTGGTTTTGTGCTTGACTATAATCTCTTGATTTTCTCATCTTTGTTTTGTGTCGTTTCTACTTTGTCTTCTATTGTCCTATATATTAAATTCAACCTTATTGGATTTTGTTATCCTTAAGTGCTATCGTGCATTGATTGTACCTAGTACTTATTTGAATAATTATTTGAAAAAATGTCTGTTATCCTAAATGATTATTTTTCCTTGTCATTATTGTTGCCATTTTTTTTGGGAGTTACAACAAGTACCATGCCAATTATAATTCAAGTTTGTTGTTTTAGTTTAAAAATAAAGGTAGCATAGGTTATTGCCCACCTGTGGGTAGTCTTAGTGATGTTGGACTAGGGGTGCAAGTGAGCCGAGCTGGCTTGTGAACGAGCTCGCGAGTCGAGCTTATCAAGTTTCAAGTTTGAGCATTTTAGTCCAGCTGAGCTCGAGCTTTATAGACAAGCTTGAGTAATTGAGCCGAGCTCGAGTAATCGAGCCGAGCTCGAGCTTGATTTTTATATAGCGAGTCGAGTTCGAGCTCAGTATGAGCTAAATGAGCTCAGCTCGATAATGCCACTTCTCGGCACGACTCATTTACACCCCCATGTTGGACTATTTGTAGCTGTGGGAGATTTTAGTTGGTCTATTTTTAGTTAGTATGTGATTGCAAGGTGATGCAACCTAAAAAAATAACCTTGGTTCTAGGAATGCAAATTACAAACTTCCTTCAATATAAAAAAAACAAATACTGTTAGAACAGAACAACAAACCACTTCAAACTCACATTAAACAGGACATAACAACACCTTACAATTTACAATAAAACATGACACAAAAACACTTCAACTTCCAATAAAACATGACACAACACCACTTACAACTTTCAATAATTTCGAGAAGAAGGAAACATGTGGAATGAAAACCGTGGAGAGAAGAAGGTGGAAGTCCAAGATGAATTAGTAGAGGGAAGTTAGAATAGGATAGCTCGCAAGCTAAAAATCCGTAGGTTTCACATTCCAAAAATTCATCACAAATCTCTCCCATTCACAAAGGAAATCAGCCACTTTATATTGGAGAGGAAGGGGGAAAAGACATTAAATGGTCTCCTAAATGAGCCATCCAAGCAGCCTATAGAGCTCAACCAAACAGTTAACATAATGAGAAGTCAAAACACCTTTTATAGAAATCAGCGAGGAGCAAAAAATGAGCAGCCAACAGCAAGGAAACCGAGACGGTAGGGAATCCGAGCCAGTAGGAAAACCGAGCCAGCAAGGAAACCGAAGGGCTAGCAGAAGGGAAACCGAAATCCAGCAGGAAAACAGTGAGCCAACAGGGGAAATCGAAGGGCCAACATGAAATCGAGGGGCTAACCGTTGGAAACGAATAGCCACAGGAGAAAAAGAGCTAGAAACACAAGTGGAAAGTAAAGAAAACATAAAATAGCTAGCCTTGACTGCATTACTTCTCCCCTGGTGGAAGAATCTTATCTCCTGATGAGAATGCCTCAGTAACACGCTGGAAGATATCTAGACAATGACGTTGCAACTCCACAACCAATCTGTTGATGAAAAGTTACGGATTACTTGGTTTGGTTCGATGACAGTGCTTCCCTTATATTCCGAATGCGTTCTTTCTGACGACAGATCTTGGAACTTTAGCTTGTTGACTGTTTTAATTTTATTATTTTTTTTATTTTTAAATAGAAAGGAAGACTCACACGATAACCTAAATCTCTGATACCAAATTGATGCAACCTAAAAGACAACCTTGGTTCTAGGAATGCAAATTACAAACTTCTTTTCAATATAACAAAAATAAACACCGATAAAACAAAACAAAACACCACTTCAAACTCACATTAAACAGGACATAACAACATCTTACAACTTACAATAAAATAGGACACCACAACCCTTCAACTTTCAATAAAACAGGACACAACACCACTTACAACTTCCAATAGTTTCTAGAAGAAGGATACATGTGGAATGAAAACCGTGGAGAGAAGAAGAAGATAGAAGTACAAGACGAATTAGTAGAGGGAAGGTAGAAGGGGATAGCTTGCAAGCTAAAAACCCACATGTTTCACATTTCAAAAATTCATCACAAATCTCTCCCCTTCACAAAGGAAATCAACCACTTTATATTGAAGAGGAAGGAGGAAAAGACATTACATGTTCTCCTAAATGAGCCACCCAAGCAACCAATAGAACTCAATAAAACAACCAAGATAATGACAAGTCAAAAGACCTTTTATAGGAATCAACAAGGAGCAAAAGACGAGCAGCCAGCAACAAGGAAACCGAGACAACAGGGAAACTGATCCAGCATGGAAATCGAAGGGCCAGCAGCAGGGAAACCGAAATCTAGCATGAAAACAATGAGCCAACAGGGGAAACCGAAGGGCCAACATGAAACCGAGGTGGCTAACAGCAGGTAACGAACAACCACAGGAGAAAGAGAGCTAGAACCACAAGTGGAAAATAAAGAAAACATAAAGTAGCTAGCCTTGACTGCATCACAAGGTCAATTTCTTTTTTGTTTAAGAACTGGATCCAATTATTTGGATAGTTAAATACAAAGCAACTTTTAAAGACCTGTATTTTCATTAGATGGCAAGTTTGTATACGTGCATCAACCTCAATTGCTGGATTGATGCAGGAACTTTGACGATTTGTCTAACGTCCTTATCGAACAAAGCTTTATTTTTAGTTGATTTGTAGATGATCTCTTTATTATGTTCGTAATCATACTATGCTTTTTTATTTTTTCATCCACCAATTGTGCTTTCATTTAGCTGTCTAAGAGTTTATTTGGGGCAACTTTTTTAAAGTTTTGTTTTTCAAATAGTTGCAGCAATTTTTCTTGGCTACAACTTTTTATTGTTTTTTTGGAAATTTCTCTAATGGGAAGCAAATGTTTGCAACTAGATCTGCTAGAATATGATAGTTGTAAAAAAGCTAATAATGCCAATAACGACTTAAAAAAATATGCTTTTTACCATAAAATATCTACAACCACTTTTATAGACAATTGTAGCTTCTCCAAATTGAATTTAAATCATCACTTTGGTCCCTAGTTTCAGAGCTCCCTCTAATATTTATTGAGGAGGCTTGGGGTCATTGGTCTTCTATTCAACAATTATGGTTATTGTAGGTTAATTAGAAAATGTTCAAAAATTTATATGAATGCAATTTTTATAATATATGTCATGCTTGAATAAAAATGTGCTATTTTCAAAATTTTTGACAATGTCAATTTCTAGAAATGCAAGGTTGATGCCATCAGAAAGGGTTTGAAAGTTTGCAATGAGTAGTGTGTTTTTCTTATTATAGCTACAATGCGAAAACTGTTTTCTTGGAATTTTTTTCATAAATATATAGCCATATTTTAATGAAATCAGTTTTTTAATTTCAACAATACACATGTTATTATGACATAGAAGATATAGTAAATTTCGTCTGCCTTAGCTGCTTATGACAAAACACAACTAACCAAATATAAAGAAGAGTTATTAGGCTATATACATGTTCATCTCTAGGATGCAACTGTGCTAGACGTGCATCTTCATCAAATTATCATTTTCAAACCTTCCTATTATTATGAGAAGTTCTGTACAGAACTTTCAAGAGGATTTCATCATTACATCTACATGCAACCTTTTTAATCCCTAGTTAGACTCTTCATCCATTGGCAATATCATATTCTTGAGTTTGAAAGGTTAATGTTGGCTTGCGGAAAATCGGGTTTTTACAATCCCGAGAAATGTTTTCTTACTTAACCAACAATCTTGGAAGACAATCAAATTTTTTTGTGAATTCAATTCTATCTTCTTCATTATAGACTTTTTATTGAGTAGGGCTTTGTTCGACGAATTTGGAGAATGGTCAAAATTCTTAGTGGATTCACACTTCATGAGTAATATTTTGTGACATTCTTATGGATAATCCATTATTATAATTGCATGATGGTTCAACAAGTTTGAATTAGACTTACTATCAATTCATTGATATCGCATCCCATAAAAGTTTACAAGTGAGGAGCTAGTCTTGGATGAAAAATTTTTGTTCTCATAGAAACCTAAAAAAAGTGTCTTGGTTGGTACCCCTTTTAGTGACAAAGGTGAAGTTGAAGTTTTAATTTTTTGGCAAACTTAAACAATCTCTTTGATGAAAGGTTTACTAGTCATCAAACTCTGGGACAATCATAGGTGTTTTTCCTCTTCGAATAAACTTCCACTTCATGTTGGATTGCTTTAAGATTTAGTTGTTTGCTTGGCCAATGACATTCTCTTTCAAGTTTGATGGACCAATTAAGAACTAGTCCACAAGAAAGATTCAAAAAAAAAAAAAACCTAGTTTTCCTGAGAGAGAGGGGGGTTGGAAATGTAGTCTTTCATTAAGAGAAAATTATTATGATGAGTTGGTGCATTCAACTACTCACTTATGTTATACAAATTCATAAAGCTCAAAGAGTGCATCATTTCATTCAACAACGACAATCCAAATGGTCATGTCACTTGCATTTCATTTTGTTAGTTGTGAAAATCGGACCGGACGTTGAATCGAAAAAAGGAAAGGTTTAAGGTTCAATGGTTTGATTGAGGTTGAATCGGATGATGTAATTAATATTAAAATTATTTAATTAAAAAATAAATATATAATAATGATATTATAGCTATATAATCATATAAATTTGTGATTAAAAATAAATTTAATTCATATATAAACTTATAAATTTAATATAAAATTATAAATTATTGTTAATTTATGTTATGTATTTAGATAAAATTTACAACCATAAATTATTTACTAAATTCACACTATAAACTTTTATCTATAAATCATTAATGTTAGATTATTTATAATTAATAAATAGATAAAATGTAATTGTTTAATAATGTATATTTAAAAAATAAATCATAAAATAGATAAATAATTAAATATAATTCACCACTATTAAAAATAATTAAAAAATTATGTTTAAAAATATATATGTTTGTGTTTTGAAGTAGAAAACTTAAATTAAGTTATTTAGTCACACATCACTTGGGAGCTTTGTTTAGTTTTGTTGATATAGCTTTTTTTTTTGTTTGCATGTGTAAGGAACTCACATGAGGTGGTGAGACCATGTGAATATATTTTGTTGGTGCTTGGTGATAAATGATCATTACAGAAATTTAATGCTCATTATAAAATAAAATATATTATATTTAAATTAATTTACTAAATTTAATATTTTCTATTAAATTAATTTATTTGATCATTTAAACAGGATAGCAATTGAATCAATTGATTCTTAAAAATCGGGATCGGTTCAACGGTTGGCCTGTTGAACTGGTGGTTCAGATTGGTTTATACTGGTTTGGTGTTTGGCCGATTTTTAAGGCGGACCAACTGGCTACATGACCAGTTCACAATTGAACCGGTCAAAGTTGCCGGTTCGGTCCAATTTTCGAAACAATGGTTTCAACATATGACTCCATCACCCGCTCTTCAACGAGCATTGTCGCCTCCATTTAAAACTTCACATGTAGCCTTCTTATATGTTAAATGGCATGGTGCCTTTCTTGCAAGATCAAGAAAACATCTTTAGCAAGTTATTGGATCAAGGATGTCATGTCTTTTGATAATGAGATGAATTATAACCTCAGAATAATTACATGCTTGGTGGCCTCGATAGAAGGCTCAGATTGATGTTTAAGGAGTGGTTATATCTTGAAATTTGTTTTTAGTTTGTGATTTTGCATACACGGTACTTGTTTAGCAAAAATTATTTTTGAACTTAGAAATTAGTGCATCCAAAAATAATGCGGCAATTGTTAGAGTAATAAAAATAACTAAGTAGACAATTTTTTATGTAAAGTACAAATCTCAGAAAAACTCATAATATTTGAAATTACACTCCATTTGCTCTTAAAATTTAAATGGGAGGCCAAATGAGCTTTTTGAACATTCTGATAATGCCATCAGGAGGTTTGACTTGTTAAGACCAATCTTTCAACTCTAAGATTGCATGAGTAGGCTCCAAATATGTTCAACGGATTGAACTAAAGAGAATTGGCCCAACTCTTGTCGTCCTTCTTTCTCATGCGCAGGCAAGCACCATGCTTGATGCATTGACCATCAAGGGCCGTTAGACCTGAGAGTAGCAAATTGACACTGTCCCACCATACTACACACTTAGTATTTTATAGTTCATCCAATAATTTTTTGACTTTTTGGAGCCATTACTTCTTTATGCCTCTTTTTTTTAGATATGGTTTGTGATGAAAGATTGCTCTTAAAGCGATGAATATTTTGATACAAAATAGTGAGATGTAACTGTGCTTTTTTGGCATCATCAAATTTGAGCCATGAATCTTTTCAAAATTATTCCTTTTAATGTAATCATTACAATTTTGATGTGTCAGATCCTTTTGAATCACAACATCAAGATTTACAAGATATCATATTTGGTTTGCAAATTTAAGATGTTGATGACAATGGCAGGCCGCTTAGGTTAACCCTGATCTTGGCATGCTAGTTTGGTTAGCCAAGGCATATATTGTTTGGCCATATTTTATTCATTGTTTGACATGTTTTGTATTATTTGTTGTTGACAACTATGGTGGATATTTTTTATTATCAGTGTAAAGTGAGCGCAGGGATCGAATCAACGACTAACCTGTCTTCTTTGTAGTGAGGTTTCGATAGACTTTCAATATTTCTTATTTTTGATTCTAAGAATAGTGACCTCCATGCTTGAATTCCTTGCCTGACGGTGCTACGGGTCCTCCTCTACGCTAGCTTACGCTAGGTTTTTGATTTACCATAGCAAGCAAGAAAAAAAAGGGGAAAGGAGTCTTGAATGGAAGAAGCATCCGAATAGAATAATATACTGATTAATGGCCATCCTTTTCCAAATTAAAAGTATGCGGAGCCTTCCGCCTACGACCCTTTTTGTGCCAAACGCAAGAAATCTGGAAAGGAATAGCACAACCAGAGTTGGGTTTCAGGCGAAGCCCTTGGCCCCAGTTGGTGTATGACTCACATCTTACGATGAGAAATCGGACGACCCGGCAACAGATGCTTCTTAAACTGATGGCACACCCTGAGAGAGTGAAGACATACCCAGTCTGAGACCTCCTCCTTGCAAGGCTCATTGGAAGCAGTGATTGTAAGCTAAAAGTGTCCACTTGGTTCAGTCAAATCTAAGTTAGTATCAAGACGCTAAAGGATAGATAAGATCATAAGATAGATTGCACCCAACACATAATTCAGCTATGTCTAGAGGTAGACCGCGGTGTTCGGCTTTAGTACTTTCCTTCCCTAAAAATTTTCTAGAGTGAAAAAAAAACTATAGGGTACGGTGCAACAATGAGAAGAGATGCGAATCAATGAGCATAAAGCATAATGAAACGAGAAATAGACGCGAGTTTCATACTTTTTGTATAATTGCGTATGAGGTTATCTTAGAGCTATGCTCGGCTGAAAGGAGAGGGGAGCTTGCTATGAGGCTTTAAGTTGCCCATACTCTAATCTAATAGAGTACCTCGTACCTTTCCTTTAGAATTCTTTGAGTCTAAATGTCACTATGTATGGTCTACTAAGCTTTGATCTATACGCACTCTAAAAAGAGAAAGAAAGGATTTTGTCATTATTACTTTTTATATTATACGAAATAGAAATTTCTCATTCAAGTTCACGTTTTTAGAAGAAACCTTGTTTTTAGTTAACCTTTGGCAGCAATATGCGATTTGAATCTATTGACGAGCGAACTTCACAAGTGACCAAAGCAGCTAAAGATATTGAGTCTCTTCAAAGGAGGAGATATTGGTAGGATAAGGTATTCTAATTGGGAATTGATAGACTAGTTATTAAAACCTAGGATAGATAAGGCTTAGTTCTAGCTATGTATCTTTCCATAAAAGAAAAAAGAAGATGCTAATCTGATCTTTGTAGCCATGAAAGTGGTCATAGTGCTATCGGTGAATGTACTTTATCACCAGTAAGTGGACTTTTTTAGAAGAATTCTGCTCTGAAATTCCCTATTTCTTGTAAGAGATAGATCATCGGACCTTCCCAAAAGCACACCAGCCGAGTTTACATATACCAACAAGGACAAGTAGTGATTTATGTACAAGGCGTTCCACTTTCTTTCGTACCAGGCCTCCGGTCTTGTGTCAGCCAAGCCCTTCGTTCGACATGAATCCTATTCGTGAACAACTTATGATATTTGCAGTGGAGAAAGAGCACCGAAAAGCAAGGCATGAAGCGCTTACTAGCTTCCTCCTTTCTGAGAGAATTTTGAGATAGCCAGTCGCACATTCTTTCTTGTTGTTGCACATCTATCTTTATATACAATGCCTCCACCTGTTTCATCGAGACTACCTCTTTCTTTTGGTAATGTGGAAGTAACCAACTCAGCCCACCCTTCAACACTCTCATGAGCAAACCATTACCTTCAACATGGAAGAAAATGGCACGATAGAGGTTGTGTTATGCTTTGTGTACGCATGTTGACTATGGCAGCAGATACACGTGCCATCTCAAACACCCTGGATAATCGGGGGGTGATTTCACTATCGCCTTTATGCAAACGAGAAGCTGGGAGGAAACCCTCCTCCGGTATGTCCATGGACGATTTCCATGAAGCCATATCTCTAGCTAACCTTATAGATGCAGGTTTCCTTGGTAGCTAGTGAACTTGGTGTAATAAGCAAGAGGAACAAGCTTGTATTCGAGCCAGATTAGATAGATGCCTAATCAATTCATGCTGGCAAGTTCATTTTCTCCACACTATAGCACCTGAGGCAAACACTTGAATGAAGATCATGCCCCGTTGCTATTATCCTTCCCCGACTCAACAGAAAGGGAACCAAGATCCTTCAGGTTTCAACAAATGTGGACCACAGATGCTAATTTCAGATCCATGCCATTGCCTATGGTCACCTTTGATTCCTCTTGTTGAATCTTTCTTGTTTGAACTACTTTCCTTCATGAGTGAAAACATAAAGTGTTTGGTGCAATTGAGCTAGTAAGTAAAAAGAAGAGCATGTCAGAAGCTATTCAGTCTTTACTTCTGTGGTCCTCGGTAACTGGTGCAGCTATTGGTTTGGAGAAAGATACATTTGCCTTGTTTTCTTAGTTAGGGGTTACATCTTCATGTAGCTTTTAGAGTCCTTTATCTCACCTTATTGGTATTGGTGTGTAGCTGAGGTAAGAAAGAGATCTTAGGCATATGCAAGAGAATAGGTGCTTTACTAGTCTTACTACCCATCTCTGTCTCTATTGGGATACTCTAAGTTCTTTCCTCGTTTGGTGGAGTTGACAGCTCCTTGTTTTGTAGTTTTATTTTGGTATGGTGATACGAAGAACTTTTGTAAGAATACATATTCTGTCTTCCCAAGCCAATTCCTAATCTTGGCTAACTAAGCATTCGTTCGGAGTTAGACAAGATCGGCTCCAATACATCTTGGGCTGGGCTCTTAACCTTGAGCCGGTATGAACTAAAGCCTAAAAAGAAAATGTCTCTTCCCGTGCTTTCGAGCTTAGTCCTTCCAATCGGATTCTTGGTGGATCGTTTGCTATTTCAGATTCCAATTCAAAGTCTTATTTTTCTTTCTTGATTTCAATTTCATAATATATCGTATCTAAATAAGAAGTAGCTCGCCCTTATTCAAAGAGAGGGTAGCTTGCTATGCTCGACTGTGAAGGAGAGGACTATATAGATGCTTGAGGATATGTTGCGGGCATGTAGTTGAGATTGGCAAGGCAGTTGGGGTGATAAACTACCATAGAGGAGATAAGTATAATAATGCCCTTCTTAAAATCTATAAAGAATCCTCAATTTTACTCATTTAAGGCATTCATGGTTGTAGGATTTTCTATGATCAAGGGAACTTATAGCTAGGGAAATCCTAAAAGCGGTCATCAGTAAGTAACTATAAGATTTTCTAGGGCTACGGTAGTGCTCGGAGCAAGGGAAATTCTTATGAGCGGCAGCCAAAGTAATTATTGAATTTTCTAAGTCTAGGGGACCTTAGAGCTAGAGAAAATCCTATGATTTGCCATCATTAAGGGGCAATAGGATTTTCAAGTATAAAGGAGCCCTGATCCTTAGGGAATCCTTCAAATAGCCTTAATGGCTTGAAGAGTTGCATCACAACCCCATTTTCATCACAATCATCTTCTTCAAAACCTACATCATAGCCTTGCTTTCATCGCTATTGTCTCCCTTAAGACCTACACTGCTATCCCATTTGTGTCTAAGCCATCATTGAATTTGGACTTGTACCATAACTCTTATTGCCATCGTAGCATTCTCCTTCAAGATTTCTGCCTCGACCTTGCTTACATTACAATTGTCTCTTTCTAGACTTATGCCACAACTTCACTTGCACCAAAGTTCTCTTTCTATACGTGCACCACAACCTCACTGGAGTTGTAGCCTTCTCCTTCAAGATTAATGTCGAAGCTTTGCTTGTATCATAGCCATCTCCTTTAAGAACTACAACACAAGCCCACTTGTATTGTTGTCATCGCCATATTCAATCCTACATCACAACCTTGCTTCGTTGTTGTCTTCTTCAAGATTTGTGTATCAATCCCACTTGCACCATAATCATCTCCTTTTAAGCATATGTCACAACCTCACTTGCACTATAATCATTATTGTATTCAGATTTACCCTGCAACCGCACTTGTGCTACAATCATCTTTTGACTTGCATTGCACGGTTGAATCGTAGTCTCCTCCTTGAAGACTTGTGCCTTAATCTTGCTTATGTTATAGCAGTCTCATTTGAGACATACATCACAATCTCTATTATACTATAGTTGTTGCCACAGCCTTGCTTGCATAATAGTTGTTGCCACAAACCTGCACCATCCACAAACTTGCACCACAACCTTGTTTGTGCTATAATCTTGTGCCGTAATGATCTCCCATTAGACCTGCATTATAACCTCGCTTATGTAGTAGCTGTCTCCATTAATACCTATGCCATAACTGATGTAGTCAATAATTTACATCTTATGTTTTTTTTTTTGTCGAACGCTATGTTTTATTTTGTAATGCCATATGATGGAAAACAACTCATGATCATGCTGGATTTGGTGCTCTCAGTTCAGTTCACACCATTGTCTTTCTACTTGTGTTGATCTTGCTCCTTGGCGACTGGTTGGGTGATTATTTATGGGTTGTTTGTTTACCTTAGTGGGCTTGACCCATTTCTTCCCTTATATAATGGCTCCTTGAGTTTTGTCCCTGCTGTCCACTCGGTTACCCTGTTGGTTGCTTGGTTCCCTGCTGTCCACTCGGCTTCCCTGCTGGCTGTTCATTTTCCCTGCTGTCCACTCAATTTCCTTGTTAACTGTTTGGTTTCTCTGCTGGCTTGGCTGCTCGGTTTCCCCCTTGCTGATTCCTGTGCAGGATGCTTTGACTTCTCTTCTTGTGGGCTGATTTGGGTGGTTCTTATTGGCTGTTTTCGGGGCACATTTATGTGAACAAATAAATGCTCTTTCCCCCACTTTCACCTATATATAGTGGCTAAATTTCATTGTGGTAAAGCAGTTTTTGAAAAGAAAACAATGTAAACGTAAGTGTTTTTTTAGCTTGCAAGCTAGTCTTCCCATATCCCATATTTCTTCCTCTCGGTTTTCTTTCTACTTCTCTCCACGGTTTCCCTTGCACATGTATCTTTCTTCTCTAAGCTATTGTGAGATAATCATTTTAAACCCGAGGGTTTCTTCTAAGCTTGCGAGCTGTCTTCTACCTTCCTGCAACTTCTTCGTCTCGGTCTTCTTTCTACTTATCTCCACGGTTTCCCTGCCACTTGTATCTTTCTTCTCTAGACTATTATGAGTAGTAAGTAGTGATGTGCCCTTTTCTTTTGGTATTTGCCGGAGGAGCAAAGTCTTGTGTTGGATCATAGTTTCTGTGGTGGTTAGCTGGTTTGCCCTTTCCTTTGAGCACCTTCCCTAGTTTGTGTTTTCATGTAAGGTGACCATTCATGGTTGTTCTGAGGGTTTATAGTTTATGTGTTTTATTATTTGTTCTTTCTTATGAAACTTCCTAACAAATTTCCCGTATTAGTTTTCTATTAAGTGTTTATCATTTTGGTGTTTGTTTATGTGTTCTTGAAAGGAAGTATCTTAACTTGCATTCCTAGTATTTTCCTGCTTGGTTTAAGAACTTAGGTTGCATCAATTTGGTATCAGAGATTTATGTTGTATCAATTTGGCATTAGAGCCTTAGGTTGCATTAATTTGATATCAGAGCCTTAGGCTGCATCAATAACCCACTTATGCCATTATTTTCATTGTATTGATTTGTACCATAAACTCACTTGCATTGCAACTGTTTCCTTCAGGGCTTGAGTGTCAAGTCTTGCTTGCGCTTTAATCTCAAGTGTACCACAGTTGTCTCCTTAAAAATTTACATTTGAACTCGTTTATTTATAATAGCCTCACTTACACTATATTTATTGTAACATTCAAAGATATGGCACAAATGCACTTTCATTGGAATCGTCTTCTTCTAGGGTTGCACTATAACTTTATTTGCGTCACAGCTATTTCTTTTATGACTTAGGTTGCAAACTTAGTTGTGCCATTGATTTTTCCTTAAATATATTGACGTTGCATCGCAATAGTCATTGATATAGCAAAACATGCATTATAGCCTTGGTTGCGACACAATCGTCTCCTTTGAGACTTGAGCCACAACCCAACTTACGCTGTGATCGTTGTTGTATCTAGACCTGTGCTGCAAGTTTTTTCTGCTGTTGAATCTATACTGAGGTATAAAAGTACCCCTTTGAAAACTCACAATGTAGGTAATTTTCTTGTATTGTTTAATCATCTCTGGCAATTAATTCTATTAAGTTGTCTTTCTTATTTGTTTGAGAGGTTTGGAGCTTTTTTTTTTTCGTTTTAATTGAGAGGGTGTACTTGAGTTTTTGGAAAGGCTGATGAGCATCCTGTATGTTAGTTGTGGCTTCTACGTCAAATCAACTATCTTCTTCTCTGGATGTAGTCAATATTTGCTGAATAATCTGAATATTAAAGTCATCAATGGCTTGCTTGTTTTTTTTTTTCTATCATTACTTTTGTGGGTCATCAAATTTGCTCCCTTTTTCATGAAAGTTAAGATCTACATATGATATTTATTGATTTATAGAAAGCATATGGTAAAGTTCCAAGAGAAGTGCTATGGAGAGTTCTAAAAAAGAAAGGGGTTAATAATGCTAATATTCAAGTAATTAAAAATATGTATGCAGCAGCTATTGCTTGTGTTCAAACACAAGGTGATTTGACCAAGTATTTTCCTATTTCAGTTGGATTACATCAAGGATCAGCCTTAAGCCCATATCTTTTTGCTTTAGTCATTGATGTTCTCACTAGACATTTGCAAGAGGTTGTTCCTTGGTGTATGCTTTTTGCTGATGATATTCTTCTTGTTGATAAAACTAGAGAGGGAGTTGAAGGTAAACTTGAATTATGGAGGTCAACCTTATAGAGTCTAAAGACTTTTCATTTAAGTAGATCTAAAATTGAATATATGGAGTGTAATTTTAGTAATAATAGATCTAGTGGAGGGATTGTGACTTTGGGTGATCAAGTCATTAATAAGAGTGCACATTTTCGATATCTTGGGTCTATTGTTTACAATGATGCTGAAATATATGGGTATATTATTAGTAGAATTTAATTTGGATGGATGAAGTGGAGGAATGCATCGGGCTTGTTGTGTGGTAGTAAAGGCCCCCTCAAACTTAAGGAAAAATTCTATAAGATGGTGGTTAGGCTTGCAATGCTTTATGGTGCAGAATGTTGGCCATTAAAACAGAAGCATAATATTATGTTAGTGTTGCAGAGATGCGGATGCTCAGGTGGATGAGTGGTTTTACTCTTAGAGACATGATACAAAATGAGCACATTGGAGTAGCTCTAGTGGAAGATAAGATTAGAGAGAGTCGCCTTAAATGGTTTGGCCAAATAAAGCATCAGCCTTCCGATGACCCGGTTAGGAAAGTAGATGTATTATATTTGACTTATGTTAAGAAAGGTAGAGGTAGACCTACAAAAATTTGGTTAGAAAATATTAAAAATGACACTTTTTATTAGATTTAAATAAGAATTTTAACTCTTAACGAGCTACAATGAAGAAAAATGATTCATGTAGCTGATCCAACAATAGGATAAAGGCTTGATGTTGTTGTTGTTGTTGCAGGTTACTTAAATGTGGCGCTCCTTGCCTCTTTGGTTTATGCGTCATGTAAAGAATGTTTGCTAAAAAAATCTTAGACGCCTTTGCACCAATGATTTCCTGGTGGATGACTACTCACGCCCAACACCCATGCCCATATGTCAAAGCATTTAAATTTAGTGGATTTATCTGTCTCACTCTGCCGCTTTTCCTCATTCTCCATGTTGATAATCTGATATTCAGAAGTAAAACTTGAGGCTTTGCATTGATCTTTTTCTCGTTTCATCGCTTCAATTAAAACAGGGCCCTGGAGAGAAAGTAAAAGCACCAGCACCAGCACCAGCTCCAACGCCGTCGCAACCCGCTGAGTAAGTGTACTAAATCCATTGCAATGTTACTATCTTGAAATCATGCGAAAGCATTCAAAAGCATCAAACACTGCATTTTCTGTGTAGATCTGCTCCCAAAAGGACCAAGAAGTAAAGGTCAGCTATTCTCAAATGATCATCTTGAAACCTGGAATTTGATATTTTAAATCTAGACTCTGAAAATCTGATGCAACGTAGTTCTTAAGCGTCAAAACTTTGTGATCAGCTATGTCCTGTTTTTGTCCAAACTTCTGAACGAAACATGAGAGAGCGTGTCTGCATATTTATCTTTTACTGTCGAATTCGATGTTTATTGGTTCCCGTATGTCTAAAACTTAGTTCTTGTTCGTTTTTATTTGCTCTCTTCTGGTTTCCTTAGATTGTTATACTTCTTTGCTGTCAATGCAATATTAAGGCTTCGTTTGGGACGGCTTTTTTATTGCTTCTTAAATAATTTTTTAGTACAACAAATAAAATTTGTATATTAAAAAAATTACTTTAAGAAGCAGTAAGAAAGCCGTCCCAAACGAAGCCTAAGTTCCGCTGGATATGATTGCTATACGTATTAGATGGTAAGTAAATATAAACTAATTTACTTATTTTTATTTGATTGTAAGTATGTATTGATGTATCAACAAATTTAGTGCGTATAATGCCTTCCAAATTTAGGTCGATTGATTAAAATAATTATTTTATTGTACCTCTATGCTGCAACAGTATATAGCTATGGTGTTGAAGTGAGTAAAATTGGGAATGTTTGATATAAATTATATTGAAGGTTAATATAAAAATTATTAAATTTATTTTAAAATTAATACAATATAATTTTTTTATATGCGTATTCAGTATTAATTTTAAAGCATATTAGATAAAAAATCCTGACATTTTTTTCCTTTCGAAATGGAACTTGCTAGCTCTAGTATTAAAATGGCCACATTGTTTCTTTCTTTCTTGGGCTTTTGTTGGGGATAAGGCTTTGGTTGAGGAGGATTTTGGCCGTTATTTTATCACTGTTTTCAAAAAAAATTTATGAGAAAGAAAGGCATTTCAAAATTTTTATACTAAAAAGTTACTTAAAGTAGCAGTAAGAAAGTCGTCCCAAACGAAGTTTAAGTATTGCATGTGTTGTGCATTATGAAAATTTTATTGAACTTAAGAAATAAATTTCTTAAACATAAATATAAAAAATTAGTTGAATCTTCTGCTAAATAGATGCCATAATCTTTTTATAAATTTATATGCATAAGAACTCCCTTCTTAAATTTGATCATTGTATGTTATATTCGCTTGAGTTGGGCTAATTAAGGTATGATGGGTTACTAAGTTGGGTCTAAGAAGTCATTGAAGGTTGAGCCAGCTTAAATTACATGCAACTCAAAATTCCTTATCTTGTAGCTTGTTGAAAGCTTTGAAATTGGCAGGTCATTTTATTACCAACAAGTCGTTTAAGAGTTAAACCTAATTTAATCTTCATTATTAAGATATTGAACTTAGATTGAGCAAAAAAAAAAAAAAAAAAACTTAGATTGAGAGATTCATAAGTTGCCCACTCATTAATCCACTAATTTTTTCTTAATGGACTTATAAAAAGTATTCATCTAGAGAACTCACTTTAAATTCTAGTGTGACTCATCTTCAAGACAACCAGCTATTGAACAAAACACCCCCATTATATTTTATTAGGCGAAGTAGTAGATAAAGAAATAGAGTAGAGAATATGATGAAGGCATTTCATTCTAAACTACCATAATTTACTTATACACCATACTAGTATAAGTATGTCGTATTAAATACATAATACATGTTGGGAACTAGAATAAATAATATTAATTTTATTCGAGGCTATACATTCTCATATAAAATGATAATGATTTTAAATATGTTTGGTATGGGCATCAAATATGGGATTAGTGGCTCTGGGAATTTTCCTCGAAGCGAAGCTGGTTTAGGTCTTGGTACATTGAAATAAGCCAAATAATATTTGTTGTGGCTGTAGCTAAGGCTCAATACTCTATCTCATTGGTGACCGAGTGATATTCTTTTATTTCCCAAGAAAGGTGCCAAGAGGGACAATAGTTAATAATTGATTTGCTATCTTGGGTAGATCGAAGTGGAGTATATCTTGTATGTAGCGGAATAAGCATTTGAGTAGTTGAAAGTGACGTTGAAGGGGTTGATGCATGTTTTGGAATAGATGGTTTATAGTAAAAGAAACGTCGGATTGAGTAATTATTAAATATTTTAAACAACCAATGTGTTATTTTTTGTATAAAGATGGGCTAAGAAGTGGTGTAACAGATGTATTAATTGGAGCAACCTTTAAGGGAGAAGAATTGAGAAGGGGTTTACAAGAGGTCATACCTTATTTTTGTAAGATTTCTAAAGCATATTTTTCTTGGCTTAGGACAATGCACCATTGTGTAGTGAAAACTTTGATACCTAGGAAGTAGTAGTTGAGCCAAGCCATTTCATGTTGAACGTGGAGTTGAGATTGTCAAGAAGCCTTGAAATTGCATGAGCCACTACTAGTGATAAGAAGGACATCAACATAGGTTAGAAGATAAATAGTTGGGTTGTTATTATTGTAACATAGAAGAGATTGATTGACTTGGAATGTTCTAAAGTTTTGTTAGGGTACATAATCGATGAAAGTTGCAAACTATATGTTGGGAGATTTTTTTAGACCATAGATAGCTTTTTGGAGGAAAAAAATGTGATGTGGATGTTGTTGATTTTGAAATCCCAGTGGTTATTTCATGGGACTTGCTCTTGTAAAGTTTCATGATATTATATAGATTGTGGGCATTTTTATAACTAGGATAAACATTTCTGTGTTACCTAGACCTTCTTCTCGATTGAATCCTTGAGTTACCAACCTGGTTTTATGACAAGTAATAGTATCATCAGAATGTAACTTGGTCTTGAAGATAAAACAATAACTTATAAAATTTAGGCAGGAGAAAATGGAACAAGAATGCATGTTCCTATTATTGAAGTGTTTTGAATTCATAATACATGGCTTGGCTTCATTTTGGATCTTTGATTGCTTAAATGTAGCAAGTTAAATAAAAATAATAACAACTATATGATTATATTCTAGAATCTTTTTGGGTTGAAGGGAGTCTTATGCACATGGGGTGGATATTGATAGTGAGGGATCTATTCATCTAGCATCTTGTTGAAAGTAGAGGCTCAAGAGGAATGGTAGTAGTCGTTGTTTCTGAAGATGCGGAGTATTGATTTGTGAGACCAAGAGGTGCATGTATCAGTTTAGAATGGGATGGAGGTGTGATAGGCTTGGAATATTGAGGATTTTGTTTTGATGGGAGTCATTAGGTATTATATTGAGGTGTGAAAGGCTTGGAATATTGAGGAGTTTGATATGTTGGGGTGAGAGTTAATGTGATGTTGGTAGCAAACATTGTTTGAGTGGTTGTAGAGGCTAAAGTCTGAAAGATGATATGGGTAAGAATTTCTATCAAAACACAACATGTTTGCTGGTATTTAGGTTGCAACATTTATGCACCTTATGAGAAGATGAGTAGCCCAAAAACTTGATGAATGGAACTAGGAGAAGGTTTGTGAAGAGATTGAAAATGTAGCCAAGAAAAGCAGGCACCCAAAAAGTTGATAAGGTGACTTGAGTTTTCTTTTTGAGGATGGTGGACAATTTATTAGTTAGGTGGTAGCAAGAAGTGTGGCATCCTGGAGAGTGTAGGGGATTGAGCTTTAAGTAGAAGAGTTTGGGTAGTGTCAATGAGGTGACGATGCTTTCATTTACCTACACTATTTTGCTCTAGTGTGCAAGGATAACTTTGTTAATTAAGAAGGCCTTGAGTAGCAAGAAGGTTTTGGAGAGTTGATGACATATTCTTCATAATTATTAGAATGGATAATTTTAATTAGAGTATTAAATTATTTTTTCAATGATAGTTTTAAATTGGATGAATTTATTTGTTGTGTGAAATTTATGTATCATAGGATGTATCTCACAGAAGCAAGAAAAATCATCTATGCATGGCACATAATATTGAAAATCTTATACAAAAGCAATCGGTGAAGGTCCGTAGACATTAGAATGAATAAGTTCTAATGATTTGTATTTGTTTCTATTAACTTCTGAGAAAAATAGCTTGTGCCTCTTGGCCGAATTGCAAGCTTTGTAAAAGAAAAATAAAATAGAATACAAAGTTCCTTTTGTTATGTGGAGATAGTAGTAAGCATTTTAGAGTTAGGATGATCGAGTGTTTGTTATAGAGTAGTAACAACAATAGTCGTGAAGAGAAAATCATATGAAATTGTTGAGATGAAGATTGTTTGAGAGGTGGCTACTCCATATGGGAATATTAAATAATTTTGTTATTAGCTAGAAAATGCTCAATTCACCCTTTTCTATGCAATTAAAGTTTCCACTTTTGTAGCATTGACCTTGTTCTCTGCTTATAAATAAAGGATTTATGATTATGGCTAGTGAAATAATGATATCACAATTGACAAAAGTTGTCAAATGAAATATTTTCATTATTTTGAAATATGTTGCCTTATTTTATTTTGACTCACTTTTCTATGTTCAAGAGGATCGACAAGGTTCTTCATGCACAATGACCTATGAGATTCTATAAGATCTAATTTCTTGTTCTTTTACCAGCCTCTTTGGTTTGTTTAGGGTTTAGAAAGGTCAAAGACTAGGAACTATAGTATGGATTGCCTTTATAGTTGTAAGAGGTACCACTCTGGTGATTCGCTAAGCTTCCTTCATGAATCTTAGGTTTCGTTTGAGACAACTTTCTTACTGTTTTCTAAAACAGCTTTTTAATACAAAAATTAAAATTTTTATACTAAAAAGATACTTTAAGAAACAGTAAGAAAGCCATCCCAAATGAACCCTTAAGTAGGCTACTAGGAATCATTTGATTGTTTAGATTGGCACATCTTAAAGGTTGAAAGTCAGGTGACGAGATTATAATTTACTACATTAGTGTGGTTGTAAGTTAGCATCAGCAATTGTACCTAGCTTCAAGGAGTCAACAGTCTTACTTTGTTTTCTTAGCAATAATTCTTGGTTGGCAGAGAAGTGCTTTGGATGGGTAGACAAGATTTTTAGGAGAGTGGCTTAGGCTTAGTTTGGAACAGTTTTTTTTGCTACTTTATAAAATTATTTTTTAGTACAAAAATTTTTAATTCAAAAAATTTTTGTACTAAAAATTCGTTTTAGAAAGCAGCAAAGAAGCTATACCAAACGAAGCCTTAGTCAAGTGTTCAACATTATTAATTCTTTTGACGAGTTCAGCATACGAGAAACGGGGGCTGAATAAATTCATCATTTTGGTGACTTTAATGAGCTCTAGATAATCTTGAAGTTTGTTTGACTTGAATTTGCTCGCCTAGGTCTAATTATTTGACCTGAGTCCAACTCGACTTGAATCTGCATCACTCGAACACGATTAATTTGACCCCTTTATTATACAAATTGCGTAATTTTTTTAGATCAATAAAACACGTTTAATGAAAAAAACAACTACTTTAGCTCAAAAAATAACCCGTTTAACACAAATCCAACCCATTTAACCTGAACTCAATCGATAATCATGTCAATTTCGAGTAAATTTAAATTTTTTTTGATACATATCAACTCGATCCGAAAATTAATCGGCCCAATATTTTGTACTTAAACCCTACCCAAATAATAATTGGGATAATCTAAACTCAATTTTTCAGTAAAATTGTAATAGAATTAACAAGTGGATTCATTTATTAGTACCCTGACATAAAATCTAAGGCGAAATTGTTACAGGCGCCGTCCGAAGGTTAATCAGAAGACGTCACACCATCAATTTACTGTGTATCGTTACTATGTAACACTATGTATCAGATAATGTGACGCATCCTAATTGATCTCCGACCAATTCGTGACCGCACGTAATAATTTCTCAAATCTAAGCCAAATCTTTCACGTGCCCCAGCACAACTGCTTTAATGCTACAATAAAAATAAAAACATGTGAAACAAATTCTGTGCAGTCAATGCAGACAAAACTTGTTATCTTTAGTTTGCCCTCCTACACAATGGCAAATAGTAGTTTCTTTTTTATTTAATTTTATTTAAAAAAGCTTTTTTTTTAAAAAATTTGACTAAAAAAGAAATTTCTTGAATTAACTTCTCTTAAAAAATATTAAATTAAATAATTTTTATAAATTAAATATTAAGAAATAAAAAAAAGAGAGAATAAATAAATATTTTGTTGGATAAATAAATTTACATCCCACTCTTATTTGCTATTTACTGAAATGCCCCTCTCTCTCTCATCGCTTTCATAATCCATTGACTGTTCGCTTCCAATGCGCTGTCACATCTACGGAGAAGAAATTCCTCTCGCCGACACCCGCACGAAGTTTCAATGAAGCCCTCAATGCATAAATCACACTGAAGTTTGAAAGATATTTTAAAAATAGGCTAAATTTTCTCATATTAGATTTGCTTGAGAATAAATATATAATACTTAGGGGTGTAAGTGAGTCAAGTCGACTCGTGAGTTAGCTCGGATTTAATTTGATAAATGGCTCGTGAGCTAAACTTAATGAGCCAGCTATACCTCGAATCGTTAACTTACGAGCTAACTCGTTTAAAAATATTAATATAAAATAAAGTTAATAAATATTAATATTCAGAATTTTAAGTACAAATTTGTTAAAAATATTTAAAAATTATGTTTCACTTTATTATGTTAATAAATTTTTTATTAGAATTCTTCTATTTTTTCGTTCTTTTTTCAATATTTTACTATAATAATGCTTGAATCGTAGTTATTTTCTTTCTTTCATAATAAATAAGCCGGCTCGAACTCGTAAAATAAAGCTCGAGCTTAATTAATTAATGGAGTTTAAGCTCAAATCAGGTGACTTGAGCTCAACTCGATTCAACTTATTTTCATAATATATAATTAACTATTTAATTTTATTAATGCTGGAACTCCATGTTTCGGTTGAGCCAGGGTGTTCGTCGAGCCAATAGTGAAGCAAAGGCGGTGAGCTTTGGCGAGCGACGTTAGTTCATTTGTTGTATTATCATTAGTTTCGATCAGTCTGTAGGATTCAAGACCTCTTAATTGATAGTTAAAACTCTCGATCGATAGAGCTGCTTCTATTCAAGGAGAAATTATTATGTGCGGAATTTGAACTGAAAGAATCGTCCACTATTTATTTAAAAATAATATATATATATTCATATATCCGGACGGTTCTTGCCGAACTCAGCGGAGAATAATTTCTCCTATTCAAGCGTTTTAAAACCGCGGCAGGAAATAGGGCGGCTAGTTTTGGCCAATTGGAAAATAAGGCGGCTAGTCTAGTATGGAAATAAAAAATTCATAGTATATAAGGAAAAGTAGATAGGGAGCCATTTTAAAATGAAAAATAATTAGGTTAAGATATCATAATTAAAATTTTTGATAGGATGGACTTAAAAAATTAATGTAAAGTATTTTTATAATGTATATAAAAATATAATTTTAAATTTTTAGATAAATATTAATATATGTATAATTAGCATAATAAATATTTTATAAAATATATAATAAAATTAAGATGTGATAACATTTTAAGTTTATGATGATGAAAATTTGATAAGGATATCTATTTTTTTTTTCATTTTAAATTGTGTCAATTAAAGAAAAAATTGAATTTATATATTCTAACTAAAATTTTAATCAAAATAATTTTAAAAAGTTATTGATTTATATGATTTAATGTAATATAAATTTTAATTAATTATTCTTTTTTAAATTCATCTTAATATAAAGGGGGATTTACATACATATTGTAAAATTTAAAAAATGTATATATATTATATAAATTTTAATATTTATTTTTATAGCATCTTAATGTATAAATATTATCAAATATATACATGAAGATATGTATTTAAGTTAAGTTAATATTCATGATATTTTTGATGTGATATAAAAATTTGGTTTATATAAATAAATATAAAAATTAAGATATTAAATATGCAAATACATGATTATTTATGATATGCATATAAATCCTTTTAATATAAATTAAATAGTTTTTAAATATCTAGGGATCAAATTTTGTTGAGATACATCCACTAATAGCCACCAGCATATCATAGAAACATATAGTTCTAATGTGTATAAACATCAGTACTTTTCAATATAAACATAAAAATATTAGCACTTCTAGGCTTCATTTGATACAGTTTTTATATTATTTTTTTAAAACAGTTTTTTAGCATCAAAATTTTTTGAACTAGAAATTTTTGTACTAAAAAGATGCTTTAGAAAGTAATAAGAAAGCTATCCCAAACAAAATCTTAATATGATCATCAAAATATTAATACTTTCGACATACAAAAATACGGCCTTTCATATCACAGAAGTATACAAAGAGCATACAAAGTGACATAATAAATCATATGCCAATTGACAAGTAGGGCTGTTTTTGTCTTTCAAAAAGTTGGGATAAGCTCACTCCTTGGGAGGGCATTCTCACTGTTTTATCCTTTAAATAAATTGGAAAACAAAGTTAGGTTAGAATTTTCTCAATCTTAAGAAATAATGAGTATTAAATTTTTATGTACAAAAATGATATATGCCAAATTTTCATGTCATTTATTTTGTTGATTATATATTGATGCATCATAAAAAATTGCTTTTATCGCAAGCACTAATCTCGAGGCATATTTGAAGGAGAAACTTTCAATATTAAATTCAGAACCATCTAAAGTCCAATCTAAGCAAATTTATACTCAAACTGAATATCTCGACAAGGCAAACCCAACGACTCCAAAATTGGTCGAATTAGAGCCCAAATGAGCTCAAATTAATAGCTTGAATTATATTTGGAAGCTTCAGAATATTGATTGAGTGACCAAATGATATCAAAATATGGCATACTTATAGTCAAATATAGTGGCTCGACGAGGCGAATCCAACGAGCTAAAGACTGCTTAATTATGACTTCATTAAGGCACTAAATGCTTAACAAATGCTTCATAATTAAGGGAATCAATATGGGCTGTGCGATAGAGCACTCTGAATTTGCCCTAGATAATTTTCATATTTACAGAGCATGCCACTCTCAAAATCTATAAATAAACACCCTCTTATTGTATGATGGGTACCTTTGAAGGTTGAGACCTTAGGCTAGAAACTCAAGAAAGTTTTAGGGCTTAAAGAATCTTGGAGCTCCACCCAGGCACCTTTACCAACGAACCCTCGCTGTCTAGTCATCACTGGTGGACCTCTACTAGACCATCGTCTTCGGACCTACACAATTCATCTGGCTACGGTCCCTCCAACCTTCGTTGCCTACCAACTACAATCCTTTCGACCTCAGTCGCCCAACTACGAACCCTTAGACCTCAATTGCCCAACTCCTGACCTCCATCACCTAACTACTATAGTCTCACGAAGCTTTGTCACATGACTGCGATCCCACCAGCCTCCGTCGCCCGCTGACTATGGTCCCCATGACCTCTGTCGCCCGACTACTAGTCTTACAAACTTTTATCGCCCGACTACGACTTCACCGACCTCCATCACCCATTGACTATTGTCCTTTCGACCTCCATTTCCCGTCAGCTATGGTCCCTCCGACCACCATCGCCCAATAATAGTCCTTCAAACCTCTGTCACTTGATGACTACGATCCTTCCGATCTTTGTTTCTCGACTATAGTCCATTCGACCTCTACCGCCCACCGACTACAGTCCCTCGGACCTCTGTCACCCAACAATGGTCTCTTTGACCTCAATCACTTGACTACGACCTCTCCAACCTTCGTCGCCTCTACGGTCCCTCCAATCATAGTTGCCCATCAATTACGATCACTTCGACTACCGTCACATATAAGAAATTAAATTTTTGCTAGTTGGTTTTTCTTATGCCATTTTTGAGTATATAAGTTGATTGGAGCTTTTTTGATAATTCGAATAATTATCTAAAAATCTTAAAATGTTTATATGAATATCTCTTTGAAGTTGAAATTTGAATGAAAGAAGTTTAGTGATTATAATATTATACAAGCTATGTGGCTTCTTATTAATAATTTTGGCATTTCATGCATCATCCAACTATTGCATTAAAATCATAATTAATTATTGTTGAATTTATATTTGCACTACCCATAGCATGATATTCCAGAAGTTTTGATATATGAAAGGTGCATTACCTGATATGTTACAAGAGCCCTATATATTCTATTATGACCCTATCTGACTCATGTGGATGTGAGAGGGATTCTTACCTCACTTATTGAAAATGGATGTGGAAGGTTATGTTGTACTTTTTTTTATTTTGATTATATCCCCACTTGCTATATGCGGGTGTGGAAGGTTAAAGGGAGGCATAAATAGAAGTGGAGTTATAGGCAGACATCAAGGCATACACATTATAATCATGCATTATATATTCTGATAATTTAATGAATCAAGTACAAGTAATATTATGAACTTAACGTTAGTAATTTATGAATTTCTATATGATCTCTGATGAAATGTGAAAGCCAAGTGCAAGTGAATGTTTAATGACAAGTGTTATGTGATATATCTAAAGTCTATGTGAAAGTGCCTTTAAAGTTATAAGTAAAAACTCTGAAATCAAATATGTATTGAAACTCAAAAAAATCATATTCTGCTACTACTTTATGTATTCTTTACAAGTTATTGAGTTTTCATTAAATTATTATGTAATGTTTTAAATGGAAATTGATATTTGTGATGAGCTATGAAAGAAGTCTAGTGAGCTAGTTGTGTTTATTTAATAAATTTCTATGATATTTCAAGCAAGGGAAAATGCAGCGGAGTAGAAAGGTGTAGAGGCTTGTTTTTCAAGATCTGAGTTATTGATGTATTATTTTGTAATCTAGCCTTAATTATTTTAATGTATATTTTACCTTTGAGCTGATTATTGCACATATACTTTTTGATGAAATAAAATATTATTGGGTAACTGTTATCATTTTAATTTTGTAGTAGCTCTAGTTGTCTTTGTTAGTCGTTGAGTTGTTAATTTAATTTTAGCTTTTCAATCAGCTAGATCCTAAGGTGTCACATGATCTTCCCGAATGAGTTTGTATGATATGATCTCAACAGGGAGAGTGATTGTTTATCCGTGGGCTTGTGTGACCTGCTACTACTTTGCAAGTCATGCTTCCTTCGGGCGAGTACCGCTTTATCCCTTTGATTAAGTGTTAATTTTAGGCTTGAAATTATGCCAAGATTATATTGATCTTTAATTTAGTCAATCGACCTCTTATATTGCATTGGCCTAGTCCTTGTAGTGAGTTATAACTTTTTTAGTGCCTCACCACTCTCCAAGGCCCAAAGTTTAACTTTAAACTTGGCTAATTAGGAAAGGATAGTGGCATGACCATTATTTCTTCACATGATAATGGTCCCTCCAACCTTGATCACCCCTCAACTACAATCCTCGAACCATCGTTACCCGACCACTGTCCTTTTTGACCTTTGTCACCTGCCAACTACAATCCTTGGACCACCTTCGCACTACTACAGTCCTCAGACCAATGTTGCCCAACTAGGTTCTTCCAACCTATGTCGTTCGCCAACTACTGTCATCGTACCACCATCGCCCGACTAAGGTCCTTAAGACCTTTTTCGCCCGACTATAATCGCTCTGACCTCTATTGCCCTTTGAATATAGTCCCTCCAACCCCAGTAGCCCGACTAAGGTTTTGCTGCCTGATTATGACCCTTTTAAACTTCATCACTTGCCGACTACGGTCCCTTTGAACTCCGCCACTTGTCGACTATGTTCCTTGGACCATCATTGCCCGATTACAGTCCTTAGACCTCCGTCACTCGACTATGGTCCCTCCGACCATCATCACACAACTACGATCCTTCTAACTATATTCCTCAGACCATCGTCATTTGATTATGGTCCCTCCAACCTCCGTTGCTTGACTACGATCCCTCTGACAACAGTAGCCACCAACCATGATCCCTCCAACCAAAGTCAACAACTAACCATGATCTCTCCGATCACAGTCACATGATAGCATCCCCTTCCGCCCATTGACTACCATTCTTCTGACTTACATTTCCCAAGAACTACGGTCTGTCCGACCTCCTTAGCTCGACAATGGTCCCTTCAACCTCTATTGGCCAACTACAGTCCCTCTGATCTCCGTCACCAGCCGACTACAGTCCTTTTTGTAACACCTAGTGTATCAAGATATAGATGCACATATTCTTCCATGATATAAAAAGATAAATTATTGAATTTCTATATCTGAATCTTTCTGCATGTGTTTGGGAATGTTTAGTATGCATATGAATGTTTGAATCAACTCTAAATTGGGTACTGAGGGTCTTGGTGCATGTTTGTGAAATATGAAAAAACTTCTCCTAGGGTACTGTAGTGCTGAGGATGGCGACACCGTGACTTTGTGCTCTCTGGGATTTTGTGAATTAATTCAGTGCGGTGGTGTTATGGAACTATGGACTCTTATAGGGAGCGCTATGGTGTGCAAGATCTGACGTCATGGAGATCAAGAAGATTTTATATAAAAATTTATTCTTTTACTATTTAAATTCATTTTACCCAATCATAGCAGTCGGCTAGAGATAGAGAGTGGAGGATTTCTAAAGAGTGAAAATTAGTTTTAAGCAACTTTGAGTCATTTTATGCTGACAAACCAGTTCTGAAAGTTGTCCCACTAAAGATAGGTTGCATTTACCTATCTCATTTTTTTAATAATTTGATGATTTTAAAATTTTTCTGATTTAAAATATAAATTTTTGGTGTTTGAACTAAGATAACTTTTAAATGGGGAAACATTCACCACATAATTTTTGCTATATTTTAAATAACATAGTTTTGAATATTTATGTATTTTTCTATAAAATTTCTATCGCATAACTTTTGATATGTTGTAGAGAATATAGTTTTGGATATATATGTATTTTTCTGTAAATTTCTTCTGGGTATTTTGAAACACTACTTTTTTAAAATTATAAGAAAATATTCAAGCACTAGAAAATAGTACTGTAGAATAATTAAACATCTGTAATATTATTTTTGCATAATCTCTGATAGTTTGGTAGAAATTTGAGTCAATAAATTTTAGCTACAATGTATTGGGTCTGACTGCTACAATGCTGCCCATAGAAAAAATCTCTGAAATTCTATAAATAATCTAATTTATGTTTATTTATGCATTTGTACATCTCTGTATGAATCTGAGTTTGGGGGGAGTTCTGCTATATCCGCGAAGTTTTGTTACGAGTATTTTGAATGTGCTGAGAGCACTAGAAGGTCTGAGGGTCAGGAGTTCTGAATGGGAGATATAAGGGTTTTGGAGTTTTAAATGGGAGATATAAGGGCTGAAGTTATGTTACTTTCTGCTATGCACTATATGTTTTATATTCTATTTAGCATATTGCACTCTGAATTATGAAATCAGCTTAATTATCTGCAAACCGTTGTACTGTTCTAACACCACTTTACTGTAAGTCAGTTATTAAGATTGGAATAACTATTTTTTTAAAGTATTTGGTTTTTATAATTATTAAAAAATAATTTAGGTAATATAATCTGCTGAGTTGTGTAAGCTCATTTTGTCTTATGTATATCATTTTCAATTCATGATAGGGAAAAAGGACCGGTTGAGTAGCAAAGGCCAATTTTATGGGTTGCCTGGTTTATAGGTACCTTTTCTATTTTTATTTTATATTTTTGAATAGTCCTGATATGTCTATATCTCCTGCTCCATATTTGTCTTTTGTCGGGGACTATTATATGAAGAATTTATACTGTATACTTTTGTGGATAAATATAAAGAAAGAAATTTTTTGGATGAATAAATTATATATAGTGGAAAGAAATTTCAAGGCTCTGGTGTCTGTTATCTGAAAGAAATATGATATTTCTTTAAATAAAAGATTTTAGTCTATTCTGTTCCGCCTCTATTCTATCACCATCCAATATAGTGTGACATGTATTTGTCGGTCGTATTGGATTTGGTTGTGACACTTTTGTCCTCCATTTCTCACCACCTATGGTCCCTTGGACCTCAGTCATCTAACTACGGTCCCTTTGACCCCAATGGCCAAACTATGGTCCCTCCGACCTTCATTGCCTGATTATGATCGTATAGACCAAATGAACAGGCCAATATTCTCTTATGAATAACTCTCATGTCTTTGGATTCTTCCAACTCTAACAATGTAATGTGCTTTATATGATGTATATTTGCTACATTGAGCCAACGCCTTCCCTTGAGAAAGGGTATCATTCATAATCAACAATAAATACTAGTGAAATCATTTTAACTAGGTCATGCCCCATGGTTATTCCCTTTCTTGAATTTTTCACTTAAAAAATCTGTCTCTTATGATTGTTGCACCCCTCTTTTATATATGTGTACTGGATCTTCGTACAAAACTAAGACGTTAAATTCTCTATTTCTCTATTGCCACGAACGTTTTGACACACAATAATATTGATATTTTTATATTTCATTATTTGATCATATATTTCATAATAATTATTTTATTATTTTAAATATTTCTCTAATTTAAAATCAATTAATATTATTCCTTTTAAATATGATTGTTGCGGGCTAGAATATACGCGGCGATAGAGATTGAACTTTACGTCTTAGCGTTGCACGAATATCCAGCTCACACACAAAAAACACAAGATTTTTACGTGAAAAACCCTGAAAAGGGCAAAAACCACGGGGCCTGGCCCAGTTGAAACGATTCCACTATAACTTGAGTTAATTACAGGGGGCTGACTCGCCTCTAAGAGCGATCAGATTACAAGTATCACCCGTAGGGTGGAAGTTAGAGGCTTTCAAAGGCCTAAGGTCGTGCTGGCAGAACTTTGGGGTCTCCCGGTGGTCTGGTAGAATGTCGGGCCCTAGGTAGTTGTCGGGTAGAGTTGAGGACGTTAGGTGATTGTCTGGCAGAACTTATTGTGTCACGTGGTTGTCCGGCGGAGTTGAGGACATCAGGTGGTGGTCCGGTGGAGTGTAGGGCCTCAGGTGGTGGTCCAGCAAAGTGCAGGGCCTCAGGTGGTGGTCCGGCGGAGTGCGGGGACTCAGGTGGTGGTCCGACGAAGTGCAGGGCCTCAGGTGGTGGTCCAGCGAAGTGCAGGGCCTCAGGTGGTGGTCCGGCGAAGTGCAGGGCCTCAGGTGGTGGTCCGGCGAAGTGCAGGGCCTCAGGTGGTGGTCCGGCGAAGTGCAGGGCCTCAGGTGGTGGTCCTGGTGAAGTACAGGGCCTCAGGTGGTGGTCCGGCGAAGTGCAGGGCCTCAGGTGGTGGTCCGGCGAAGAGCAGGGCCTCAGGTGGTGGTCGGCGAAGTGCAGGGCCTCAGGTGGTGGTCCGGCGAAGTACAGGGCCTCAGGTCGTGGTCCGGCGAAGTGCAGGGCCTCAGGTGGTGGTCCGACGGAGCAACGGCGTCAAGGCGGTGGTCCGACGGTGGTCGAGGAGGAGCAAAGGGGGCAAGAGCTCTCTCTTCTTCTCCTTAGGATTAGGTGTCTTTTTCAAGAGGAGAGGGGGCTCTATTTATAGATTTTTGTGAGTGACATGGCTCGTAAATATGTGAAAGATCAGGGGTAGTTAGGGAGTGGTTTGAATGGACGGCCGATCTTGAATCCTTTGATCATAGACCGTTTTCTGGACATTTGAAGGTCTTAATGATGTCAGAATTTGGCGATCTTGGGCTCGTTGGATTTGTCTCGTCGAGAAGCTCGATTTGACTATAAGAATGTCACATTTGGAGGCTGTTTGGTAATTCAAATTATAGTTTGAACTTTTCAACAGCGCTTCAGACCCTTGATTTGGACCCATCTGGGCTCGGATTGGGTTGAATTTGGTGTCGTTGGGTTCGTATTTCCGAGACACACAGTTCGACTGTAAGTTTGCTGGAATCGGAGTTCGGATGGTCCCAAAATTAATTTCGGAAGCTTCCAACTTGTTTTTGCCTTGAGATTCGTGCCCGATTAAGATAATTTTTTGAGGATGTATCAATGATCAAAAAATATATTAAAACATCCTAATATAAAATTCTTCAGGCTAAATTTAAATTTCTTGGAACCACATTAAAATCACATCAAAATAGATCTAGGGATTTTAAAATCTATGATAATCAAAATTTTAATGAGATAATTATGTTTTAATAAAAATTATAATATATATATTTAAAATTTATCCTACTCAAAATATTGAGAACCAATTTTTGCCAACTAAAAAATTTATTAAAGTATATTCTGACTTAAATTTACCAGAATAAAATATAAAAATTTAAAAAATATATTTTAAAAAATAATATATTATTTATTTTAAAATATATTTATTTATTAATGCAAATTGCAACTTTCACCACTTTATCCTGCCACAATTTTATTTCCTTTTTCACGTAGCGAACCTCCGCTCTTTCAAATTCCATTATAAAACAAGCCCCGTTTCCGCTCTCTTTCCCCACTCTAGCATCGTGAAAAAAACATAGCGAAAACAGAGCAGAAATGGACCCTAGTCCTTATGGCCATAGTTGGCACAAAACAGACGGAGGCGGTGGTGGTGGTGGAGGTGCAGTTCCTTCGCCCCATAGCTACTCCCTCAGCGGCAAAATCATGCTCAGCGCCATCGTAATCCTCTTCTCCATCGTCCTCCTCATCCTCGTCCTCCACTTCTACGTCCGCTGGCACGTTCTCCGGCGCGCCACGCGCCGCGAGAGGCGGAGGCGCCGCCGTTTCATTTTTTCTGGAGAAAACCAGTCTCCATCCACCAACCGTGCCATAGACCCCGCCATCCTCAAATCCCTCCCAGTTCTCCTTTACTCTCCCGGCGCCGACGACGAGGAGTCGGACGAATGCGATTGCGCCGTTTGCCTTAACGAATTCGAGGACGGTCAAAAGATCCGCAATCTCCCGCTATGCGGCCATAGTTTCCACATCGATTGCATCGATATGTGGTTCTCTTCCCACTCCAATTGCCCCCTCTGCCGTGCCTCCGTCGAGGCGGTGCCGTCGTGCCAGCGGGAGGAAGAAATTGGCTCGTCCTCGTCCGATTCCGGTGAAGGCGAAATCGCGATCGAGATGCCGGTGGTGGGAATCGACGGTTTTAGCGGAGAAGCAGAGCGGCTAGGGTTAGGGCAAGCTCTGAAGTGGCCGATCAACCGGGTCGTGTTGCTTCGGCGATTCCTGACGCTGGAAATTCAGCCGAACCGGAACAACGTATCGGGAGCGACGCCGGATTTAGAGGGCGGCGGAACGGCGGCGCAGCCTTCCCCGGCGGAGTAGTGTATCATCGTGATTGGACACGTGGCGGGAATCGGGGTGATGATCACTGTAAATACTGTAAAGATTCTTTTCGGTGTGGAAGTTTTTATAATTTTCTAGTTTCATTTCAGAAGGTTCACTACATTCGCCGGTTATTTGACCGAAAGATTAGGGAAGCTTCTGATATTCCGCTTGCGGCTGTAAATGAACTGAGTTCAATAGAATATTATCTTGTCTAAGACTGTTCATTTTTATTTTATTTTATTTTATTTAAATCGAGTCGCATTTAATTGCGATTGGAATTTTATTTATTTATTTTAATTCTTATATTTGATGTTAAAAGTATTAATCAAGTGTTATTTCTATTATTTAATGAAATTTAAATAATTATAATATAAACTTAATTATATATTTAGTCATTTATTTTATATTTATATCATACCTTAAATAATATACATAAAATTTGAAGTAAAGAGGTAATTGAAAATTAATGATAATTAAAGAAAGATAAGAATGCACATTGGAGTTAATTTAAATTCATTCATTTATATATCTAATTGTTAAAAAAGTAATAATTTTTTAATTAAGTAAACAAATATAAGAAAAAAAACCTACTTTATAAGTATGTAAGTACTAATTCCTTTATAAAGATAGGTTTCGTGTGGGGCAACTTTCGTATTGTTTTCTAAAATGATTTTTTAGTACAAAAATTTCAAATTCAAGAAATTTTTGTACTAGAAAGCTATTTTAGAAAGCAAGAAGAAAGCCTTCCCAAACGAAGCCTTATTGAGGGTACAAGATAAATTTATTCATTTTGAATGGTGAAATTGGGATGTTAATCCTGGGATAAAATTTATTGATTTTGAAGTCAAATATAGAGTAATTAAGTAAAGCATAATAGGAATTTTTACGTACATAACACTTAAAATTATTATATTTACTTACCTAACACCCAAAATATACTATTTATATACCTATCACCCAAATACAAGCACTTTCTAAAGGAGTTAGAGCTGAAAGCTAAGGAACTTGCCAAGAAGGGGACCATGAAAGAAACTACTGTAGCTCAAGTGACTAAGGATAAGTGGGGTGCTTTCAAGATAATGATTTCCACTTATGTTTTACTATTACAATTTTATAAGAGTATAGATATATTTTGATGTAATTTATTTTGGAAATAGCTCAGATGTTTTGAGATTAATGCAGTTCATGAATTGATATAATGTGTAGACACTACTATCGTTTAAAATTTAAGGGTATTTAAGTTTATTTTGATGTAAATTGGGCCAAAATATCTTTAGTCAATTTTTTAAAATAATTTTATGATGATAATATGATAAAAATTTTTATAATTTAATCAGTGGCGGATTCAACCTTAATTTTCAGGGGGGGCAAAAAATTGTATGCTTTGCAGATATGTCGGGGGTCCAAGGGGGCAGCGCCCCCTGGCGGGGATCGACCTATTGTCATGATATGACAATTTGAAAAAAAAAATTTATATACCACTAATCATTTGATTTTTAAAGCAAGACTTAAATTTTACATTTGAATATACATACAATACTGATTAAGGCGTCATTTCGGACGGCTTTCTTACTGCTTCTTAAAGCAATTTTTTAGTACAAAAATTTTAATTTTTATTCTAAAAAAATACTTTAAGAAACAATAAGAAAGCCGTCCCAAACGAAGCCTAACGTACCTATGCTACTAAGCGATATTATTAGAAACGATCATCAATTTGCTTTGAGAGGTAAATTAAAGGGCATATTTATGTTAATGATAAATCAAAGAAATCATTTTTTTCTAAAAGCCCCCAATAAAAAATCTATGATTTGACGTTGACCGTTCAAATAAATATTGTGAAATTAGACATTTTGTCCCTTTAAATTATTTGAGTGACATTATTAGAAAATCCTGGTTATGGGATTTGAATGTGTTGGCATAGGATGCCCTTTAATGGAGGAACCCAATGTTGTTGTAGATTGGCCTGAGTCAACCTAAGCTTTAATAAGTTTAGATCTCTTACATGTTGAAATTAGTTAGCAAAAATAATTAATAAAATGATATGCTGCAATTTTGTTCCTATAAAACTTTTAATGTTAAAATGTATTACTGATATTAACAAAATTTATTTATTTTGAAGAAGCCATTGAATTAGCTCTTCTTTAGTTCAATATATGGGATAGATCTAAGCTAAGGATCACTCCACCTCTTTAATGAGATTGATGATAGATTTATGTGATGTTGATCTTTTAAAATGTTGTCATATGTGATGATCAGCACATTTTTTAGATTCATGAAATTGGAGTTTTAAGATTAGAAAATGATGAGGGCCTTTTTGTTTTTAGTCTTGGAGCTTTAGTATTCAGTCAAATGTCTACTGTTGACATCAACGTCTATGCCTGTGGTTTCTAACCAACTAACATCTCTGTCGCTACTATTACTGACACTCCAATTATTCCTAATATGACTGACATTTTTATGTCGTCATTAGCAAGCGTGATGCCCACTGTTGTTGTCAAGGCAAATGCTCACATTCATGATCATTGATCTCCGCTCATATAAGAATAATGATAAACGCATCAATGATTATTTGATAGCAACTCCAACGCCTTAAGTCAAACTCATAATTTCACCATGGAAGCTACCTTCCATAATTTATATTTATTATATTATATCAAAGCCTTTTTTAGTCATAGGAAAGGACATTTTTCGCTACATGCTAATAGTTACAATATATACACACATATATATTTTTGTATATCTCCAACTCGCTTAAAAAACGTGCTCAAAATATCTGTGCACATTAAGCTTACCGTCATAACAAGAAATTAGAGCACAAAATTCTTAGCAATCTGAATAAGTTATCCACAAACAATAAGCTTTTTTCGGTAGCCCTACCTACTACTACTCCCAACTTAGACTAGACTAATCTTTTTTGGTCAACCCAAATCAAAAAAATATATGCTTTCACATATTCCATGATGTATGCCCATTATCCACTTACTCAACACAAACCTTGGAAAAGATATGCCACAAAAATGTATGCCTTCATCCAACTAAGATTGCATTATACATTTCAGAATGTCCCACAAATCTATTGGAGTCACCATGGCATTCCCTGTCACCATCCACTCACTAACTCTTTGGAAATGCTATAGAATTCCTCATAGCAAAAGCCATCAGTTATTTTCTATGTGGCTATAAAGTTGTACATGGAGCAGGCAATCCAACTCTCATCATGTTGTCCAATCTCCACCCACCAACCCATTTTGAAAATTTCTCAAAGTGCCCAGCTTTGCTTATTAATTGAAGAGTGATGTGGCGCACAAATATTAAGTTGTAGGCATTGTATTCACATGTTGTAGCTCTTAAGTTGTGTGGGAGAAAATTTGACATCAATGGTTTTAGCATATTCTTATTGATGATAGCATTGTTTTAGTAGCTTAATAAATTACATTTCAATAGCATTTATTTTTATTTATTTGTTTGTTTATATCTCTTCTATACAACTAATAAAGTTAATAACAGGTGTTCGTGCAAAATGTTCGTTGTCATGTAATCTCAACCATTCACGCAAAACAATCTTTGTTATTGAGGGAGTAATATTATTTTCTCACACATCTTAGAAAATCTATAGAATAATAGACATGTTTGTAATATGCATCTTCTTCTCTTACTAATCTAATGAAAGCTCACTTTCTCGATTTCTATTCTCTACTATTCCTCATGGTATCAGAGTGATGTCTCATGGCAATGCTCTCAACGGATTCTCGTCTTAGCAAATTTCTTCTTTGATTTACTTTGGTATTGTTTCTTCTTCTTCTTCTTCTCGCTAACACCTCTAAATGGGTCAATTTATTACTACTACTTTAAACACTCAAGCAATTGAAGAAGTTTCTCTTCTCAAATTGAATGAGGTAGTTATTCCTACTCTACTCAAAATTTTGATCTCTCACATCAAAACTACTCTTGATACCTAGTTGACAACTGAGAACTATCCTATATGATGCCCTCTTGTTTTGAAACCTTTTAGAGCAAATGTTTTCAATGGATATCTTGTTGATTACACTAGGGCTGCAAACGAATCGAACCGAGCCGAGCCGAGTCGAGTATGTGAGTGTTCATGTTTGAGTTTGTTTATCATTAGCATGTTCAAGTTTGGTTCGTGTTTGATTCGATTATTGTTTGTGTTCATGTTTGGTTCGTTTAATTTAAGGGTGTTCATATTTGGTTCATGTTTAGTTTTTTTAGTGCTTATCGAGCTTTAAACAAATAAGCCTTAACGAGCTATGTTTGTGAACATATTTAGCAAACAATCTATTAAACAAACAAATATTAAATTTGTTTATAAACATCTTAAATAAATAATCTAGCAAACATGAACAAATGTGAAATATTTCTTGTTCATGAAATTAAATTTATAATATAAACAGTTATATATCTAAAATGAAAATATGATTAATCTATATGAATATATTTTCAAATGAAACTTACCTGTTGCATTTCTCTCCATTTGATACAACAGCTGAAAGATTATCTTCTACATTCATAGAAATACTTTAATGGTTCTGTTAGAACTATAAAAATACACTATCAGAATAAATATATCCTATAAAGCCCACTATTAAAACAAATACATCATATAAAATAAAGCATGTTAATATTTATATTATGTATATTTATCAATTTTATAATTAAATATTAATCGAATTTTTATCGAGCTTGATATATCATCGAAAAATTATCGGCCACGAATCTCGAGGCAAAAATCATGTTAGAAACTTCAAAAATTAATTCAGAGATCATCTGAACTCCGATTTCAGCAAACTTATAGTCGAATTGAACGTCTCAAAAATACGAACCCAACGACACCAAATTCAACTCAATCCGAGCCCAAATGAGTCCAAATCAAAGACCCAAAGCACGTTTGGAAGGTTCAATCCATAATTCAAATTACCAAATAATATCCAAACTTGACATGCTTATAGTCGAATCGAGCGACTCGACGAGACGAGTCTAACAAGCCCAAGATCGTCGAATTCTGATATCCTTAAGGCCTTCGAATGCTCAATAAATGGTCCATGATCAAGAGATTCAACATCGGCCGTCCATTCAAATCACTCCCAAATTACCCTTGATCTTCCTCCTATTTACGGGTCATGCCATCCTTCAAAAACTATAAATATCCCCTTATTTCTCTTAAGAGGGGACCCAAGCAAGAAGAGAAGAGAAGGAGCCAAGAAAGAGAAGAGAAGGAAGAGAGCTTTCTGGCCACCATACTCCTCCTCGACCACCCAACGCCAGAGTTCCGCCGGACCACCACCGGAGGCCGGAGTTCCGCCGGACCACCACCGGACGCCGGAGTTTTGCCGGCCACCACCTGACGCAGGAGTTTCGCCGACCACCACCTGACACCGGAGTTCCGCCGGACCACCACCTAACGCCGGAGTTCCACCGGACCACCACCTGACGTCGGAGTTCAGTCGGACTGCCAGTCGACGCAGAAGTTCCGTTGGACCGCCACTTGACGCTAGAGTTACACTTGACCTCTCAACGTTACTGGATTTTCGCTCTCTACTTGTAATTGAATTTCAATCAGAGAGTTGATAATTATAATCTGATCGTCCTCAACTTCAAAGACGAGTCAATCACTTGTAACTAAAGCAAACACTAGTGAAATCCTTTCAACTGGGCGTGGCCTCGTGGTTTTTCCCTTTCCAGGGTTTTCCACGTAAAAATCCCGGTGTTGCATTTTCTTCTGTTTGTGTGCTGGATATTCGTACAACGCTGAGACGAAAATTTTCTAACTCTATCGCCGTGTATATTCTAGCCAGCAACAGAGCTTATTCACGAACTCTGAATTGAATACGAATCGAGCTTAATGTCGAGCTTGTTCATGAACTTCAAATGATGTTGTTCATGAACATAAATGAATCGAACATATTAATGTTCATGCTTGTTTATTTAAGGATCGAGCATTTAAAATATTGTTCAAATTTATTTGTTTAGTTAGTTAAACGATCACAAACGAGCTTTAATCGAACTGAGCATCGAGTAGCTTGTCGAACGTTTGGCTCGCTTGTAGCCCTAGATTACAATATATGTTTGACCATATTGGTTCTCAAGGATGATGGTTAATTTTCTCCACATCCTCGTTACATACTTGGATGCTTCTATATAAGAATTTGGCTGCTGCTCTGTATGCTACCATCATGCCCTCCATTGATACTTATTTGCTTATTCTATGCAAATATTTTATATTCTATTGAGAAATGTATATAATCTACAGATCATTTATGAGTTATTCAATTAAAAAATTGTATAGTAGCAAATATCATATATATTCAATGCAGCTATCATTATACTCATCACTATGCCCATAGTATGTCTAAAATACATTAATTAATATTGATTTCGAATCATTTTATAATTAATACTACACTACTCAAATTGATATATAAGTAAAATCACTTAGTGAAATTTTAATATTAACTAATAAAAATGCTCAAGATAATTATATCTATAATATATTAAAAGTTATATAGTAAAATATCACTAGAACGAGAGATATTATATTTGAATTAAGTTTAGGAGAGATAAAATAGAAGAAATTGAAATCACCAAAAGCAGCAATAGGATTTCTGTTATCTACCATAATCAAAATACTTTTTTCAACTAGAGCGACAGATAAAAATGACTTGGGATGAACTTTCTCTCTCATTTCCTCCCATTCCTCTCTATCTCTCTCTCTCTCTCTCTCGGCCAAGCTAAGATGAAGTGGAGGGATGGCTAGGTAATAGATTATAGGATTTGTTTTGAGATATTTAACATACAAAAACACTAAAGCGATGCTCTACTCCCCAACGCCACTGTGCTCCCTATGAATCTTCTAGATTCTCTCAGAATCTCTTCATGTGAGACCCGACGCCATGGCGGAGCCACCCTGCACCGAAGCGCACACCCCAATTACCCATTTCTTCTCCAAAATCCCGAGAGCACAATGCTGGGTGCCGCCCATCCCAACGTCGCAATGCTCTCATAGGACAAATTTTGGAAATTTAGAAAAGTTAAATTAAGATTACTACCAACAACACCAAGGAAATCAACTTGAATTAACTTAATTCTTTATCATAAATATTTAATACTAATATGATGTGGCGATGGGTATTTCCTGAGTTCTTCAATTCTAACAAAAAATTAGATCTTGCCGCAAAAATTTATAGCTCATGTTGTGAGTGACTTTTGCCTTAAAGCTCCTTGACCTTAACTTCTTTAGAGCTAGGGGTGTCAAATCGGGTCGACAGATCGAATTCGGGTCAAACCCAAGTTGACCCGGTTCTAAACGGGTCAACTCGAACACGACCTATTTTTGCAAACGGGTCGACTATCTCATCCCGGACCCGACCCATGTGGGTTGCCGGGTTGACACGACCTGACCCGGTTCTATGAAATTTGGCTGACGGCGAAGCTGCAGAGGCAGCAGCGGCAGTAACAACATGCACGCGTCGGCAGTTGCGAATGCCAAAGCCCGAAGCGACGCGAGCGGCAAGCAGACCAAGCAGCGGGCTCGAGTCGCAAATGCCGAAGCTGACCGGCAGCGACAGTGGGCACGCATTGCGAGTCGCGAATGCAGAAGCGACGGCGACGCGACTTGACGCGTCGGGCAACAGGGGTAGCCGGGCACTTGACGAGGGCAAGGATTGTTTCCGGGTCAACCCGAACCTGACCCGATTTTTGAAACGGGTCGATTTTTTGAACCCGAATCCGACCCGTTTAACAAACGGGTCGACCTGAACCCAGATTTTTTCGGGTCGATTCCGAGTCGGGTTTCGGGTCATGTCAAAAATTGACACCCCTATTTAGAGCCCTTGGCTCTAATACCAAATGATGTAATATCAATGAGATCTTTATGGTAAAGGCAACAACTTGATTGGTGTCCTTTTAGGGTGGTGATGGAGGGGGTATTTTGGTAGTGTTGAAGTTGGAATCCAAGGCTTTGGACATATTTGATTCTGAAACTTATAAGCTTCAAGAGGTTGGTTTTTTCTTGGATAGAAATAATAAGAAATTCTAGATTAAAGATTTGGGATGTTGGGGAATTAATTGCGTTATTTTTATGGATTTAGATCAATGACTGAGAAGTTATGAAATGTTTAATTTGGTTGCTCATAGCAAAAAAATTACCTCTTTATATTGGAATTTTGGCTTTCCTATGCTCGGGTTTTTAGGGAGTTGAGGCTTTGGAAGGTTATGAGATATGTGTAGGGCTATTTAGGATAGTTATTGAGAGTTTGGATATATTTGAGGATAAGGGATGTTGAAATTGAGGCTAAGTAGAGAAGATGAAAATTGTGTAGGGAAAGATGCGGAATAATAATAAGAAGAGATAACTAAGGACTCACAAAATCTTTAAAGGACCAACCACCAAGCTTCACCAATGAGTAGAATAGCCACGAAGCCTATCCACACAAAATTTGCACAAGAAATTTTTTTTTTTTTTAATTCAATGAATCAAAAGTATAAAGCAAGGTCCTATTTATAGGCCTTTTCCAAGCCTATAAAATTTTGGAAAGCCTTGAGAGCCAATAAAATACTATTATATAGATTGATATCATGTTCTAATACTAAAATAAAGAAAATAAAAGAAATAAAATTAAATTAAAAGCTTTCTAATACATGAAAATTCAGATTGACCACCAATAACAAGTAGAGTGATCTTGAAATCAATCAATTTATGAAGATCTTTACTTTTTTTGCTTATATTGCTCGTCTATCCATCAAGAGACTTTAAATTAAGCATATAAATTATTATACCATGATTTTAAAAGGATTATAGTACGTTCATGGGTTTGCACGAAGAGTTTTGGATGATCTCTAGATCAAATTCTGATGATGGGCTTCAGTTTGTGATATTGTCATTGACCTTTGTCTTGATGCTGCATCAAGGTATATCAACATATGCATCGACAAATTGATTATCATTTTCAGCTCCTCAAACATATACTTCATTATATTAAGGGCATGACCACTCTTAGACTTCCTAGTCACATGCTTGGTCATACTCTTATTTCATTTTGTGTTAAATAAAATAGTCCATTGTAGCTTTTTCTTTCACCAAAGTAGAATATGAAGCTCTTACCACCGTTGCAACCAACATCATTTTACTTTGCTGCTTTCTAAATGAATTTTTTATTGCAATAAATCTTTCGACTTCTTTGTGCTGTGATAACATTTCTACAGCGTTTCTTGCCAAAAATCTAATCTCTCATTCTTGCACCAAAAGATTAAAATTGAGTATAATTTCATTTGTGAATGTATTCTCACCAAATACATTGTGGCGCATTACTAAACCTCCCATAATTTTTACAAAGACTCTTTCCTTTTCTTGCCTCACTCAACTTTGAGATAAGTTAATAATTCTAACTTTTGTTCATAATGGAGGATATAACAACTCTTATCATATTTCAAAAACAATTGCTCACTTCTAAGGGTGTCAAAATATGTTTTCGGGTCGGATTTGTGTCCAACTCGAAACTGACCCACATTCAACTGATTTGACCCGAATCCGACCCAATTAGTCAAATGGGTTTGAAGTCCAAAACCAGACCCTACCACCCTTGACCAGAGTACCCGACTCGATCCGATCACCAGGAGGAGCACGATTGCGCAAGCGAAAGAGCGGGCGAGCAGAGATGACTACATACTAATGGATTGCAAGGACGATCGCGATGACGGACTAGCGTGATGGTGCAACGAACGGGTCAATTCTGAGTTGATTTCGGATTTTCGGGCTGATACGAACCTGACCTGAATTTGTAATCAGGTAAGGATTTGAAACACGAACCCGACTCATTTTCCAAACGGATTGACTCGAACCTGAAATTTCGGATCGATTTTAGGTTAAATTTTTGGGTCATGTCAAATATTGACACCCATACTCACTTCTTTGTCTAGATCTCCAATATATTAATTGACTAAGAAAGTCAATTATAGATGTTCTATTCACATTTAACCTTGAATTTTAGCTTTTGTTTCACGATTCTCATTGTAATTATTATTTTCATGGGCGGTTCTTTTTGGGACAATGATGGGATTTTGGAGCCTTTTACATTATCTCCCCTTATTGGATGACTTTTTCAGCAATGGTTGGATATAGCTTTTGAATTATCTTACAAACTAAGGATTGTAGATTACTTTTTATTAGTCACTTTTTTATCATAAAATATCTCAAATATTTTATTTGTAGCCTTATCTGTTAAGGACTTTGTATAGGCTCTCTTTATCTTTATTTCATTAAGCCTTGGTTGGCATTTTTCCAATAAAGAAAAAACAAAAAATTTGCTATCAAGAATTGGACCTTTGAGCTTGTGCAATTTACTTCTTTAGGAGCTGTGTTAATAGCTTTCCAAGAAAAAAAGTTTTCTTTATGATTTGAAACATGATAGCTATCTTATTTTCTTATATGATATACTATCTATTTTTTAGTTTTGTTTTTTTGGATTTTCATAGATAGCTTTTGAATTATCTTACAAACGAAGAATCGTATATTACATTTTATTGGTCACTTTTTTATCATAAAAATAGTAAAACAAATTATCTCGAATATTTTATTCGGAGCCTTATCTATTAAGGAATTAGTATAGACTCTCTTCACCTTTATTTAATTGAGCCTAGTCATTTTTTTAATACTACAACAACAACATTAAGTCTTTATCCCAGAACGTGAGAACGTGAGGTTGGCTGCATGAATCCTTCATCTCCATTGTGTCGTGTTAAGAGTTGAATTCTCATTTAAATCTAATAAAAAAGGTCATTGCTAATGCTTTCTAACCAAGTCTTTTTAGGTCTATCTCTACTTAACATAGGCCAAATCTAATACATTTACTCTCTTAACTGGGTCATCGGAAGATTGATGTTTTATGTGACCAAACTATATAAGGCGACTCTCTCTAATATTAATTGCCACTGGAGCTACTTTAACTTTTTCACATATGTATACTCATTTCATGTTCTGTCTCTAAGAGTGAAGCCACTCATCCACGTCAACATCCTCATCTCTGCAACACATAATTTATACTTCTCTTTGATTCCCATTGTTTGAATTTTCGATTGATATATATTTTTTAAAATATTTCATTGCTTGATGATAGATTTTAAACATAAATGCATAAGCCAAATAATTATAATCTTTTCTAGATTTTAGATTGGTTTGTTATCCATTTAAGAAATTATCTGCTTTCCAAGATATTGAGAATTTCTTGCTTGCACTTTGAGATGACTGATGATGTAAAACATATAAGTTAATTAGGTAGTTGGAGGTAGTTCTTCTTTCAATTTATTTATATTATCTTTTCCATTGTTGTTGATTTAGCTCAAATTTGTCCTTTTTACCAAACTATATCGTTATCAATAAAATCTTTTATAATTTTTAAGCACATTTTATCAATAGCAATACTTTAATCAAATGAACATTTTCTATATAAGTAATTGTAAGAAATTAGTTTTCATCATTTTTTTAAATAACAAAAAATATAGTTAAATAGAATTATATCAATCACATAAAAAATAAAATTATGATCAATTAGGATCTGTTTGGAATAGCTTTCTCACTGTTTTGCTTTTACATAACAGTCACAGTTTCATTTGCCTATTATTTTCTTGTTGCTTTTTAAATATTTCTGTTATTGTAACCTATTTTTTATAACTAGAACTGTTGATGAACGATAACTTTAAGAAAGCAGTTGTTCAATATATATTTTTTAAAAATATATTTTTAATATTTCAGTAGCTTCCAAAAAAAATATTTTTCTCACAAAAATTTTATAAACATATTTACAAAATATGGTAACCATCTTAATAAAAAAAAGGGTTGCTATGCCCTTTTTCTTTCTCTTTCTTTCTATCCTAACATTGCCATTAACATATTCGATGCTATGCCGGTGTTAGTGGATTGTCATGCATCCTTTTTAAGCTTAGTGCCATTTCAAGGCCATTTTAATGGACCTCTCAGTCTCAGCTTTCTGCAAAGTCTTTCAGGTTTGTTACTTGTTAGATTGTTGTCTTCAACTAAGGAAACCCATTTGTCAGCTCCTCATTAGTTCCTTTTGGATTATCTACCTGTTAATGACTCATTTACACGTCCAAAGTCTCTTTCTGTTTCCCCTTTGATCTTCCCAGATTTGTTCTCATATGGATCAGTATTTATTATTATTTTATCTCTTAATGAAATCCAACAAATTCTTCCACTATAAACTATGCTTTTTAATGTCCATGTGAGCAGTTCTGTTCAGTGACTAAAAGAAATAAAGGGTAGTTCGAATAAAATAAAATTTGTTGACCTGTAAAGTGGGATTCTTGTGCCTTAGTCAAATGCTTTTCTATGAATAAATGCTTTGCCATGTTTGATACGCACAGAGTAGTTTGAAAAGACATAATCTGTATCAAGTTTTTTTTTTTTGAAGTTTTTTTGAAGTGTTGCAATAGGACCTAATTAAGCCAGCTTTATCCTTGATGATGACTTAGGGTTTATTTGGGACAACTATAATATTTTGTAGGGGTTGTTGTGAAGTTATTACGGGGAAAGTAAATTTTTTAAAAGCTACTGTGGATACTATGGCTTCGTTTGAGATAACTTTCTTATTGTTTTATTTTTCAGGATTACAGTTTTTATTTGATTACTTCTTTTTCATAGTTTTCAAGAAATTTATGTGTTAGAAAGATATATGCTTTTCATTGTAGCTTCTAAAAATGTTATTTTCCTACAAGAGCTTTATAATTATCTTTACAAAAAATGATAGCCTATATATTTTTCAAAAAGTTAGACAATTGTTTTCTTTCGGTTATCATATATTAACAAATTAGGTTGTAAAATGCAGCATCCTACTACAAAGATTTTTGAAAAGCAACAAGAGAGCTGTAGCCAAACAGAATTATAGGCTTCGTTTGAGATGACTTTCTTACTGCTTATTAAAGAAGCATTTTAGTACAAAATTTTAATTTTTATACTAAAAAACTACTTTAAAAAGTATTTAAAAAGCCTTCCCAAACAAAGCCATAGTTGCAGCTTGAAAAACAAAATCGTAAGAAAGATGCCATAAACAGTTCTTTCGATTTCATAGTATTATGAATGAGTCAGAATATTTTTCTTAAATCTTAATTATTTTATTATGAATGAGTGCCATATATAGAGAATTAATTAAAATTTATATTATATTTATCTTAATCAATTTTGATTAAAATATTTTAAATTGATTTTTTAAGTTCTAATTAATGGAAGAAATTTTTTGAGGGTGACCGTTGCTCTTTAAATTTCCGTTATTGTTTCCAATAAGCTTATCTATTGGTTAGTATTCATCATAAAATAACCTCTTCAAGAAATGCTGACTGTATAGTACTTATCCATTTGTAAAGTTTCATAAGCACTTTTGTCTTTTTATTCTTTAAAAGCCGATTTTAAATATGAAAAAAAAAATATGTAAGATTAGCTTTTAAAATAAAATAAAATTCTGATCATAATTTTAATTTTTTTCCAAAAGTAATTTTTATTAAACACAATTTGTGAATGGTAGAAAAAAATATTTAATTTTTTGTTAAAGGATTGATTCAGCTTATAATGGTGATTTATTTTTGTTTATTATTTTTAAATAATAAAATTAAATTATACTATTTTAAGTGTTTAGCAAATAAAATTATGTAAAAAAATAAATGATATAAAAATTAAATATATATTATCTATTCAACATGAAAAAATTACAAATTTTAATAAAAATTATTAGATATTTTTCCTAATATATATTATTTAAACTACAAACACCTAAGTTCATTATTAAAATTAATTATATCAAATTAAAATTCGGCTCAAAAAATAATTTAATCAATTTTATTTTTTGAATTTTATAACTAAAATTAATTAATTTAGATATTTTTTCTATGGCCAAATCAACTTATGCAAAGTCCCTATCTTCCAAAAGTTTTATTATGTTGTTTTCTAAGGCACGTAACTAAAAAAAATTTGATGTTAATTACACGTAATCTTTTTGGCCGACTAAGCTTATCAATGCCTTAATTTTTCTTATTGCCTCTTAATTGAACATTTTAGCTTTAATTAAAGAAAGAAATTTAAGACAAAGTTCACTTATCTGAACTTTTTTTTTATTACTTGGTTAATAAGGAACTAAACATGCTTTAAAGAACGCCATCGATGCTTACTTCTCATAACTTTCTTTTTGAGTTTAGTAATTTTTTGAGACTTTTGAGTGAATTAAATGCAAATTCATACATACATGATATATGTAAACTTCGAACTGAAGATATCTTAGGTTTCGTTTGGGATGACTTTTTTACTGTTTCTTAAAGCAATTTTTTAGTTAAAAAATTAAATTTTTTTGTACTAAAAAACAGCTTTAAAAAAGTTAGAAAGCTATCCCAAATGGAATTTTAGTTGGTAGCCTAAGCACTTTCAAATCTTCTTGAGATGTATATATATGCTTGCTTAACCTTTTGTAACTATTCCTTTTTTAAGTAATGGGAAATCGCTAGCACCTCATTTTACTAATAAAAGAACCCTAAGATATTACATCATTTGGCCAAATTAAGCTGATTTACATAAAGAGTAGGAGAAAAAAAAAAACTACGGCTTCATTTGGGACAGCTTTTGAACACTATTTTTTATTACTTTCGACAAATATTGTAACTAGACAGTTGCTATACAAAACTGCCCCCAATGAAGTCTAAGGGTTCGTTTAGGATGGCTTTCTTACTACCTCTTAAAGCAACATTCTAGTATAAAAATCAATTTTTTGTACTAAAAAGTTGCTTTAAGAAGCAATAAGAAAGTCGTCTGAAACGAAGCCTTTGCTTCATTTGGGATGACTTTTTTACTGCTTCTTAAAGCCACTTTTTAGTACAAAAATTAAATTTTTTGTATTAAAAAGCTGTTTTAAAAAGCAATAAAAAAGCTGTCCCAAACCAGGCCTAAATCATTATTAAAAAGGCATGCAAATATTAAAAAAAGTGTACAAAAATATAATAATTTTCAAATTCAAATAGAGCTGATCTCATTAACAAAAAAAAAAACCAAAAGCCTTTGAATATGAATAAACAAGATAAGAATTCAAGAAAAATATTAAGTAAAAACAAACACTAATGAATTTCCGCTTAAGATTCTAAAAAAAAGAGTCCAATTTAACTATAGAACTGCTATATTATTTCTGACATCACCGTACTTAAATCACATCAAAATAATTCTCCAATCACCATTGTCATTTTTCCCCAAAAAAAAACCATTGTCATAAAATATCATTTTCTTTTAAATAAAAATATAATTTTATCAATTTCATCTTCATTTTCTCCTTTAATTTAATTTATTTATTTCCATTACTCTTTAACTAATCAGTTGGGTTTGATTGCTTCTGTCAATTTTTTTTCGGGGAAATTAAAGGGCCTAAGCCCAATTTCATTAACTATAATGAGTAATTAAAGCATGAAAAAGAAAATTACAACCCAAAATTATGGACGATTTGTTAAGAGCCATAACAAAAAAATAGGGACCTAGCTAAAAGAAAAGAGCATAATAAAAAATTTGAATTACATTTATACCAAAACTCAAAAATTATTGGAATAAAAAAAAATCAAAAAGGGCTCTTGGTAAACCAAATTTATTCATTTCTTGATTGCCAAAATTATAAGACGAGAGGAATCCAGGCTGTCATGTCGACCATCTAAAGGGAATATGACTGACATATTTTCTCAATCGGTCTTCATCACGTCCAGTTCTGTCATAATAGAGCTCCCAACTAGCGTAGAGAATTAGAAGAAAAAAACTAATGTAGAAAAATTATGGTGAAAGGGAGAAACGACCGACTAGAAAGGATCCTCATCAGTTATCAAAAAAAAAGTTGAAATAATACTTAGATAATCAAAATTGTATAACTTACAGAACCAGAACAACAAGCATCTGTAGTTAAGACTAGATATAAAAAAAGCAACAAGGGAAAAAAAAACAAAACAAAACATATACCCCAAAACATACACAACAACTCAAAATGCAGAAGCCCCAATTAAGCAATTAAGTTCATAACATCATCCTTATACTTCCAACTGATAAGTTTAAGATGAATTGCTTTTTTGATGTTACGACAAATGTTAGAGATAATAGTATAATTTACCCCAAATCTTCTATCATTTCTTTCTCTCCAAATATGACAAATTGTGCAACAAATAGGCATATAATACAAGTTTTTTGAACTGCATTGATATGAACCGCTTTAGAGACAAAATCAAAAACTTGCAATAAGTTAGGCCTCAAAAAGAAGGAGCTCAACCAATGGATCAAATGGTAGATAATGACAAAAGAGAATTTACATTCAAAAAATAGGTGGGAGGTAGATTCTGGCAAAGAGTTGCATAACCCACATACTAAGATTTCGTTGGGGACGGTTTTTTTACTGCTTCTTAAAGTAGCTTTTTAGTATAAAAATTTTATTTTTTGTACTAGAAAGCTGTTTTAAGAAGCACTAAGAAGGTTGTCCCAAACGAAGCCTAAGTCTGCTTATATGTTTCTTTCGAGCAAATTATCAACAGTTTTAAGGCTACTAAAAGAAGTAATCGATAGAAGACCGCTCAGTATATAATTCTTATGTCAAACATATTTAAACCAAAGAGATTTTTGAGTGCCATCGTAGAAGTCATCAGTGAAGGATTTAAAAGAAAAGTTATACTTCTACCAAAATTTCACTTAGTTGCATATGAATTTGACAATGCCTCTCCGTAGCATTAGTTACAACTAGTGTGCAAGTGAATCAAACTGACTCGTATGCTAGTTCTGCCTCTACTCAATAAATGATTCGTGAGATGGGCTCAATAAACTAATGAGTCAAGCTTGAGCAATCATTGACTCGACTAGTTAGCTTATGAACCGGCTCCTTCAAAAAATATTAATGTAAGATATATTTAAAATATATTAGTTTTCATGACTTTAAGTATATAGTTATTAAGAAAATTTTAAAAATTATATCTCACTTTTTTTTAATCAAGTGATTTTTTATTGTTCCTCTTCTAATTTCTTAAAATTTCACCATTTTCTTATAATAATTCTTTGAATTTTAATCATTTTCTCTCTTTCATAATAAAAGAGTTTGCTTGTGAGCTGATTCTGACTCCTAAAATAAAACTCGAGCTTGAGCTCAAATTCGATTAATTAATTAAGCTCAAGCCGGAGATGACTCGAGCTCGGTTCGACTCATTTACACCCTTAGCCACAACCCTATTCTCCTTACATATACTTACGGAAATTTTAAACGGTCATTTCAATTCTAAATAAGAGTTAAATTTAGTTAATTTGAATTTTATTTATAAACTATATAATATATTTATGCAAGAAAACTCTCCGAAGGCTCAATTGTTCTGTCATTTGGTCTGATGGCTAGTGCCAATTTGATCCTTTCTGTCCTGCTTGTGTTGTGTCATTGCTTGTCTCTCTAATTGATTCACCTTGTCTATACTACTTTCAGTTGCTTAGTACTTTTATTCTGGTGGACAATATGGCCTAAATCTGGCTTAGCTGCATGCTGATATTTGCTGCTCTTAGTTCGTACTGCTTTGGTATTTTGGATTTTTGCTGATGGGGATGAGTGTAACGATGAAATATACAAGAAAATAAAACCAGCAGAAAAATAAAGGACATCAGGATTTAACATTAAAAAATTCAAAATAGGAAAAAAACCACGAGTCACACCGCACCAAAAAATCTACCATGAAAATAGGAAGAAATAATTACAGATCCCTCTTCTCTCTCGCTCTCTCCTTGCTTCTCTTCTCATATGTATTGTTCTATATGTCTAACTTAATAGGAAATACAAGAGAAAGCCAGTTATAACCACTAAGGGATGCAACCCTTGAGAAAAATGAGGAAAAAAAACTGCCCAGTTCGTCTCCCAATGTTGCGGCGCTAGTTTGGGGCGGTGCGGCGCTTTAGCCTCTGTCTAATGACGCTACGGCGTTCAAACTCATAGCGCTGCAGCGCCAAATTCAGAGCGCTATGGAGCTCTTCTCTCTGTCTTTTAGCACTGTGGCACTCAGGAACACAACACCGGGGCGCTCGGGTACACAACACCAGGGTGTTGTACGGGAAAAAAAAATTCAAGTGCAAAACACTCGAACCCAAACAAGGGGTAAATCCCCCGCACCCCTCAACAAGCACGACAAACTTGAGGTCCAAGAAAACAAAACAATTTGATTGATCAACACAATCAGATCCCATACACAACATTTGCTTGTCATCTAGTGAACCAAGTTGCTGCAATTATAGGCCTTTTTGCTGAATGGCCAATGGATGTTAGCTGCCTCCCTGTTGCTATCTCCGTTCATTATTCTTATTGCTCTTTTGGGCTCACTTGCCATATTCTTGAGGGCGGCACTAGCCGCTAGTATATTTTTGCTCTGTTCTACTTATGTTTGGAAGTTTCATTTGATGCTTCTTATATAAAATGGGGTGAAATTGTTTTTCCTTAGTGGGATTGAATCATTTTGTTGGCTTTTGGACTTAGGAGAGTCCATTGGGAAGCTTTTGTCGCTCTAGGAAATGATAAAAATTTTCTCTTCTATCGTTATGATTGTCTATGCGCAACCTTGCAACTTTTTGCCTGCCTTATTGACGAGACCAATCATTCAATTTATAGGTCATTAAGGCGCTTAAATGATGAATGAATAGTCCATGTTCAAAAGTTTCAATATGAGCCGTCTAATTAAGTCTTATGAAAAATTGGCTAAATTTATCAAAATGCCATTGTAAAAAAATTATAAATAAGCCTTTATTCTTTACATGAGAGGGATCAAGGACTTGAGTTGGGAGAGAGCTTGGAGATCTAAAGTACTCTAGAGCTCTATCTAATGTTCAACATTGATAATCACTACCAATCACGCCCATCATTTAACCGCTACCTCATGGCCATTATAATCCATTGATTGTCATCTGACCACCATCGCTCAACCATTATCGGTTGACTAACATCACAACCGACAATTGTCACTCAACTAGCATCAACCGGCTACTGTAATCATCACTTCACCACTTTTTCAGCAAGCTCTACAATAATTACTTGAGTTCATCACGTTTTTTTTTTTTTGGATTTTCCACATAAAAACTCTAGTGTCTCAAGTGCTTTTCTCTTTTATCAGTGTGTGTAGAATTTTCTTGCAATGCTATGATATTAAATTATCTCTTTATTGCCACAAATTTTTCAGCATGCAATAAACCTGATCTCAAATTTAGCCAATCATGATTTTTTAATATTTATCTGAACTCAATCCAATCTAAAACTCAATCCAAACTTGAGTAGGTTTCACCCACTAAAGAAATTTCTTAGTTTAACATAAATGCACGTGCTCATATATATATATATATATATATAACAAGTCAATGCTGAATCTCTATGAAATTAAAAGGAAGGCACAGTAGATATGGCTGCGCCTATCATTGTGACCATTTTTTGGTGCTTATAACAAATGCCAAACTGAGAAACTTCGTAAAAGAGGAAAATAAAACTTTAAGAGTAAAAGAAAAAGACATTTCTTTGCTCTCAGTTCTCAGTTCTCAGTGTTTTCCCTCTTCCTCCCTCTAGCCACTTGATAGCATTTCTGTAAGACATGTACAGCATACATTTGTTCTCTCCTCCAACGTTTCCCTAGTCATGTATTGTATCCCTTCTAGTGCACTCTAAATCTCTAAAATCAAAAGAATACAGATAAAGGTTTCGTTTGGGACAGTTTCCTTACAGCTTTCTAAAACAGTTTTTTAGTACAAAAATTTTGAGTTCAAGAAATTTTTGAACTAAAAAGCTGCTTTAGAAAGCAGGAAAAACGCTGTCCCTAACGAAGTCAAAATCAGTAAACTTCAAGCATAATCATGTATTGATTTTCCTCCCTAGTCATGCATCATCAAAGCAAAATGCAAGCTAGGTACATAATGTAATGTTTATAGAACAGAGCGCACCTTTGAGTGGCCTTTGAAATAACTAACACTAAATATAACCCTCATGTTAAAGAGAAAGGCAAAATATAAAGGTAAAATGTTAATCTGTATGCATGTTGCTAAGAATAATCAATAAATCCTAACTGGAATGAACAGTTATCAGAAGTTAGCAGAAGAGTAACTGCTCAGAAAATTAACATTTAAAAGCAGCTGTTGGCATGCAACAGTCCAGCAGACAACATGCTCTCCCTACCAAACAGATAACATGCAATGAGAGAAGCTTTATTCACCAAAGCATAGAAGTTCCAAATGCTGCAGGCTTCAATATATAGCAACTGTATTACAAAATAAACCTTATCATCAACGATGGTTGTTTTCAAAGAATCTATTAAGTTGTAACTTTATTTTCTGCAAGTTCTTCTTTGAAGTTCTAGCTGTTTTACCCTTAGCACATATCTTTTCCTGTTAGTACTTCTACTTCCTGTTTCTTAACTCCTCTAAAATAAGTACCAATACATTCCTCATGCTCAAATCTACATTGAATGCTAAAATGCCCATTCATTGATCCATTCCATTGAGACAAAAACATAAGTTTAGATTTGTGCAAAATGAAGAAGTTTGAAGAGAACATTTATATTACCCAATTTTGTAAATTTGCATTGTTTTATCTGTTTCAGTAATAAGAATGTTAGGAATTGACAGAATGATGAAATTCTCCTCTATTGAAGTTTTATTTTTGTCTACTTTCAACTTAAGGTTGATCAGGACACGTCCATTGGCCTATTAAAAAATATCCCAACTATATAAAACACTTGAAACACAATGTAAATTCGGCTATTGATTTTGTGCTCCATTCTAGGCCAGAAAATGATTCAAATGGCATTCGAGTGAACTCCATCCTAGGTTAAAAAATGATTCAAATTGTATATGAATTTGACCTCGAATTTGGTTGAATATGTTTCTTGTAGAGTGTATAATGTATCATAAACATTTAAAAAACATATGAATGTCTTACTTGGATTCATAAGCATGTCTTATTTATTATGTTCTTATGATCTAACAATTAGTATCTTGTGCTCTAATCTAAACTAATCAAAGGTATCTTATTTATTTGTCATTTGATTCCTTAGGGAACAATTGCTAACATTGTGACAGCATCAACTACTTGAAATAATGATGAGCTATTTTGATAAAGGTTGTGGGCCTCCGAAAGGAACACCGCTCAGCGGGGGAACAAAGTGCAGAGGGTACGGCCGCACTATCCCGAAGGACAAAACGATCACAGGCCTCTGCGCTCTTCGCAAGTGGGCCAATGGGAGGGCAGATTAGATCATGCATACGATTAACCATTGAGGATAGCGGCTCTCGCCAATGCACCCCGATGGGTATTAATACATATGACCTGATCGGAACAACGGGTTTCCCCCACCCGATACATCAGTTAGAGTGGGGTTTATTTGATAGTAGAATTCGGTTTCCCACGGACGCAAGCCCCCGTAGTTAATTACATCTCAAGCCGGGGCCTGAGAAAACTCTCGATTAAGAATCCTATATTACGCTTTCAAATGGGATTGGTACATAGGGAGAAGACTAGAAAATCCTACTCAAAGGGGAAGAAAGGTTCAACTGGGCTTAGTCAATACACACGGCTCACATCAGTATCCGAAGGGACTAAGATAATGCAAGAAACTGGAGAAGAGAAAATAAATCAATCACTCAGAATATACAAGAGAGAAAGATGGAGGTGGCGTCATCCATGTGACGCGAATAGGCAGGATTTATAGCCTCTGAAGGATATAGAACTTACCCACCAATGAGGCATACTATGAGACACTAATAGTAGTAGCCTTGAACCCTAGATCTAGTAGGTTTAGTGTTCTACGCATAATACTAACACCCGTGTCCTAGCTTATGCAATGTAAAATCTGGACTTACCCCGGCCTAGATTGGGCTCAACAGACTTGGTTTGACCCATTGAACACACAGGAGGGGGTCTTGGGGTCTGGCCTGATCAAGTTGACCAGGTCAACTCCTTTGACCAAGGTTTGGGAGAAAATCAAGGTCAACAAAGGTATAAATTGAAGAATTGAAATAATGATGTATGATGTTGGTATATACATTCTCTTAAGAGTTATTAGATTTTTTTAAGTATCTAGTGGAGAGGAGTTAGATTTACTTAATTATACTTTCTATCATTTTGCATTAATATAGATTTGTTATCATCAAAGGGAGGGAAATTGTTGAATTCACCAACCTAAATGTTCTATAGTTACCTAATAAATGGTGTGATAATAATTTTTATTTGATGTCATCTAATTATATGCAAAGTGCTTGACAAGTTATATGTTTGAGTGTTATGTATGGTCTATAGGACTTATAGCTAAATTTTAGTTGTCTTTATTATTTTGCTACTACTATTTATTTCATCTTAAATTGGAAATTAGAGAAAACTAAACTAAAATTTACAAAAATATTGCGTGAAAAAGCCTTATACATAGATTTATATATTAAGGAATCTTACATAACACTTAAAAATATTTAAATAACAATAAAAGAGCCTTTCCCTTAACTTCTATAAATGCCATTGGTGCTCATTCTCGTAACCTAATAAGACGAAGAAGTGTGGAATATGCAATGAGATCTAGTTGCCATTAGGTGTGAATGACCATGATGAAGATGTGAGGAAGTCATTGTAGAATCTCACTGGGTTCATTTGGATCTCTTTGGAAAGGGCGTCGACAGGTTAATGGCGTGTGAAGGCTATGATGATATTGGCGACGTGTGAAGGTGGTAATGGGAACATTTGTATTATGATGAAGTCATGATTAAATAATAGTGGACTAGCTGAAAAACCATCCACAAGTGAGATGACACTGACAAAAGTTAGGGCAAGTGGCATTAAAATTTTAAATATTATAGAAGTAAATAGTAAATTTTAGATAGTAAATACACTATATATATATATATATATATATATATATATATATATATATATATATATATATATAAAGAGAGAGAGAGTAAAAAAAACTTTCCCAAATACAAGCATCATCCTTAGTTCAATACTCGTTAGTTTTTTTTTTTGGAAAATTTTGGGACTAGCCCATTCCATTGCTATACAGATGAATTATAGTGTAAAACCAGAAAAAGAAGAGACTAAAAAAAATGAAAATTACATTTATGAGCTGTGACAAAAAACAAAATAACTAAAGGGGCTAAAGTAAGCAGAAAAATGCCAAAATTAGAGATTCAGAGAACCGCCAAACTCAGTAAACAACGAAACGATCCCAAATAATCATATGAATCTTTAGAAGAGCTGACACAACTCGGTTGTCAGGGTAGAGCAGGCCATCCAGAGGTGCCTCCATAAAATTAAGAAGACATCAAATGAAGAGGCAGGAAGAAGCATCGAGCAGAAACACCATGGTTGCTAATACAACACCGTGGTCGTCTAGGGTTGGCAATGGGAATAGTGCTTCATCATTGTCCAACCAAAAACCATAGAGAATGTGATCAAATAGGAACATCTAGAGCCAACAAATGTAGATGAGAAAGCCTAAGAAAGGCCAGATAAGGGGAAGAACCAAAACCCAGAAAAATTAGCAGCCATTATGGGATCAGAAGTTTAATCTCATCAAAGTTCTTCCAATTATGAATTTTGGACCAAATAGCCCTCCTAATATTGATGATCAATGTGTTGGGGCTAGCAAAAGTCCCCCAAAACCTTCTCCCATTTCTTCCTGCCATAAAAAATAAATCAAGGAGCGGATAATCAAATAATTTAATTCTTTGCAGCCTTAGGAACGATAGGCTTCATCTTGATAAAAGCAAAAAGCTGAAGGGCAGAAGGTCTTAAAAGAAATATACCAGCCCAAGGGAGAACCACAGAGGATTTTAAAAGAAAAATCACATTCGAAGAATATACGAGAAGAAATTTTAGGATGAGTGAAGCAGCAACTGCATAAGGGATGGGTAGTGATGCTCCGCCTGATTAATTGATTAGCCGTCTTTAAGCCACCTGCCAACAACATCCATGAATTAGTGGAGAAACAAAGAGCGAAATGCTTATGCCAAACATATTAATGCCAACTTACTTTCTCCATAATTTTATAAAAGTCTCCAATAAAATCTTTGAATTTAGGATTCTCAATCCAATACCAAAAGGGCCTGGTAACAGTTGAAGAATAGATAGGAATATCATCCACAAGAAGACGCAAAAAAAATCAAGAAAAGAGGGGGTAAAGCACCAAGAATTCCCAGATAAAATTTTAGAAATACAAGAACCTGAAGGGAGGAGAAGATACGAGGGGGTAATCAGTTCAGACAAGGATCTTCCTTTGCACAATGGGTCACACATTGAGAGAGGTTACTGCATATAGAAATGCTAAAAGACAAATTCAATTTAACCTTTACAGCCACCTTGACCAAATGTCCCAAAAAAATAGAACTTCCCCAAAGGGAGGTTTCTAAAAAGAGAAGTAATATGACGAACCCACTGGCTAAGGAGGCTATCAATAGCCAGGCTTCTCCAAATGAGGGAGCACTTGTGAACATGAGAGAGAGCTTGAATAGAGGGGAGACCAAGACCTCCACCAGCGTTAGGCAAGCAAGTTTTCTTCCAAGAGATAAGATGTAACTTTTTTACTTTAGTGTCACCACGCTAGAGAAATTTTGCACATTTTTTGTCAATATATTTGCAATAGGTTTTAGGAAAAATAGGGCCTCTAATCCAGTAGGCAATGAATTCCATATGCTAAATTGAACAAATTGTAATGTAAATGTAAATGAAAAGAGCTTAGCTTTCCAACCATCTAACATTTGAGTGATCTTCTGAAAAAAAGGATGGAAATCAGAAATCCACAACCTTTTAGAATGAGATAGGGATCCCCAAATACTTAAACTTACTCTCGCTCAAGGTTAAATTTAAAATGTTGCAAATCCCATTAGAATTGGGAGTGCCATTAGAAAAACTAATAGAGCTTTTAGCTAGATTGACCTTTAAACCAAAGGCAGATTCAAAAACTTTTAGCCAATTAGCTCGAGCAAAAGCATTAGAGCAGTCAACCTTACCACATAGAAGAAGATCATCAATATATAGTAAATGAGTTATATTGTTGCCCGCAATGGATATCCCCTCAAAAGGCCGATAAGCAACAAGACTTTCAAGTAAGTTAGAAAACACATCCATAATAATACATAAAAGATAAGGTGAAAGTGAATAACCTTGTCTTAGCCTAAAAGTTGAATTTATATAGCCATGTAAGGTTCCATTGAAGCATATAAAGAAATAAACATCTTCAATATAAGCTTTGATCCATGACACAAACATGTTAGGGAACCCTTTTTCCACCATTCTTTGTATGAGATAGCTCCTTGACAATGTATCAGAAACTTTAAAAATGTCTAGCTTAGCACAAAAGAGCTTAAACTCCTTCATCCGATTCGTATAGAAGTCCAACATAAGACTTTCCTTTCCAGAAAACCAAGGGTGATAGAGAATAATATGATCAAGGTCCAGTGTTGTATTCTAAACATCACTTAAATGTTTACCTTCTTTTTTGCATTGTAACTCATGGTAACGCATCTGCAGAGTTAATGTTAACTATGTGATGGTTGTGCCCCAAGAATTTATACTGCATATATTTTCAACCTCGACCATTTAAGAAATTTTCTGATTTATAAAATTTATCATCATAACTTTCTCATGTAAGTTCAAAAGTAAACAGTCACTATCCTCCATTCATTCATGAATGCAACATCTAAAGATATCGTTCGCCCTGGCCTTCAACTCTTGTGGAGTATCGAAAGATCTAGCCGCACACTCGTGCAACCGTATGCTTCCAACATCAACCAAAATTTTCATTGAGGTGCCTCGAACTTTCTCTAAAATATGCTAATGCATCATGGTGTAAACTGGAAAAAAATTGGAGGACTCAAGTATTCCACAAAAGAAAAACTAATACAAGCAACTCCGCTCAATGTTCAACTCCCCCTCCATATGCATCACTTATATAAAGGATGTGCTAGAATGCATACGTTAAGAGTCTAATAAGTAGTTGAGTTATATTGATTAGAAAATACAACTTTATGGATCACCTATTACAACAAGTTGATGCAATTGTTGACCTCGATTTTCACCAGTTTACCCTCGAGCACATTCGATTGATTTAATTAGACCTCGTCGAGTCCAGTTTGAGCTCGAGTCGACTCGAATTGAGTCAAATTAGATTCGACGAAGTTTAATTAAACTCAAGCAATACTTGCTAGCCACGCCGATGTTAATTTGATTCGAGTCATTATTTTATTTAAATTTAATTGCGTTAATTTGATCAAATAGAATTAAACCCAGATTAACCCAAATCAAGCCGAACTAGATTTGATTTAAACATGTTTCTTAGCTCAATTTATTTTATTTAATCCTAACTAAAGCTTAATCAACTTTCTAAATAATTTGAATAGATTATTGACATCCAAAATTTGCGTCTATGGCAGGCATCGAGCAGAGCAAGTATGGAAGAATTTCCAAATGTGCAAGATTTGTTTCCCAATTTTCAGCGTTCGACATTAACGAGCATTGAAGTCTCTCCGGCGCTGGCTCTGGAGGGAGGGATTGGTGAATTACATGTAGAAGGACTCTCGGGCATAGGGAGAGCTGGAGGAATTGACGAACCTCTCGGCTCCCTCTCTCTCGCGAACTCCAGGCTTCACGCATAAGAGCCGGCCCTAGGTGCCCTCTCTCCGACAGGAGCTTTGGTCTTCATGCTTCCTCTCAGTTTCTCATACATGGAGAAGTAGCCGTTGGCCTCCTCCCTCCCAGTCACAGGCCACACGCATCTCATGACTCCCCATCCTGACTCCAGCCCTAGTTCCGCCGCCAGTGCCATGTCACCTGCTGATGCCGGTTTCCTCCCTAGCTGCTAGCCTACCCTTTTCCCAACATCTCCTGACGCTGGCTCAATCTCCCTCAGAACCGTGAGGTTGGACAGCAGGATTCAGACATGGAGTTACTCGAACAGGAGCTGCAATCACAGGAGCTGTTGGTCGACCGTTTTTCTTAGGTTCATCTCTCCCATCCAGCCATTTCGTTTGAGGATGTGACCCCGATTTAGGTTGGCAACTCTGAAACGAGTGTTACCCTCGGCAATCATTTTCTTTTCGTTGATATATTCTACTGCTAAGATTTTATTTAGCTTACTCTTCTGGATATACTATTGTTTTGTCTGTTTTGATAAAAAAAAAAATTTGCTTGTGAACAAAATGATTATTCCTCTAATTCCTTTGGCCATGATCATGTTTACACCTGTAATGCAATTTCGGCAATACTATATTAATATATTTCTTTTTATTTACAACTACAGGATATAAAATCTTATTATTACCACTAGATAGTGTATCATGGTTGCCAAATAAAGTACAATGCCTAGTAACTAAAAGACAATTTAACATCATAACTATCACTGTGATGCTATTGGGGATCATTATCATACACTTGCACTAAAGTTGAATTGAGTAGTATATACGTATACATAGCCTTTATATATATATATATACTCAACCACCATTAGTTCCTTATTAAAGCAGTTCTTTTTTTTTTCCAAATACGAGAGGAATAGATGCTGGTTCATCTCCTCCGATAAGAAAGAGAGTATGCGTTTCTCCTCTATTTAGTTTGGAAGGATCAATGTCTTGTTTAAATAATGATTTGCTATTGTTTCTTGTACAAAATCCATGCAGATTTTTTGTATTGATTGGCTGCTATTTTTGCATAAACTTCATACAAATTTTTCTATTGATTTACTGCTATTTTTTTATAAAATCCATATAGATTTTTGTTTTATTTTACTACTATTTTTATGAAGAACTTATACAGATTCTCTTTGAATGACCTATATAGATTTATATCATGTAGATGCTTCTTATCTAAATAATGTTTACTCACGATTTTGTTCAAGATACACCTAATTCTTTATAATATAAATGTTCGTCGCTATTAACCATGTACTGAAATCTTGGTGAAGAGTTATAATTTGCTGAAATGAGTATGGCTGAAATTTACATTCGCTAAAATTTTGATTGTTGAAATCTTTGATGGTTGAAGTTTTAGATTAGCTAAAATTAATTAGACTGTTAGAATTTTATCTCCATTAGATTATATTTCTTAGAACACATGTGTGAGATTTTTCGCCGATTCGATTATTTTATATGAGAGTATGAGCGATGAAATTAGACTCTTCTATGAGTTTTATCTTGCATAAGAGGATGGGAAGTGGTGAATTTGATTCTTATATAATTTCATCTTGTATTAGAATGATCCGAAAAATAATTATGTTCTTATGTGATTTTATTTTGTATAAAAGAGAAAGATAAATATGAATTTATTATTATTTACTACTTTAATCTAATTAATACAAGTAGAAGAAAATCAACTATTGAAAGGAAAAATAATCTTCCGAATGCATGTATATAATCTCAATAATTTCGTTTTAGTGAAATCTTTTTTTTCTATTTTTGGCAATCTCAAAATCGATAAAGATGGTAGAGCATTCTTATGAAAATCATGTGAATAATCAGGTTGAATAATCTATGCTCATGTTTTTTTTAATCTCGTTGATATGTCCACATATTTAGTGTTGAAGGCTCATCGAAATTGTTGGAAGGCTAATTTGTATAGTTGAATTGTGATATTAGCATATTCAATGTAAATATAAAAATTGCATATGTAAAATCTCATGATTTATCTTATACATTCATTTTTGACATGAAAAATTGTAGATGGAATTCTGCATCTATACAAATGAGTTGGTATGTTAATCAAGATAAAGAACACCTTCATATGAATATCTTTCCAGTGATAATCTGTTGGCTTTATTGATGTATAGTTCTCTTGTTTAAATTTTATGAATGAAATATGCTTTTCTTACAGATTCATCTTGATGGGTTAATTACATTATACATGTATCTCTTAATATGTAAGTCATTGGATACATTTCTTTCATCACACAACATGTTTATTTTGATAACCACTTTTACATATTGTTGATATCATTTGCTTACACATGCTCCCTTTTCAATATGCTTTAGATAAGTTTCAAAAGTTATAAATCGTAATTATCTCAGATTAGTTCTTGCTTAGTTGTGTCTCTCTTTGAATGGTGCCTACTCTCACCCAATTTTCTTTCTTGTCTTTGTGCTTTTGCGAGGGACCTTTGGAGAGTAAAAGGGAAGGAGCAACTGAAGCGCAGGCAAATGAGCTTGGACAATCGGATTCGAGCATCAGTCGCCCTCATTCGTTCTGGTGGTGGTGCTACGGGCGATACCACCGGGTCGTAGCCCCCGGTGTAGTGAGTTCTCTTAAAACTTAGATAGCCTTTAAGGAGCCTTTCTGCTTGCACGCCCCTACCCTTAGGACCTCGTAGAAACTTCAATTCTTAGGTTAATTTCTTTTCATGTTTTATTATATATCCCTAGACCCATTTACACACATGCGAATGTCTAAAGGGTTAGAAATAAACTTCTTTTCATCCCCTACAACAGTAGTGACACTTAGGGATAAAAACTAAGGATCGAGTCATAGGAAACTTAGACTTAGGATGCATGCTCCTTTAGGATAGAGACATTAGATATAGAAAACTTAGTGACACGTTATCCTAGGGATAGTTCTCTTTAATTCATTAATAATTAATCAATAAAATTGGTGATAATCTAAATCAAATGCATTAAAACTCTTAACTCCCAATCAAGCCATAATCAACATATGAAATCACAAGGAGGTGAAATTTGAATATGAACTTGAATTAAATTCAACTAACCCATTTATCACCCCTTAATTAAATGTTAACTAAATGAAAATAATTAAAATAAACTTAAATTTAAGGGGTTACAAAATTAGAAAATAAACCTAATTCGAACCTAAAAGACCTTCTAATACCCTAACTTCAGAAAATCATAACTAATTCTAGAAAATTCTAAATTGAACAAACTAAAAGGCATTCAACTCTAATTAAAACCTAGTATTTACTAAAAATATCAATTTTCTAAAAATCGGCCTAAAATGAAAAGTCAACTCTTCGGTCAACCGTAGCCTATAGTCTAGGGCCCGAAACTTCTAAAATTCATAACTTTGCGTAGGAGACTCCACATCCAGCAAACTCAAAGGCATTCAACTCACATTAGGGTCTAGTATTTACTAAAAATATTAAAATTTTAGAAATCAACTTAAATCAAAAAGTCAACAATCTGGTCAAACTTAGTTCAAAACAAGACCAAAACTTCAGAAATTCATAACTTTGGATAGGAGAATTCAAATTGGGCATGCTAACTGTCTAACTGATCAGGTTAAGGCCTAGTATTTTATAAAAATATTAGCTGGTCATAAATACCCTTTAATCAAAAAGTCAATTTTGGACCCCCTTTTGCTTAGTGCATAGGTGGACCCCGAACTCCCTAAAACTCACTAATGCAATTTAAACTTTAAATATTATTACTCTAAGCATTAAAACTGACCTACATATCAAATTAAATAAAAATGGGTCTTAATTCATTAATATTTATACTTTAAATAAAACTTCCCTTTTTCAGACCTACAACCAACTTGGACAGTAGGCAATTGTAATTAACTACCCAGCTTAGGATCTATCTCAGCCACACAAGCTTCCACACACACTGTAGAATTGTTTGCTAAGGCACCACTTTTAGACTTAGGTTAGGCCGGTGTTTACTTTTTTTGCTGCGTGCCGAGCTTTTCTGGATTTCAGTGCATGTTGTGATTGAACTATTGGTGTGTTTGTTTACTTTTACTGCACTCTGGGAATTGATGTGATTGCACGATAGACTACCCATAGGTTAGGATTGATTTTGATACTAATGATGTTTTCTGCAGGTGGCCATGCTCATGTAGTGCTAAATATAAGGGGGGAGCAATAATCATGATTTAAGTACTAATGTCATTTTATGCAGGTGCTTTAGAAATTGCTCAGCCCCCCCTAAATAAATGAGGGCTAATTAAAAATTATTATAAATTGCTACAGGTGCTCTAGAGCTTGTTTAGCCCTCAAAATAATTAAGAGCATGGCCAAGTGTGGCTGTGATGAGCATTTCATTTTCTTATAACTGCTTGTGATATATTAAACTGCTTGGGATGATTTTTTTTAGGATAACCTTGCAAGAGCGTCTAGAATTTACCGCTTTCATTTAATGTAATTGAGTGTAATATTGGTATAGAGTTGTGAAGGTTTGTTTTGAGTGGGGATACAAGGATCCAAAGGTTGGACGCCCAAAGAGAAAAGGACACCCAATATGAGGATAGTCCTTTTCTATTTGGGAATCCAAATTTGGATCATTCTACTACCCGAGGAGTCCAAGGAAGCTGAGATCCAAAGAGTCCAACAAAACGAAGATCCGAGGAGTCTAAGGAAGAGAAGATCAAGAAGATGAAAATCTATAGTATCCCACTCAAAATAACTTGCGTCAGTATTAGGACTAGAAATCCGGGTTGTTGGCAGTGGTGCCCGGCCACTTTAATTTTCTGCAGACCCTGGGTTGTAATTAAGGGCAGTTGGCCTATGGACATTTATTAATTTGTTTGGATAATTTTGATGTGTTTTATGATTGTGTGCCTCTAGGATTGTTTGCTTTTCATAGTTTATTGGCGATCTGCATGCCGCTTTTGTTTTAGCCTGGATTTCGTTAGGCTTTCTAAGGACTAAAACCTTTTCTACTCGCAACTAATATTTAAAATTGTAAGTTTTAAGCAATTTAGAAACTTAACGACCTAGGAAACTGCCGGAATCGTCCGGGGTCGCATGTATATCGTTGCATTTCTCTCTTTCCTTCTATAAGACACTTCCCCGCCCGTGGGTAGAGTCCGGATAATCTGACCTATGAGGATGAGGTGCCGGACCTGGGGAAGCACAGTCTAATTCTCAAAAATTATTTTTATAAGCCTTTTTAAAGTTCTATGCATATCTGATTTGGATACTTTAACCAGCATGCATTGCATTAGAAATCAACTAAATCAAAAATTTTAATTGCATTAGTCATAGGAGCATTCACCCAACATCAGTCTAGGGCCAATTAGGAAATCTTCTAGATGTCGGCCCTACTTCCAAGAACTATAACCTACCCACCCATCTCTCATTAAATGACTGGACAGCATGGTTTTAAAGCGATTAGGTGGTTAGCTGGCTCCCCCTTCCAGGCCGGGGTAAGTCCAGATTTTACATTGCATTAGTTAGGACACGGGTGTTAGTGTTGCGTAGAACACTAAACCCATTAGATTTAGGATTCAAGGTTACTATTGTTTCGCAATACACCTCATCAGTAGGTAGGTCTTCTGTCTTCAAGAGACCATAAACCCTACATATCCGCGTCACACGGATGACGCCACCTCCATCCTTCCCTCCTGCATGTTTCGAGTGCATGATTTATTTATTTTTCTCCAGTTTCTTCTCACTACCTTAGTCCCTCCGGATGCTGATGTGAGCCGTGCATGTTGACTAAGCCTAGTTGAACCTCTCTTTCCCTTCGAGTAGGACTTCCTAGTCTTCCCCCTATGTGCCAATCCCAATTCAGAAAGTATAATATAGGATCCTTAATCGAGAGTATTCTCAGGCTCCGGCTTGAGATGTAATTAACCACGGGGGCTTGCGCCCGTGGGAAACCGAATCCCACTCTCAAATAAATCCCATTCGAGCTAATGTATCGGGTGGGGGAAACCCGTTGTGATTAGACCATACATATTATTATCCATCGGGGTGTGCTGGTGAGAGCCGCTATCCTCAATGGTTAATTATATGTGTGATCGAATCTGCCCTCCCATTGGCCAGATACTGTCTTCCCTTCACGGGGAGGCGGTGTCTTGTTTTGTGTCCTTTCGGAGGTCCACAGCAATCAGTAATACGAAATAAATAATCATAATGAACAAACAAATAACAAGTACAAGATCCAAAGCCATAGGTAAAAATTTGGCCATTAATCTTATGTCAGCCTATTATTAACATTATGTTTAATTAAATTCATGAAAGAAATTCAAGTACACATTAAATATTTTTCAATGTACATATCACAAAAATAATTTCAACTCCTCTATTAATAGTTAAGTTATTTTAACTTTCTTTTACATGAATTTATTTCAACATAATATATACATTAATCTAGGAAATATTAAATTTTAATAATTACTTCATCTTTAAAGTCACTCTCTATTTTATAAAATAATAATTTTCTTACCTTAATTTAACAAAACTAATTTGCTGCATTAATCTATTACTAAATTTATTTTATTATTATATTCATCTATTAAAAAAGTTAATCTATTACCAAAAAACATTAATATATTACTATAGTAAAAACAAATTAATATTAGTCTATAACAAAAAATATTTATATATATTTTAATTTAATAAATGCATAATAATGTATGTTACCTAAATTGTAAAAATAAATTAATATTAATATATTACCATAAAAAATTTACATTCATCAATAAAAATACTTTACTTAACTAACATATAACTTTACTTAACTTTCTTTTACATGAGATTATTTCAACTTAACATAATATATAAATTAATCTAATAAACATAAATTCTGAATAATTATTTTGTCTTTAAGATAACTCTCTACTTTATAAAATAACAAAAAAAATCTTAATTTAACAAAACTAATCAACTACAATTATCTCCTACATGTGTGGAACTGTGTACTGCTGAGGGGGCCAATTGCCCCCTCTAAAAAAATTAAAACTCTTAATACAGTAAGGGTTATTTGTATTCTGCCCCCTCTAAATTTTATTTTTTATCCCAGCCGACCTTTTTTCATGCAATTTGCACCTCCAAATATTAGAAAGCCTCTTGGCCTCCCGTTATTTTCATCTAATTATATTGAACTTTTCTAACACTAATAATTAAGTCTGTGAAAAGAAATTATGTGCAAAATAAATTATTTTTGCACCTTTATATATATTTTTTATTATTTTTTTTTAATTTGTCACTTGGCCCCCGAAGAATTAAGGCTGGTTTCTCCTTGCCTCTTACTAAATATAATTTATTACTATACTCATCTACTAAAAATATATTAATCTATTACAAAAAATATTATTCTAGTACTATATTAAAAAATGTTAATCTATCACAAAAATATTTATATTTACCTTAATTTAGTAAATATACTGTTGATTTTAGAAGTATTATATTAATCTATTATTAAATTTAACAATACTACCTATATAATATTTGATTTAATTTAACTTAACCATATCCCGCCGACCTAACCGACCGCGTTCACGGTCGCTACAGCAGCCGTAAATCACAACACGAGCAGCTTTCTCCTGCCCAGTCCCCGCTCCCGACTCCCCTTCTTCGTGCAAACGTGAACATCTCTACCCTCCCGGTTCCCTCTTCTTCAGTCGTCATTGAATGTCGAAGCCAGCGTGCGGGCAAGGAGCAGGCCGAACAGCGTCTTCTTCGGCTTCTCTGGTGAGATAAATCCTCATCTTCCTCTTACCCTAAGCCCTATCTCCCCAAATCAACCTTTGCTCTGCTATTAAATCTCGATTGTACTCAACTAATTAGTAAAAAAATTAAGACATTCATACAGATTTTTTGTATTGGCATGCATCTTTAATTTTACCAAGTCAATAAAGGCCTCTGGTTGGCTTTTATGGCTTTGATGCTGTATGGCTTGCAACTCCTTGGCAAAATTTTTACAAAACTTATCGCTGGTCCTCATTTTTTTTAGGGTATAATAATTTTTTTTGGGAAAGAGCGTGTATAAATTGAATTTGTTTTGAATTTTGTTTCATACATATTTTTTATTTTTTATAAGTAATTTTCTGGAGAAAGGAATAAAACAGATCGGGGAAAAGGCTTGAAGCAAAACTAGTATCTTCATGTCTGCATTGGAGAAAAATGGCGATGACTCCGATTCTCCCACCTTCACCGCTACCATCATTACAGACCCACAGGTAGTCTCTTTACAACTCAGCCGTTTGCTTTGACGGGCATGGATCAAACCCGTAGTCCAAAATTCATTCTTTTGCATCGAATCTGAACTTTCCTAATTTTGCTCTTCCAGGAATGTGAAGCGGAGAGGGAGCAAACTTTGCCTTCCCAGGTATTTCTTCACCGGCTAACTTAATTTCATTTAGATCTTAGTTCTTTTTCGTTTCTGTTATGGATTTATTGTGGGTTTGGGCAGGTGGCATCTTTCCTGTGGGGAGAAGTAGTGGGGACGGCTCAGGTGTTGGAGAGATGGTTGGCTCTAGTGCGTAAGCGGAGTGGTAAATTCAAGCCGTCGGGTTTTCCTCATCGTTTGGCGAAGGCCGAATCAATGTCTCGAGGGTTCTTGATGGATCAAAAGCAGAGGTAATATGGTTTAGGTTAGTTTAATGAATCTGTTGGGAACTCTTCCTGGTTTTACATTTGGATCTTGACGCAATATGTTTATATTTATCATCTGCTTAACTATGTGAAGTTACCCTCGGCTTTAGGGTTTGAATTTAATCTGCTTAGGAATGATGGATGCCATAGAAGTAGACTTACATTGCCGGGTTTAACTTGAAATTTAGAAATCAGATTTATTATTGCTATGCTTTTATCCTTTGAACTAATTAGGCTAATGTTGTGCAGACAAATTGGTTTACACATGCACATCAAAACCTTTCTATTGCAATGTTAGGAACATGGTGCATGTAGGATCTTCCCACAACAACAACAACAACAACAACATCAAGCCTTTATCCCACTACGTGGGGTCGGTTACATGAATCCTTTTTCTCCATTGTGTCATGTGAAGAGTCAAATTCTCATTTAAATCTAATAAAGAAAGGTCATTTCTAATATTTTCTAACCAAGTCTTTTTAGGTCTACCTCTACCTTTCTTAAGATAGGACAAATCTAATACATCTACTCTCATAACAGGGTCATCGGAAAGCCGACTTTTTATATGACCAAACCATCTATGGCGACTCTCTCTAATGTTATCTGTCATTGGAACTACTCCAACCTTTCCCCGAATATGCTCGTTTCGTATACTGTCTCTAAGAGTAAGTCCACTCATCCACTTGAGCATCCTCATCTCAGCAACACTTAACTTATTATCATGCTTCTCTTTTAATGACCAACATTCTGCGCCATAAAGCATTGCAGGTCTCACCACCATCTTATAAAATTTTCCCTTAAGATTGAGTGGTACTTTTCTATCACACAACAAACTTGAAGCATTCCTCCACTTCAACCATCCAACTTGAATTCTACTAATAATATCCCCATCTATTTCACCATCACTCTAAACAATAGACCCAAGATATCTAAAACGAGTACACTTTTTAATGACTTGATCGCTCAAAGTCACAAATCCCCCACTAGATCTATTACTAATAAAATTACACTCAATGTATTCGGTTTTAGATCTACTCAAATGAAAACATTTAGACTCTAAGGTTGACCTCCATAATTCTAGTTTACCTTCAACTCCCTCTCTAGTCTTATCAACAAGCAGAATATCATCAACAAAAAGTACACACCAAGGTACATCCTCTTGCAAATGTTTAGTGAGAACATCCATGACTAAAGCAAAAAGATAAGGGCTTAAGGCTAATCCTTGATCTAATCCAACTGAAATAGGAAAATACTTTCAAACTAGCTTGTGTTTGAACACAAGTAACAGCTCCTGCACACATATCCCTAATGACTTGAATATAAGCATTATTAACCCCTTTCTTTTCTAGAACTCTCCATAGCACTTCTTTCGGAACTTTATCATATGCTTTCTCTAAATCAATAAATGTCATGTGTAGATCCTTCTTAGTCTCTCTAAACTTCTGCATCAACCCTCTCAATAAATGAATAGCTTCCATAGTAGACCTACCCGACATGAATCCGAATTGATTTTGAGAAACATTAGTATCACGTCGTAACTTATGCTCCATAACTTTCTCCCAAAATTTTAAAACATGTCACATCAACTTAATTTCTCTATAATTCACACAATCTTGTACATCACCTTTATTCATAAAAATAGGAATCAACATACTCATTCTCCACTCATCTACCATCTTTTTAGTCTTCAAAATAATATTAAAAAGTTTAGCAGGCCAAGAAATTCCTTCGTCTCCTAAGCATTTCCACGTCTCTATTGGAATATCATCAAGTCCACTAGTTTTTCCACACTTCATTTTCTTTAAAGCCCCTCTAACTTCAGTTTTACTAATACGTTGATTAAAATAAAAATCTCTTTTTTCATTTAGAGTGCTAAGGTCACTAAAGTCAATCGTATTCTCACAATCTTCATTGAAAGCTTAGCAAAATATCTCATCCACCTTTGTTGAATATCCTCTTTTAAAAAAAATCACTTTTTGATCTTCATCCTTAATGCACTTCACTTGAACTAAATCCTTACTACTCATATCTCTTTATTTGGCTAACTTATACATATATCTTTCCCTCTCTTTAGAATTAATATATTATATAAATCTTTAAAAACTAAAATTTTTGCATCGCAGATTGCTTTTTTAAACACCTTACGAGACTTATTATATATTTCCCAATTTTTAGAGTTTTTATATCTAAACCAATTATTATAATAAAGCTTCTTAATTTTTATCTTTTCTTACTTATTTTGATTCCACCACCAACTATTTTTATTATTATGAGCTTTTTCTTTTGAAACTCTAAGCATATCCTTTGCAACATTCTTAATATTACTAGCTACTTTATCCCACATAACATTCGCTTCCTCATGCACAGACAAAATCTTAAGATTTTGAATCTTACTCTTCAAAATATTTTTGTTAGTGTTTTTTAAAGGCCCCTATCTAATCTTAGAACAACGTTTTACTAAATTTTTCATATTCTGCCCTTTTATCTTAAAATTTCAAAACTTATAAGTGATGTTTGGTATATAAACTTTCACCTGGAATAACTTTACAATCTTTACAATCTAAACAATCTATTTTTCTTATAAGAAAATAATCAATCTGAGTTTTAACATATCCATTCTTATAAGTGATGAGATTCTCATCTCTTTTCTTAAATAAGGTATTAGCAATTACAAAATAATAAGCTAGAGCAAAATCTTATATAGTCTTACCACCTTCATTAGTCACTCCAAACTCATAGCCACTATGAATACTTTTAAAATCCTCTACCTCTATACCAACATGACTATTTAAATTTCCTTCAATAAAAACTCTTTCTTCAAGAGAAATCTTTTGAATTAATTCTTCTAAGTCATTCCAAAATTTTAATTTTAAACACATATCCAAACCTACTTGAGGAGCATAAGCACTTATAATATTAATAATCTTAGTATCAATAATAATCTTCAAAGTAATAATTTTATCTTCAATTCTATCAATTTTTATAACATTATCCTTCAAACTTTTATCTATAATCACACCTACATCATTTCTAGTACGACTTCTACCAGAATACCAAAATTTAAATCCTAAACTATCAATCTCCTTAGTCTTCTCTCCAACCCATTTAGTTTCCTGAATGAATAAAATATTTATCTTCCTATGAATCATAATATCAATTAATTCCATTAATTTGCTTATAAGATAACCTATATTCCAAGATCCAATCTGAATTCTAGTTTCATGAACTAGCTTCTTTGCCCACATCTATCTATGATATGGGAAACCTTGCCTATTTAACACTGCACCCGGGCGCCAATGCAACGGTCTTTGCACACTTCTCGACATATTCAGGCCATACAGTACGTCGCCTCCAGGGAACCCCCTAGTATTAACGTAATATATTAAATGATTCATGTCATAATTATTCGACAAGTTTTACGCTGGCTATCGACTATCTAACACAACCCTCAACTTTTTTTATTCAGGACTTGGGACCTTGCATTTAGGATCTTCCCAAATCTCTTAAACTAATGACATGATTCTCTCATATTTTCTCCATCCTTTAAATAATCTAAATGAAATCCTCAATGAGGGATTTACAATTACGTAAATCTCACTTGATATATTAAGAGGGAGAAGGAATTTGTGCTTGGAGAAATTTTTTACAGGGTTACGATCAAATACTTAGTATAAAAATAAATATTTGTGGACGCATGCTCCGCCAGTCCACTGAGTAAAAAGTTGAAATTTCCTTCCCATTTTTATGTGAGAGTATATTGTTATTTTAAAGCTCCTGAAATGAAGAACAAAACTATGGTTCTTTAGCTCCTTGAGTGAATCTAGTATACTAGTTAGAGACCAAATCTGTTCAAATATTAATATCATTGGGCTTTCAATCAGCTACATCCAATATTAAAGTTAAAGAATGACCGATGATGAGATACAAATTCTTGTCATTATTTTGGAGGTTTATGTAATTTTCTATGCTCGAATAACTCAACATTCAGAACAGTTACAATGTTTTTGGTAGTTACAGATAGTTTAACAATTTTATTTTAACATAATGTTATATATATGGTTCTTGTTTCATTTAAGCTTGATGCCGCAATCAAATCGTCAAAAGCTTGAATAAAGTTGGGCTATATGTAATTTTAATGTATTGATCAAGATCAATTGCCTTGAGTTTCATCCGGATTCATGCGCTGTTGATGTATATATACTACATTGTTCCAATACAAACTAGGTGAACAATTTTGATTGAGAGAAGAAAAGCAATAGTTAAATGAATAAACAGATCTTGCTTTTGTAGTTGCATTCATTCTACATCACATGCCCTCCCAAGATTGTTTCTTAGTGAAAACATGATGCATTTGGATGCATTTCAGGGTTCTTGGGGCTTTCCATAAAGAGCTAACTTGTATAAAAGAAATGTAGAAGCTCCCATACTATGGTATCGATCCAATACGAGCTTGTTATTTAATAAACAAGTAATGGTCACTGTAGATGATGTAATTCATTAATTTTTGTTTGGGGAAAAACTCCCATTCTTATTTAGTGATCCCTTGCTGTTTGAACAATCTAAGCACTCATAGATTTTATGTGCATACAAGGGAAACGGCAATATTAAGTGTTACTTGCTGAGTAAAGGATCTCTTGATCTGCATTAACACCCTTCCACCACCTCCAATAGTGTGGGTGGTGTGGGGTTTGGTTGTTTTCAAACTTTTTTGCTCATGGAATGACGTCATGAACTGCCACTTTTATATTAATTCGTTGGGCTACAGATGGTGATTTGAGCACATAGCTCAGAATTGTTTGGTTAAAATTGCCCCCACGTCAAATAGTGGTGAGTGTTTGAATTTGCTATGAATACAAGAAATTATTCATTGATTCATTGGCTCATAATTTATTTTAAAAAGCTCATTGTAGTTGTTATCATTGTTAGCTGTGGTGTAGGCTATACAGTCTTCGCTCTTGCATGTAGCCTACTTTAGCCCGTTAGTGTCTAAAAAATCATTTTTTTGTTGACTTCTTTATGGAGATCCTTTACTGCAGTGCCACAGAACTAATTTCAGGAGAACCCAATGATTTTGATGATAACTCATTTCCTTTGGACCAAGCTCCAGAAATGAGTTTGTGGGAAAGACTTGGAAATGCTGCAACATTGAACATTGAATCAGGTGCCATCACATGGAGTTGTCTTTCATCCCTACATCATACTGAGCATACTAGCAGTAATGAGCATTCTGAAGATGAATTGAACAAAGTTTTAGAGGTTACTTGCTGTACAACCCTTATATTAGTGCTCACTCATCTATGGTATCTACATGATCAATTGAGGAAATTTGTTCTAAAATAGCTCGAATTTCGGTTCATAATGCTTTCTATAGTTTTATTAGATTGACATGCATGCTTTTACTTTAATGGTTGTTGGTGCTGTCTTTTTCTGCAGGTGACTGTAAATTCTGGGGGAGTTGTTTTCTTTGCTTTGTTCAACAATCCAGAGGATAGTGCTCTTCTACCAAGGGAAATAGCAGCAGTTATAAAGATAACGTCTTCAAGGCTGACCACACTTTCAGAATGCTTGGGCTATGAGTTCGCTAGATGGCTTGGAGTGCAAACCCCTCAAGTGTGTGTTTTTACTTTTCGTGCTTGGTTTATTTTCTGTTAATGCAATGTCTACTTCAATCTTGGAAATTTTCAGGCTAGAGTCGTCCAGAACTTCAACCCTGAATGGCAAATTATCAAAGATGCAGCAGAAAATGCATGTAATGGTGCTGCTTTAGTTGGTGATGAAGTTGGTGAAATGACATGCTCAGAGCTGTTGGAAGCTCTAGAAATGAGTCGCTGTATACTGCTGATGAAGTGAGATTTGTACCTGCCCTTATTCATGAACTGTTTTTTATATGAAAGATTAATTGCTTTATCATAATCTAATTGTTGCTTCATTATTTAGTTATGTTCATGGGTCACCTCTTCTCAAGAATTCACAAGCATTTGATTCACTGGAAGCTGCCGAAAATACTGCTACTGCACTTGGTAGGATACTACTATTGGATCTTATTATTAGAAATGAGGACAGACTCCCTTGTCATCAGCTTGGGTGGCGTGGCAACCCTGGAAATCTACTGTTTGTGGATAAAACAGCTTCAGCAAAATTGGATGCACTTGACGCAATCAGTGGTCTTTCTTCCAAAAGATATAACCCAGCTGTTGTCAAATCTTTGCAGAAAAATCGGAAAGCAGGCTCCATAAGCAGACGAAAATATTTATATCAGAACTCTGTTGAATTGAATGAAATGAGTCACATATCCACTGGGGAACAAGCAAACAATGTAGATCAACACGCTGACTTTCGTATTGTGGCTATTGATACGGGGGTTCCTCGCAGACCTCCAGCAGGCAAACGTGTAAAAGATCAAGAGCAATACCCAAGGTTGGTTGAGCTTTTGCTTAATAGTTTAGAGTATTCTTCCAACCTATTACACGAAATATCTGGTGGTAAACTGGGATTTTCTGCATCAGAAGAAGCTGATATCCTATTACCTTGTTCATCAACTTTTTATTCTCTTTCTTATAATGACATGATGAAAGTTGTTCACAAATTTAGAAGCGGATTTCGTGATGCCCTGATGGACATGCAAAGCTTTTATTTATTTCTCCTTACACTTAATCAGAAATTAGATGGGCTTTTTCGGATTTTCTTGTCAATTGTAAATAGAAACTCTGAAGATGTTGACAAGGATGAGTCTCGGAATTATTGCTCTCCACGTTCAGCAGATTTTGGCATTAGCAATTCCCTCTGTAAGGAGCGATCTGCTAATGAGAGTCGTGCAGAGTCTAGTGATTCAGAAACTCGTAGAAACACTCCAAAGTCTTCACCCCGAGGGGAACCGGAACATTGTGGAAGCCCTGACTCCACATCCTCTGGTTCTAGAGGAAATTGGAGTGGTAAGTATTTCAAAGGAAGTGAGCAGTCCCATAGATTGCGCTTGACAATGAAGCTTCGTGATCTTCACAAGTTTGTGAAGGTAAAAGAAAATTTCCCAACTAGAATTGAATAGAATCTGCTCAGTTCTATTGATTATATAATTTCAAGACATTAATGTTGCATAATAAATGATTTAAGTTCATGAATTTACCCGAGACCCTTATGTTGCATTGTGTATATTTAAGTTCATGAATTTACTGAATATCTTCTACAATTTAACACGTTATTTGTACATCATCCTTTATCATGCAGGCTGATGTTGAATTTAACAAGGATTTGGAACAATGGATTGAGATGCTGAAAATAGACGTTGTTAAATTTTGCCAGGAAAATAATTTCAATACTGGCTTCCTTGATGGGAATGATAGTAATATTGCCATTGATGCATATGAGTTGAAGGTAATGTCCACTTGCTTTTATTTATATAACAACTGTAGTCCAACAACTATTTTCCAAGTCATTATTTTATCCTTCAAATTTAGAGAAGCCATATTGTTGTCCCCAAACTATTTCAAAAGGAAACGCTTTATTCCTACTTGTTAATTAGGATTTTAAAATAATGACAACCAAAATAACCTAACAGCCCACTTTAATTCTATTTTATTTTATTTTTTTTGTTGAGTTTTAGTTGGTTCTGTTATACCCCCTGCATTCATGGCCCATTATGTACTGCAAGTTTTATTGATTGAATTTTGATTTTGCAGCAGTTGAATTACTAAATTATAATTTATAATCTCTTAAGAGAATATTGTTGTCAAGAGCTTATGTAGGTTCGACTTGAGCATATATTGGATAGGATAGCCTTGATCTCTGATGCTATGAATACAGAGCGGCCGTCTCAGGTCACAGATAATCTGTTTATTGGTGGGGCATTGGCTGCAAAGTCTATGCATACTTTACAGTACTTGGGCATCACACACATCCTTTGCCTGTGCCTAAATGAAATTGGACAATCAGATTCTCAACATCCTGAATTTTTTGAATACAAAAACTTCTCTGTAAGTATTTCTTCCTCCATTTCCTTCTCAGCTAATTTAGGTTCTTGAATTTTGTATGACTAGAACAAGGCTGACCTTTCTTATTTATTTTAAACAAATGGTGCTATGGTTGCACAATAGTAGAGAGACCATTCATTTATACTCTTTTTATCAACTTTAACTAAAAAAAATGAATACAGATAAGCGACAGTGATGAAGAAGACATCAGCAGCCTTTTTGTTGAGGCCTGTGATTTCATTGCCACTGTTGTTAATTCGGGTGGAAAGGTGCTAGTTCATTGTTTCGAAGGAAAAAGCCGAAGCGCGACAATAATTCTTGCCTTCTTAATGATGAGAAAGTAGGTGGAGGTTGTTATGTAATATTTAGATCTTAGACGTCTTTTGCAATCTTCTTCCTCTGATAAATTCTAATTTTCTTGGTTTTCAGTGGTCTCACATTATCAGAATCATGGAATATGCTGAGGAAGAAGCATCGGCGAGCGCAACCAAATGATGGCTTCGCCAAGGCATTGCTCAATCTCGATCTGAGGCTTCATGGAAAGGTTTCCATGGATTGGCAGCACAAGAAGCCTGTAATGAAGGTTTGCCCAATTTGTGGGAAGAATGCAGGGCTGAGCACCAGTTCACTTAAGCTTCACTTGCAAAAGTCTCATAAGAGGGTCTCTTTAGGAAGTGTGGACAGTGGCTTGACCATCGAGACTCTGAAGGTTTTTGAAGAACTTAAGATCAGCCCTTCAGTCAACAACAGCCCTATTCACAGCAAGTCTCGTTCACTTTCACATAAATTTTGATTCTTACATGGCCAAGTTTAAAAAGGGTGGGATAGGTTAATGATGAAGATAATTCTTAGCAGTTTATTTGTTGCTTTCTTTGGGAAGTGTGGACAGTGGCTTGATCATGGAGACTCTGAAGGTTTTTTGATATTGTAAATGGGATGGTGTTGTAAGTTTACAAAGCATGTATGTATTCCTTGATGTGTCATTCATCTTAAAATTTGATGAATGCTGTTTAACTCCCTTCTTTGTATGTAATAGATGCATTAGCCACATTTAAGGCTCAACGAGTTATTGCATGTCTTACTTTTTTTTTAAAGTATCTTCTCTGTTTCTTGAATATCTCTTTACTTGAAAGGCCTTTTAGAAGTTCTGGTTGAATTCATTAAAGAGGATTTAGGCCGGAGAAGATCAAGTTTTCATCTATTACATTAAAATTCATTATATATATATATATATATATATATATATATATATATATATATATATATATATATATATATATATAATCAGGCTTCGTGTGAGATGGCTTTCTTACTGCTTCTTAAAGTAGCTTTTTAGTACAAAAATTAAAATTTTTTATTAAAATACTGCTTCAAGTAGTAAGATAGTCGTCCCAAACGAAACCTTTATCTCTTCATTATCACTCTTTTATAATCATGTTTATTTAAAGTTTGTATAGGTCAAGAAATTTTTTTTAGGGATTTTTAAGTTAATTAAGATTTCGTTTGGGATGATTTTTTTACTGCTGCTTAGAGCAGCTTTCTAGTATAAAAATATTAATTTTTATATTAGAAAGTTGTTTGAATAAACAATAAAAAAGCTGTCCCAAATAAAGTTTAAGACAAACTAACACATATTATTTATATTACTATTATAAGTGTATTTGAGTTTCCACCCTCCTAAAATCATGATCGATCATTTTAAATATCAAATTAAATTATAAACCTTTGAAAATTAAAATTTTGTTTTTTCAATTAAATTAAGGCTTTGTTTGATTGTGGACGCCTTTTTTTCTTTTTAAACGGCGGTTTTAAAAACGAGAAAGCAAAAATTTTTTCCTTCTCACAACGTACCTTATATAGAGGTTTAGAAAACTCCTTTTTACAGAAGTTATATAGAGGTTTAGAAAACTCCTTTTTACAGAAGTTATCTAAACAAATATAAAACAGTAGCGGTAATGCCAATTCCAAACCAAAAACTCCGTTTTATGCCAAACCAAACGGAGCCTAAATCTTTTCGTGAAGAAGAATTATTTGCCCTCTCCTCGTGTCTGATCGAAAGCAGCTTGGACTTTGCGTGAATACTTCATCTTCTGTGCCCATTACCCTTCGTCTTCTCGTCCTGTCGGATTGGAAGCCGCTCGGAGTTCATGTGACCTCGAGCGTTTCATAAGCCGAATGGTTCTCTAATAAAAATAACCTTTGTCGAACACAGTCTTTCACACGAACGCATCTCCTGTTTTGCAATTCTCCCTCTCGCCGAACAGTTGTTCCGCTCATCTCTCTCTCGTCAAACGTAACAACTCATCCATCTTCATCTTACGGAACCCATCACCCTACCAGTCACATCAAAGACTCCATCGCATTTCATGTAAGCTCATCGCATCATTACGGAATTTTTCAAAACTCTTTCACAATCGATTGATTTGTTCTCTCCCATGACAGTCCTATGCAATCTTTCGCTTTCTCCAGTGGCGGTCTATTGGAACTTGTCGCTAATCAGTTGCAACTCTTCTTCAGAGGTCATCTAGGGTTCTGACTGCTTTCATAAATGAAATAATGCATCTGATTTGAGATTTTCTATGTTTTGAAGAACATGACATGATTTTGCATTCGCTAATTTTGTATTTGAATGAGCAGCATTCCCGAAGTGGCTCTACATTCACTAATTTTGCATTAGAATGAGCACCAAGTGGTTTTGCATTTGCTATTCTTCTTTTCATTTATTAATTTAGTATCTATGTTTTGGAACTGATTTTTCTATTCTCCAATCTTCTTTTTATTCATTAATTTAGTTTCTATGTTTTGGTTCATTCAATCTGTTAATTGGTTGAATGATTGTGTTGATCCATTTGAGTTGTTTGAATTTGATTGCTAGTTAAATGCTTGTATGAATATATTCTTGCCGAATTAAAATCTCTAAATAATGCTTAAGTTTTCTATGATATAAAAATTATAAAATCTCCACTTAATATAAGCAAGTATATGTATCGAATCAAGTAATATAGTGATAGAGTAGAGTATCGATCCCATGATGAATTATATTTACTTGCACTTAACTAGTATATATTAAGGGTGCAAACGAGTCGAGTCTAGCTCGAGCCAGGGTTGTTCGAGTTGAGCTCGACTATCTAATATCGAGCTCGAGCTCGACTGGTCTAGCTTCATGTCGAGCTTGACTCGTTGAGCCTGTTACCGAGTCGAGTCAGAGCCGGCTCGCGAGTCAGCTTGACTCGGTTGCACCCCTAGTATATATAAATTTCAAATTCAAGACTTTTTTGTTCATAGCTAAAGCTCCTATAAGACATCAAGATGAGCTATATCGAAAGCCAAGAAAATCAAATAAAATTTCAATGTAAGCGCAACTCATTGCATTTTTACTGTTCACAGAGATAAAACGGAACGATTCTTCCGTCCGGTGTCTGCACCGAATAATTCATCCACCTTGTGCTAGCTGCTCTTCTGCCTATGTCCTTGAAGCCACCTCGACTTTTTTTTTTCTGGCAAGTCCGCAACTTTTTCCTTATCACAAATTATGACGTCCACTCTGTCACTTGGGCAGATGGTAGACCAGCGCCTCTCCTAAGTGCAATGAAGACCACTAATTTAGGCCACAAGCATTATTGATCACCCGTAAAGACCCTGTCCAGGTTAACTTTTTCCTTATCAACGTATACATAAGTTCTCAACTTTTTTCATATCTGCATCTCTATTTTTTTTTTTTTTTTGACTTTAAGATGATAAAGAGAGTATAAATGAATGGGCTCTACTATTGTGCAACTATAGCAACATTTGTTTAAAATAAATGGAAAAACTTACCTTGTTCTAGTGGTACAGAATTTGGGAACCTAACTTTGAGAATAAAGCTAAGAATTCGTTTGAGTCAGCTTTTGGTCACTTATTTTTAAGAAATTTTTATGCTAGAAAGTTACTGTAAAGAGTAGCAAGAAAATTATCTCAAATAAAATCTAAATTAGATGAGAAGAAAACCGAGGAAGAAACATTGACATCATCAAGGTTTCATGTCTACATGATATCTCGTGAACATCGAATTCTATTATGAACAAAATGCTTAGAAATATAAATACTATGTTAGTTTAATGAGCTATGTCAAGTTGAATGATTTATTAATAAGGGCATCTCCAATGGAACGACAAACAACCATTTGCCGTTCTTCCGTCGCTCCAACCGAGCGACAGTTTTGACGCTATTTCGTCGCGGGTGAACAGTGCGACCCCAATATTGACGTCGCATTGTTCACCCGCTATTTATTTATTTTTTTAATCTAAAATTAATTATTAGTTTTAAATATTGAAGTTTAGAAATTTTTTATTAATAATTAAGAAATAATAAATCAGAATTATCTAAATTTTTAGAAATTTAAATATTTTTACACCCTTGTATTGTTATTGTTCCTAGTTATGTATTCTAATGTAATTTTTGTTTTATTAACTAAATATTTGTTTATTTAGGACATATTAGTATTTCAAATTATTTTATGAAGCAAAAAATATTTTTTAATAATTATAATAGATTTAATTCAAAAATTTGATATATAAAATTTATGATTAAAAATATATAAAATGAACTAAGAGAGAATATATTAGGAATATCCTTTTTGTGGTGTTGAAAAATGGAGTTCGGTTTGAGACAGGTTACTGCATTTTGGTGTATTACTGCATTTTGGAGTGAAAAATGAGTTTTTCGGTTGGAGATGGCCTAAGGCAATGTGAATGATATGACTCTAGAAAATTCGTATGAACTGTACAAATCTTAAGGCAATTCTTGAATTAGAAAATTTTAAATTAAAATCATGATCATCTGAACTCTAAATTTGACGTGCTTGTAGTCGAATCGAGTTACTCGACGAGATGAATCTAACAAGCCCAAGATCACTCAATTTTGACATCATTAAGACACTTAAATATTGAAAAAAATACTTCATTATTAAAGGAATCGATATGGTTCGTAAGATAAAGTATTTTGGATTCTTATTCATATTACCAAAATGCCCATAAAAAAGCCTATAAATATAGCCCATTCTTCACATGAGATGGGGCAAAAATAAGATAACTAGAGAGCTCTCTTGCATTTTGCAGCTATTGACATCAACGACCATCACTAGCTATTGCCGCTAACAACCACTATCGCCGTCGGTGATCACTGCCAGTAATCATCGCTATCTTCAAACGCTTGTCAAAATTTAACCTTTTGTTTTGTTTTAATTGTCATTTGTGGACACCATAGTTCTATAATCCTTATAAGAAAAATCAAGCCCTTTTATTGGTGTTAGCTGTAAATCTATGGACACTTGATTTCTTTAATCCCCCTTAGAAAAAACAAAGTTATATGACTTGGATGAAGATAGTTGTATGACTTTAAGGAAGAGAGTTGCATAACTTTAAGTAAAAGATTTACATAAATTTTAATAATAAATAAATAAATAATAATAGTAATAATAATAATAGAACTTAATATAATATCGTTTGAAAAAAAAAAAGAAAAATTCTCTTGAAAAGATCTTAGAAAAAAAAAAAGAAGAATAAAAATTTTCAGAATCATTTTTTATTATATTATAAAAAATAATGTTGGTGTACATTTATTCTTTTATCTGTAACTTACATGAAAATACATCAAATATATATTAATTTTATATAAAGAAAAAGTTTTTATTGCTCATTCTTTAATGAGAGTAAATAGATGGGGATATTATTAGTAGAATTCAAGTTGGATGGTGGAAGTGGAGGAATGCATCGCTTGTTGTGTGATAGAAAAGTCTCTCTTAAATTTAAGAGAAAATTCTATAAGATGGTAGTGAGACCTGCAATGCTTTATGGTGCAGAATGTTGGCCATTAAAAAAGAAGCATAATATTAAGTTAAGTGTTGCAGAGATGAGGATGCTCAAGTGGATGAGTGGTTTTACTCTTAGAGACAAGATACAAAATGAGCATATACGTGAAAAGGTTGGAGTAGCTCCAATAGAAGGTAAGATTAAAGAGAGTCACTTTAGATGGTTTGGTCATATAAAATGACGGCCTTCCGATGACCCGGTTAGGAAAATAGATGTATTAGATTTGACTTACGTTAAGAAAGGTAGAGATAGACCTAAAAAGATTTGGTTAGAAATTATTAGAAATGGCCTTTCTTTATTAGATTTAAATGAGAATTTGATTCTTAATAGGGCATAATGGAGAAAAAAGGATTCATGTAGCCGACCGCATTTAGTGGGATAAAATCTTGTTGTTGTTGTTGCTATATATTCTTTAATGAGAGTGATCATTTAGTATGAAGAATAGTTACAAAGGTACAAATGCAACTAAACACAATATAGATATCAATGCTCATAAGCTGCAATAAAAAATAGCAAAGCTCAAAAAGAAAAAGGAACTCCCATAATGAAATTGAAATAGAATCCAAAAACTAAAAAAATTTGGACTCAAAATTTGCAAAAAAGAAACAATATTTTCCAACATTATAATGTATTATTATTCTCTTTTAGAACTCTAAAATCAGTAAATATTGAACACCATCTGTATTACGTTATAAAAAAATAAGTATTGTTGATGCACATTACACTTATATTTTTTGTACTAATTAAGGTAATTTTCCTTAAGATAAATATTATTTTCTTGCAAGAAGAATCATCACAGAGAAGAGAAAAATCCCTCACAGTCCCTTCGGAGCCATAAGGAGCTTCGTAAAAGAAATTGTTATATTCAGCAAGTTCTTCGCCCCATCATTCCTTCTCCTAATCTCAGCCGTCGCCACCGCACCGCACCCTTTCTCGCAAGAAATCACATCCGCCATTGCCGCATTCAGCCAGATCATCGCATCCTTATCAGCCTCATCATCAATGGCCGCCGTCGTCACGTCGAGCTGCTCGGCGACATCAACATACAGATCTGTACAATCGGCGACGCATTGATAGAGCATTGGATCAACGGCGGCGGAGGCTGCGGCGTCCGTCTGTTGGGCGGAGAGATAAGCGGCGGTTTGGGAGGCGTTATTGGCGGCAATGCGGACGGCGATGATGGAGAGTAGGCGGAGGTCGGCGTTGGCAGACGGCGGTTCGGCGGAGAGGGAGGAGATGCAGAGTTTTTGTAGATTGGATGCGGTTTGGCTGCAGGCTCTGTGGATGAGGGAGGGGATGGCCGGGTGGGTGGATGCGGCGGCGGCGGCGGCGGAGGAGATGAGGAGGGTGATGAGGAAGGCGAGGGTGGAGCATGAAGCCATTAAGGTTTTGAGGTGGCGAACGAGGAAGGAGGGAGGATTCATTAGAGGAAAAGGGGATTTGTTAGGACTTGGTGGTTATTGAGGGATTGGGATGTCGTGGGGGAGAGAGTTTAGCGTTGTGGGTGGAAGAAAGATGGCGGAGACCACGTCTACGGCTTGCTGCGGCAGTTGGGCGCCACCGATTGCCTCCATTCTTGGTCATTGACGTTGTTACTAAAATAGTAAAATCCAATGCTGACCACTTGCACACGTACAACCATCAGCTATTGCAACTGCCAGTTGCAATTGCATATTTGCATGTCGCCTGCAATAGCCACCTCCGATCTCCGCCACTGCTCAACCACCACGATGGCCAACCATTGTCGTCCAGTTCTAAATTTATTTTCCTTCAAAGTTCAAATCATATAAAAAAATGATATTGCATATATTTAATTTAGGGCATTTTATATAAAGAAGTCTGTTTTAAATTTAAATTAGTTTAAGGAACATGTTAACAAAAAAATTTAAATAGGAGCAAATACGGAATTTAATTATATGGTTTCAATAGAAACCACAACTTCATTATCCAGAGAATCATGTGCATGTCAGTAACAGTCTCTAGCCAACATCAATGAAGCTAATTTTTACTTGTCTTTTACACACATATTATTATCACATTAATATAATAGTAATAACAATCAAGTATTACCCAATCATACACCCATTTTCATTCTCAATGCCTATATTAACAATCCAATTATTTATTCAATCTAAATCGTACAAAATACAATAACTTCTATTATACCCGGTTAAAGTAAAAAAATTAATTAGTCAAAAAGTCCATAATGCTCGGTATTATAACATCTAAAAATTTATAGATAGAAGTTTGTTAGAACTGAGAAAAATACAATAAAATTAGTTCTGAGGAGAATCAAATGGTCAAACGCAAAATCTTTGAAAACAGAAGCAAGGAATAAGTTACCTACCTTAATTGCATAATTTTTGTAGAAGCAGCGAAGTGATTCGGCTTCAAAATTCAACTTTTTTCCCTTTCTCTCCCCTGTTTTCCTTTACCTTTCCCTCTTTTCTTGTTCAGCAAGCCGACGGTGCAAGTGAGGGGTGAGACGAGTAAGTGGAGAATAATTATTTGAAAATAATTTTAGTGGCCTAGCACTGTAATGCTACATGCCGACTCCAAAATTACTATAGAACAGATGTTTCAATGCCATAGCGGCTATTCCAGACGCCACTGAAATTCAGACCCCAGTGCCTCGGCGCTCAAAGGTGCAACGCCGTTGCATTGTAATTCAAACAAGAATTCATTTTGTTAATATATTTCAAGATTTTGAGTTGTTACATACCTAACATGTGACTCTATCGTAGTGATCAATCTCATACAAGCATCAGGCTTAGCTAAAAGAAAGCACCTCTCCACGAGACCCTTGGCTCATCTTATTGTGACTATCCAACTTGAGGCCTCTCCCTTCCACAATAACATCTCACTCTTCTCTCTCTTCTCAGGCGATCTGAGATCTCTTGCATAAGTCACCAACAACATTAGTGTCACAACTCAACCGGACCAGGACAGGTCCTATCGTGTTGAGCTGTGACAGGTAAATCCCAAGATATAGTTTTGAAATATTTCAAATTCTCTTCCAAAATGTATTTTAAATAAATTACAGACTACATAGCTATTAAAATATTCAAATACTAAAAATAAACTCATGCACAAGATTTCTTTCATTTCATTAAAATGTATCTACATTATAGTACATAGTTACATGCTGAAGCTATAAAACTGAATAATAAACTAGTTATAATAGTACAAAAATTAAAACAGAGAAATACATATAACCTCAAATTTGATCTTGAACTGCTAATCAACAATCTCTTTCCCCTCCCAAGTTCCTGAAAATCACAAGCAAACTACAGTGAGCTACAACAGCTCAACAGACCATTCAAGCCAATCTAAAATTTTAAATTCTTTTATTAAATATTTTTTTAAATATTTAAAAGTAGTTAAATGTAGTCTAATAAATCACTGTATTGAGAAATATAATAGAAGCATAACACTTGTCCAATTATTTAAATAACCATACTGAGCAGATAAATAAATTATAATTCATGTTATAGAGCAGTTCATATTACATTTCATCGATATAGATAAAATCTCAAAGGATTCTGACCCCTTATGACTCCATTTTTCTGTTTATAGCACCAGAATATGGCTTATAACTACTAGAATGTATCTTATATGCACCAGATTATTTCTTGACACAAACAAAACCTTAAAGAATTTTGTCCATTTATGACTCCAAACAGATATAATTTAATCACATATGCACATATATCATTACATAATAGCTGTTAAAGAGTAATTGAGCATGTGTCAAAATTATACAGTTTTCTAGATCTATAATGGCATGCAACAAAAAATCCTACTAGACAAAAATACACATTTTCATAAAATAATCAAATTATCATGAATTGTGTAAAATAGTACTTTAAGATTTTTATTATACTACAACACTATTTTTCAGAGTTCATATAATTTTTTATTCAATAAAAACTCCACAAATTTTAAAATTCTAATTGTAAAATTTTCAGAAAATATATATTCAAAATGTGTATAATTGTAATATCTATAACATATAAAAAGTTAGGCGGTGAAGTTTAACAGTGCAAAATTATCCATGTTTTTTGCTAATGAAAAAAGAAAATTGATTAAAAAAATAGATAAAAATTTTATTTTTTTAAAAATTGAGATAGACGTAATGTGACCCACCTCGATCTGGAAAATATTCTGAACTAGGCCGACGACTAAAAACGACAAAAAATGGCTAAAAATCCTTTTTTTCTCCTCAAATCCTCTTCTTGCAGCTTTTTTTCATTCAGGTCAGAACATGTCAATCCAGATACTGAACCTGCAGCTCTCACAATCAGTAAGTTTGCTGATAGTAATTCCCCTCATCTCAACACTCACCCAAGCCAATTCACTTGCTCGGCACTATTGAGTGAACCCAAGCTAGACTAGCTGGAGGCCTTTCAACTTCACCATTTCTCAGCCAATCAGAGGATGACATATGTCTAGAGTAGTTTATGTAGCTTCATATGTATTATGTGTAGTATTGTATTTTTCCCCTTTTTGTGTAACATTTTTTGTATCCCTCAAAAACCTTATAAATAAGAGGTGATGAGGAACATATTGGACTTTTACTTTTTACTTGATTATAGTGTATCATGTGCTAGTGTGAGATTTATAGTTTTCTTGAACATTCTGTATATTTCTCTCTCTCTAACTCTATTCTCCATTCTTCATTCTCACACATGTGCCAGCTCAATCACTCATCAGGTTAGTCTGCTAGTAAGGTCAGGTGTCATCCATATACAAGTATGTATTCAACACAAGTCAAGTCAGCCCAGTTCAAATTGAATCTAATATTATTTTCTTGATCCCATCTCAAGAGAACTCACTTGTCACTAGTCAACAAATGAAAGCAGGCAACAATAATCTATGATCTCATTCCAAGCACATGTCTATGGTTTATGGTCTCATCCTAAGCAAGTAAGTACGACCTATCAAGTCAAACCTAGCAAATGCAATTTATAAGATTGACTCCAGCAACTACTTAAGTGGGTGACTTTTTCATATAAAAAACAATTGATTGACTTTTTGATTATTTGTCCATTAATAAATGCCAAGTGATTGACTTCATATGAGTTTAATAGATAACTTTATCAAGTTAAACATTCTAGTTATGCTGCATACTTTATGCAGTTTTGTTTTTCTTATTTATTGTTTAGTTATGCATGAAATCAATTCTATGATAATCAAACCTTAACTCTAGCGACTACTTATATATACTAGTTTTAAATGCACGTGCACATGGTGCACATGAATAAAAATTTAAAAATAAAAAATATATAACAAAAATAGAAAAAAAAATTATGATATGCATTATCAAAGATATAGAATTCTATATCAATGCAATCTATGGGAGCAATACCACCCATAATTACATGAGGGATCTTAAATCTATGGGAGCAAACTCGAGCTAGGAGTAGCTCATTAACATTGTTCCAAATGAATAGACCTGTTTGGTAAATGGAAACTACCCAAACACACTCACTTATAAGGAGAATAGTAGGCAGGTAGACGACAGTGAAAATTTGAGATTGGAATAATTGGATTACTGAGCAAAATACTTGAACTGTAACAAAAGAAAGGAACATAAATTGTATTTTTTATAGAGCCGCTGATGAGAATAATCCTAGCAAAACTCAAATCATATGAAAGGAAATAGGAACACCATTTAGAAGCAATCAGACTATATCAGAAGTATAAGAGGAAAATATTAACATATAAGAAGAAAAGAATCATAAATAATTGTATAGAGTTACTAAATTCTCATGTCCTTGTGTGATCAAAAGCATCTAAATAAAGGGATGCTCTCTAATAAATGTGTAACCTGTTTAAAATGTCTTTAGAAAAACTAAGAAACATTACCTCAAAATTCAAATCATAATAGTATATTTAATAAAAAAAATGTAATTATGTTCTCAATCATGAATAGCAGCATAAAACCCTCATCTATGCACATGAAGAACTTGTACAATACTAAAACTCAAACATAACTGAGTAATCTCAATCAAAGAAAGTTTTAATCTATCCTAGCTACCTTATTCTAAGTCAGATCATCACCAGAGCAGGGAGTTCTGCAAGTAATAAGCATAAAAAGGCCAATCAGGTCAGTATAAAATTATAAGAATTAAAGAGAAGAAAAATAATATTGGATGATTGAGCCACTGACATCACTTCCACCAATGAATTATCATTACAATTTTTGGGCGAAGATGATAATGATGAAATATTTGATATGCTGATACCTAAGTTCACACAATCTCCACCAATGGACCCTGCATTTTTAGTAAATTAAGTTCAAGTAGTAATGCTATTTTTTTTGAAGTATTTGTGTGAACTTGGATTAATTTAATATTAACATATATCATTCAATCTTAGATTAATTTCATATTATTAAAACTATATCTATATAAAATCAAGAAAATAAAGCAAAAAAGAAAGTACAATACAAATACTATGAATTTCTAATAAATGCTAACATTCATACAGCAACCTCATAAATTTAAAAACCCTCATCTATGCACATGGAGATATATTTTATCTTCTAATAATATTAATTTATAATTATTAATATAACATTCACTGAAATTATCTCTCTTACTTTTTGAGTTAGCTTCAAAAAATATATTATCTTGACAAGGAAATGGGGAATTGCAGTCTGGTGTGCCAAATCATGAGACCTTTATCGAGGCTAGTGCCCCACTTAGCATGCATTAGTGTGCTATTGCTTATTTAATTTTTAGTTATTAAAATTGTAATAGATTAATTGTCTAACTATTTGTTTTCTATATTTATTTTCTTCTTATTCTTCAGTCATTTGAAAAAAAGAAATAACCCTAGAAAACTCAGAAATTATAATATCCAAAATTTCAAAATATAAGTGTATAATTTTAGGCATAGTAGAGCTCTGTATTTACTTTGATTATATTTGATATTACTTAAGGTACATTACATGCTTCCTATTATTAAGTGTGGAGTTTGATATGCTCAAGTATTAGGAGAGTAAATAGATTTCTTTCCTTCTGTTATACTCTAATTTGACTATTTAGGGGGCAATTGGGGTGTGACAGAAATACTCAGGCCCTAGACAACTCAGGAATAAGGGTGGTTGGGCAAAGAAGGGCGGTTCGGCTAAGTCGATGTGCGCACAACTCAGAAAGACTAAGGCTTTGTGTGGCACAACTTTTGGAAACTGATTTTTTGTTGATTTCAAAACATTTTTGTACTAAAAAGGAGTAAGAAAGCTGTCCCAAATAAAGCATCGGTAATATGATAAGCTATTAATAAAAAGATTAACCGTTTTGCACCTAAGATTAAACCAAATAGCCCCTTAATGTTTCTAATTGCTTCCAAGGTGATAGCCAACTCTTGTTTTGTTGACGTAGGTGATTTTGAATGTAATTTGCCAAAATGTAATGAAAGTACCAAGGCAATAGTACTGCCATATTACAATCCAAAAATGCAACATGATCAATCATTATCAATGATATAAATATTCCACAGAACTAATTGCCATTACAATCAGAATAAATTTCTTGATTCACAAATGATATGTATTCTTCCTTATTCCCCTATATATACAAATCAAACCCCAACTCCCTACTTTCAAATTCACCTAAAATAACATTTTCATAGTCTAAAACTCTCAAGCAGGAATCCTGAGCTCCAAAAGAATTATGGGGATGGCAATGAAGTGTAGAAAAGTGGGTTCTTTTGGGAGGAGAAGTGTTCCGTCAACAACAAATAATAGAGAAATTGCAAGTAGAGGTCATATCTTTGTTTATAGTGTTGATGTAAAGCGATTTATGATTCCTCTTACTTATCAGATGGAATCGATTGTTAGAAAATTATTTTGGATGTCTGAAAATGAATTTGGATTACAGTCTGATGGACCAATCTTGTTGCCTTATGATGCTCCAACTATGGAATATATCTTATATTTGTTTTGTCTTTGCAATTAGTTATGTTAGAGCTTCTGTTGGACAGCTTATATGGATTCTGTAAATTTTGTTTTGGTATATTTGAATCATATATACTGAAGAGAATTCTAGAAAATATTGTTCAATAATTGTTCTCCAAATAACCTAGATTGTCATATAAATTTCTATATTCCCTTTAAGAAAATTGAACTTAATCAAAGATTATGTCAAAGAATAATATCCAAAATGAAGGCTTGATCTATTGATTGGAAGATGACTTATATAAAGTAATCAAACATTCAAGGATTTTAATATATGTGTAGAAATATGTTTGAAAATTTCAACGATTATAGCGTAACATGAGGCATGATCTATAACATCTTATCTACTATGTGATTAATTCGAAGTCTTAATCTAACTTGATAAAATGATAACTTGAGGATAGTTTAGACAAGAACTACCAAATGCAAACTACCAATTGAGTTATCTCAAGGTAAATTATTAAAAAAAAAAAAATAGCATTGGGTAATAGCACTGTAAACTAAGAAAACCTCCCGAAGAAGCAATAGAATATTAGAGATTTAAAAATTTTACAATGATCTGTTCGTGCTTATGTTTAGAATGCAACATTTGTGATATATAAGTTTTAAATTTCGTCTGAAGTGAATTAATAAAGTATAATATATCAATATTAAGTAATTATATGGTTTGGCAAATGACAAATAGTTTATAATAATAAATTTACCTTGAATGATGAGTTGGGCAAGAGGAATTTCGACAAACAACAGGGATCAGTGAGCAGGCCCAAACCGTGCGTTGGAGGCAATGGACAGGGGATGCTGCATTATAGAATATTAGGTACACAAAGTGAAAAAGAGAAATCTCAATCCATTAATAAAAATAGCATAAAATATGTTATCTCAATTGTTTAAGTGTTTGCTTTCTACATTTATTTTCTTCTTATTCTTAAGTCATTTGCAAAAAAGGAAAAAAAAACAACACAGTGAAATAATATTATAAGCATACCTAAACAGAAAATATTTTATAAGATATGTAACATTGTTATTATTCAATCAATTGGAAACAAGAAAGATATCCATAAAAAATGAAGTAGAGGAAAAGCAATCCACAGGCAGACATAATTTAACTAAGAAAATTTCAAAAGGGTAGTGGAATTGGTACATGCGAAGTGAGTTAAGTAGGATAATTTGAAAAGAAACTTAGAAATGAAGAACAGGAAAAGACAGCAACGAAATGTAGTATAGGAGAAGAACACCGTAGAGAGGAGAAGAATACCGTAGATGAGAAGAAATGGAAAGGAGGAAAAGCAAAGAACTATCTGACAGGAGAAGAAGGAAATATTATTAGGAGATGAACCTTTTCAACTGGATTGATGTTATTATATTCTCTGTATGGGCGTCCAGAAGGTTTGTTGCCATCGATTTGGCCCAAAGTTGAAGCCGATCGGAGAAGAAGACATAGAGATTAACGGCGAGAAGAGAAGAAGGTTTGGAGCTGGCGACGCAGTAATTTACTCCGGTGACAAATCAAAAATCACGAAGAAAAAATATAGGTATGTAAACCAAGAGTATGCTACCATGGGAGAAAGGAGACAGAGAGATGACCGATTTGTCTGATCTCCAATCTAGAGAAAATTGTATTGAAATATTGTCGGGAGCGGGAAACTCTTCCACATTTTGGGCAACTTCCCTTCCTAGAGCCTCTAAAATTTTCTGACATGCAGAAAGTAAAATGGATTGAAAATAAATTTCTTGGGAATGATAACTACCATGTATTTCATTTCCTAGAGGTGCTACATGTTGAGAGATTAGAAGCATTAGAGTATTGGTTTGAGGCAGGAGTAGATGCTGAAGATGGATGTTTGTTTTCTTGGTTAATTGAAGTGGTGGTAAGTTAAGTTGAAAGAGTTGCCCTCGTTCCCTTCTAAGCTCAAGAGCAAGAAGATAGAAGACATTAGGTGGAAGACTTCGAATTGTTGTAGCATTTCAAATCCTATTACCCTTAAAAATTTAGAGGTATCTTGCTGTCAAAAAATCACATCTCTTCCTCGAAATAATGAAATAGAAAGACTCCAAATTTAATGCATCAATTCGAGCTATTTTATATTGATATCAATTGGTAATAAATAGAGGCAATAAGACTCCACGACATTTATATTTGGCCCATTAGTACCAAAATAATAGAATTAGCATACCGCATGAGACACCAATATATGTTTCCTCTTGAACCGCTTTGTATCCAAGATTAGAGCATCATGAGCAAAATTAATAGAAGCAATGCAGCATAACCCACATCATAAGGATACAGACAAAAATTGTTTCTCATTTGCTCATCACTCATCCAAACACAGTTTGACTAATTCAAAGATTTAATCCAACTTGATGAAATGATAAGTTGAGGATAAATCAAACAAAATCTTCCAAAAGCAAACCTCTAATTGACTTATATCAAAGTACGTTATAAAAAATAAAACTTTGGGGAAACCATCAATTGATTTTATTCAAGCTATATTATAAAACAAGAAATCTTTGCGGAATCATAAATGCTTATCAAGGCAAGATTTATCATTTAGAGTTAATATCCTCTGAGGTTGACACATAAATATAGTTTAAATAATCATATTTATAAGTTATGATGGGATATGAGTTATTATGAAGAATGAAAAGAATTCTTCTAAAAATTTGAGAATACTTAAAAAAAATCCAAAAGCAAACCACCAAATGGCTTATTTTAAGGTACATTATAAAACAAGAAAGTTTTGGGGAATAATATCGAACACAAAGAAGAGCTCAAGAAGAAGGAATTTGATAGAAGATTAGAGATGAGAAAAGTATCATATGTTAAGAAGAATGAAAAATGTTATAAGGGATGAGAAAAGTATCATATGCTAATCATTTATGGAAAATAAGGCATTGATTTAAATAATCATATTTATAGTTTAAATGATAATTTGAGCATAATTAAAAAAAATTAGAAAAGCAAACCATCAAATGACTTATTTTAAGGTAAATTATAAAACAAGAAAGCTTTGAGGAGTAATATTGAACACAAAGAAGACCTTACGAAGAAGCAACTTGATAGAAGATTAGAACTTCATGAGAACATTTAATAGAAGCAGTGCAGCATAACACACATCATATCTAAACAGAGAACAAGTTTTTTTCTCATTTGCTCATCCCTTGTACGAACACATTTTGGCATATTTGAAGAATTAAAAAAAATGATGAAATGATAACTAGAGGCTAATTCAATAAAAAAGACCAAAAGCAAAAAAACCAATTGAGTTAATTCAAGCTATATTATAAAAGAAGAAAGGTTTGTGGAATAGCATCGAACACCAATAACACAAAACAAACACAAATAAAATAAAATAAAAAGCATTTACAGATATTTGAATGAAAATAAATAAATTAACTGTAAAAGACATTGCATTTGAGATAATCGATAATGGTTTAGCGAACTTATATGAAATGCGATGGAGTGTTCGAGCGAACTGCTGGGTTGATGGGTTCTACGAAAGGAAGATGAGTGAGAAGTTGTGTTCCGTGAGAGCAATATAACCGTGAAAAACTACTATACATTTTCTTTCTTCTTATGCTTCAGTCAAATGCAAATAGGAAATATCACTATAAGAAATGAAGTAGAGGAAAAGCAATCCCCAGACGCTTTAGTTGTTTGTATATAGAATATAAGATTGGCAAATACTATTTGTTAAGTTAACATTTGATATGGTACAAGAATTTTTTATTTTAATAGGAAAAAAATTTTATTTTAATAGGTGGGAATGGAGCAGCTGGGTCGGGCCTAGAGATGTGGACGAATTTTTGATAAGCTTGCGTTTGAAGGATGAACTGGTAACGCAAGGTGAAGCTGAGGGCTCTTGTGAACAGATGGCCCAAGGGTCCATTCGATCTAGCTGCTGAAGGGAGGAAGGTGTTAAGCTTTGAGCAGGGAAAAAATTGAGGGAAAGGGACTCAGGACTTATTCATGTGGAGCAGGTCGTGAAGAGGAGAGGTCAAGAATGAAAAATTAAATGCGAAAGAGAAGTTTGTTGTATCCGGCAAACCCGATTGACTTGGCCCTCGGTGGTGCTCCTCTAGGGACAAAACGACAATGCCGAAGAAGAAATGAGCTATGTAAAAAAAGAGAATGAGGACATAGAAATGAGACAGAGATTATCAAATCGCAAAACCTAGAAAACTTTGAAATAGGAATTTAGGCCTTAAAAGGGAAGAAAAAAATTTAATTTTTTGAGAGAGGGAATTGCGGAGAAAGGCAGTTTCGGTGAGCGGCCGAGGCATGGAAAAAAAAACTGGGAATAAGGTTAAGAGAAACATAAATTGAAAAACAAACTCACCTTGGGATGTTTGTTGTATCCGGTGAGCAAAACATTCGCGTGTATAGACATTTCTTCACGAGCACATGAAATTTTATGCAAAGGGAATGCACCATTTCGTGTAGGGATACGTTGATACAAAGAAAAAGTAAGGATAATGGTTCGCGAGCAGATGAAGACCTGTCGTTACGAAGTAGAAGGTATAGGAATATAGTTAACAAAATTAACGATGGATATTAAGTTAAGGTTTTTTAACCAATGCTCAGGATGATGTATCGGGAGATTCACAAGTGATACTTTAATATATATAGTGAGATAAATTGTGAGTTTAATTTACATAATTTGTTGTACTAAAATTTATTTTGTAGAAATCTCAAACCTCTCATCCTACAATTCTCTCTCTCTCTCTCTCTCTCTCTCTCTCTCTCTCTCTCTCTCTATTTATTTTCTTAGGTTTCTTCTAATTCAATATTCTCAATATGGTTGAATGTGATTCACAAATAATTCTGAATTCGACGCATCCAGTCTCTTAATTAGATTGAACCTAATTGTTTTCTCAATCTAAAATTAAAAGTCAATAGCAAAGGTGATTTTAAAACTATCACATAGCGAAGCTTACTTGAAATGGTATAACATTGAATTGATGCAGGGCATTCACAGCTCAAAATATTCTAGGTTAGATAAAGGCTATTTTAAAAATAAAAATAAAAAAAAGCCTTCTGACCGTCGATTTTTATGTGAAAGTAGAGGATATTATTTTACTATAAGCATGTCTAATTTGAAGATCATTTGACCATTAAATGAATCTTCAAAGTTTCCATTCATACTTTAAGTCACTGCATGAAAGTCAGCTTTGTGTGGCGGACTTTATGGTGGATTTTCTTTTAGTTGAAAATGGCGGTGGATTTGCGAAGGAAATTTTCGACTATCCTTTTGTGACGGATTTGGCTTATTTTGCGGCTGATTTGGCCGCCGCAAAAAACTGACTTTCATGTAGTAAGTATTTGTTTGGGCTTGGATTGGACTACCTTAGGTACCATTGGGTCCTTCCCATTGAGACATTTAGTTCAACTATGAACTTGCTGAAATTAGAATTTATATATTTTTAAATTTAATTCAAGAAGTTTTTAATTCCAATTTTCCTCAAAATTCGTGCTAAATCATGAGGATTTTTGTTTAATATATCAATAATACAAAGATAATTGTTACATGTTAAAAAATTTGCAGCGACAACAAGGAAGTGTTTAATATTTTAATTTAATACAGAGAAAAACTAGAAGGCCTGATCCTAATTATAATAGTCTATTATATAATTAAAAATATAATAATTCCCTCTTCTATATAATTAAAAAAGATGAGACAATACAAGTAAAAATAATTATATAATTCATTAGAAGGCTTTATTTTCTATATGAATTCTATTACAATAATTAAAATAAATATTTATCCACCCTAACAAAATACAAGCAATAATTTCTTAATTTCTTCACCTCTATAAAAAATGAATTTCACTACATCTCTTACAATACTAACTGAAAATCATAAAACACCAATAAATCACCCCCTATTCCTCAAACCAGCCCGCTCGTATACGGGACGCCCGTCTGCGGCAACCAATTATCACCCAATATAAAGTTGCTCACCGTAAAATTTACTGCCTGCGAACTGTTAGTCAAAACATGGTACCCAGCCCAAGTGACCCGCCCGCTCGTGTTTGAGCCCGGCCCGCTGTTGTCATACTCAGCATAATACAGCGTGCTAAGCGCGAAGTCCCCGTCCCACGGCAACCAGCCCGCCGGGTCAATCAACCCACCCATAAACGCGCTCATTATCACCGTCCTGGAATACTGCTTCCACGGCCGGCCGAGGTAAGTCCGAGTCGAGCCGAGATCGCCGGCGGCGAGGAAATTGCCGCCTTGGATTGAAATTCCGGTGTTCTGGTTGGGGTCGGTTCGGCCTTGAGCGGTGATGGTGTTCTGCTGGCCATCCATGGGGAGTCTAGAGTACATACTGCAGTTCTGGAAGACGACGGCGGAGTTGCCGAAGATGTAGTCGACGGTGCCGTAGATGAGGCATTGGGTGTAGAATTGGCGCATGGAGTGGGCATAGAGAGTGTCTTGGTAGCCCTCGAAGCTGCAGAGGTAGAAGGTGGAGAGGTCGGCGCCGTTTCGGACGGCGACGGCCTGGTGTTTTACGGCGCCGGCGGTGTTTTGGAATGTCATGTTTATTGCTACGAAGCCTTGGCCGACTACAGCTGTAACGGAGAAAAAACAAAAAAATGTGTTGGCATCTCATCTCTTAACGGCTAGGCGTCAGATAGAAGTTAAGATAATGAAATTTATAGAGGATATATTTGAAATTAAAAAAAAAAAGTTATAGTCTGCCTCATAATAATAAAATTTTATTTTTAAATTTTTAACGATTAAATTAATTAGCACCCATAATAATAAATATTTAATTTTATTTTATTTTTAATTATTACTATTTAAATACTTCGACAGATGGTATATAAACTCCCCTTCACGCTTCTTCTATTCAAACGTGATGTTCTTTTCGCCCGCCAGCGCACGAAAAGAATCAACGGCGGACGTTGGAGAAAATAGCTGCTAACTTGCTATGTCAAACGGAACAAATATTGTAATTATTAGTATTTAAAATCAGCACATGCACGTTACAATTGTGCAATATTTTTTTTAATTTTATATAAATAATATACATTAGTGAAAAAATTTGTCAGAATATTCTGATAAAAAAACTAATTAGAATAAAATTTTGCACCTACTAAGAATAATTTTCTTTTTTATTTCCAGTATGTAATTATATTTTTATTTGGCTATTTTTTTTATTGTTCTTTTATTGATTGTTAGAAATTTTGATGGTGAGAGGATAATTATTATAATCAAAATTACTAACCTGTGGTAGCTTTTAGAAAGCATTTGTTCGATTTAAATTAAAAATTTATTTTCCTCACAATGACTTCAAAAATATTTTTATAAAATATTGAAAAAAAATAAAAAATAGACTCTTAAGAGTCCGTTTGAGATTATTATATTTTTTTTATAAAGATGATTATAAAACAATTACAAAGATAATAATTTTTAAAAGTTACTTCTTAGTATAAAAAAAATTAAAAAATAATATAAAAGTAATGGTCAAAGAGAAGTTATAGTTGTCTTTGAAAAGCAACAAAAATAAAAAATGTCTCAAAAGAAACCTAAAGCTCTTAAATTTATCTTTAAATTAGTGTCAATTAAATTGTGGGGGATTTGCATAGATACCATTCTATAACACTCTATTGATATATCTAACACCTAAAATTTTAATATTACATACATGTCACTCATAGTTCACTTTCATATTATGAACTGAAATATGAGTTACATATTTGATATTAAAATAATATAAAATGATATATGTGTATATAATATAGAGTGGTACCTATGTAAATCCCCCATATATTACATTATAATTACTTCTTAAAAATATTCAAGATTAATTATATGTATCATATGTTACTGAAAAGAAAGATGAAATTGTAAACTCACCGAAGGTAGCAGAGTTGAAGGTGGTCCAGCCATCAACGTTGCTATGATTTCCGGTCACAACCGTCTGATTAATCCCGCCGCCGATCATCATAATGTAACGCTTGTTCTTCGGCACGGACACATATTCCTGATACACGCCGGCGCTTACAAGGATCAAATAATAGCCATTGCTGCCATCTGTATTATTAGGCGCTGAAGCCACCGCATCACTAATCGTTGTAAAATTCTGCGTCCCATCTTGGCTCACCACCACAGTTGCGCTGACATGAACAGAGGCGCCGGACGACTGTAACAACCGCCGACCCAACCGGCCCTCAATCATGGCCCGGTCCTTCTCCGACGTCCTTAACGGTAAAGTACCGTCACTGCCGATCTCAACCTGTCAGGAAATTTAATTTTTTTTAGTGTAATATAGTTTAAAAAAAGTTATTAATCTCTAGTATCCGTTGTCATTCAAATTGTCAACGCACCTCATGAAAAAGCAGCTTCCTCTGGCCTTTCACCGGCGGGGGATGAAGCACCTTAGCAGCTAAATGCTTGTTCAATGTCGGCTTCTTGAACTTCCGGTTAGGCACCCAAGCCTTCGTGAACAGCGCGAGTGAGACGCTATAAAGCTTGGTTCCATTCACAATCGAAGGGGTGAGAACGCCGGCCGCTGCATTGGCCTTATCCGCATCTTTCAGGCCATCAAGGCAAGTCTGCTGGTTAGTAAGAAGCGCGGAGAGGAGTGTTTGGAGCTGATCGGCTTGGGGGTCGAGGAGAGTGGATGAGGTAGAGTTAAGCGTGGAGCCGGCGGAGGTGAGGAAGTCGATGTTGAGGCCACCGAGGAGATGGCAGTCATCGAGAGCTCGAGTGGTGGGCTCGGGGAGGGAGGAGCGGCGGGTGAGGTAGTGGTCGATGAGGGAGAGGAATTTGTAGGCGTTGGTAAGGGATTTGGCGAGGGAGAAGCGGCCGTAGGAGGTGAGGGGCTGGGAGCCGGTGGGGGGGAGGACGGTACGGCAGAAGGAGGGGTCAGGTGTGGAGTTGCAGGCGGTAGAAGGGGGAATTGGGGTGGTGGAAGGTGGAGGAGGAGGATAGGAGGGTTGAGCAAAGGTGAGGGCGAGGAAGGATAAGAGGAAGAAGATGAAGAAGGTGGCGTTCATGATGGGATGGGACTATTGGGTGTTTTTTTTAAGGAATTAAAAGAAGTATATTTGATCACGGGTAGAGAAAGTATGGGGGTATTTATTGAGTTGGGTGATGGCAATTTTGTGATATGTTAAATGATTAATCTTAGACTTTTCAAATAAATTTAGACTTGGCCTCTATTCAGATTTTGTAGCAATTGAAATTTGAAAGAGGAAATTAAAATGGAGTTTTTGTCCTTCTTGTAACGAGCTAAGAGGAGGAGAAATTAATATGAATATGTGTGTTAGGTTTTATTTGGGATCATTTTTTATTATTTTTTAAAGTAGAATTTTAGTTAAAAAAATTTAATTTTTATAATAAAATTTTATTTTAAGAAGCAATAAAAAAATCGTCCCAAACGAAGCCTTAACTTGTCTCTATTACTTTTTTGTACACCATAATTTATGGTAATTAAAAAAAATTATAAGAACTTAGTTAATAAAAAATTTAAATAAGCCTTTAATAAATTATTAAGTAAAATTCAGATATATTCTCTATAACTTGTTCACACAGATAAATAATTTGAAAATTTAAAAAAAAATCTAATTGATCAGTTTCGAACATAAAGGTAAATAAATTTTTATTTTAACTAAAAATTTATTTTGAAAATGAAGCATAACTATTTTGAATTGTGAACGAATTAATTTTATTGAACGGCAATTAATATATTCAAAAAACTATTGCATTTATATTCTACTATTTTTCATGAGTCAATTTTTTAAATTGTATTCAAATAAAAAAGTTTTTTATAATAAAATATTATAAGTTAGATTACAGTTTTATTGAATTTTAATACAAATTTTTTTTCTGAAAAATTTTTATTTCTGTAAAGTGGCTGTACGGGTCAACGATGGACTTCAGGAAGCAGGACTCGAATAGCGCGTGGCCGTGGGGCTGCGGAGATTAGAAATTCTGGGCTCCGACGGTCCGACCTGCATCGACAGCCTGGATGGCTTCTTAAAAAAAAAAGGTTCAAATATCCTAATTAAAATTTACTTTATATAAATCTTAATAGTATTAGCTTTCCATTAATAATCTAATATATATATGAGGTCCTTGAATATTCTAAGCGGTGGAGAGATATAAAGTTTAGTATTCTAATTTTATACAAAAATCTAGCACACAAATTGGTAGAAGAGATGTGTGTATCAATCACAAAAAATATCAGAATTTTTACGTGAAAAATTCTGAAAAAAGTAAAAAATCACTGGGCTAGGCCCCATGTTTTCCCCATTTTTAAGATTTTTCACGTAAAAATCTTGGTATCTATTATGAATATTGTATCCTATTCTTTTATTTGTATGGGTGTTAGATTTTCGTACAAAATTAAGATGCTAAACTATATATTTCTCTATTCCCGGATGCAACAATAATAAATCTTAAATGTTTAGCCTAAAATATTATGCCAAATTTTTTTATCAAAATGGTTTTTTTTTTAATTTACTTTGTTATCTCAAATTCTAATTAAATTTGATCAAAACATTCTTAATTAAAACTTTAAAAAAATAAAATATATATATCTCTATTCCAGGATGCAACAATAATAAATCTTAAATTTTTAGCTTAAAATATTATGCCAAATTTTTTTATCAAAACGGGTTTTTTTTTTAATTTACTCTGTTATCTCAAATTCTAATTAAATTTGATCAAAACATTCTTAATTAAAATTAAAAAAATAAATTAATTATGATAAAACTGATCGAATAATATCTCAAACATCTAGCGAACAGCAATTCTTCAACTACACAATAATCCTAAAAACAGCCACGTGGACGGTCAGAGGATTATTATCCACGTGGCAGGTGTTAGTGGTGCTGAATCATTTTTTGGACGGGTGAATGGATCACATGTGAAACGATATTGGCGAGAGTTTTGGAGTCGCAACGTGCTACGTGGCTTTCGTTGTAGATGGAGTACAATTTTGGAACAAGCGTCGGGCCGATGTATTTATTGGACTGTATTCTTCGGCTGAATATTTATTTATTTATTTATAAATATATTGTAAAAATTGAATCTCAAATGAATAGATAATTTATATTTTAAAAATTGTTAAGACTTTGGATTTTTTTTTAATTTATAATTAACTTTGTCGAGGAAAAATTCTTTGACATGCGAATAAAAAATAAAATTATAAAATCGAATATATTTCATTATTTAATTGGATGTAAAAATAAAAAATAAAAAATAACTCAATATTTTACAAAAAATTTAGAATATGATTAAAATTGTTAATGCATTATGAAGAAAATGAAATTATTTCATAATATTTTTATTGAAATTTTAATGTGATGGATCTTAAAGGACTAAATTTTTCTTCATTATGTTATATTATATTATGAAAATTTTGATTGAGTACTAAAATATTGTACTAATTTCATAGTAAAACTTAGCGGCTATGAAATTCATGCTAATTAAAATTTCATCTGAATATTCTAAATTCTTTTCATTAAAATTTCATTTTTGATCAAATTAAGATCAGAATATTTTAATTCTTTCTCTCTTGGTTAATTAATTTATTGATTAATCGCTCTTCAAATGCCAATAGAGTAGTTTATTATTATGTTAATCATGCTAACAACCGGCATTCTAATTGTTTATAAGTTGCAACTTGCTGCAATCATCTGCTGAGCGTTACAGTTTCAGTGAGTTTAATTTATAATTGATCTGTGGCTGTAAAGTATGTGTTTAGAGAAGAATAAGCTAAACCAACAACCCTACGCTCCAAAATTAATTTAACATATTTAAGCAGTCATTTATTTAATAAATAATTTGATTAATTTACATTTAGTTTTTTTTAATGAAATCTCATTTTAATGTATTTAATAAAGTTAGGCTTCATTTGGGACGGTTTTTTTGCTGCTTCTTAAAGCAGCTTTTTAGTACAAATATTTTAATTTTTGTATTAAAAAGCTGCTTTAAGAAGCAGAAAGAAAGCCGTCCCTTAGACTTCGTTTGAGATGGCTTTCTTTAGGCTTCGTTTGGGATGACTTTCTTACTACTTCTTAAAACAGCTTTTTAGTATAAAAATTAGCTTTAAGAAGCAATAAGAAAGCCGCCCCAAACGAAGCCTTAGTCTTATAGAACAAAGCTATTTGCCATAAACTTTTTTATATAAAATAGCTCAGCATAAATGATCCATTCAGTGTAAAGGGTATTAAAATTGGTTTTTGGGTCAGGTTTGAGTCCAACTTGAAACTGACATGCCCTCAAATGATCTAACCTGGACCCAACCAGCTTAGGACTTTGAATTGGATCCGACCCGCCCCAAATTCGGGTTCACCTGACTCGACATGCTGACCCGGGCGAGTGCAGAGCAGGTGAGCAGTGTAGGTCGTACGGCGTGGGGGCATGCGCAACTACGGTGGTTTGATCGCGAACTGGCTAACGGTTGCGGGTGGGAGCGCGATGCGAGCACGACACGAACACGGGTGCAAGGCTACCAACGTGAGCAGGAGGGTCGAGCAGGGGGGGCTAGGGGCAAGGCAGGCCGCACTGTAGGCGAGCCGCGAGTGTGACGCGATGCAGACGAGACTAGCAAGCGTGAGGGGCCTGAGATGTAGGTTATATCCGGATTTATTTCGGGTTGCCTGATTGACCAGTACATTACCTGATTTTTTAAATCGATCAAAAATTGAAACCCGAATCCAAACTCGTTTGCTAAACAAGTTAACCAAAATCTAGATTTTTTAGGTCAAGTTCAAGTAGGGTTATCAGGTCGTGACATTATTTGACACCTCTAGGATAAAGGTTGTTGATAATCAGACTAGCCGTTTTAATTTTAAAGCAAGGAGACATAAAGGAATTAGACAAATGTAACATCAGTACTGTAATTGTCAATGTAATTATCATTTAAAAATTAAGCAGACAAATAATTATCCTAAATCATTTGAAGCTGTCATTACTAATCAAAACAACTTGCTATATATGTCGAGGGGCAAAATTATAGTAACGTGATACTCTGAGATTAAATTGGCTATACACAAATAATTTCAAGATTATTTTATTTTATTTTATTTATTTATTTTTTCTTTTTTTTAATTTCAAGATTATTTTATAATTTTTCTGATTTGAATTTATAGGTATGACTTTTATTTGTAAGGTTAATATTATCATAAATTTAATTTAGCCCAATTTTCTTCCAATAAAAATCACATTTTGGATGAATTTGAAGACTCTTCTACAAACCTAATAGTCATCGAGTCCTGAGGAAGCATATTTGAAACAGTTTAACAGTTGTTTCCTTCTTCAAACCTAAAAGCTGGCAATGCCGTTTCAAAAATCAATAGATGCAATTTTCTTGGAATGCTAATTTGGCTGCTATTTAGTTTTTGTTTGGGATAGCTTTTTTATTATTTTTTAAAGTAATTTTTTAGTACAAAAAATTTTGAACTATAAATTTTTATATTTAAAAGTTACTTTAAGAAATAGTAAGAAAGCTAGTCCAAAAAAAAATCATATTTACTAGTCTAAATATGAATTAGTGATGCGGACTGGAACATTTGAGATTGTAGAGAGAAAGAGCTTAATGTCTTAGTTTTGAATGAAAATCTAGCACACATACAAATAAAGAGAGAGGGCTGTGAGAGTCATAAGTGACATCAAGATTTTTACGGGGGAAACCCTAAAGAGGGAAAAAACCAGGGGGCATGGCCCAATTGAAATGGTTTCACTAGTATTTTTTGTTGATTACAAATGAGGCGAAGAATCTAGTAATATGAGAGTTGTTCTATAGAAAGTGTGGGTCTGTTCATTCGGCCAGCAGGATCGTAGTCGGGCGACGATGGTCACGGGACCATAATATGTAGGCGACGGTGGTCAAATGGACTGTAGTCAGCTGGCGATGTTGGTTTAAGGACCGTATTTAGAGGGCGACAATGGTCGAATGAAATATAGTCGACGAGCGACGGTGGTTGGAAGGATCGTAATCGACAGGCGATGGCGATCTGAGGGACCGTAGTCGGCAGGTGGTAGAGGTCGCAGGGACTGTAGTCTGTAGGTGGCGGAGGTCGCATGGAATTTAGTCAGCGGGCGACATTGGTCGGATGGACTGTAGTCGGTGGGCGAAGTTGGTTGGAGGGATCGTAGTTAGCGGGTGGCGGTGGTCGGAGGGACCATAGTCGACGGGCGATGGAGGTTGGAGGGATCGTAGTCGGCGGCCGGGCAGGGCTCCGGTCCGACGACGATCGGCAGTTGGGAGTAAGCCCGACAACGGTTGGCGGCCAAGCGGTCGTCCGGCGGCGGTCGACGACCTGGTGTAACTGGTGGCTGTTTGCTGCTGGGTAGTAATTCGATGGTGGTTGGCAATCGGGTGTAAGTTCAGTGGCCGGGCAGTAATCCGCTGGTGGTCGGCGGCCGAAAAGTAATCCGACGACAATCATCAGCCAACCGATGGTCCAATGATGGTCAGGGGGAAGTTTGGCGATGGTCGATGGAGGTTCGTCTACGGTGGTGCCTGGGTGGAGCTCTTGATCCTTAAAGCCTCAAAGCCTTCTCCAATCTCCAATCAAAGGTCCAAGCTCCAAGCCCTCTTTCATGTATAGAGTGAAGTTTTATTTATAGATATTTGAGATTGGCATGCCTCTTAAGTATGAAGAAGATCTCGGTCAAATTCTAAGTGCTCCATCAGATGGCCCATACTGATACCCTCAATCATAAAATATTTGACAAACATTTATGTGCCAAAATGATGTCCGAATTAAACGATCTTAGGCTCGTTGGATACGTCTCGTCGAGCCGCTCGATTCGACTATAAGTATGCTATATTTGGATATAATTTAGTCATCCAATTTATGCTTTGAACTTTCTAAATGTGCTTGGGCCCCCGATTTAGACCCATTTGGGCTCGGATTGGACCAATTTTTGTGTTGTTGGGTTCGTGTCTTCGAGACATTCAGTTTGACTATATGTTTACTGAAATTGGAGTTCGGATGGTCCAAAATTTAATTTGAAAGTTTCCGACTCGAATAAGCTTCGAGATTTGTGCCCGATCAAAGCAATTTTGGGTGACGTATCAATTAGCATTTGTTTTGAGAAAATTAGGGGCAAAGCCCATATATTGAATAAAAAAAGATTACAAATCAGAAATAACATGTAAAAATTACAAGCAAAACCTCTATACCCCCATGTACAAAAAGAAGTATCAAAAAATAAGTTCAGACTCAGGAAAATAAGATCTACACCAAAAACATCAAAGCTCCAATCATGAACAAAGGAAGCAAGCACCCAGCAGCCTCACAGTTTCCATAAAGGCGCAAGTCATATAATCGAAAAACCTCAGATGCACTCCCTGGTTGCCAAAAAGGCCATCCAAGGGAATGAATGGTGTAGACCTTGGCACATCATTGTCTGAACCACAAAACATCAAAAAGAAGCATTTTTGACAGCAAAGCCTTATCTGATAGCAAGCAAACCATCCAGACAACCTTCCAGAAAAATAGACATTAAGCCAAAATATCATTGAATCGGCCTTCAAGCTTCTCACTATATTTCTAATTTTTGACTTTTGCATAAATAGCATTGATGATAACATCTTTAACAGTAGAAGGGCTATCCCAGGTATTAGCAAATAACCTTTTATTTTGTTCCCTCCAAATAAAGTAAACCGCCACAGAGATGGTAAGATAACAAATTTTTTTTTCCAAAACATTATAGTGAGGGTTGATACTAAAGAAATCATATGCTTGATAAAGATTAGGACGATGGTGGAAACATCTGAGCACAGGCAAAATAGAACTTAAAATAGTGAAGGAGAAGTCGCAATCAAAAAATAAGTGCGCATGAGATTCATTTTGCCCAATACAAAAACCACAAGACGGGGAGGCCGGGATGCCCCAGAGAATGAGAATGTCAGCACATTTAAGCTTTTCTTGTGTCGCCATCCAGGAATAACAAGCATAACGCAGAGCATGCCCCTTATGCCAAATAAAACTGTACCAACTCACATTGTCCAAATTAGAGTAAAAATGAGCAGTAAAATTCTTCAAAGTGGGCTTAGGGGAGCCATCCCAAGCCATAGTTGGTTGCTCCCCAATGTGAATATTAAGAACGCTGGTTTGGATGTTCGTAGGCCAAAAATCTGATAAAGCCCACTGGCCATTGGAGATAAAGTCTTTAACATCACAATAGGTAAGGTCATTGCAACAGAAAGAATTGGCTAAAGAGGCACCATTAAACCAAGGGTCCCAGAGAAGTGAAAAATTATAATTAGGTGCCACAGTGAGTCTCGTATAGTCCTTAATGGCATGAGCTGTATAAGAGACTAACGTCCAAAATTTAAAAGCCGAGGGTGGGGGAGGCTTCTAAGGAGATTCATAATTTACTTTGAACCACTTGCACAGCATAGAATTAACATTAAACATGCGCCAAATGAACGAGCAAGCCACTCCATGATAAAGAGAATCAAAAGAGGGTATGCCCATACCCCCTTTGGATTTAGGCCTGGTGACAGTATTCCAAGAAATAAGATTTATTTTTTTATCTCTAATGTTGCCAAAAAATAGAAATTTGGAACAAAGCTTAAAAATAAGTTTCCGACAAGACTTACGTAAGATGGCGCCCCTGATCCAATAGGCAATAGTATTAGCAGTAGTGAATTTCAAAAACTGGACTCTACCTGCAAAAGAAGGGAGGTTAACTTTCCAACCCTCAAGTAGAGCAGAAATTCTACTGAGTAGGGGTTGGAAGTGAGTGAAGTTAAGCCTTTTAGAAGTAATAGGAAGGCCAAGATAGATAAAAGAGTCCTCAATGTTAGAAATTCCAATTGAGGAGGCAATCTGATCAACATTCTCAACTGATTTAGAACATAGGATAGAGCTTTTTAACGGGTTGATGTGGAGATCGAAAGCCTCGGAGAACTGGCTTAGAGATGTTTTCAAATAGTCCACATTATCTAATGAAGCAGCACCAAAAACCAAAAGGTCATCCGCGTACATAAGATGCTGAAGACAGAAATTCTTGTGATTAAGCCCCAAGAAAGCAGGATGGTTTTGATTGTGAAGACAAGAGGACAACCCATCCATGACGATGCAGAAAAGCAGTGGGGATAAAGGACATCCCTGACGAAGTCTAGAAGAAGATTTAAAGAAACCTTCTAAGGAACCATTAAGGCAAATGGAGAAATGGACTTCAGAAATACAACCCTTGATCAAATTAATAAAGATGTCCGGGAAACCTTTTTGTCTAAGCCTGTTCAACAGGAAACTCCTAGAAACAGAGTCAAATGCTTTCTTAATGTCAAGCTTAGCACAGAAAAGTTTGTGGGACCCCTTAAATAATTTGAGCAATTCAGCAGCTAGAATGGTATTTTCAGTGGAGCTCCTATTAGCAACAAAACTAGATTGGCTCTCATGAATAATAAAAGGAAGGACTTGTTTAAGCCTATTAGCAATAATCTTTACCACAATCTTGTAAAAAATATTGCATAAGGAGATAGGTCTGATGTCAGAAATACAGGAGGAATGAGTTCCTTTGGGGATCAAAGTTATGGCAGTGGCTTTGGCCCCTTTAGGCATGTGGCCGGAAGTGAAGAAATGTTTCACGGCATGATAGATTTTGAACCCAATAATGTGCCAAGTTTACTGATAGAAACTGAATGAAAACCCATCCGGGCCGGGTGCAGATGAGGAAGACCAGCAAAAATAGCATTCTTAATTTCAAGATCAGAAATTGGAGGCACTAAGGAATCAATTAGATGAGCCGGAACCAAGTTACCAACGGGAATGGAGAAAGAGTCCTCATGAGTAGGTTTTGGAGCATTAAAAATAGCTTTAAAATGATCAATCAAAGCAGCCACAATGTCTTAATGGGTAGTAAGAAGACCAAATTGTGTAGAAATCTCTTTAATAGTGTTCCTATTCTTTCTCGATCTAATCTTAGCATAAATGAAGCCAAGATCATCCTCCCCTTGAGAGAGCCAGTGGGCCTTAGCCCTTTGAGCAATCTAAGAGGTCCATTCCACATTTAATCGGTTAAGATTGTCATTTGCACATTTCAGGGAAGCATTAAAGCCTAAGTCCAAAGGATTACTTTGTATATCAGAGAGGCATTGGAGTTACAAACCTTTGGCTTCCAATATTGAACTAGAGAGATAGTTAGAGGAGGTTCAGTTTTTATCTCTGAGAGCTCTTTTAAGATGTCTCAAACAGTTATAGAAGGCGGTAATTGGACTTGCATTAATGGGCCTATCAAAGGCTAAAAGAACTTCATCCCAAAAACCTTCCATGTTGATCCAGAAATTCTTGAACATAAATCTAGAAAAAATCCTTTTAACCAGATTAGCCATCATAATAAGAGGAGAATGATCAGAACCAGAAGGGGGGTCGACTTTGTAGTAAGCAGAAGGAGAGAGGTTAAGGAAGGCAGAGTTAACCAGAATTCTGTCCAACTTAATATGAATGGGAGAATCTCCCCTTTGATTGTACCAAGAAGCAAGATCTAGTAAACCATAATCGAAAATGAAGTTATTCAGTTCTCCCAGTCTACCCGGAGGTAAGGGGGGCCCCCAGATTTCTCAAAGTCAAATCTACAGCAGTTGAAATCCTCCATGACAACCCATGGTTGATTAATATCCAAAAATATCTCTAAAAGATTGTCCCAAAGAGCTTTTCTATCATCAGCTAAGTTAGCCGCTGTTGGTATTTGAAAGCGGGTTTTGAAAAATTTAGTCTTCTTTGGGAATTTTTGAATTAACATTAAAATTTAATTCTAAAATCAAACATCCCATCAAAAATGTTATACCACCTCGAGAGGTGAAAATAAAATTTCAGGATGGGGTTCAGATTTAGAATTAAGAATTCTATCTTGAATATCATAGCCAAATTCAAAAGAGAACTTCATATGGCCCCTAAAGGGTCAAAATAAGGTTCAGTCAAATATCGGGCTACAATAATCAAGAGGAGCGATCATTAATTTTATATTCGAATTCATTTTAACAAAAGATATATCTCCTTGAAGGGAGAAGATATCATTTGTTAATAATCGTTCGAACATAACGATAACGATCATTAGTGATTTGATTTTTCCCAAAGATAACTAATCGAGTTTTTAAAAATTAGTTTTGAAAAATTAGATGTGGGTTCTAAATCTCCTACGAGCGCAAGCCCTCGTAGTTAATTACATCATGGGAGGCCGGAGTCCCCTACGAAAACTTTCGATTAGAATAATGGCAGAAATTTTGTTTAGAGATTTCTAGGAGTGATGCCAAATATGTGAATTTGGATTTTGAAAAGGGATTGGAGCAAGATTGAACATTTATTTTGGAATCAAATGAGGAAGGGTAGGGGACACTTTAGGATTCTGAAACAATTCAGAAGTGCCCCGATCTAAGCTAAGTGTTGGGATTTAAATTTTGGATTGAAAGAATATTTAATTTGAATTGAGCATTTTATTAGAAATTTGGGATTGTATTCCCGGAGGTTGGGGTCTTATGATTTAAAAAGAGACCTGCCCCAGATCTTAGATCATAATTTAGACACTAGAACACAGTAGTCCGAACCTAACTAATGCAGTGCAAAATCTGGACTTACCCCGGCCTGGATTGGGGAGCCAGCTAAACCACCTAAACGCTTCAAAACCATGAGTCCGGTCTTTTGATGCAGAGTGATCAGGGACGTTATTTAAGACTGGTTTAAGAAGTTGGGGTCGACATCTAGAGCAGATACCTAATTGACCCCTTTGACTTATGTCGGGTGAAATGCTTAGACTAATAATGCAATTAAAATTTTAATTTAATAAGTTTCTAATGCGATGCATGCTGGTTAAAGTATCCAAATCTGGTATGCATGAAATTTCTAAAAAAGGCTTATAAAATAATTTTTTTGAAAAGACTAGACTTCCCAAGATCCAGCACCTCATCCTCATAGGTCGGATTATCTGGACTCTACCCACGGGCGGGGAAGTGTCTTATAGCAAGGAGGGAGAGAGATGCAGTAATATGCATGCGACCCCAGACGATTCCGGCTATTCCCTAGGTCGTTAAATTTCTATGTTATTTAAATCTTAAAATTTTAAATATAGGTTATGAATAAAAATATTTTTGGTCCTTAAAGAGCCTAACGAATTCCAGGCTAAAACAAAAAGAACGGCATTCAATCGCCCAAAAAAAACTAAGAAAAGCAGGCAATCCTATACGCAATCAAATGAAATCACAATACATTAAATAATCAAATTAATTAAGTAAATGTCCATAGGCAAATTGCCTTGCTTATTACAACCCAGATTTACATAAATTAAAAGTGGCCGGGCACCACTAACAACAACCCGGATTCTAATCCTAATACAGACGCAAGTGACTTTGAGTGGGATACTCTATGTCTTCAACTTCTCGATCTTCTCTTCCTCGAGCTCCTTGGATTCTTCGTAGCTGGATACCCAAATGGAAAAGAGAACTCTTCCCTTTAGGGGGAGGTTACTCTTTCCACTTTGGGTAGTGAAGTGATCCAAATTTAGAGTTCCAAATGGATAAGGACTATCCCCCGAAGGGGTATCCTTTCCTCTTTGGAATCCAACCTTTGGATCTATGTATCCCAGACTCAAAATGCCACTTTCACAACTCAATACTCAAATGAATTACATAAATGTAAAAATAAAAATTCTAGACTCGATCCTGCAAGGTTATCCTAAACATTTAAATATTAAAATACATCCCAAGCAGTTATATGTATATACGTGCAGAAAAGTAAACACACTTGGCCACGCTCTTTTTATTTGGGGGCTAAGCAGCTGAAGCACCTGTAGCATTTATATTTATGATTGATTTAGCCCCCTTTATTGCCCTGCACGAGCGTGGCCACCTGCAGAAAATTTAGTGAGCATCCAGATCGTTCCTAACCTAAGGGTAATCTAATCGCCCATCACATCAATTCACAGAGTGCAGTAAAGAAAGTAAACAAACACATCAATCAATTTCAATCATAACATGCAATGAAAACTCGAAAAACTCGGCACACAGCAGAAAAGGAAACATCGGCCTAGCCTAAATCTAGAGTTGGTTGTCCTAGCAAATCATCTAAAGTGTGTGTAGAAGGTCGTGTGGCTGGGGTAGATCCTAGGATTGGTAATTGATTGAAGTTGTTTGATGTCCTGATTGGTTGAAAGGCTTAAGGGAGATTTTAATTGAAGTTTAAGTCTTAATGGTTTAAATTTGATTTTAAAATTAATTTTAATTATTTATTGAATACCACCTTTGTTGCACACCGAGGCCATGAAGTTTATTTCACCTTCCTTGGGGCTAATTTAATAGCCTCGTAGGCCTGGGTTACCCAGTGGTACCTGATATAATTAAGTGATTTGAGTTTGATTAAAGTTTGAAGATTAATTAACTGATTGGTTGCTGGTTTTAAAATAAAATTGATGTTTTCTGGAATTTTGAATGATTTATTGAATTTTAGGATTTTATGGATTATTTTAATTAGTTAATTAAGGGGTCCAAAGTTGACTTTTCAAATTAAAATTAATTTTGTAAGTTTCAGATTTTTAATAAATATTAGACCTTATGACGAGTTGTTAGACTGTTAGTACACTCAATTTGGAGTTTTCTATGAAAAGTTATGATTTTTCGAAGTTCGAGCCTAATTTTGAACTACGGTTGACTAAAAAGTTGACTTTTTGACTTTGACCAGATTTTGGAGATTTGACATTTTTAGAAAATACTAGACCTTAATTGGAGTTGATTGACACTAAGTTTGCTCAATTTGGATTTTTCTGTAATTAGTTATGAATTTTCAAAGTTTCCTTAATTATTGAATTTTTTAAAAAAATTGCTTAATTAGGAAGGTTTTGATCATTTTGTTCCAAACTCATCCCAAACTGCATGGAATCAATCCCAAAGGTCAGGAATGACCCATGGGAGTGTTTCCAAGTGTTTGGAAATTATTTTGGATTTTTAATAATTTTTAATTAATTAATATAATTAATTATTGATTTTCATTAAAAGTCAAATTAAAGTTAAATTAGGAGTCCAGTCAAGGGGATTTTATTTTTCCTAGGAAGAGGACTAAGTTCTGGTCAATTTGAGATATTATTTGTAATTTTTGGAGTTAATATGGATTTATTACATTTTTTTGAATTTTCTGAGTCCTTAAATGGGCTTAAACTTTGGGTAATTAATTTTCTGACCTAATGATCTCCAAATTCAGTGAAATTTGGACCTAAGGCTCTTTATATCACTAAGTTTACTATGTTCAAATTTCACCCCTATTGGGTGTGTGTACAAGCCTCTAGGCAATTTCTAAGTTTTCTAGACTTTTTCCTAAATATTTTCCCTAGGTGTTTCTATTGTTCAAATGGGCTTGAAATTTGGTGTGACTAACCCTGACCCAAATGCACACACACAGCACAAAACATGCAGCCTAATTCTACACAGGAAGGGAGTTATGAATTTTCAAAGTTTTGGGTCCAAATTGGACCCATAACCTTAAAAATTCACATCACAGAAAACTATTAAGCATCTGACCCTAAAAAAATTATGGAACATGCCTAAGATGCTTAAAAACATTCCACCAAAATTTGGGATCCATTTGATCCCTGGATTGCAAGAAAATTGAGAAAAATGATAATCAAACAACTGCAGTTTTCTCTCAATCCAGAGATCAAAACAACTTAAATTTAATTTTAATAAATTCTACACTTAATTACCTTTCCAACGAGCCTAAAAACATCGAATTTGGTGGAAAGATGAAATTTCTGTGAATTTTGGAAGTTTCTGGACTTTTTTGAATTAATTTTGACTCAAATTGACATTTAAACGGCGGCGGCAATGATTGCGCCGCCCGCCGCCGTTCGACACGTGGCAGGACACGTGTCAGATCCCGGGTGGATCACTTAAACACGTCGGACGGTCGATCCGACCGTCCGATCGACCGCGCGCGAAATCGACGGCTGGGATCAAGCCACGTCACCCGCGCGGTCCTCTGAAGGGCGCGGGTTCGAACCCAGGGGCGGTCGCGCGATCAGGCCGGCTGGCGTGGCCAGTTCTGGGCCGTCCGATCGCGCCTGAAGGCGCGATCGGACGGCTCTGGTTGAACCAGAACCAAAAATATTCAAACGTCCATATCTTGCAAAATACTCAACGAAATTCGACAAAATTTGAACTGTAGCTAGAGGGCAACATGATCTTGCAATGCCTGGAGTTTGGAGGCTCCATGCATTGCAAAATTTGTACAGTTTCAAATTTAAATTCTACCTAAAAGCTGAGATATCTTACAATCTACCCGGTGAATTTTTGTGTTCTTGGGCTCTCTGAACTTGTAGTTTGTCCACGCTCAAGTTTGCAGAAGACCCCAACAGATTTTGACGGCTGTATTTGAAGATATCGAAGAGAGAAGGTATTTCTCTCTTTTCTCTCTCCTTTTCCACTAAAATGAGGGTTTTAGTGGTGGAAATGGTGGGGGAAGGCTTGGAATGGCCTTGGGAGGTGCTGGAGAGTGTGGGGAGCTGCTGGAGAGTCTTGGGGATGCTGGAGTTTGGGACTTAGGGTGAAGAATGAGTAAGTTTTTCACTTAGGTCAAAATCCCTACACTTAACCCATTGCTTTTGAATTGGATGGCTAGGATTTAATCAAAGGTGCTTTAGATGGTTGCCAAGTGTCCCATGGGCAGCTCAAAACCAGGAGAAAGGGCTGAGGTTGAGAGGGATTGCCTTGAGCCAAGAGGGGGGGACCACCTCTCTTTTCCTCCATTTGGCTAAACCAAGGCATGGCTTGGTTAATGGGGCTGGATTAGAAGTCAATTAGGAGGGGGAATTAACCTCTTTTGAGCAGGTGGGAGCAGGTTTTGGGAGAGGGGAAGGGCTTGCCCATGTGGCATGGTCAAAAGTCCATGATTTTGCCTCATTTCAACATAACTTGACCCATTGACTTGTTGACTAGTCAATGATGACTAGGATGTGCATGGGAGGAGTCAAATGTGCTGTAAGAGTCAATATCAAGGGACATGGGGCCATGGTGTTGAGACTCTAAGTGAATACATAAAATTGGAGAGGGTTTTGACCTCTCCAAATGGGTTGACCAAGTCAACCCAAGGGAGGATTGACTTGGAAATCTTTGGACATGTCATGAGTGTCCAAACAAGTGTTTTTGAAGCATTAAATTGGTTTGAGATGGATTCAAATGTTGAAAATAACAATAGTTGGCTTAAAGGTGGATTTGGTCAACCATAGTTGACTTGGTCAAACAGGTCAAACCAAGGAGTGGGTTTGATTTCAATGGGTCTCAAATATCATAAAACATTCATTGGAAGGGGTTTCAAAAGTTTAAAATATTGAACGATGTTAAATTTTGGTCAAAAGTCCAAAAACCCCTTTAAAGGGTATTTTGGTCATTTTGACCCCGGATGAACCCTGGGTCGAGATGGGTCCAAAAAGATGTAGATTAATGTTAAACACATCAATATCAATGGTCTGGAGGTGATTAGGGGGTTTGGGGGAAATTCCAAGGTCAAATTTCCCAAAATAATGGGTCCAGTGGCACAGGCCGTAAATATTTGAAGGTTTTACAGCCTTTGGATTTAAATTTAGTTTCTGGGGTTAGAGACTCCAAAATGGGCTCAAACTTGGAGGTTTGCCTCTAGAGACGTATCAAATCAGCATGCAACTGACAGATCATGAATCGGAGGTCATTTGACTGGGGTTTGAAATGTTTGAAAATTCCCTGAAAAAGGCTTTTAGGACTCAGGTCTTTGGCCTTGAATTCTGGATTTGGAAATCCGGATTTGATATAGATTTTGGGTTTAAATATCTGGATTTGAATCATCTCAATCATTCATGATCACTTGGAGTGATCATAAGTGTTTGGAAATGATTTGAACTAGATCAAAGGCAGGATCAAGATTTGAACTAGAGTTTGAATCCTGGACTTGGCTGAAGTCTGGGTTTTGATTGAGGTCTGAACTGAATCAAGGTTTGGATTGACTTAGGTTCAGGATTGATTCGAAGTCCGGATTAGGCTCTAATGACCTCATATAAAAATGAGGTCAACAGCCGCATATATCACAGAAAGAAATAAGGGGGGGTAAGGAACCCGACGAAAGAATACCATGTATAACTTGGGAAGAAATGAAAGTGGGGGAGAAGGACAAATGAGCTGAATCCCATTTAAGCTGAATTCTTCTCGGAGAAGAATAATTGAAATTGTCACAACTCTTTTCATTTTCAAAAAGAACATGAGATTGGGCAAACCAAGGGTCAGAAGACATGGAAGTCTGAATTTTAGCTTCTAAAATACATAAAAGCTTAAGATTATAAGAAGATATGAGGTCCTTGCACATCCTCACTTTAACAGGGTTGTTAAACCCTCTCACATTCCAGGAAGCAAAAATAGGCAAAGACATAACTACCAAGAGGGTTTAGCCTTCTTGGCTGATTTGGCTTTGGGCTTTTTAGGTGGAGTTTTGTCTTTTTTAAGGGAAGAAAGATTGTGGGAGGAACTAGAAGAATTCTGCATATGGGCATCAACCGAATGAGAAGAAATAGACATTTCTTCATCTTCCTGTTCACCAATGACACCAGCAATAGGAGGGGGTGGGACTGGTTGTTCAATTGGTAGAGAAACAAAACTGTTAGCCATCACAACTTATGAGGGAAGCAATAACTTATGAGATGGGGAAGGGTCTGAGGATGAGGAGGCTTCATTGGGGAGATTAAGGTTAGGGATAATGGGGTCCTTCACAGCAGAAAGAATCGGTTGGTCGGGAAAGACCATAGCACAGACAGGGGCAACCAGAGCAGGCTCAATAAGAGGAGCAGCTGCCGACATCGGATCAGAACTTGGAATAATTGCCGGTAAAGAGTTTCTGGAGGCTGGGAGAGGAGGTTTGGAGGAGCAATTTGGAAGGCGAGTAATAGGATTTCTACTTTTTCTCCTTCCCCGAACAACTTTAGGAGGTAGAGTCGGCTTAGGATTGGGATTAGTAGGACACAGGGTAAAGGGATGGAAAAGAGAACCGCATCCTTCACAAGGGCTAGGCTTCCAATCATAAATAACTTTTAAAGTCATATCTTCACCATCAATTTCCAACGGAATATCATCCAATAATGGAGAGTCTTTGTTGATAAGAACACAAACACTTGCAAATGTAAGCCTAGTACGTTTAGCCGTAAGAGAATCAACAGATACAGGGATACCGATAAAACTTGCAATTTTAGATATACCTGCTGGCGTCCACAGTTCAAGCGGTAGGTCCAAAATCTTAATCCAGAGAGGGATAACAGCAGATTCGTCCCTTTTTGGCTTAAATTTCAGATTCCATTTTTGTAAAATGAACGGCTTACCAAGCAGGAACCAAGGTCCTCCCGAGTAGACTAACTCCAAGTCTTCAGCAGAGGTGAACTTGAGGAGGAAGAAACCGTCCGCCAGGGAAAGAAGAGAGAAGGAGCCTTTAAGCTTCCATGCTTTATTCATCGCAGCGAGGAGACATTCATAATACGGACGTTGCCCAATGGAGTACCCGATGAGAGAATGCGTCCATAAAGAAGTGCCCTCGGACAAGTCATTAGCCGAGAATGAAAGTTTCTTAGTGGGGGAAACAAAAGACATGGGGAAAACATCAGGAATACCCGAAGGGCCTGAGAGATTAGCGGCATAAGAGGAAGGAAGAGGAGATGGAGGGGCACCCAGCACGGAGGCACCATTAAGGGGAGGAAAATCAAGCGAATCAAGAGTCAACTTGGGAGAAGGGAGCAGGTCTCACCCAGAGAACGTCGGCGGCCACGAAGGCTGGGGAACGTATGCGAGGAGCACGGGAAAACACCAAAACTGCAAACCCTAACAGGAAAAAAAACTGACCAACAATGATACCAGATCAATTAGCATTAGTTAATACTTTGACTTTTGTTAAAATGAATTTGCTGAGCGGATCTAAACTAATTAGTTGATAAAAAAATTCAGTACAAATACTGAGATCAAATCTTTCTTATATTAAGATTCTACTTAGTCAGTCAACTTTATAAAATACACATATATTATGTCTTATTGGATATAAAATTTGATCTTCGAAAATATGATATTTTATTAACATAAAAGGTTTTCAACATAGATAAATTTTTTTTTATTAATAATCCTTCACTATATAAAATATTTAACTCATGTATAAAATTTTTTGACTCATATACAATTCATAGGAAAGAGGCTGAATCAACTTTTCTTGGAGAGTGGAGCAAATAGAATTGAGGCGTTCTTTATCTTAGAGGTGAAATAAAAAATAATTGTTAGAATTTTGGACAAATGCATTATTGTATCAATAGAAAAAGAGATATTTTAAAATGAGTAATTATCTATCATGAATCTTTCTAAAGCTTCCGGGACACCTTTTTTTTTTATTATTTTGCTTTCCAATTTTTAACCACAGTTTTTACCTGACTACTATTTATTTGTTGCTTTCACGAAATTGCTATGCTCAGAAGCTACTTTTTATAATAACTTTCAAAAATATTACTTTTCCTAGAATAACTTTATAAACATCTTTATAAAAAAACTGCAACCCAACCGTCTCAAATGTGCTCTAAGGTTATATTTCGAACATCTTTCTACTGCTTTCTTGTCACTTTCTCACTACTTTTTTTAAAAAACAAAATTGGTGAAAAGTTACTTTCTGCAACCATAATAACCAACTTATTTTTTCCACAACTAACTTTACAAATGTAATCATCCCAAATAGACCGTTAGGCTTCGTTTGGGACGGCTTTCTTCCCGCTTCTTAAAGCGGCTTTATAGTACAAAAATTATAATTTTTGTACTAGAAAGCTACTTTAAAAAGCAGTAAGAAAGTCATTTCAAATGAAGCCTAAATCTGCTCAGATGCTTATTATTTTAGGTGAGCATTGCTATATGAATTTTTATATAAATAGTTAATGGAAGTTTAAAAATGAATTTATGGGTTGCTATAAAAAATATATATATTAATTACTCTAATTAAGATAATTAGTGGGATATGATGCGATGTTTAGTAAGTCAAAATCCCAAGAAACGCGTCTGAGAAGTAGGTTAGTGTTTGGCTGGTGATGACTTTTGAGGGCACCGGCACGGACTGAGCCATTACTCATCGGGAATAATTCTGACCTACACATATTGATAGTTTGCCTAACTTTCGATTTCTTCAGTGTTTGGACTTTACTAATTATCGTTAGCAGCAGCATTATAAGGTATTTCTGAGACACGGTTACTTAATTACATAATAGACCAACGAGGCTATTAGCTGCCATAATTAAAGCATCCTCATTGACTCCACTGTTACAAGTCAAGGAGAAGAACATGCAGACATATCTTTGTGCAAAATTAAAAAAAGGTGCTTTAATCTATACTTTTTTTGTAAAAATATCTAAAATATTTATTCGAATTTTTAGAACATAAAAAGTTATCTAAGTGCGGTGGTGGTTGACAGTGATGATAGCTGGCGGTGATAGTGATGGTTGTCGTCGGCAAGGGCAGAACTAACCTCTTATTTAAGGGCAGACAAACTTGTCATGCAAATATATTAATATTTAAGGAGATAAATTGAATAATATGTGATTCAAAATAAAATCTTATATATCAATATGATCAATGAATTGAGCAATGCTTGTAAGTTTATCAACCTATTTTATATTTTTTTATAATGTTGTATTACAACTTCATTAAGAATCAAATCAAATACTTCTTTTTCAATATAAGCTACTAGATAGTCGTTGAGTCAGTCATCACCCATCATACTAAGATTAATAGAATCAAATAACTCATCAAGACAACGAAATTAATGAATTACAAACTTAAACGTAAAAGAAATCTAACACAATCAATAGCCGTGGTTAACTTGATCCAATATTTCCTTTTGTTTTTATTTTTCTTACTTAGCAATAAAGCATGAACGCTCTGTATTTTAGAATTTTTCAATTACTCACACTTATGTTATGCTTTGTTATGAGAATATTATCAATAAAGGACAAATACGTGGATTAAATATTAAAACTACTACAAATATAACTTATTTAATATTTTCACTGTCTAATTCCTTCAAATTAGAATGTCCTTATTGTTAATTATTTTGACAATTTTGCAGGGATCCGCTGCTACTCGGCGGTGGTCGTTGACGGTGGTAACAATAATGATGATCACTAAAATGTCCTTTGCACTAACATCACTACCAAAAAAAAAAAAAGAATAATACTGTTATTTAAATTTAAAAAAAATCAATGATTACGCCAGTATAGTTCTATCTTTGACTATAGTGATCACCTCCTTAAATTTCTAAGTTGATTTTGTTGGTCCCTAAAAGGTACTTTGCACTAACACATTCCATTCTCAAAGTTTGAAAATTTAATCAGTAAATAGTGCTCCGCTTGGCTTTTCAATTCATTATTTATTGTGACTTTGAGATGTAGCTTCTCTAAAGATCTGTTAAATCATTCATATATGGAGGAGAGATTATTCTGTCTGGAGGTTAATTCGGACACGCTATGTCATCCAATGCATTATATTAGATGACGTGAAGCGTCTGGATTGACCTCCGAATACGTCCGCACACCGTTCGTATTAATTTTACCTGAAGTAGAGGACCAAGCTCTATGCTTTTAGTATACTTTTTCTAATGCACTGATGTGTGCGAGAAGGTGATGTTAATAAATAGAGAGATTATTACATCTGGGGTCCGGACCATTCGGAGGCGAATCCGGATGCGCCACATCACCCAGATGCACTGGGCCTCTAGTGATGTGGCGCGTCCGGATTCGTCTCGGGATGAATCCGGACACCGGACGTAATAAAAATTCTAATAAATAGGCGGATTTACCAACTTAAATATATATCACATAATTTTTATACAATTATTTATTCAAAAAAAGCTGGGCCGAGGCCACGCAGCATTTAGGAAGCCCACTTTGGCCGGGCAATAAGAAGCCTCGCGCCCACTACTTGTTCTTTGTTATTTTCCCATTTTCCATACTTTGGAGAACTTCGCACGGGTCCAAAGCTGCGTTCTTTAACGCATTTAACGATATGAAGATTTTGCTTCTGATGAAAGAAACAGCGGTCTTACCTTAACAATACTTATGTTTCTTTTCATCCTTTTACAATATATTGATATATAAGGGAAAAAAAAAACAGTTTTGGGACTGAATTCTGAATGAATTGTATGACTATTTTATATGACGCAAATGTGTAAGTAAATAAATATATATTAACCAAGTTAAATTACAATAAAAGATTACAACATACTAGATTTAAAAGCTAGATCATTACATTTTCTTAAAATTTTTTAAAAAAGACATTTTTGGCATTTAAATAATGGTATAATTATAAAATTTTCATAGGCTAATTATCACATAAAATTGATAAATAACCTAGTTAATCAAATCTGCAGTGAAAGGTATCCTCGTACTTGGCAACCACTTAGCTCCATCGATAAATCGTCGTACTGTGAAGTATTGCGCTACCGCCACATCTCTAATCACATGATATCCAGGCCATCGAACCCTCCCTGCAAGACTCGAACCTGGCCCATAATTCATATACTCTCCATAGAACAAAGTATTTAATGCAAAATCTCCGGCCCATTCAAGCCAACCAGCAGGTTGCACACCTTGCCCTAAATACGATTGCATGAATACTGTTCTTGAGAAAGCCTTCCATGGCCGTCCCAAATACGTTGGCACAGTGGCATATACAAAGCTATTATGGATCGAGAAGCCTGTGTTTTGGTTATGATCCTTTCTACCTTGAGCTGTAATTGTGACCTTTTGGAATGACAATGCCTTTCTTGTGAAGATCTTACAGTTCTGGAAGACTGCTTGGCCATTACCAAATATGAAGTCAATGGTGCCGTGGATATGACAATCACGATAGAATTGACGCAAGGAATGTGCATAGAGGGTATCTTGATAACCTTCAATGCTGCATCGAAAGAAGGCGGATCGGTCGGAATCAACACGAAGGGCCACGGCTTGGTGGTTTTGTGGGCCGGCAGTGTTTCGAAATGTTATGTCCCTAGCGATAAAACCCGGCCCAGAAACAGCTACAAAGAGGTAACATAATTGTATTAGTTTTGTTCAACCAATTGAAAATAGAATAATGTAATTGTGACGTAAAAACTAATCAAAAAGAGTATTCATGATTATATGATATACACGAGTATTTTGTTTTATTTAAGTTAGAAATTATATTGTATCAGAATATTGATCAATGTCAATGGGTAAAAAATCGTTAAATACATGATTGAGCTTGCCTATAATCAAACTTAACCTAGCTTGAGATAGAATCAAATGAATATGAGCTAATTTTATGTCCTGTTCAAATCCACTGAGTTAGGATGTTCACAAATCAAAATAGTTTAATAGCAAAACACTATTCATATAAAAAAAAAGGTTGCTAGATGAAGGTGACATAAATTTTGCTATAAAGGTTTCATTTGGGAAAACATTCTTATTGCTTTGTAAAGCTGTTGTGGAGAAAGTAACTTTTTAAAGCTGTTGTGAAGAAAATAACTTTTTAAAGATATTATAGAAAGCTATTTTCTAGTACAAAATTTTTTTAAAAGCAACGAGAAAATAGTGGCCAAACAGAAATTATTGTTGTGATCAGAAGAGCAGATTAATAAAAAAATATGATCCAAATGAAGTCTAAGGCTTCATTTGAGACAGTTTTCTTATTGCTTCCTAAATCAGCTTTTATACTAAAAAATTGTTTTAACCTAAATGAAGCTCAAAGTCATCTTATAATTATATATTATATGAAGGTTTTGCAACTCCTGAATTCGAATTACACACATTTAAATCCCAATTTTGAAAATGGCTAGTGGATAGAAAGGAAAAAAGAAAAAGATGAGGAGCTATTGATATACAAATGGATAAACATATTAAGATACTAATTTATAAATAAAAAATTACTAAATTTTGTCTTACTAATATTTTTGCCTTATATATTTAAAAAAGATCACTGGTTTTTTTAGAAATTTTTTGTAGTGTCTATAAAATTAAAGGTTATCAAATAGATTTTATATAAAAATCTCACCATTTATACAAATCATTGAATTATTTTTACTTAATTATCTTTTACTTTTTATTCATTTTATAAGCTGATACAAGAATGATACTAGAATCATTTATATGTAAATAGTTAACCTCTAAACTTACCTATTTATTCACATATCACTTGATGTGTCATCAAAAATCAACTTATGCATGAAGTTCAATGTAAATTTAAATTGGAAACTTCTAGAGTTAAATTATGGACTTTCCAAATTCTAATTTCAACAAATTTATAGTCAAACTAATTGGCTCAATGAGACAAATTCAATGACACTAAAAATGATCCGATTCGAGATCAATAAACCTTGATGAAGAGCATGAAGCATGATTGAAAACTTTAGAATATTAATAGCGGGACTAAATGATCTCTAAATTTTATATATGCTTATAGTGATATCAATCATCTCGATGAGACGTATCCAACGAGCCCAAGATTGCTCAATTCCAATAATATTAGGCGCTTAAATGCCGAACAAATGCTCAATGGAATCAAAACCTACCTTTTGATGAAGTGTTCCTAGTTTTCTTCATATTTATTAAGTATGCCACTCTATGTTCTTAGTCGATTGATCACCGACGGAACTTTCCATTAGCACGAAGCTGACCCCGATTCGGCAGTCCTCTTTTGCTGGACAATTTGGACTAACAATAATTCATGTCGACATCTTCTTTATAGGTCAGATCAGGTATTTGATTCCCCTCCAGTCTCAGGTTTCTCGTAAAAGGAACTAGCAGGTTGGTGAGTCATAACCCTGATGATATTGATTTAACATCATAAACGGTTCTTCTATCTATATATTGCACGATTGGGTTAAAGTAAGGGGGGAATAAAAATAATAATAAAAAAGAAAAAAAATATATATAAATAGGTCTGCACTCCCTTCATGAAAAGGGCCCTGACTTGAGATTCAAGAGAACTTAGAGGCTAGAATAATCTCAGACTCGTCTTATCTGACTTCTGTTTGATGGCTACGATCAGACCCCATCTTACCACCACCATCAGACCAATGTCCAACCACTATTATTGGACCACCACCTGACTGCCTTTATCTAATCACCGTCGTTGGACCTTCGTCACCTAATTGTTGTTGTCAGACTATCGCCACTTGATCACCCTTGTCAAACCACCATCGCCTGATTATATCATCGTTGGGCTGTTGTTGCCTAATCATAATTAATCATCGGACCACTATCATTGTTGCATCACCAATGTCAACCATTGTTGCTCAACCACCATTATTTGACCATTACTATCTTAAGATCGTTCTTGCATCAACTGTCCAACCAATATTGTTGAACAGTTGTCAATTTGCCACAACCATCAAAATGTCGTTCACTTCATACTAACTCAGTGATATTTTCTACTAGTTCCTCATACTCTTCTAATCTTCTAATCTCCAGATTATGAAACTAACAATTTTTGGTAATCAACGCTCATATAGCGGAATCATTTTAGTTCGGTAGAGCCCCATAAATTTTCCCTTCTCTAGACTTTTCACGTTAAAAAGTTGATGTCTCCTGACTCTTTTATTTATCTACTTTTATGCTGAATCATCATTCAAAATTAGGGCACAAAACTCCTTACTATTACTATATCACTCAAATCTTCCAAAGTGTCATAAAAAAATCACTCAAAATTTAAGTTTTTTGTTAAGAGTAAATATGAAGCACGAAGAAGTTAGAAGAAAGGCAAAATGAGTATGATGAGACCAGATATGAATACGGGCATCCAAATCTATTCGTTAATGGAGGCGGCGACAAAATTTAAGGAGGGTGATATTTTTATATTGGGAGATTTATAAATATAATATAATTCTAATGTATTTGAATATCTAATATTTAAGTGTTTATATTTATTTATAAAATAATAAATAATTTTAAATCACATCAAATTATCTATATATATAGTTTTAAAAATGGGAGGATTTATATACATGCAATACAATTCATATGTATTTTTATTTCTAATATCTAAATTTTAATATTTATTTATATATTGTTTAAATTTTTAAATCATATAAAAAATATTACGAATCTTAATTTTTTTCTAATGAAAAAATATATATATTTTTAATGTGCATATTCTGATGTTAATGAGATACTTAAATATTATATAAATACATAATAAATTTAAATATTATATATATATAAATGCATATAAATCCCTAGAAAAAAATTATTATGCATGCGGGCAAAAAATTATTAGCTTACCAAATGTAGCAGTCCTAAAGGTTGTCCAGCCCTGCACAAAATTCCTATTCCCCGTAATAACAGTAACACCCATTCCTTCTCCAACAAGCATAATATTACTCTTCTTCCTCTTCAGTTCAACATTCTCCCTATATACCCCTCTCTTCACAAATATCACATACCTTCTCAAACTATGGTTTGGCGCCTCCTCCACCGCCTCCCCCACAGTCCGAAACTTCCCCGTCCCATCTGCCGCCACCACTGCATCCGCTGCCATCTCCCTCGCATCTCCCCTTACCATCTCCATCTCTTCTTCTGTTATCCACCCCATCACCTCATCATTCTCCGCCCACTTCGTCTCATTTCCCCTCGGAATTATGCTTCTTAACCTCTTATACACCTCAAACAAGTTACTCACCAATTGCGTGACTTCATTAAGGCCGGCACGTGCGTAATGTCTGAAGCGGCCGTTGGTTCCTTCGAAGCCTTCGAGGCACGTGTCTTGGTTGCTTAGTGCGGCGCTTAGCCACGTGCGGAGATTGGCTTCATGATGAGCGTTGTTGAGTAGCGTGATTTCGGCAAGGGATTGACTGATTTGGTTGACGGATAAGTCGAGGAGGTCTTGGCAGTCTTCAATGGCGGCGCGTTCGCGGAGAGTTGTGGAGAGGGGAGAGAGGGTTGTGATGGTTTGGATGGAGCGGAGGGCTTCATTGATGGCGAGGTGGGCAGCAGCATGGAGGATGCGGGTCGAGTCAGGTTGGTCCGGGACTGGGTGGTGGATTTCGGTGCGGAGGCGGGAGGTGCATGAGGCATAGTCAGAGGTGGCGAGGCAGGCATGGTGGATTAGGGATTGAGATTGAAGGGAGAGGGAGTGGAGGGAGGGGAGAAGGAGAAGGAGAAGGAGAAGGTGGAGGAGCGAGAAGAGGATGAGGGTGGTGGTGGTTTGGGCCATTGTTAATGAAGTGGTGGTTTTTTGTAATTTGTGTAGGAGGGTTTTATGCCTATAAAAAAGAGTGGGATGGAGAGGAGGATTGCTTAAGAAAGGCCTTTTGGGTTTCTTTATGCTTTGCTCTATGCATGACTTCTGCTTTTTTTTTTCTTTTTTTTTTAAGATTATGATATAATTTATATTAAGGTGTATTTTAAGAGTATTGAGTTCACTTTAAAATTAGTGTATTATAAATTTTTTTATAATGCAAATTTGAAAATAAATATAACAATTTTTAGGCTCATTTTAATATAAATTATATCAAAATATGTGAAATATTGTTTTTAAAAATGAAGATTTAATGAAGGGGTGAGTAAAGTGGGGGAAGAGTGAGATTGTTTGGCAGGGTACGTATTCTTTTATGCTTGCTTAATGTGGTTAACTTTGTGGATTGATTCCTTTAGAATGTATGCGCTTAATTAGTTGTTGATTTAGTTGATTATAAATATATGAACAGAGAACGCAAGTGAGGAAGAGATGTTGACGTTAAGATTTACTGGATATTTAGGGTCAAATTGGGACGACTGCATCATTTTATAAAGATGATTGTGAAATTATGATAGGGAAAGTATCTTAGGTTTCATTTGGGACAGATTTCTTACTGCTTTCTAAAACAGTTTTTCAACAAACAAAAATTTTTGTACTAAAAAGTTGCTTTAAAAAGTAATAATAAAGATGATCCAAACAATAAAAAATAATTCTATTTTTTGATAAAAAGAGAAAAAGAAAAAAAAAAGCTGATCCGAACAAAGTGTATGGTTTCGTTTAGGATAACTTTTTGCTGTTTTCTAAAACAGTTTTTTAGTACAAAAATTTCTTGAATTAGAAATATTTGTATTTAAAAGTCATTTTAGAAAGCAGTAAGAAGACTAACCCAAATGAAGTTTTAGCTTGGTTGCAAAAAATAGTTTTTCTATAAAAATTTATGAAAATGAGTGAGAAAGCATCAAGCAAGAGTAGTAAAAAAAATTGTGGCTGCTGACTGAAAAACAAAACAACAAGAAAGCTATCCCAAGCGAAATCTCAGGAAGAATGAGAGTGACTAGACATTAATCTTGGGTTCTTGTGAGAAAGCATAAAGTCTGGGAGGCTATTGTGGTTTAAGTTTGATGAATTATAATGCCTGACCTAACTATATAACCTTTGTGATTGCTTTCTAAGATTAAAAAAAAATCAAGAAAAATGGTATGGAAAAGGAAAACTTTGCACAAAGCAACTTATGCTAAAAACCATAGCTTGCTGTGATAACAAATAATGAAAATAATGAAAAGGAAAAGTAACGATAAGATATTGCAGAATTGAACAAAGAAAACTTGAATACTTCCTGCTAGCACATAGGATAGAAGATAGCAATGGTTAACATGGATTATTGAAACACAAAGCAACTAAAGGAAATTAAGCACCTCTAAAGCACTAATTAGAAAGGAGGAGAACGCACGATTTGGCTATGAATTTTTTTTATTAGTCGTTGGTCATCAGATTAGAAGGAATTATATATAGATCTTTACATTGATTTAAGCATGGCAATAGAACCTCAAATTTAAGAATAGCATTATGGCTTAAAATGTTTCAATTATATAAAGCGAATGCACAAATTACTATTAAATCAAAATACATCAAAACCCCGTTGTAGATAGGCACATGAAAATAAATATTTAAAGAATTTATGAAGGCTTGTGATCATCCTACAGGTGTAAGTGAGCCGGTTTGAGCTCGACTCGTTAACGAGTTTGTGAGCTGAGTTTATTAAGTTTCGAGTTCGAGCTCGGGCAGAATTTCGAGCTCGTTGGATTATCGAGCTCGAGTTCGATCCAGGTGATGCTCGGCTCGATTAAATGCGGAAGGCAGAAGGCAAACTAGCGAAAGACGGAAGGCGAAGCGTGGGCGAACCACAGAAGGTGTCTGTGCGTGCAAATCACGTGCGAACCGTGAAAGACGGAAGTCAGATTGGCTGACAGGCGGACCACGAAAGGCTTGCAAGCTGCTTATGAGCTTGTTTTTTGGGGCACGAGCTGAGCTCGAGCTGTCCATTTGAGCTCGACTCGAGTGCACGCTCAAGATTTGGCTCGCGAGACGAACTCGAATTAGGCCTGACTCAAACTCGACTCGACTCGTTTGCACCCCTATCCTACACCACCGATAGATATTGTGAATAATGTTAAGAGCCTCTGATGCCTTCTTTAAAAAAAAGTGAGAAACGATATAGGGGTAAGTGCTTAAAATATAGATCAGCAATTTATTCTTGCCCACCACCCAAATAGATACCTTAGTCTGGTACCTCCAACCATATATTTAACTATGCAAAACGTCTAACTAGATTCTCTCTAATTACTCTTGGATTGAAGTGTGGGTCATCTAAAACATCCTCTTAACATTCAGAGTGCCACCATGATCTAATCCACTTAATAGTTTGGTTGTTTGTAATCTGATCAAACCAACACCCAGATACTTTAGTACTCTACCTAGACTCATCATCATCTACCAGCAAGTAACTTCATCCCAATCATCCATCATTTGGTTAGTGATAGTTTATGTCCATCAACTCTTAACCTAACGACTCTCTTTATGTCTTCCAGTTGATTGGTTGCCAATCAGCATCTATGAACCCATCAGCTCCATTGATAATGGTTCCCTTAGATACATCTATATTGGTGCCATATAGGCATATATCATCCATCCAGAAATGACCCATTCTTCTGCTCTTCGATCGTTGACTCGACACTTATTAGCTCTCCAGTTGAAGGGACTCATTAATAACTTCCTCAGTAAGTGAGCCACCTTGTCTCTAATCGTTCTGATGTTAGCAACTCATTCCTATCAACTCCCCTTAGTGACCCATTAGCTTAGGTTCGAGGACTAATAAATAGGCATCTTGTCAGTACTAGGCCAAAAGCACTTTCTGCTCACTTCTAATGGTTCTACCATTATATTTGTCACAACCCAATTTGATAAGACTCGCACGTGAAAAATGTTCTATCGTGTTAGCTTGCAACAGACAAACTCGAAGATCTAAGTTTTGAAAAATTTTCAGATTTTTTTGTTCCAATAATAATTATAAAATAAACAATAGACCATAGAGTTACTAATAACATTCAGCACTGAAATTAAACTGATCCATGAACTATTTTCATTTTATCACCAAAATGTGTATATATAATAATTTCATTACATTACATGACTACGAATCAGAGTACAAATAAAATATAGCACTAATTAGTCATGATTGTGTAAAAATAAAAAAGGAAAATATATATACAAACTAAGATTAGATCCTGAACTGCTACTCGAGTGGCTCCATTTCATTTTCAGACCCTGAAAACAGGAAGCGAAATATAGGTGAGCTAACACAGCTCAACAGTCTATATTTAAACCAATCATAATTTTCAAATAATGGTTAACTAAATTATAAAAGTATTTCATGACAATTGCAATAAAAAAATTTAAATGTTATTGCATGAAAGTAAATAAAAAGAAAGTTCATATCTTATAGTAATAAGTAACAAAATTCCTCCTTATAGTTCTCACTACCCATCATCAGAACAGAATATGTTTATAGCACCATAACATGCCCGCATACATCATAACATGGCTCTTAGACACCAGAACATGCCTTATAGGCATCAGAATATGACTTTTTGACACCAGAACATATCTTATAGGCACCAGACCAAACTTTCTCTTCCTCCACACTTCCTCGAAATTTTTGAAACTAAACATTGAACCACATAGTTCATTTCATTGGAGTATGGAAAGCAAAAATGAGCGCATTCCAAAATTTATAAAATGCTATAACGATATGTAACATAAACTCTACTAAGCAAAAATGTACTATTTCAAAATTTAACCTATTTGTCAGGTTGAAGGCTATTTTGAAACGGTAATTATACTACATCAATATTTTCTGTGTTAACATAAACGGTAATTATACTACATCATAGGATGAAAATTTTGTGGGTGTAAAGTTATCCTCATTTTTTATTACGGAAATATAAATTTAATCAGAAAATTTGGAGAAACTTCATATTTTTTAAAACTGAGATGGACAAAATATCACATATATCAATTTGGATAACTTCCATAACTGGGTCATCAGCTGAAAATGATTCGAAGCAGCCTAAATCCTCCTCTCTGTCTAAACTCATTCTCTCTCTTGGATCGAGTGAAATGGATTAGCGAATTAAGATGTTTTTAAATAATAAAAATTGGCCTAGTTAGCACCGTTGTGCCCTGCGGCGTTAGACACAGAGATCCATCAGCTGACCCCCAGTGACACTGAGCCAGACCCAACATTGTTGTGCCACCCCCACCACTGCAGCGCTAAATTATTTTGCCAAAAAACATGAGAACATTCCTATTGCGGCGTCACCGAACACAGTGTCGTAGCACCCCAAGGGGAAAAATTAAGATTTTTCAAACATGCGAATAGACCCCCGGGACCCGCTTCATAGCTTCAGAACACATGCAGACTATTGCATGCATACAAAACATTCTCAGACACATACAAAAGGGCCCAAATACAAAAAATTTAACAATTTACCTTTTTCAAATCAGGTCAAAATATATTGAACTGAATATTGAATATGGAGGTGTTACAATACTCCCACCATCACCAAGTCCGATGCTCTCATCACTAGCCTAATCTTTCCCTGAAGCTCCATCTCCTCCCAAACTATTTACCCTCACCTTGTGAGTCATCCAAACTATCAACTTGATACATCATCATCTACTTCCGAGATGATTAAAAAATTGTTGGTGTGTCAGATATACGGGCCAGAATATACGCGGCAGTAGAATAAGAGAATAAAGCATCTTAACAATATACGTATATATGGCACACTAACAAGAATAATTCATTTGATGTATATTATAGACGACGGGTATCGTCCGTACTTAACTTCCTTCTGCCAATGGGCAAAAGCTCTTGCAAAATTGCTTTCAAACGATCTTAACGGATCTTTGGAAAGCCAATTTGATTCTTCAAATATATCGATAAATATGTATAACATATTTCCTAGTAAATGATCACGTCATTTTTTAGATCAAATTCATGTAAAAGACCATCTCTTCTTTCCTCTTGTCGCTTTTCAATCATGCTTTGGGTTGCCAAGTGAATTGGACCTTCTTCATACCATGTGCTCTCTCTTTTTTATATTTGATTTCTCTTTCATTACACTTTGGACATAGGTTAAGAGTAAGGATTTCCAAATGGGTTTTTAGATCGGGTTCGGATTCAACCCGAAATTGACCCGATTTCAACACACTCGATCAGAATCTGACCTGATTAAATAAATGGGTCATAAACCTAGACCCGACTCCGACCCAGCATGACCCGACTCGTTGACCCGTTCAGAATTTTTTTTTTTGCTGATTCAAATGATCATATTTAAAAAAAAAATAATGAAAAAAATGCATTCCATATAAAAACTCAACTGTTAATTTCAAAACATACAAAACTTGAACTCTTGAAGACAATTTAAATATTAAATTAACATATTCTACTACAGAACTATTTTTATAGAATATAAATTACACATACATTTACAAATTTTAATTGCACATACATTTACCAGTTTAAATTACAAATATTATTTAAAGAAATTAGCAAAAATATAACATAGTATATTTAAACAATAATACTATTACTGAATATATATATATATATATATATATATATATATATATATATATATACATGGATAACTTGATTGTCCTTTTGGGGACTGTTTTGTTCTTTATTGCTAACTAAATTAAGTTAGCTTAAGTTCAAAATCTTAGCCAAACATAATTTTGTGGATTTTTTAAGTCGAGTGTGGCTTATGTTCTTTCATTAAGAAAAATAAGAAAAATCTAAGTGTACAAGTTTAGCCTAACTAATTGTGCCTCTGAGCTCTTATATTTCACATACTATTAGTTATTTCTCGTCTTCTCTTATCTTATGTAATCTTTGCTTTACCCTTTTCCCTTGATTTCCTCTTCGACTATTGGTGTACCTCTTGCCCACGTTCGTGATACATGAATAAGGTTTGAAATTGTGATTCCTCTATTGACGTTCTTTTTATTAAACATTTTATTGAATATTTAAAATTAGTTAAATGCAATATAATAAATTATTGTACTGAGAAATATAATATGAGCATAGTAGTTATTCAATTATAAAAAAATAAGACTGAGCAGATGAATAAATCTCAAATCATATCATAGAACAGTTCATATCACGTTTTTCGGACCCAAGTAGAATCTCAAATGATTCTAGCCTCTTATGACTCCCTTTTGTGCTTAAATACAAAAACATGGCCATATGCACCAAAACATGGCTTATAGCCACCATAATATGCCTTATAGGCACCAGAATATTTTCTGGCACAAATAGAATGTCAAAAGATTCTGGCCCCTTATCTCTCACAGTAGATATAATTTAATCACATATGCATATTTTTCATCATATTATAATAGTTAAAGTGTAATTGAGCATGTTTCTGGATTGTATAGTTTTCTATAACGATAGATAACAGAAAACCCTATTAAGCAAAAATACATATTTTCAATAAATAATCAAATTATCAGAGATCGTGAAGAACACGGTTTTAAGAATTTAATTGTACAACATTATTTTTTTAGAGTCTGGATAATTTTTTATTCGATAAAAACTGTATAAATTTCAAAACCCCAAATATAAATTTTCAAAAAAATATTCAAAGTGTTCAAAATTTCAATTTCTATAACATATAAAAAGTTACACAGTGAAAATTTTACAAGTGTAAAGTTATCCCCATTTTTCGGTAACGAAAATAAAAATTTTATCAGAAAATTAGATAAAAACTTTGTATTTTTTAATTGAGATAAACGTAGTGTGACCTACCTTGATCTGGACAACTTTCTGAACAGAGCTGATGGCTGAAAACGACCCGAAGTGGCTAAAAAATCCTCTTCTTCCTCCCTAAATCCTTTTCTTGCAGCTTTTTTCAATCAAGTCAGAACATGTCAATTCAGATACTAAACCTGGAGGTGTCATATATGGATGGGCTCATGACGTTGGGAAGGGGGCAAGAGTGAGGGGATGGATGGTGGTGAGGAGGGGCAAGTTGAGTGGGAACAAAAAGTGAAAAGGACAACAATGGTGATGATGATAAAGATGAAAAATGATGACAAAGGCATGAAGATTATGAGACTTGCATTCCAATAATGGGTGAGAGCAATATACTTGAGGAGAGATATGAGATAGAGAGGGAATATATGGTTTGAATTTCAAACAAAATCTATTAATTATTAAATGTAAGAAATTATATAATTTGTAATACATTTAAAGCCTCAAACTATAAAAAGAAATAAAATACAATCCTCGAATATGCGACTTCTCATTTACATTCTAGACCAACATATAATTTTTTTATTTTTTATTTTTTTTGTTTTTTTTAATTTTTTCTAGACCAACATATAATTCAAAAGGCATATGAAAACAATCAGGGGCGGATCGAGTTTCTTTTTTCAGGGTGGGCAAAAAAAAAAAATTTTGTAGGGGATGAACAAAGACGCTTAAGATTGATAAAATTAGAACAAAAATAATTTTTGAGGGGGGGCAAAATACTCAAAATACCGAAAATATTCCAAAATATCTCGTCCAAATATTAATTTTTTTTTTTTGAGGTTTGTTGACCTCATATTTTTTATATACATCTTTTCACTCGAGCATCCTCAATCGATGCCCCTGACCCTCGTCGAGTTTGATTTGATTCAAATCAACACTAATTCGGGTTCAAATGTGTCAGTTTAAGCTCAAACTTTATTGAATTGGCTTAATGAGATTTAATTAAATTTTAATTAACTTGAAACTGAGTTGAATTAGTCCCCATCGCATTCAATTAAATCAGACTAATTCATTCGAGCCTCGTCGAGCCCGATTTGAATAGAATATGCATTTATTCCAGCTTAATTTCATTAATTAAATTCGACCGGACCCAAATTGACCCAAATCAGATTCAATTTGGAGCTTGATTTTAATTCAATTCGTTTAATTTAATTCCAATTAAAGCTCGATTGACTTTCTTGCTTAATTCAAATTATTTCCAAAATCAAATGATTGCATTTACGGCTGCCATTCAGCCAAAATATTGCTATTCAAAAAAAAAATTTCTTTTTTTTTCACCATCTTGCAGCGACTATATGTGGAAGGATTTCAAAAATAGCGGTATTCGTTCCCTAATTTTTGGCATTTGGCATTAACTAGCATTGAATTCATATCTGATATCTCCCCCACTCTGGCTCGAGGGGCAGAGACAGATAGAGATCCCAAACCGAAGCCGCCTCTTTTTTTTTTTTTTTTCTGGTTGGCATACCCCAGACGGACCGAGGCTGAGCCCAAGACGGAGCTGAAGCCCCTCCCCCGACCTCCAGAGCCTGTGCCTGAACTCAACATATGTCAGCCTCAGAGCTGCACGTTCCCAACTGCTGGCTCTTCCATAGCCTGACTCCCCTCATACCAAGCCGACGGAGCCACCTCCATACCTCCCAGTTGCCGACTCATGGCCGATCTGACATCAGCGGCTCATTGCTCTCCTTCAGATGTAGGATTCCAAACCAAAAGGAAGCGGCGTGAGGGACTTTTGGAAAAGCAAAGGATAAGGAGCATTTGGAGCAGTAGACGAAGGAGCTTGGACACTCGGAGCCGAGCATCAGTAGCCCCCATTCATTCTGGTGGGGGCACTACGGGCGGAACTACCGGGTCGTAGCCCCCGGTGTAGTGAGTTTTCTTAAAACTTAGATAGCATTTAGGAAGCCTTTGTGTGTGTACGCTTCCCATCCCTTAGGGCCTTTATAGAAACTTCATTTATAATTATGATTGCTCTCTTTTACTTTAGATCCATAAACCCATTTTACACATGAACGAACGTCCAAGGGGTTAGAAACATATTCATTTTCATCCTATAACCTTAGTGACACTTAAGGACAAAAATTAAGGATCGAGTCCTAGAAGACATAGACTTAAGATGCATGCTCCCTTATGATAAAATTACTAAACATAGAAAATGTAGTGATATTCCACCCTAGAATTAGTATATGTCACTAGTTTAAAATTTATTAACTATAAGCAACAACGAATTAAAAATTTAAGGCCCCCCTTAATAAAAAAATAATAATTTGAATAAGAAGACATGAAAACCACTTAACTTTTGTTAATTAAATCATTAGCAACAAATATAATCTTTAAAAAACAAGTTTTAACATACACTTAAACTAAATCTAACTAATTGGTCAATCACCCTTTAATGAATCCAAACATGAGAGACAAGTGGCAAAATCAAGAGAGCAAACTTAAACTAAAACATGTCAAGTAAGAGACTCCTAAAACCTAAACTTTGATTCATTAAACCCCCCTCTACTAATTAATTACACACTTAATCCAAAAACACCTCTAATGTTGAATGCAAATGAATTAGAACCTAACTAACTAGGTGAACTAAGTAAGAGACTTATTAAGAGTTTAATCATAACTTAAAATTGTAGAAGGTAATAATACACCTAAAATCTAATCGAATCATAAGTTAGTCTTTTAAAATCAACCTTTTAACCTAATAACAAATCACTTAACCTACCTTCCTTTTAATTTCTAACAAACTAAAATAACTCAACAAAATTGGTTACTACTAGGTAACCCAGGCCTACGAGGCTATTAAGTTAGCCCCAAGGAGGGTGAAATAAACCTCACGGCCTCAGTGAGCAACAAAGGTAGTAATCCATTAAACACTAAAATAAAATCCTTAAAATCAATCTTAAATGGCTAATACTTGTGCTTAAACTAAAATCTCCCTTTGACCTTTCAACAAATCAAATTACAAATAACTTTAACTAAACTATCCTACATAGGACACACCTAAAGCCACACAACCTACACACACTTAGATTTGTTTGTTAGGACATGACTCCTAGCTTTAGGTTAGGCCGGTGTTTTCTTCCTTTTCTGTTTCTGTGATGTGGCGATTTGCATGTGACACGTGTGTTGGTTGTTTTAGTTTTCTGTGTTAGATTTCTGTGTTGATTTTTGTGATGATGGTTTTATTTACTGCACTGTCTCTATGATGTGATGGGCGATAGATTACCCCTAGGCTAGGGACGTTTTATACTGACTAAGTCTTATGCAGGTGGCCACGCTCATGCAACGCTAAAAATAGATGGGGGCTAATATGATAAATTATAAATTATAAATGCTTGCTACAGGTGCTCCAAAATGCTTAGCCCCCAAATGAATAAGAGTGTGGCCAAGTGTGTTTACTTTTCTTTACTGATATAACTGCTTGTGATGTGATATATTAAACTGCTTGAGATTTTCATTAGGATAACCTTGCAGGTTCAGTTTGAGTCTAGATTTTATTTTTCATAATATAATTTATAATTCATATTGAGTTGTGAAAGTCTTCAAAGGCATGACATTTTGAATGTTAGGTACCCAAAGGGAGAAAGAAAGGCCCTCTCTCGGGGAGTTTTTTTCTCATTTGGGTACCCTTCCAGAGAACGATCTGAAGGAGGATGATCTGAAGAAAGATGGTCCACTCGAAGATGAAGATTTGAAGACGAAATGCCTTGTATTTAAGACTTGCGTCATTCAATAGGATTAGAATCCAAGATATTGTCGGTGGGGTTTGGCCACCATTACTTTTCTGCAGACCCTAGGTTGTACTTATACGGCACTTGCCGTGGACTGTGGACTCTTTCTTACTCCGCTCTGTGGATTTATATTGATGTGTTTATTTTGTGTGCGCAATAGAAATTGCCTGCTTTTCTTTGGTTTCTTTCTTGCATGTGCTTGGCCTGACTTTGCTAGACTCTTTAGGAATAAAATTTTTCTACTTGTAATTAATATTTTAAATTCTAAGAATTAAATAACATAGAAACCTAACGACCTAGGGAATAGCCGGAATCGTCCGGGGTCGCATGCATATCAATGCATTCTCTCCCTCCTTGCTATAAGACACTTCCCTGCCTGCGGGTAGAGTCCAGATAATCCGACCTATGAGGATGAGGTGCTGGATCTGGGAAAGTCTAGTCTTTTCAAAAAAAAAAAACTATTTTATAAGCCTTTTTAAAATTCTATGCATATTTGATTTGAGATCGTTAACCAGCATGCATTGCATTAGAAACTAATTAAATTAAAATTTTAATTGCATTAGTCTTAGGAGCATACACCCTACATAAGTCCAGGGCCAATTAGGAAACTCTCTAGACGTCGGCCCTACTTCCGATAACCAAACTACCTACCTATCTTTCATAAAGACTTGAACAGCATGGATTTTATACGATTAGGTAGTTAGCTGGCTTTCCTTTTCAAGCAGGATATAAGTCCAGAATGCATTAGTTAGGACACGGGTGTTAGTGTTGTGTTGAATACTAAACCCATTAGATTTAGGATTCAAGGCTATTATTGTTTCGTAGTACGCCTCATCAGTAGGTAGGTCTTCTGTCTTCCAGAGACCCTAAACCCTACATATCCACGTCACACGGATGACGCCACCTCCATCCTTCTCTCCTGCATGCTCTGAGTGCATGACTTTTAGTTTCTCTAGTTTTTTCTCACTACCTTAGTCCCTCCGAATGTTGATCTGAGCCGTGTATGTTGACTAAGCCTAGTTGAACCTCTCTTCCCCTTCGAGTAGGACTTCCTAGTCTTCGCCCTATGTGCCAATCCCAATTTGGAAAGAATAATGTAGAATCCTTAATCGAGAGTTTTCTCAGGCCCCGGCTTGAGATGTAATTAACCACGGGGGCTTACGCCCGTGGGAAACCGAATCCCACTCTCAAATAAACCCCATTCAAGCTAATGTATCGGGTGGGGGAAACCCGTTGTGATTAGATCACATATATTATTATCCATCGGGCTATGCTGGTGAGAGCCGCTATCCTCAATGGTTAATCATATGTGTGATCGAATCTGCCCTCCCATTGTCAAGATACTGTCTCCCCTTGCGGGGCGATGGTATTTGTTTAGTCCTCTCGGAGGTCCACAGGTTTCTGGCGACCACGGTGGGACAGGTTTCTCTCTCCATCTTTGGATTCTATATTATTCTTTTTTGTGTGTACTCCGGGTTTGGTACTCCTTAGTTAGGTTCGTCCTACTCTTAGTGAGGGTCATTCCTTAGTTAGGATTGTTCCTTCTCCTTAGTTAGGATTTCCCCCTAACTAAGTTAGACTTTTTAATATATAAAGTTTTGTTTAAGATTTTGAGTCTATTAAATCGTTGTTTTAAATTCTCAAATTCAAATTCATATATTATTTTTGATGACATGATTCATACATTGGCATAAACTCTAATCTCTATCATCTCCCTTGTCTGAGCTCTTTTAGACTAGATCTTGATCCATATCAGTCTAAATAAAGATCTAAATTCTATCTTCAATGATGGGGTCCTTAAATTTGACATATGTAATATTTTTAAAAGAAAAATTAATTTGAGAAAAGTTTGAGAGTTTGAAACACAAAGTAAACTTTTGAGAAAATTTTCCTTAGAAAGTACGTGATTTATTTTTCTTAATGAAAGATTTACCCCTGTCTTCTTTAAGAAGTAAAGTAATTGGTGGTTGACTCCCCTAAACACTTGAAGGAAAATTGTGATGATTCAAAAAAAAATGCGTGTCTTCCCTCCCATCCCTTGTTCGGGGTTATTTCATTTTTTGAACTAAAATCTATATCAAATCGAAATTAGATTTAGAGACAAATATTTTTCCCGTCATCTTGCAGTTTTCTATCTCATAGGCATCTTTTGCATGCTAATGAATCTACCTCATAATTTTCTTATTCAAGTTGTTCATTCTTATCATAGGATTGGATTTGCTTTGTGGATTCTTCTTCCTTGCACGAGAGAGTGAGTTTTCTTCTCTCATGTTAGGAAGATAATCTTACAACTGAGAAAATTTTTTTTTAGGGATTTGGAAAGGGAGCCAATTACAAGAATGAAAGATACACAAAGTGTATCTAACAATGAAAAGATGCGCAGTGCACCAAAAGTCAAAGATACACAAAGTGTATCAAAAGTGAAAGGATGGGAAAAATGCGCCACAAAGCCAAAGATGTACAAAGTGCTTCAAGTAATTAAAAGATGAGCAGTGCGCCAAACCAAGTTGAGGGGCTCAAAATGAGCCCAAAATGAATAAGTAAATGGCTTCCCTTTCTTGTAAATCTTTAAATCTCAGAAAATTCATATCCATTGATATTTGTGATACTTGAGTTTGAAAATCATGATTTTGGATTCATCATCGTGCAATAATGTTTTATTAGATATAAAAATATTTTCATGCAAGAAGATTGAGAAGATTCAATTTCTTTCTCTAATTTAAACCCTTTTGAATTAGATTTTCATTCAAAAAATATATATAAGGGAGAGAGCTCAGTTTAGCTTGTAGGGAGATTAAGCTGGGTTAGCAAAACTTAAATCCCTAACCTTTTCAGGTTTAGATGGAGTCAACCTATATTTCTAAACTTTTGAACCCATCTCTATGTGTCATGGGTTCGAGATGACTAAGAGGTTAATTTTTCAATTTTAAAAATAATCCTCCTACTCTTTGATGAAATTTTCACTCTTTAAGAAATATGTGAATCAGACTTATCTCAGATTAATTGGTAAGGGCTTAAACATCTCTTAGTAGTCCCACAATTGAGTTTGTTTAAATGCTTGCCATATTTTTTTAAAAATTCATGCACGAAAATATTTTGACCCCACCATCTGATTATAGACCATTCTTAAGGACTGATAAGAGTCTCGCATTTATTGTACCTTCCTCTTCTGAGTTCTGGTAATTTGGGAGTTTCCCCCTCTCTGTCCCCCAGTTTCACTTAGTGCTCCCAAGTGTGGTCTGGAATATCAAAACCAATTCAGACTCCTTTTGTACTGGGTCCATACCAACCTATGCTAGCTAGGGATGGTAATGTTGATCCACTATCCTAATCTAAACTTCATTCACATATCAATTATGTTATAGTTGTGCCCCCAGTTCTATTCATGTGGCGAATATGGCCTGGGTTATCAAAGCCGATCTTACCTCCCTCTTTGTGTTCCAATCATTAGAGGATATCTCATACTAGGAGTAACGCACGGATATGGTAAACGTTCCCTCTGCCGGGTGTTGTCTTCGACAGTGCGAGATATACTTAGTCTATGTTTGAGAACATATAAAAAATGCATCTATAAAATAAAAGAGGGAAGCTCTCAGCAGAGCAAAACCGGTTGCCCTTGTCACAGGTGGAACCCGGTAATACTCTCTGAGAGCTCAAATTCCCCAAAGTCTTTCTTTTCTTCTCCTACGAAGCGTCTGAGTGATCGCTTCAAGAATGAGTTTGCACTTGTGATTATTATGATCTTTTACAATCATGATAGTCCTTGTTAGTGGTGTGATACATCTTGCTCAAGATGTTAACATCCCACCTTCGCGAGCTCTGATTTTCTAGCAGGGAATCAACTCTATAGTGTCTTTTAGTGACCTACTTTTTTCACCCTTGCCCTGCTCTCAGCTACTAGAGAGCAGTCCTATGGGTCTGGTAGTGTTGCTCCCACCTCTCACAGGGTCCCCCCGGTCAGAGTAAGTGTTACCGCTGTGATGTTTTGATGTTTATTGATTTTACTCATAAATCATTTCCCTCAATGGCGAGTGTGTCTCCTCACCATCTTGAGTTGTTTCCCCAGTAAGTGTTGCAGTACGCCTGGTTACCGGTGTTAGCATCACTGACTTGAGAGCTCTGATTTTTTAGTAGAAAATCAAATCATTTTCTACTTTACTCTCTCTCTTATTCGTACTCTACTCTCAGCTGCTAGGGTAGCTCTACGGATGCACTGATATTATTCCACTACCCACAGGGTCCCATCAGTTTGAGAGGGTACCACCATTATGAGCTTTTCATAAATATCATTCCTATGCGATGTTACTTCCCTTAGTGGCAAGTGCGTCCCCTCGCTACTCTTGTGTACTTTCCTGGTTGTGATGCAGTACATCAAGTCTCAAATGTTAGCATCGCTTCTTAGTGAGCTTTGATTTTCTGGCAGAAAATCATTCCACTCGACTTGTGGTGACATACTTTCCCACCGTGACCCGACTCCTGGCTGTGGAGCGGTCCCTTGGATGTGTTTATGTTGCTTCCCACCTCTACAGGGTCCCACTAGCTTATGTGGGTGTACCACTATAGTCTTCTATGATTATTTCTCCATGATATAGTCCTTTTCTCTATAGCAAGTGTGTCATCCTTGCTACTTTAGCTACTCAGTGGGAATGAGATTACCCCTCTCACACTTTGTTGAGGGCGTACCTTTCCCCATGGTCTCTCGAGGCATCATTCTGGTGCTTCCAGGTTTGTATGATCTTGATTTCGCCTAGGCAGTTTCACTGGCATTTGGATACTCGTGGCCACGACGACTTGTCCTCTACCACGTGGTACCCAAAACACTAGTTTGAAACTCCTTAGACGACCCTTCTCTCTTTGAAATTTTCCATTTTCTACTCCTCTGCCCATCCCTACACATATGCGTGTTAGGGTATGGTTGAGATGACTTTCCCCTGATCGCTCTACTGCAGGCATATGCGCCGGGTAGGCATCAGACTTTACTTGGTTGAGAGTGCCCCACAGAGCCCCTGGGAGGCATATCTCACCACCTCATTTCCCTGATTGCTCTGCTGCAGGCATATGCGCCGAGTAGACATCAGGCTTTACTTGGTTGAGAGTGCCCCACAGAGCCCCTGGGAGGCATATCTCACCACCTCTTTTCCCTGATTGCTCTGCTGCAGGCATATGTGCCGAGTAGACATTAGGCTTTACTTGGTTAGGAGCACCCCGCAGAGCCCCTGCGAGGCATGGCTTACCACACCTTTTACTCTGGTTGTCTCGCCGCACTGGCAGGCATCAGACCTTTACCCTGATCGTCTTGTTCTGATCAAGCAGACATCAGACTTTACCCGGTTGAGTGGGAGCCTGACAGAGTCCCTGGGAGGCATTCCCCACCACCACTTTTACTCTGGATGTTCTGTAAAAGACTACGCAGACTCCAATTTCGTGGCTTATTTACTTTTGTTGAGGTCAGACAGAAGTATTGAGTCACCCCTATCCACTGTTCCGAAAGGAGTAGGAGGAGACGGGATCCTTTCACCTTTTATTCTGCTGTTTGAAATGATCAGTCAGGTAGTTGGTTTTACTTACCGGTTGAGAGAGCCCGACAGAGTCCCTGGGAGGCATTCCTCACCACCCCTTTACTCTGGATGTTCTGTAAAAGACTACGCAGACTCCAATTTTGTGGCTTATTTACTTTTGTTGAGGTCAGATAGAAGTATTAAGTCACCCCTATACGCTGTTCCGAAAGGAGCAGGAGGAGACGAGATCCTTTCACCTTCTATTCTGCTGTTTGAAATGAACAGTCAGGTAGTTGGTTTTACTTACCGGTTGAGAGAGCCCGACAGAGTCCCTGGGAGGCATTCCTCACCACCCCTTTACTCTGGATGTTCTGTAAAAGACTACGCAGACTCCAATTTCATGGCTTATTTACTTTTGTTGAGGTCAGATAGAAGTATTGAGTCACCCCTATCCGCTGTTCCGAAAGGAGCAGGAGGAGACGAGATCCTTTCACCTTCTATTCTGCTGTTTGAAATGAACAGTCAGGTAGTTGGTTTTACTTACCTGGTTGAGAGAGCCCGACAGAGTCCCTGGGAGGCATTCCTCACCACCCCTTTACTCTGGATGTTCTGTAAAAGACTACGCAGACTCCAATTTTGTGGCTTATTTACTTTTGTTGAGGTCAGGCAGAAGTATTGAGTCACCTCTATCCGCTGTTCCGAAAGGAGCAGGAGGAGACGGGATCCTTTCACCTTCTATCCTACTGTTTGAAATGATCAGTTAGGAGGTTGGTTTTACTTACCTGGTTGAGAGAGCCCGATAGAGTTCCTGAGAGGCATTCCTCACCACCCCTTCTTCCCTGATTGTCTTACTCTGATCAAGCGGACATCAGACTTTACTCGGTCGAGAGAAAGCCCGACAGCGTTCCTGGAAGGCATACCTCACCACCTTTCACCTTCTATCCTGCTATTTCGATACGGTCAGGCAGGTAGTTGGTTTTCTTTTTCTTTCACTCTTTATTTCACTGTTTCGATATGGTCAGGTGAACATCGAGTTGTCCACGCCCACTATTTCGATATAGTCAGGTGGATGTGAGACCCTTTACCTTTACTTTCTTATCTATTCTGCCCTTACTATAGGGTAAGGCAGATAGATGATCTACCCTTTTCCTTTGGTGATCCTCCTTGCTTTCCCTGGAGGGTTATCCTTTACCATTTTGATTTGATTAAGTGATTGTTGGATCTCCCTTCTCCTCGCATCATCGTAGACATATTCTAGATGATCGTTGGGTCTTCTTTAGTTCTTTATGATTTTGTTCTGATTCTGCTCATGTGGGCATGAGATCCCTTTCTCTTCTTCCACTTTGCTGCTTCGATGTGATCAAGCAGATAGTTGATTTTTTTTTCCTTGACTCTCCCTCACTATTCCGATTTGGTTAAGCGAGCATTGAGCCTCTTTCATTCGCTGTTTTGATTTAGTCAGATGAATGCTGGGTTTCTTTCTCCTTCTCTTTTGTCCCACCATGCTTGCATGATTGTGTGAATACTGTATGACTGCATGATTGATCGAATGAGTGTGTAGTCATTGCATGTTGGATTTCTCATTATATGATTTAGTGATTATTGAATTTATTACATGAATGCATGATCATTACATGGTTGAATGATTATGGCATTATTATGTGTGCACTATTATGTGATTATGTCATGATTGTCTGATCACTGTGTGTTCATATGGTTGTTGCATAATGGCATGTTTGTCACATGATTGTCATATAATTTGGTGATTGTTATTTGATTAGATGACTATGGCATGATTATGTGATGATTATGTGAATGTATAATTGTCGCATGATTTGATGACCATTATGTGTTTGGGAGATCATTGTATGTGTGTGAGCATTGCATGCTTGTGTGATTGTAGTGTGATCATTGCATGACTGATTGCTCATTGTATGGTTGTATGAGCACTGCATGTATGATCGAATGGTCACTTCATGTATGTGATTGATACATGCTTGAGTGATGATTGTGTGAGCGTTACGTGATTGCATGATTAATTGCTCGTTGTATGCGCATTGCATGTATGATCGAATGGTCACTTCATATATGTGATTGATACATGCTTGAGTGATGATTGTGTGATCGTGATGTGATCATTACATGATTGATTACTCATTGTATGGTTGTATGAGCATTGCATGAATGATCGAGTGGTCATCGTATGTATGTGATTGATATATGCTTGAGTGATGATTATGTGATCGTGGTGTGATCATTGCATGATTAATTGCTTATAGTATGGTTGTATGAGCATTGCATGTATGATCGAGTGGTCATTGCATGTATGTGATTGATGCATGCTTGAGTGATGATTGTGTGATTGAGGCATGATCATTGCATGATTGATTGCTTATAGTATGGTTGTATGAGCATTGTATGTATGATAGAGTGGTCATTGCATGTATGTGATTGATGCATGCTTGAGCGATGATTGTGTGATTATGATGTGATTATTGTATAATTGATTGCTTATTGAATGGTTGTATGAGCATTACATGAATGATCGAGTGGTTATTGCAAGTATGTGATTTATGCTTGCTTGAGTGACCATCGTATGATTGTTTGATCTTGATGTGATTGTTATAATTTAGATGACCTATTACATGATTAGATGCTTGTTGCATTATCGTGTGAGCATTACATAGTTAAATAATTATTGTATGACCATTGCATGATCATTTGCTCATTATCATGTGATTCGATATGACTAGATGTTTATTGTATATTTATTGCCTAGTTGTGTGGTTACTGTGTGATCTCATGATTGAGCTATGATTAGATTATCATTATATGATCAGTTGATTGTAGCATGGATATGTGATATTCGTTGGATTACATAACATTATGATTTGGTGATTTTCATATGATTGCTTGATCGCATGAGTATGTGAGTGATGCATGGTTGCATGGTCATTGTCTGATTATGTGGACATAGCATGGTGGGACACTTATTACATGATTATTGCAGGATTATTGCATGATTTGTTGTATGGTTGTATGTTCATCGAATCTTATTAGTTGACTATAGGATTGCATCTCCTTAGTGAGTCTCGTTAGTTGAGCATAGGGTTGCACTTTCCTAGATGTAGGGAGGTCAACGCCAACACGTGCGGTTCACCCATTGTTCACCACACCTGTTGGGGTTGTGTTTGTTGACCTCATATTTTTTATATACATCTTTTCACTCGAGCATCCTCAATCGATGCCCCTGACTCTCGTCGAGTTTGATTTGATTCAAATCAACACTAGTTCGGGTTCAAATGTGTCAGTTTAAGCTCAAACTTTATTGAATTGGCTTAATGAGATTTAATTAAATTTTAATTAACTTGAAACTGAGTTGAATTAGTCCCCATCGCATTCAATTAAATCAGACTAATTCATTCGAGCCTCGTCGAGCCCGATTTGAATAGAATATGCATTTATTCCAGCTTAATTTCATTAATTAAATTCGACCGGACCCAAATTGACCCAAATCAGATTCAATTTGGAGCTTGATTTTAATTCAATTCGTTTAATTTAATTCAAATTAAAGCTCGATTGACTTTCTTGCTTAATTCAAATTATTTCTAAAATCAAATGATTACATTTACGGCTGCCATTCAGCCAAAATATTGCTATTCAAAAAAAAATTTTCTTTTTTTTTCACCATCTTGCATCGGCTATATGTGGAAGGATTTCAAAAATAGCGGTATTCGTTCCCTAATTTTTGGCATTTGGCATTAACTAGCATTGAATTCATATCTGATATCTCCCCCACTCTGGCTCGAGGGGCAGAGACAGATAGAGATCCCAAACTGAAGCCGCCTCTTTTTTTTTTTTTTTTCTGGTTGGCATACCCCAGACGGACCGAGGCTGAGCCCAAGACGGAGCTGAAACCCCTCCCCCGACCTCCAGAGCCTGTGCCTGAACTCAACATATGTCAGCCTCAGAGCTGCACGTTCCCAACTGCTGGCTCTTCCATAGCCTGACTCCCCTCATACCAAGCCGACGGAGCCACCTCCATACCTCCCAGTTGCCGACTCATGGCTGATCTGACATCAGCGGCTCATTGCTCTCCTTCAGATGTAGGATTCCAAACCAAAAGGAAGCGGCGTGAGGGACTTTTGGAAAAGCAAAGGATAAGGAGCATTTGGAGCAGTAGACGAATGAGCTTGGACACTCGGAGCCGAGCATCAGTAGCCCCCATTCATTCTGGTGGGGGCACTACGGGCGGAACCACCGGGTCGTAGCCCCCGGTGTAGTGAGTTTTCTTAAAACTTAGATAGCATTTAGGAAGCCTTTGTGTGTGTACGCTTCCCATCCCTTAGGGCCTTTATAGAAACTTCATTTATAATTAGGATTGCTCTCTTTTACTTTAGATCCATAAACCCATTTTACACATGAACGAACGTCCAAGGGGTTAGAAACATATTCATTTTCATCCTATAACCTTAGTGACACTTAAGGACAAAAATTAAGGATCGAGTCCTAGAAGACATAGACTTAAGATGTATGCTCCCTTATAATAAAATTACTAAACATAGAAAATGTAGTGATATTCTACCCTAGAATTAGTATATGTCACTAGTTTAAAATTTATTAACCATAAGCAACAACGAATTAATAATTTAAGGCCCCCCTTAACAAAAAAATAATAATTTGAATAAGAAGACATGAAAACCACTTAACTTTTGTTAATTAAATCATTAGCAACAAATATAATTTTTAAAAAACAAGTTTTAACATACACTTAAACTAAATCTAACTAATTGGTCAATCACCCTTTAATGAATCCAAACATGAGAGACAAGTGGCAAAATCAAGAGAGCAAACTTAAACTAAAACATGTCAAGTAAGAGACTCCTAAAACCCAAACTTTGATTCATTAAACCCCCCTCTACTAATTAATTACACACTTAATCCAAAAACACCTCTAATGTTGAATGCAAATGAATTAGAACCTAACTAACTAGGTGAACTAAGTAAGAGACTTATTAAGAGTTTAATCATAACTTAAAATTGTAGAAGGTAATAATACACCTAAAATCTAATCGAATCATAAGTTAGTCTTTTAAAATCAACCTTTTAACCTAATAACAAATCACTTAACCTACCTTCCTTTTAATTTCTAACAAACTAAAATAACTCAACAAAATTGGTTACTACTAGGTAACCCAGGCCTACGAGGCTATTAAGTTAGCCCCAAGGAGAGTGAAATAAACCTCACGGCCTCGGTGAGCAACAAAGGTAGTAATCCATTAAACACTAAAATAAAATCCTTAAAATCAATCTTAAATGGCTAATACTTGTGCTTAAACTAAAATCTCCCTTTGACCTTTTAACAAATCAAATTACAAATAACTTTAACTAAACTATCCTACATAGGACACACCTAAAGCCACACAACCTACACACACTTAGATTTGTTTGTTAGGACATGACTCCTAGCTTTAGGTTAGGCCGATGTTTTCTTCCTTTTCTGTTTCTGTGATGTGGCGATTTGCATGTGACACGTGTGCTGGTTGTTTTAGTTTTCTGTGTTAGATTTCTGTGTTGATTTCTGTGATGGTGGTTTTATTTACTGCACTGTCTCTATGATGTGATGAGCGATAGATTACCCCTAGGCTAGGGACGTTTTATACTGACTCAGTCTTATGCAGGTGGCCACGCTCATGCAACGCTAAAAATAGACGGGGGCTAATATGATAAATTACAAATTATAAATGCTTGCTACAGGTGCTCCAAAATGCTTAGCCCCCAAATGAATAAGAGTGTGGCCAAGTATGTTTACTTTTCTGCACTGATATAACTGCTTGTGATGTGATATATTAAACTGCTTGAGATTTTCATTAGGATAACCTTGCAGGTTCAGTTTGAGTCTAGATTTTATTTTTCATAATATAATTTATAATTCATATTGAGTTGTGAAAGTCTTCAAAGGCATGGCATTTCGAATGTTAGGTACCAAAGGTAGAAAGAAAGGCCCTCTCTCGGGGAGTTTCTTTCTCATTTGGGTACCCTTCCGGAGAACGATATGAAGGAGGATGATCTGAAGAAAGATGGTCCACTCGAAGATGAAGATTTGAAGACGAAATGCCTTGTATTTAAGACTTGCGTCATTCAATAGGATTAGAATCTAGGATGTTGTCGGTGGGGCCTGGCCACTATTACTTTTCTGCAGACCCTGGGTTGTACTTATACTGCACTTGCCGTGGACTGTGGACTCTTTCTTACTCCGCTCTGTGGATTTATATTGATATGTTTATTTTATGTGCGCAATAGAAATTGCCTGTTTTTCTTAGGTTTCTTTCTTGCATGTGCTTGGCCTGACTTTGCTAGACTCTTTAGGAATAAAATTTTTCTACTTGTAATTAATATTTTAAATTCTAAGAATTAAATAACATAGAAACCTAACGACCTAGGGAATAGCCGGAATCGTCCGGGGTCGCATGCATATCAATGCATTCTCTCCCTCCTTGCTATAAGACACTTCCCCGCCTGCGGGTAGAGTCCAGATAATCCGACCTATGAGGATGAGGTGCTGGATCTGGGGAAGTCTAGTCTTTTCAAAAAAAAAAAACTATTTTTATAAGCCTTTTTAAAATTCTATGCATATTTAATTTGAGATCGTTAACCAGCATGCATTGTATTAGAAACTAATTAAATTAAAATTTTAATTGCATTAGTCTTAGGAGCATACACCCTACATAAGTCCAGGGCCAATTAGGAAACTCTCTAGACGTCGGCCCTACTTCCGATAACCAAACTACCTACCTATCTTTCATAAAGACTTGAACAGCATGGATTTTATACGATTAGGTGGTTAGCTGGCTTTCCTTTTCAGGCATGATATAAGTCCAGAATGCATTAGTTAGGATACGGGTGTTAGTGTTGTGTTGAATACTAAACCCATTAGATTTAAGATTCAAGGCTATTATTATTTCGTAGTACGCCTCATCAGTAGGTAGGTCTTCTGTCTACCAGAGACCCTAAACCCTACATATCCGCGTCACACGAATGACGCCACCTCCATTCTTCTCTCCTGCATGCTCTGAGTGCATGACTTTTAGTTTCTCCAGTTTTTTCTCACTACCTTAGTCCCTCCGGATGTTGATCTGAGCCGTGTATGTTGACTAAGCCTAGTTGAACCTCTCTTCCCCTTCGAGTAGGACTTCCTAGTCTTCGCCCTATGTGCCAATCCCAATTTGGAAAGAATAATGTAGAATCCTTAATCGAGAGTTTTCTCAGGCCCCGGCTTAAGATGTAATTAACCACGGGGGCTTGCGCCCGTGGGAAACCGAATCCCACTCTCAAATAAATCCCATTCGAGCTAATGTATCGGGTGGGGGAAACCCGTTGTGATTAAATCACATATATTATTATCCATCGGGCTATGCTGGTGAGAGCCGCTATCCTCAATGGTTAATCATATGTGTGATCGAATCTGCCCTCCCATTGTCCAGATACTGTCTTCCCTCGCGGGGCGATGGTGTTTGTTTAGTCCTCTCGGAGGTCCACAGTACAATGGGGATCCGCCCATGAAAACAACTAGGGCTATACGGTAACTAATGCACTTGATGACCTGCTTGAACTTGACTTCATTATTACTCATTCAAGTTGTTAATTAAATAAGTTTAAACCTTTTTAAAAAACTCGAAGGCTAAACAAACCAAGCATGAACATAATCTAACTTGTTTATTTATGTTCACGTGTAAATTTGTTTCTTGTTCGACAAGTCCTTCGTTATTAGTTTGACATCAAGCTTGATAATAGCTTATATATTATTTAATTTAAATTTGGTTAAATATAACTATAATAGCCTATATTTTAACTCAAATAAATAAATTTTTAGAAGTAATTATAAGCCAAATTTGAAAACTGTCTTCACTATAAGATATGTATTATAATATTTTAATTATAATAAATTTTTCATAATTTTTGGATACTGTTGCAAATCCTTGGGAAATTGACACTTATCGATACAAGTGGAGATTTTTTGATCAATAAGTATCCGTTTTGTAAACCGATTTCATTAGTATTTTCTAAATAAAATAAGCTATTTTATAAATATTTTTCCATAATTTTTAAAGTCCCAAAAAAATTTATATGAATTTTATACTAAAAATTAATTAAATTATATAATTATATTAATTATTATATTATTATTTATTATAAAATATCTTAAGGCATTATAAACTTTATTTAAATCCCTTTTATCCTTCATGTATTCAGCTATAGAGAAATGCTTTGAGAAAGTTTGGGAGAAAAGGGAGGAGAGAGAAAAAGAAATCTAGGGTTTAGAGATCATAGAGTGATTTTCATTTGTCGACTCTGTTGGAAGATTTGCTCATCTCACTGTAAGGAACAATTAACCTATCTTTGATTTCAATAATTTATATTTTTGATATTTTTCTGATCAAATTTATATTTTCGTTACCGAAAAATGATAATAATTTTATATAGGCAAAACTTTTACGGCATAACTTTTGGTATGTGATAGATCTCGTTAATATAAGCATTTTGACAGCAATGTATTGTGTTTTCCCTTGGTAAATTTGAAGATATTATTTTTTGAAGTAAATGCATAGTAGATAAATTGATTATTTTACCTGCATTTTATAAATTACTACATTTTATACATGACATGGTAAAAAATGTAGCATTTGCATGTAAGGGATGCTAGATGAAAGGCTGGTTATTGACATGAAAGAAGATGACCGACACCAATTGGTTGATAGTTGGACCAAATTAAAACTGATATCTAACTAGACGATAATTATGATACACCGATATCAATTAGTTGATAATTGAGCCTAATTAAGACTGATACCCAACTTGGTGGCAATTGAGGTTGACTGATACCAATTAATTGATAGTTAGGCATGATTAAGATTGATACTTGATAAGTATAAATAATGTGTTATTTTATATATTATATTTTTGATAAAAATGTATTATTTTAATTGCATTGTGCAGAAAAAATACATAAACGACATAAAATTCTAAGTTTCATATAACACCACGGTGTTAGAATAAATAATGTTGCAGTGCCATCAAAGACACCATTAGAGCGCCAAAATATCAACATTGTGTTTGTAGTTGAAAGCGGGTTTTAAAAAATTTTAATCTTCTTTGGGGAATTCAAAATTGACATTAAAATTTAATTCTAAAATCAAACATCCCATCAAAAATATTACACCACCTCGGGAGGTAGAAATAAAATTTCAGGATATGGTTCAGATTTAGAATTATAAATTCCACCTTGAATATCGTAACCAGATTTAAGAGGGAACTCACATTGCCTCGAAGGGTCAAAGTAAAGTTCAATCAAATATCGGTCTACGATAATCAAGAGGAGTGATCGTTAATTTCATATTCGAATTCATTTTAATAAAAGATATATCTCCCTAAAGGGAGAAGATATCATTTATCAATAATCGTTCGAACATAACGATAACGATCGTTAGTAATTTAACTTCCCCAAAAAGGACTAATTGAGTTTTGAAAATCAATTTTAAAAAAATTAGATGTGGGTCCTAAATCTCCTACGAGCGCAAGCCCTTGTAGTTAATTACATCATGGGAGACCAGAGTCTTCTACGAAAACTTTCGATTAAAATAATGACAGAAATTTTGTTTAGAGATTTCTAGGAGTGATACCAAAGAGGTGAGTTTGGAACTCAAATAGGGAGTGGATCAAGTTTGAGCAGTTATTTTAGAGTCAAAAGAGGAATGGTAGGATACACTTTAGGATTCTGAAATAGTTAAGAAGCGTCCCGACCTAAGCTAAAAGTTGGGCTTTAAATTTTAGATTGAGAGATGCTTTAATTTGAGTTGAACATTTTATTAGAAATTTGGAATTATATTCCTGGAGGTTGGGGTCTTATAACTCAAACCCTACCTTGGATCCTAGATCTAAATTTGGACACTGGACCACAGTGATCCGAACCTAACTAATGCAGTGCAAAATCTGGGTTTATCCCGGCCTGGATTAGGGAGCCAGCTAAACCACCTAAACGTTTCAAAACTATGAGTCCGATCTTTTGATGCAGAGTGATCAGGGACGTATTTAAGATTGATTTAAGAAGTTGGGGTCGACATCTAGAGCAGATCCCTAACTGACCCCTTGACTTATGTTGGGTGGAATGTTTAGACTAAAATGTAATTAAAATTTTAATTTAATTAGTTTCTAATGCGATGCATGCTAGTTAAAATCTCCAAATCAGATATGCATGAAATTTTAAAAAGGCTTATAAAATAATTTTTTTTGAAAAGACTAGACTTCCTCAGATCTAGCACCTCATCCTCATAGGTCGGATTATCTGGACTCTACCCACAGGCGGGGAAGTGTCTTATAGCAAGGAGGGAGAGAGATGCAGTAATATGCATTCAACCCCGGACGATTTTGACTATTCCCTAGGTCGTTAAGTTTTTATGTTATTTAAATCTTAAAATTTTAAAAATTAGTTATGAGTAAAAATATTTTTAGTCCTTAGACAGCCTAGCGAAGTCCAGGCTAAAACAAAAAAGACATGCAAGCGCCAAAAAACTATGAAAAACAGGCAACTCTATACGCAATCAAATTAAATCACAATACATTAAATAATTAAATTAATTAAGTAAATATCCATAGGCAAATTTTCTTGCTTATTATAACCCAGATTTACATAAATTAAAAGTGACCGGGCACCACTGACGACAACCCGAATTCTACTCCTAAGATTTAAGTGACTTTGAGAATGATTCTTCTCGCTCTTCACTTCTTCGTCTTCTTGGAACTCCTTGGATCGTCAGGCCCGGATATCCAAATGGAAAGAAACTCTCCCTCGAAAGGGGTGTTATCTTTCCTCTTTGGATACTTGAAAGGTCATATCAATTTGGAGCTCCAAATGGATAGGGACTCTCCCTTAAGGGATGTCCCTTCCTCTTTGGATTGCAAATTAGATGTTTGAAAGATATCCTAACTTAGCCTTCCAAATGGAGGAAGACTCTCCCCTAAGGGATGTCTTCTCCTCTTTGGAATCTAAGTTGGATATCTATATTCCATTCTCAAGCCACTTAATAATTTACAACTCAAATATGACATCAAATTACATTGTATGAAAATTAAAATCTAGACTCGATCCTGCAAGGTTATTCTAAGCATTTAAATATTAAAATACATCCCAAACAGTTATATATATGTGCATATAAAATTAAACACACTTGACCACGCTCTTTTTATTTGGAGGTTAAGCAGCTGAAGCACCTGTAGCATTTATATTTATGATTTATTTAGCCCCCCTTATTATCCTGCACGAGCGTAGCCACCTGCAAAAAATCCAGTGAGCATCCAGATCGTTCCTAATCTAAGGGTAATCTAGTCGCCCATCACATCAATCCACAGAGTGCAGTAAAAGTAAACAAACACATCAACCAATTTCAATCACAACATGCAATGAAAACTCGAAAAACCCGGCACACAGCAGAAAAGTAAACACCGGCCTAGCTTAGATCTAGAGTCGGTTGTCCTAGCAAACTATCTAAAGTGTGTGTTGAAGGTCGTGTGGCTGGGGTAGATCCTAAGATGGGTAATTTGTTCAAATTATCTAAAATTTGAATTTGTGGATGGCTCAAAGAGAGGTTTAATTAAAGTTCAAATATTAGTATATTAAAATTTAAATTAAATCCATTTTAATAGTTAAATGATTGCTACCTTTATTGCTCACCGAGGTCATAAAGTTTATTTCACCTTCTTTGGGGCTAAGTTAATAGCCTCGTAGGCCTAGGTTACCTAGTAGCAATCAATATTGAATAAGTTGATTTAGTTTATTAAAAATTAAGGATCATTTAATATTAATTAAGTTAGTTAATTACTGATTTTAAAAGTTAAATTATTTTATATTTTTCATCAACAGGTTTATGGCGTTGTGCCACCAGACTCGAGGAACCAGGCCTCCTTAGGACATTTAGCCCCGCAGCCCGGAGTAGTCCATCATAAAAACCTTACTGATGTAGTTGAATTAAGGGTTTTAACTTGGTTAAGTAATTAAAAGTAACTTAATTTTAATGTTAACACTCCATCGAATTCATTCGTGGCGTTGTGCCACCAGGCTCGAGGCCTCCTTAGGGCACTTCGCCCCGCAGCCCAGAGTAGTCCATCCAATAAACTTCATCTTTGGAGTGTTCGTTATGCATATAAGTGTTGGTAGAGTGTTTTATTAATCAAATTAAGGTTTTCTAGAATTTTGATGAATTATTGAATTTTTAGGAGTTATTAGAATTATTTAATTATGTTAATTAAGGGGGCCAAAAGTTAACTTTTTAAATTAAAATTAATTTTGCAAGTTTTAGATTTTTAATAAATATTAGACCTTATGATGAGTTGTTAGACTATTAGCACACTCAATTTAGAGTTTTCTATAAAAAGTTATGAGTTTTTTAAGTTTGGGCCTAGATTTGAACTGCGGTTGACCAAAAGGTTAACTTTTGACTTTGACCAGATTTTGGAGGTGTGACATTTTTAGAAAATATTAGACCTTAATTGGATTTGATTGACACTAAGTTTGCTCAATTTGGATTTTTCTGTAATTAGTTATGAATTTTCAAAGTTTCCTTAATTATTTGAATTTTTAAAATTGCTTAATTAGAAAGGTTTTGATCATTTTGATCCAAACTCATCCCAAACTGTATGGAATCACTCCCAAAGGTCAGGGATAACCCATGGGAGTGTTTTCAAGTGTTTGGAAATTATTTTGGATTTTTAATGATTTTTAATTAATTAATTTAATTAATTGTTAATTTTCATTAAAAGTCAAATTAAAGTTAAATTAGGAATCCAGTCAAGGGGATTTTATTTTTCCTAGGTAGAGGACTAAGTTTTGGTCAATTTGAGATATTATGTGTAATTTTTGGACTTAATATGGATTTATTACATTTTTTGAAGTTTTTGGGCCCTTAAAAGGGTTGAAACTTTGGGTAATTAATTTTCTAACCTAATGACCTTCACTTTCAATGAAATTTGAACCTAAGGTACATGGTGTCACTAAGTTTACTATGTTCAAGTTTCACCCCTATTGGGTGTGTGTACAATCCCCTAGGAATTTTCTAAGTTTTCTAGACTTTTCCTTAATTATTTTTCCTAGGTGTCTCTACTGTTCAAATAGGATTGAAATTTGGTGTATCTAACCCTGATACATATGCAATCATACCACACAAATTATGCAGCCTAATTCAACTGAAAAATGGAGTTATAAATTTTCAAAATTTTGGGTCCAAAATGGACCCATTCTTTAAAAATTCACATCACAAAAAACTACAGAGCATCTGATCCTAAAAAAATTACAGAATATGCCTAAGATGCTCAGAAACATTCCACCAAAATTTGGGATCTATTTGATCCCTGGATTGCAAGAGAATTGAGAAAAACAAAAATCAAATAAATACAAATTTCTCCCAATCCAGAGCTCAAAACAACTTAATTTAAATTTTAATAAATACTACATTTAATTAACTTTCCAACAAGCCTAAGAACGTCCAATTTGGTGAAAAATTCATTTTTTTGTGAATTTTGAAAGATTTTGAGCATTTAAATCATTTTTTTATTCAAAAAATAATAATAAAATGGCGGCGGCAATGATTGCGCCGCCGCCGCCGCCAGCTGACATGTGTCAGGACACGTGTTGACGCCGGAGAGTTCACTTAAACACATCCGATCCGACGATCCAACGGTCTGAACACGAAACAGTAAGATCGACGGCCAGGATTATGCCACGTGGCCATCCTGGATCGTGGGAGATCCCATGTTCGAAGCCAGGGGCAGACCGTGCGGTCTGCCTTGATCTGGACCGTTCGATTTTTGATCGGACGGTCCAGATCTGCTGATTCTGTGCAGTTCATTTTGAATCGAAAACTTTAAATGCTCATATCTCCCAAAATACTCGACGAAATTCGATGAAATTTGAACTGTAGCTAGAGGGCAACATAATCTTGCAATGCCTGGAGTTTGGAGGCTCCATGCATTGTAGATTTCCTACAGTTTTAAATTGAAATTCTACCTAAAAGGGAGGATAACTTACAATCTACCCGTTGGATTTTTGCAAACTTAGGCTACGTTTGCTCCTACTGATGTCCTCTACAAGTTTACTGAAGACCCCAAAAGATTTTGACCGCTGGATTTGAAGATATCGAAGAGAGATAGTATTTCTCTCTTTTCTCTCTCTTTTTCCACTAAAATGATGGTTTGAGTGGTGGAAATGGTGGGGAAAGGCTTGGAATGGCCTTGGGGAGTGCTGGAGAGTATGGGGAGCTCTTGGGGAGTCTTGGGGCCGCTGGGGTTTGGGACTTAGGCAAGAAAAATGAGCAAGATGAGGGATTAAGGTAAGTTTTGCCCACTTACCCCTCATGATTTGGAATGGATGGTTGGGATTTAATCAAGGGTGCTTTAGATGCTTGCCAAGTGTCCCATGAGCAACCTAAAACTTGGAGAAGGCTGGTGGATGAGAAGGATTGCCTTGAGCCAAGAGGAGGGGGACCACACCTCTTTTTCTCCATTTGGCTAAACCAAGCCATGGCTTGGTTAATAGGGCGGGATTAAAGGTCAATTAGGAAGGGAAAAAGCTGATTTCCACTAGCCTAAAGTAGGTTTTGAGTTGGAGAATGGGTTTGCATGTGTAGCATGGTCAAAGGGCCATGGTTTAGTCTCATTCTAAAGTTTTGACCCATTGACTTGTTGACTAGTCAATGGTGACTAGGATGTGCATGGGAGGAGTCAAATGTGCTGTAGGAGTTAATATTAAGGGATATGGGGCCATGATGTTGAAGCTTTGAGTGAACACATGAAATTGGAGAGGGTTTTGACCCCTCCAAATGGGTTGACCAAGTCAAACCTAGGGAGGATTGACTTGGAAGTGTTTGGACATGTCATGAGTGTCTAAACAAATAATTTTGCAGCATTCGATTGGTTTGAGATGGATTCAAATGTTAAAAATAACAATGGTTGGGTTAAAGGTGGATTTGGTCAACCATAGTTGACTTGGTCAAAAAAGTCAAACCAAGGAGTGGGTTTGATTTCAATGGGTTTCAAATATCATAGAAATTCATTGAGAGGGGTTTCAAAGGTTAAAAATGTTGAACGATGTTAAATTTTGGTCAAAAGTCCAAAAACCCCTTTAAAGGGTATTTTGGTCATTTTGACCTCTGATGAACCCTGGGTCGAGGTGGGTCCAAAAAGATGTAGATTAATGTTAAACACATCAATATCAAGGGTCTGGAGGTGATTAGAGGGTTTGGGGGAAACTCCAAGGTCAAATTTCTCTAGATAATGGGTCTAGTGGCACGGGCCATAAATATTTGAAGGTTTTATAGCCTTTGGATTTAAATTTAGTTTCTAGGGTTAGAGACTCCAGAACGGGCTCAAATTTGGAGGGTTGCCTCTAGAGACATATCACATCAGTATGCAACTGACAGATCATGAATCAGAGGTCATTTGACTGGGGTTTGAAATATTTAAAAATTCCCTGAAAAAGGTTTTTAGGACTCAGATCTTTGGCCTTGAATTTTGGATTTGGAAATCTAGATTTGATATAGATTTTGGGTTTAGATATCTGGATTTGAATCATCTTAATCATTTATGATCATTTGGAGTGATCATAAGTAATTGAAAAGGATTTGAGCTAGGTTAAAGGCAGGATCAAGATTTGAACTAGAGTTTGAATTTTGGACTAGGCTGGAGTCTGGATTTTGATTAAGGTTTGAACTAAATCAAGGTTAGGATTGGCTTAAGTTCAGGATTGATTTCAAGTCTGGATTAGGCTCTAATGACCTTATACAAAAATGAGGTCAACACATTGCAGTACCGACTTCTCTATCAAGTAACACCGCAGCGGTCAAATATCAACTTCGTGGCGCCAAGTTCTCTATTGTCCAGCAACGTTGCATCACAATCCATAACGCCTCAGCACCCAATTGCCCTTCCAACGCTGCAGCGTCCAAAAATTAGTAGTGCCACAGCATAACAGTTGTAACTTTTCAAGGATATAATCTTTCAGCGAAGCGACGCAACTATTCACCAAGTAACTAATTCACGTCAATAAGTGCCCCAGCGGTACCAGAAAAATAGGGCAGTGGCATTAGTTTATTTATTAGGCGTAGTCGCGCTGATCTTTCTAGCGCCATAGCGCTAGAGGCATGTTTTGTATTTTCCTATAAATAGTCATTGTGTTATGTTTGTAAAAGAATTTAGTCACTTAGATAATTTCAGTCCAATTAAGAGTGCTTCTCTGAAACACAATCAGGATGACAACTAAGAGAATTTAGAAAAGTACTTGATACCATCATTAGAGTATGTGGCTTGTGTTTGTGGAAGCAAATATATAAGTAAAGAGAATGAGTGTAGAGGAGATCCATTAAACTCTTATGATGATATCTATCTCTTGTATTTTCTTTCTATCATACTATTAATGAAAATGAATTTACTTCAATTTTACTCCATATCTGACTAAACTCTCTTATTTTGGATTGATGATGTAAGTATCATATGTATAATGAAATCTCTTATTCCTTAAATGATTAAAAATATATTTTCAATATTATTAGAACTTTATTTAATGCATATAATGGCCATATGTGTAGTTAAAATTAGGTGTAATATGGGTCCTTGATGGAGGGAATCAAACATAACTAGTACTATTGAATTAGTATGCGTCATGCCAAGGCATAAGATATAAAATGTATTAAATTCTTAAGGAGATGATATAATCGTTGGAAGTCGATAGACATCCTTTGTTCCTATAAGCTTAACGGAGATTTAGGAATGCATATACTCTGAATAGCATCACAATTAAAAGATGTTCATTAGAAAAAATATGTTATTTGCATTCATCAATTCAAAATATTATATACATATAGTGTATTCATTATCTTTATCTAATTTTATTTAAGTGATTAAATCTCTACAACTTTTATTTTTATTACAACAACAACAACAACAATAACAAGCCTTTGTCCCACTACGTGGGGTCGGCCATGGTTATTCGACAAGTTTTACGCTGGCTGTCGACTACCTAACGCAACCCTCCACTTTTTATTGAGTAGGATAATTACTATAATTTTAGCTGACAGTACTAGTAAATTGCAAGTAAGCATATCTTTCTTATGGGATCGATACTCTACTCTATTACTATATTACTTGATTCGGTATATATACTTAAGTATATTAGGTGTAGATTTTATAATTTTTATATATCAAAGAAACCCTAAGCATTGTTAGGGATTGATAGAGCTCTAATTTATTTCATGATTCTATAGGTTACTCCATCACCCCCATCAATACCCAATTGGGAAATAATTTAGGTGAAAAAAGATGTTGCATTTATGATTAGATTTACTTGTTAGTACATTTAAATTGATTGATAGTATAATTGAAATCGTACTGTTATTAATATTGATACAACATAAAATAGCATATTGACATGATTCATTGGGTGATAATACTTTTATAGTATATCTTATAATTTGATAGATTTTTTTTGACTTTACTAATCATATTAATTTTATTATTAATTTTTGATATTTTTATTGCTCATATTAATTGATGATTGATATTAACTAGAATCGAATATACATATTGATTATTTTGCCTTGCATTAAAAGCAATGATAGAGTTTTGGTTTCCTACTAGGCTTTTTAGCTTATTATGTGGACTTTAATGATTTCATATCAGAGAAAGGGTCAAGATAGTGAGCAATGACACTAATAAAGATTTTTAAGTTCTTCTTTAGATTTTATTATGCATTTTTTTTATTCTTTTATAGTCAGGAGCTTGTGATAGATTAGTGATTATAGTGATCTCCTAGCTAATGTAAATGATATTTTGGTGAATAAATATTAAAATATCTTAATGTACATGATTTTAGTTGATTTTGCTGGTTATTATTTATATTGATGATTTATAGAAACTTTAGTATATTCTTAAAATGATAAATAGATAATTCTTTCAAATTTGATTCTAGGGGACATTACAATAACTTATTTAATAGTAATTTATTATACATTTATTTATTAATTTATGAAATTTCCTCATTCCCATCTCAATTTTTTGTAATTCTACCTTTCATTTCATACTTTAGAATTAGATTACTTTGTCAACCTAGTTGCTCAAGGTTGCTTTCCTAAGTGAGGGCACACTAAGGTTACGGCTCATGTGAATGCCCACATGTAGGATATCAACACATCATTTATTCTTCCTCTTAATTTTTGCCCTCTATAACGGATGCGTATACAAGTAGTATGAGCACATCGTCTTAGCTCTAGAGGCAAAAGTCCTAAAGAAGGTTAAAATTGATAAAGGCTTTGGATTCTATAACTAAGGAGTTAGTGTATTCATGTTTATCATTATTCCACATATCTCCCAATTATTTTTTATAATTATTCTGGAATCCCTGGTGTAATGGACTTCATTGGGGGAAATGTTTGATATCTCTACTATTACACATATTTTGTCACTTCATGCCTCTTTAAGTGACATCATGATATCTAAAACTTGAGCCTTTATCTTGAATTTCCTCTCCATGTTCGATCAGAATGCTATAAAATCTTATCTATTACTGCTAGTTCTGCCGACTGTCTGTCTTTGTAAGGCTCAGAGCATATTAATTTCAAGTATTTTTGCATAATTTTCATCAGGAATTGTAGCAAGTTTTCTTGTTTAAATTTATTTGGCATAGGCATTATGAATTGAGGCATTTCTCCTTTTCATGGTTGGCTCTGGGCAAGGGTCTTAAAACAGTGGATAAGCTGATTCTTTGTAATATTTAGGTGCCTGTTTTTTATAACTTATGTAATAGCATGCCTTAAAATGACTCACACCTCTTTTTGAGTGGGATTACACTTTTGGTTTAATTTTTGAGCTTCTTCCTATTATGAACTCCTTCCTCTTGAGGTCAAACTTGATGCAAATTTTTTAGTACATTTTTGGTCTACCTCACCTCATCTACATGTGCAAATGAATTTTTATTTCTTGGTTATTAGCTACACTATCTACCATCTTTTGGAGAGAAATAAATGCTAGGAGATATGACACTACTATTGATAGCTTATCTATTGTTTGTTTTAAAATCAAAATGTGATAGCGAAAATTGTTGGGTGGAGAAGAATGGAGGATGTGAGAGGCTTATTATCCTAGTTTGGGATCCTATTTCTATGTTTCACCGTTTGGTTTATCTCATCTTTGATTTTTTTACATTGGTTCATTTTGTTTGGGTGTTAGTGGCCACTTGCATTCATTCTGGCTAGTACATGTTGCTCTTTTTGGTTCGATCTATGAGTCATTGGTAGCTTTTTAGAGGATGGCAGCTGGGCATTGTGTAGTTTTTTGGAATGTTTGGACTATTTTGTTGTCTTCAGGGCTATAATTAGTATTGCTTATTTGGTTATCTACTGGCTTTTGTTGGCAATTGTGGATGATGATGAATTATTTACATCCATTTTACAGTCCCTTTGGATGGCCTCTTTGGAAACCGCTTTTTTGCTTCCTTGATGGTTGTATCTAGCAACCAGGGGAGTTTAGCCCAATTTAGATGTAGTTTTACCCATTTTGAGTACATTTTTGGCTTTTAATCTTTTCTTGTTTCTTACATAAAGTTGTTTGCTTTGTTTATTTTTTCCTTAGGTCCTTATGTGAGCCCTGTGGCACTTTCTCTTTGGGCTTGAGGCCTTTTGTATATCTCTTTTCTCCTTTCTTATACATGTTTAATCACTTGTAATTTTTCGAAAAAAAAAAAGTGTAATCATGTCTCGCCACATAATATTTCTTATTTAGGTATATATTATATGTTTATTTTTTAGCAGTCTAAAATTTTTTAAATTAATTAATTGATTATTATTTAATTTTCATATTGATTTAATACAATCCAATCTTATTTCCCTATTTCAATAGATAAATTTTTTGGTCTTGTTTATATTATATGATTACAACAAAAGTTATTTTTATTGATCATCTTTTTTAATTGATGCTTGTTTATTTAGCATCAAATAATTAGATGATTTATATTATTATTATTTTCCAAAAAAAATATTATTAAATTGCTTGTTCATTTATATTTATAAAATTATATGTTATTATAAGAAGCTAAATACTCATTTTATTTTTGAGCTTATTTATCAGCTTGTTTAAATATTCATTTGATTAAATTTAAAAATTCAAATACAAGCTAAATTTAATGATAAAATATTTAAATAAAATATTTTTTAATATAATTTTTAAATATATATGTTAAAATTGGGCTTAAATTTGAACCAATTTTAAATAATTTTAAATATGATGAAATGAAATCAAATCCATATTGTTCTAAAGCTGTAAAATAGGCTACAGAGCAAAAGCAAGCGCTTAGATTCCAACCCTCCCCAAAATTCCTCGTAACCTAAAACCTCGAGCAGTCATTGTTTATGGCAGCGATGGCTCGACGCAGCATATCCTCCCTCCTTTCCCGAGCCCTAAACCCATCGTCTCCTTCCATTCTGCCATCTCGCCTCCCGGCCGCCGCCTCCGCCGTTGAGAGGCTTCGGCGGGTGGCTTCCCCGCTGACTTCATCGCCTATCCGCTGGAGGACGACTTCAGGCTCTGGCTATTCTCCAATCAAGGATTCCTCACCCAATTGGAGTAATCGCCCCCCTAAAGAGACGATTCTTCTAGACGGCTGCGACTACGAGCACTGGCTTATTGTAATGGAGTTTCCGGAAAACCCTAAACCCTCGGAGGAGGAGATGGTTGCCGCCTATGTTAAGACCCTTACTGCGGTCGTTGGAAGGTGGAAAGCGCAAAATATTTGTTTTTCAGTTTTGATCGATAATTTTGTAATTGACCTTGTTGTTGGACGGGTTGGGGTGTCAGCGAGGAGGAGGCCAAGAAGAAGATTTACTCTGTTTGTACCACGACCTACACGGGCTTTGGCGCATTGATCTCGGAGGAACTCTCTTATAAAGTTAAAGGCATGAACTTGACCTGCATGCTTTTGTTTATTGACTTTAGGGAGGGATTCTGCAAAGAAAACCAATTTGCTTTCTTTTTTTTTTTCCCCTCGTTTTTAGTTTATTATATAATATGAATGATCGGGAATGAGTATAAAATAAATTTTGGATATTTTTATTTGTTTCTTATTGAATCGTTCATTTGATAGCTGGTTTGTAAAACTTTTACTTGGCAGGACTTCCGGGAGTTCTGTGGGTGCTGCCCGATTCTTATCTTGATGTGCCAAACAAGGATTATGGAGGTTGGTAGAAGCAGGAGTTTTTGTATTGCATAATGTAATTTATACGTTAGGTGTAAGTGAGTTTGAATTGTTTCATTTTGCAGTTAGCTATTTTTGTTATGTTTGTGAATAGCTAGCTTGTTGAAAAGATTCAAACTGCTAGATCATTTACAATATGTTTTTTGAATAACTAGGATTTTGAATTGATATAAGTTGTTTGGTCATTTACAAAGAAGGGCTTAAGGTACACCCATGAGGCGACTTTAAGGTTAGGAAGGAAGAACGGGTATGCCATTAATATCATGGACTAAAAAATTGCATTAAGTAAATTTAAATTTAATTTAGTACTCAGTAGGAATGATTGATGGAGGAAAATAAATAAAGCCAACCTTAAATTGTCGGGTTGATGCTAATAATGATGATGGTGATGCTGCTTTTTATTGTATTGCAACAGGAGATCTTTTCGTTGATGGTAAAGTCATTCATAGGCCACAATTTCGATTTACAGATAGACAACAATCTCCCAGGATCAGGCCACGACCTCGATATGATAGGCGCCATGAGACAGTGCAGGTGGAAAGAAGGGAACCCATGCAGAGGGGAATGTCTCCACCGGTGGGTCAGGATGGTCAACAAAAAGTTTTCAATAATCCACAACAGGACTTCCAGAGTTCACAAGAAACTGTTTCAAGGCCTAACAATTCCCAGTAAAACTGTTACTTTGAAAAAGTCTAAATATTGTGTGGTCTGGACTTCTTAATTTACCATGTGAATGGTTGCTGATAATGCAAGTGTATGCTGTAATGGAAGGAATTGTCAGGCTAATTCTATTTCCTAGCTAGATAAAGTAGGGAAATGCTTGTTTATAGCTTCAAGTCTTCTTTTCTGCTTTTCATGATTTTTGCTAGAACTTTTTAGGTTTTTATACAATTAAAAACATGGGTAAATTATAGAATTTTGCATGATGTAATATGAAATATTTCCCGGCATTATGCAAATGTCGATGAGTATTTTCAGTATCCTCATTTCTTGTTTGATTTACTTATTTTGATAAATTTAAGCTTAGGTTTTCCATTTGTTATAACCTTGCTGATACTGAATTACTTTATATGTAGTTTGTAGATGAATTTATTTAGTATTATATATGAATTGGCTTAGAATACTTTTGACATATGTTATATCTAGCCTTGTCTGGGCAAGGTAAATGAGTTTCTCAATCAATTTTTGATACCTTTCTTTGTTAACTTTTGGGCTCTCAACTACCTCGTCAAGTTTATGGTAATAACCTGTTAGAATTTCAGATGCCTTGCATCCCATTATACATTTTATGTAAGTAGATCCAAGATGGATTTTTGTTGGGGGATGAAGATCCTAGCTTTTAGTGAGTCACTTCCTCCATTCCAAGGAAATATTTATGTCTCACTGCATCTGTAAATTCTTTGCATATTTTGTCTTTTAATATTCTCATTACTTTAGAATCATCACCTATAATGTTTATGCGATCAACATAAACCATTAGAATTGTAATTTTACCTTCTTTGGATCTTTTTATTTGGTTGAAGTTCATTGTTTCTACGACTTTGGTGAAACTCTTAAATTATGCTTTGGAGATTGTTTGAGGCCATAAAGAGCCTTCTTTAACCTACTTACATAGGTAGTTTGAAATCCTTGATCAAAACTTAACGGGGGCTCTAAATTAGCTTCTTCTTCTAGATTATCATGCAAAGATGCATTTTTTACATCTAACTGTTGTAAGGATTAGTTGTGGTTGGCTACCAGGGATAAAAGTACCCAAATGGTATTTAGTTTTGCTGTTGGTGCAAAAATTTCTCTATGATCAATTTCGTAAGTCTTAGTATAGCATTTAACATTTTTGCAGGGAGATATAACTTATGACATTTGGGTGTCCCTTTTGTATTATACTTGACAATGTATGCCCATTACTAATTAATTTCTTTTCTCTTACTAATTCTGCCATCTACCCTTATTTTTTCAATCTTGATTTTTTATTCTTTATTCTGAAGTGCTTCTTTAAATCTCGATATTAATTATTTTAGTGAGGAAGGATTTGTGTATGGACAAAGCTTAGTAACAAAAATAAAGTTGGTGATTGAGTTCTGGGTGCATTTTCTCATTCTTATAGCAATAGGAAAACAAATGTCATCCTCAATTTAGGTCACATAGATGTGGTCCATACCTTCATTGTATGGTGGTTGATCTTTCATACATTCAGATGGTTGAGTAGGCTTTGATGTAGGTTTGGATTCTTTCATCCTTGTAGTTAAGATTTAGGCAATTATTATTAGAGCTGCTTTTAAGCGAGGCTAAAGCTTCATGAAGAGGAGGGTTACATAAGCTATATAGGTTGGTTGAGTAGAAGTTGGGAGATCACAGTTTATAAAATCAAGGTTTTCTTCATTCCACGGCTTCCTCTAAATGCAACATTGGTGATAAAATCCTTGATTTTCAGCAAAAATGACATCTCGAAATATAGGATTTTCTTAAGTTGAGGTCATAATACTTACACTTTTTTTTAGTTTGGTATCTATGGAAGCTACATTTTAGGGCCCTTGCATCAACTTTAGTGTTTAAATGATTTTGATGTGGATGTAGGAAATGCTTCCAAAGGTTCTTAGTGGGAGTTGTGAGTGTTTTATGTAGGGAAAAATTTCTATGAGGGTTTTAATAGATGTTTTTTATATTGTAATATTCTTCTGGGAAGACACTTTATTAGAAAGGTAACAGTCAAGGCAATTTTTCCCAATAAAATATTGAAATATTACTTTCATAGGGTAGGGCCCTAGTTGTTTCAAGAAGGTGACGATTTTTTTCTTTCTTCTACCCTATTTTATTATAGGTTCTCGATACATGAGGATTCATGGATAATGTTTTTTCTTGGATAAAAGAGAATAGGATTTGATTAAAATATTTCTTCCTATTATTTGACCTAATATGCTTAATATTAGTGCCAAATGGGTAATGACCATTTAATGGGGAGGTTTGTACTCATGTCATTTTTGTTTTTTCTTAGGAATAACAATATAGTATATGAGTAATCCTCTATGAAAGAGGAACCATATGATGGACAGTTAATATTAGCAATTCGCGATGGACTGCATGCATCAATACATATTAAAGTGAAAGGCGTGGAGGCTTTTGTGTGGCTTAAAGGATAGGTTTTTTTTATGGTGTTTGGCCATTTGAAATACCTCTTACTAGGACATTATCAATTTTTATTTGTAGTACAATAAATGGAGGACCCATTTGAATATCATGAAGCTTAAATTTTACCCTTTTGTATTTAAATTTTCAGATAGATAAGATTGAGGGATGCGATTAATAGTCCTTGTATATAGATAGTGGAGTACCCATCGTTCCTAGAATGCCCAATCATTTTCCTTGTGGATCAATCTTGAATTAAACATTTAGTTTGATAAAAAAACAGGAGTGTGATTGAGGTAAGATGTCAAATTTTAACTGGATAATATGTTCATGTATAATTTTATACGTGAAAAGGTTGGAGTAGCTTCAGTGGAAGATCAGATTAGAGAGAGTCGCCTTAGATGGTTTGGTCACATAAAACGGCGGCCGTCCGGTATTAGATTGACTTATGTTAAGAAAGATAGAGGTAGACCTAAAAAGACTTGGTTAGAAAATATTAGAAATGATCTTTTTTTTATAAACGAGAATTTGACTTTTAATAGAACACAATGGAGAAAAAAGATTCATGTAGCCGACCCCATATAGTGGGATAAAGGCTTGATGTTGTTGTTGTTGTTGTTGTTGATGATGAATATATGATAATCAAAGGAAAACGTGGAGGTTTATACATCCTTTTCTAGCAATGGTAGCTTATATTTTATCTGCTATTTTTATTATTTTGATTTCTCGGGCAATGTTTATAGAAAGAGAATTTATATTAAGAGTTTGTCATATGAGATGTTGCTTCTGAATCTGGTATCTAAACTTAATCAGAAACATTTGAGATGTATGAAATGGAATAATGATTTGATTGAGCCATAGAGCATATATCTATTAGATTGGTCAGAGTTGTTAAGAAGGTACAAATATTTTCTATTTATTCTTTTTTTGACCTATTTCTGCAGCTGGTTTGTCTTTTTCCTTCATAGAAGTGTGGGCTTAATGTTGATCAGACTGGTGTTGGTATGGAGGTTTATTTTTCGTTGCATGGAGGATCTTCTTGGAGTTTTGAATGTGCCTTGTATATGTTTTGCCCTTTTGCAATAGTTACAAAGCACAGCTTCCCAATTATTAGACCTTGGTAGGCTTGATCGGGGCTTGTTATGGTGGTTTATTGTTGGGATTGAATGATGGTGGTAGGAGAAGTTGCTGTGAAGGTTGTTGGAAGTAAACCAAGAGGAAATGGCAGGGTAACTGCACATGAATTATTTTCCTAGGGCTCTGATACCATAAAAATACTTGCAAGGAACATTCTAAATGAGTAATCTCCGTTTTCCTTTTCTAAAATATATGGTTTTAACGGATAGTTATCTGCTAAAATAGTTGAAGAGTTAGGAAAATGAAGAAAATATTTAAAAGATTTACTAGAGAAAAAATGTGTATTTAACATACAATTTTGTGCTGTGGTATTAGTAATTTCAACCAAATTTTACAAGATAATAAAGTGATATTTAGGCATGTTAAACTTAGGTGTCTTCAATCTATTATAGAGTGGAATGAGATTATAACTTGTAGAATTAAATAATGGGCAATTAAAACGGAGAAGTATCCTATGAGTACTATGTGACAAGAATTATATGGAGATTTAAAGGTAAAGTAAAAAATTGCAATTAGGCTTGTTATGTTGTTTTAGGTATAAATGTCAAGGAATCAAAAAGTTATTGATAAATAAGTTAAGGCTTCGTTTGGGATGGTTTTTTTATTGCTTTGTAAAATGACTTTTTTAATAAAAATATATTGAAAGCAGAGAAAAAACTGTGGTCTAAAGTTGTCTCAATTGAAGCCTAAGTTTAGCAAAAATAGGAAAGTTAGGTTGAACGTGTATCAAATCTATGAATGATAAATAAATAAATAATAAATGAATAGTGGGAGTGGCATCGATGACATTAATGTTGATTCATTAACTGATTAAGAAGGAAAGAGGGATCATAGAAAAGTAACATGGAAGTGTAAAAAAAGTCATAAAATAGATTAAGACTAGGTGCAAAATGAATTAGGGTTGCATGAAAAATGAAGATCGATAGAGTTGAGCAGCCCGAGCCAAATAGTAAAAAGATAATATGGTTCCTGCAGCTCATGATGATGATGAAGGAGGCTGTCAGGGAATGGCTAGCAGGTTTTCTGACAGCATGAACTCAAGGGAATTTGTAGATTTTGTCAATGGTGGACACGCTAGCAGTTGTTCCTTGCTTCAGAGACCTAAAATAGAGGTGGATGAAATATTAAACCTCAATGTTGCTTCAACTTCCATATCTTTTTCTAGCACTGATCAACATTTTTTGCTGATGAAGAACTTAACTATGGACTTGTTCTATTACTTATGGCTATTCAGGAACAAAATGGTGGCAGCAAAGGTATAATGCTTGAGAGCTGAACAGGATGACATTAGAACGGCAATGGCTGGCTTGCTGTGTTGCAGGACACTGGTAATCTTACCTAGCTCTCACATACATGTACTTGCGGAGATAATTACATAGTTAACGTAGTTGGCTTATTTTGTAGGGGAATCTAAAGGTAAAATTTACATATTATATTGAAGTATATAGGATTTTTCTCAAAATTTGGAGGACGAGAGCCATCCCAATCCCTTCTTTGTGTCAATTTTGGTGCACAAGAGCCATCACAACACCTTTGAGCTGTTCACTCTGGAAAATATAGATTACTTGTCAAATGAGAGTTTGGCCATTCAGTTTTTCTCTAGGTTTGCTAATTTGCCATTAATCATTGGCAAACAACCTGCTTTTCAGAGGGAACAGCAACGGCTGCAGCAAGATAAATGGTCATATATGCTGCATGATTTCCTTCAGCAAAGAAACCATGCTGATCTATCTGGTACATGTTAAATATATTTTTGGTATTAACAAGATAAATTATAAGCACAGAAAGAGCCTTCATAGATCAAGCTTCTAGGCTAGTGGTTCACATGGACAGAATCAATCTCTTTTTGAGGATAGGCAAATCAGAATTATGAAATACATAATCTTATATATATATTAAAAAATATATTTTTTTTTTTAAAGAATTTGAGCAAGTGCATACGATATTTGAATGCCCATCACTAGCGATGTCTAGAATAGAATCATAAAGCTGGCTTGGAAAAATTAGAAATCTGGCGAAATACCTTGTGGTACTATCAAGAAGGTAATTTTTCTCAATAGTTTTGCATACTATTCGTTGATATATATATATATATATATATATTTGATGTTTTAGTTTTGTGGGAACATCCAATATATAGATAAAAGATAAGTTGTTAGAGATACCAAAATTTTTATATGAAAATAAAAATAAAAAAGGAAAAATAAATCATATTGTGCGCTAGATTTGGTGTTAAATGGTGTGCATCAATTTTTTAGGTGATGGTGCACCTTGACATTACTAATGGAAACATATAATAAATTCTATAAACGTTGGTGTAATTGGGAGACAATTATCAAGAGAATTTCAGTGTTGTCGGATAACAATGGTCAGGAGATTATAGTGTGGTGATAATGGTTAGAAGATCACAGTCGAGCAATAGTGGTCAGATGGTCATGGTCGAGTGATGGTTGTTAGTGTATTGTAGTCAAGTGATGGTGGTTGAATGATCATAATCGAATGATGATGATCAAATGATTATAGTCGGGCGAAGTTATTACAGGATTATAGTCAAGTGATGATAGAATATAATAGTCTGGCAATAATGTTTGGATGATCATAGTTGAGCAATGATGGTTGGCATACTTAAGTGGGGTGATAGTGTTTGGGAATTGTTATTGGGTGATGTTGGTCGAAGGATCGTAGTAGGTGATGGTAATGGAAGGATCGAACACAAGCATTGATGCTTTGGAGATTGTTGTCGGACCCTGGTGGTCAGGAACCATAGTTGAACGACAATGCTCAGAGGACTGTAGTTGTGCAATGGTGATCAAATGATCATAGTTGGATGATGATATTTAAAGGAACATAGTCGAGCGATATGGTTAGAGGACTATCGTCAAATGAGGTGGTCGGAGGATTATAGTCGAATGAGGTAGTTAGAGGATCATAGTTAGGTGATGATATTCAGAAGATTATAGTCAAGAGACTGTAGTCTAAAGATCATAGTTAGGCGATGACAGTCGAAAGATCGAAGTCGGGCAATGGTAGTCGAGAGACCATGGTCGAAAGATCATAGTTGGGGGATAATGGTATGAGGACTAAAGTTAGGCTATGGTGTTTGAAAGATAGTAGTTCGGTGATAGTGGTTGAGAGATGTATTGGATGATGGTGGTTGGGAGACCGTATTCAGGATTTCAGGTGATGGTGATCAGAGAGTCGAACTTGGGCAATTGTGGTCAAAGTATTGTAATTGGGTGACAATAGACACAGGGCCTTAGTCAGGTGATGGTGGTTAGAGGATAATAATCGAACAATGATGGTCAGAAGACAATAGTCAGGCAACAGTGGTCAAAGGATTGTAACCAGATGATTGTGTTCGGGAGAACGTTGTCTGATGACAGTGTTTAGAGGGCTAAAGTAGGGCGATGGTGGTTGAATTATTATAGTTGGACAATGGTGATTGGACAGTTATAATCGGGTGATGATGGTCAGAGAACAATAGTCGTATAATGGTGATTGGGCAACTATAGTCGGAAAATGATGGTCAAAGGAGTATAGAAAACGGTGGTTGGGGGAGCGTAATCGAGCGACGGAGGTCGGAGGATCATAGTCGAGCAACTGTGGTCAGAGGATTATAATCTAGTGTGGTGATCAAAGGACGGTAGTCGGTCAGTGGTGGTAGAGAGATCATATCGGATGGTGGTTGGGAAATAAAAGTGGGGTGATGTCAGTAGGTTAACGATGGGCATGAGAACATAGTTTGGTGATGATGGTTTGAGGATCATAGTTGGGCGATGATGGCCAGCAGTTCATAGTCGGGCGATGATGGCCGGAGGTTTAATGACAGTGGTTCGATGGCATTGTTCAAATGATGATCATACTACAGTGATCCGACCGCAAGTAAAAAAAGAACTACTAGTAGATTTTATTTATATATTATAGGAATTTAATATAAATGAAGTGGAGGTCAAGGCCCTAGAACTTATTTTTGTTTGTATATAATATAAACTATAAAAAAAAAAATTTAATTGGCTTTAATTCCTCAAATTGAACATCATTAAATATCAAGTAATTGATATCTTAACTTAAGTTTGTCATTATCTGGACTCTCCATGGCCAATCCACCTCGGCTGGAGCAGCTGCATGTTCTACGTTAGAAGTTTCTGCATTGGATCGATGCTTGATTGAGGGTTTTTTTTTTAAAGGTTTTCTCCACATCTAGAAAAAAAATGTGAGATTATTCTCAAAAAGAATAATCGTCAAAATAAGTACAGCCAAATTCTTTAAAGAGAAAAATTGAAGCCCAGTCATATGAAATGTGAACCTCAGCTATCCCTCAAAATTTTAATCCAACAATTTTATTTCAAAAAAATTAAATTAAATTTTTATTTAATTATTTATGGAGCATTAGTTTATGTTTCTTTGATTTTTTGTGTGACAATGAAATAAATTTTATTTTTTAAAATTAATTTTTGAAAAAATTGGATCAAATCTCATTGAACTTTGGTGTGAAATTAATTAATATATCTCTCAAATCCAAAATAGAATTGTTGCATGTTGGAACATTCGTGACGATAGAAAGAGAGAGTTTTGAGTCTTAGTTTTGTACGAAAATACAGCACATACATAGATACGAGATAGATGTGTAAGAGTCATAAGAGACGCTAGCCTTTTACGTGAAAATCCTAAAAAGGGATAAATCAGGGGGCTTTACCGAGTTGAAATGTTTTCATTAGCATTAATCGTGGATACAAATGATTTCCTTTCTTGTAGGGAGATGATGGTCGAAGGGACCATCATTAGGAGATGATGGTCAAGAGGATCGTAGTCGGTGAACGACGGAGGTCGGAGGGACCACAGTCGGTTTGTGACGAAGGTTGGAGGGATAGCAGTCAGGCGATAGAAGTCGAAAAGACTATTGTCTGGTAACAGAGGTTGAAGGGACCATGATCGGGCAACAAAGGTCGAACCATAGTCAATGGGTGATGGAGTTCATAGGGATCGGAGGGACCATAGTCAGTGGACGACTATGGTTGGAGAGATCGTAGTGCAACTATGGTTGGAGGGACCGTAATTGGGTAACGGAGATCAGAGGGACCATAGTCAGATGACGGGGTCGTGGGAACCTTAGTCGACAGGCAATGAAAGTTAGAGGGACCATTGTCATGTGACGGTGGTTGGAGGACCGTAGTCTGATGGAGGTTGTGGTCGGAGGGGCCGTAGTCGTTGAGTGATGAAAGTTGGAGGGTTCGTTATTAGGCGAAGATGGTCAGAGGGATCGTAGTTAGGCGACAGGAGTTGGAGGAACCTCAGTCGGTGTGCGAATGTGGTCGGAGGGAACATAATCAGGCAATGAAAGTCAGAGGGATTGTAGTTGAGTGACTGATGGTCCCAAATTTAAATTTGGAAGTCACCAATTCAGATATGCATTAGGATTTGCATCCGATCAAAGCATTTTTTGGTGACCCATCAAGAATGCATCATATAATCTTTTCATTGTAATGTTTGAAGCATGCATCTCTTTGAATTTTAATAATAAAAAAAGAGCAACAGTAATTTTCCATTTTTTTCTTGAAAAAACGACAGAGTGATTGATAATATGTGAAGTACAAATCAGTTTTACTTAATCTAATTGGAAGTTTGGAACATTGAATCGAATTGAATTATTATGCATTTCTAACATCCCAACAAAAAGCCCAAAGGTAAATGATTCCTCCCTCTTTGCTATAAGCTCGACTGTCAAAATTCGGATGAATGAACTGCTTCTGGGAAACATGTGAGCCATTCCCCAAAAGTTAACGATGGGCATGAGAATATAGTCTGATGATAACGGTTGGAGGATCATAGTCGGGCGATCATGACTATCAGTTCATAGTAGAGCGATGGTGGCCGGAGGTTTAATGACAATAATTCAATGGCGTTGTTCAAATGATGGTGATCAGATTACAATGATCTGACTGCAAGTAAAAAAATAACTACTAGTAAATTTTATTTATAAATTATAGGGATTTAATATAAATGAAGTGGAGGCCAAGACCCTAGAACTTATTTTTGTTTGTATATAATATAAACTATGAAAAAAATTTCATTGGCTTTAATTCCTCAAATTGAACATCATTAAATATCAAGTAATTCATATCTTAAACTTAAGTTTGTCATTATCTGGACTTTCCATGGCCAATCCACCTCGGATGGGGCAGCTGCATGTTCTACGTTTGAAGCTTCTGCATCGGATTGATGCTTGATTGAGGGTTTTTTTATTTTTTTATTTTTTAGGATTTGTCCATCACATCTATAAAAAAAATGTGAGATTATTCTCATAAAATATAATCGTCTAAATAAGTACTGCCAAATTCTTTAAAAAGAAAAATTGAAGCCCAATCATATGAAATGTGAACCTCAGCTATCCCTCATAATTTTAATCCAACAATTTTATTTCAAAAAAATTAAATTAAAATTTTATTTGATTATTATGGAGCATTAGTTTATGTTTCTTTGATTTTTAGTGTGACAATGAAATAAATTTATTTTTTTTTAAATTAATTTTTGAAAAAAATGGATCAAATCTCATTAAACTTTGGTGTGAAATTAATTAATATATCTCTCAAATTCAAAATAGAATTGTTGCATGCTGAACATTCGTGACGATAGAAAGAGATAGAGTTTTGCTTTTTAGTTTTGTACGAAAATACAGCACATATATGAATAAGAGAGAGATGTGCAAGAGTCATAAGAGATGCTAGTTTTTTACATGAAAATCCTAAAAAGGTAAAACCGGGGGGCTTTACCCAGTTGAAATGTTTTCACTAGTATTAATTGTGGATTACAAATGATGCCCTTTTTTGAGGGAAGGCGTTGACATAACATGTAAATATACATCTTGTAGAGCATATTGCATGATTTGAGTTGGAAGAATCCAGTGACATGAGAGCTGTTCTAAAGAGAATATCGGCATGTTCTTTTGGTTGGTAGGACTGTAGTTGGGCGACGGTGGTCGAAGGGACCATCGTCAGACGACGATGGTCAAAGGGATCATAGTCGGTGAACGACGGAGGTCGGAGGGACCGCTAGCCGATAGACAATGGAGTTCAGAGGGACTATAGTCAAGCAATAGAGATCAAAGGGAATGTTGTCGGGCAACAGAGGTCAGAGAGACCATAGTCGACGGGCAACGAAGGTTGGAGGGACCTTTGTCGTGCAAAGATAATCGGAGGGACCATAGTCGGCGGGAGACTATGGTTGGAGGGATCGTTGTCGGTGGGCAACTATGGTCGGAGGGACCATAGTCAGATGACGGGGCAATGGGAACCTTAGTCGACAGGCGATGAAGGTCAGAGGGACCATTGTCCTGTGACGGTGGTCGGAGGGACCGTAGTCTTATGGCGACTGTGGTCGGATGGGTCGTAGTCGGTGGGCGATGGAGGTTGGAGGGTTCGTTATTGGGCGAAGGTGGTCGGAGGGACCGTAGTCAGGTGACAGAGGTCAGAGGAACCTCAGTCGGCGTGCGATTGTAATCAAAGGGAACATAATCAGACGACGGAAGTCGAAGGAACGGTAGTTGAGTGAATGATGGTCCCAAATTTAATTTTGGAAGTCACCAATTCAGATATGCATCCGATCAAAGCAATTTTTGGTGACCCATCAAGGATGCATCGTGTAATCTTTTCATTGTAATGTTTGAAGCATGCATCTCTATGAATTTTAATAATAATAAAAAAGCAACAGTAATTTTCCATTTTTTTTCTTGAAAAAAACGACAGAGTGATTGATAATATGTGATGTACAAATCAGTTTTATTTAATCTAATTGGAAGTTTGGAACATTGAATCGAACTGAATTATTATGCATTTCTAACATCCCAACAAAAAGCCCAAAGGTAAATGATTCCTCCCTCATTGCTATAAGCTCGACTGTCAAAATTCGGATGAATGAACTGCTTCTGGGAAACATGTGAGCCGTTCCCCAAAAGGAGCCTTTTGCACTCTTCACCGTCCATCCACCCCATCCACGTGACGGTCTCCATACAGTCTACTACTAATATGTTTCCTCTCACGTGTGTACTGTATTCTCTCTCTCCCGCTTTGCAGCGTGCTAAGAATGACTAATGCTTTATTTGAGACAGCTATTTTTTCTATTTTATTTTATATTTCAATCACCACTATTTTTTTATTGCTTTTAAATTTTTTTTACTAGAAAATTGATTTTTATAATGATTTTTTATTGCTTTTAATTATTCTTCACCGACAAGTCAGATGGTAGCTTTTTAAGGCTTCATTTGGACGGCTTTCTTATTATTTTTTAAAGTAAATTTTTAATACAAAAATTTTAATTTTTATAGTAAAAAATTGCTTTAAGAAGAAAATAAGAAAGCCGTCCCAAATGAAGCCTAAGGCTCCATACGTTTCGCTGATTTGGGAACCATATTTCAAATTAATCATTATTTATAAGTTTTGTTGGATTTAAGAAATTTATTATGTATCAATACGAGAATAAGATTATGAACATAATGTTGCTAAAATATAAAGCATGCTTATTAATAAAAATATAGGATGTTAATGTGTATTTTAATATGATATTCTAATTATTATGTGTTGATATATTTGTGATAGTAAAGAAAATTATTATTACAGCATTTAATGAAATTTAGGGCAAAAAGATAAGAATAGATTTTTGTAGTATGAGTCATATATTATAAATGATGCATTATTATCGGATAATACATTAATATAATATAGTAAATATTTATGGCGGAAGACATCTTTTATAGTAGAACTAGAGTCTTGAGATGTCTAAGCTATAATCAATTGATAGTGGGTATTCGTTTTGGTTAATCATTAAAGGAGAGGAGATCGGTGATTAGGAAAATGGGCGTTAGTTGTTAGTTGTTGATAGACAATGCAAAATGCTAGACGTTACACAATAGTAGATTGGAATCATTGGACATATGATGATGGTAGGTGGATGCACGATCCTCCTCCTTGTAGTTGGGGGATTAATGACAATGAAGACGAGTGTCAGACCTTGGTGGATGACATACATCAAATATTGGTAGTCATAAGAAGATGATCGACAAAGAACATCATGCAATAATCAACGACCTACTCGATCTTCTTTATACAAGAGGGGGGAGATTGGAAATCAAGAATTTGGATATCAAACATTGTTGGCTAACAGACATCAGACGAAGGATGATTAGGAATGTTAGACATTGGATGAAAAGTAATGGTTTGGTATATCATTCTCTTTCTTCATTTATTGTACTTCTTATAATTCAATTTACATCATATATTCATTTACAATCAGATTAGACTAATTGCATTAAGAAAAAATAAATGTATATAGCCAAAAATATCATTATATTGCTTAATACTTATATTCTACTACAAAGTCCAAAGATCCAAAATAACATATACAATAGTCACAAGAGGCTACAAAAAAATATATAAAACCAAAGAGCTAATAATAAAACTAAACTATCATCACTGTCTTTAGGTATGAAATACAACATAAAATGTAGGAATCTATAAAATACAGAAAAATCAGTATACTAGTCAATAGCTTCATAAAATCATAATTTTCATTTTATTTAGTGAAATTTAATAATATTCCAGTCAAAATGCTCGTGAGAATCATATATATCATGTATAAAAAGTTACATTGTAAAATCTTATAAAAATAAGAGTTAATGCATTTTTGATAAATTTAGGATAGATAGAATTCATAGAAATTAAAATCATCAAAAATAAGAGTAAGAGTTTAGTCACTTACAATGAATAGAATCATTTTCGTAATAGGAACAATGGACAAAAAATGTCCTAAAGGATTTTCTCTTTCCTCTATTCCCCTCCCCTTCTTCTTTTGCTTTCCTTCCCAACCAAGCAATAAGAGTAAGGGAGGGAGTGGATGGTGGTGAGGGATATTAGAAAAAAAATATAAAAAAAATCATTTTTAGTGCTTGACACCGCGGCACTCTAACCCAGTACTGCTGTGCTGCACATTGAATCTAGACTTATTATAGAATAGAACATTTAACACCATGATAGTAATTTTTGTTGCCATTGTGCTCACAAACATAGCACCGCAGCACTCTAGTTTAAACGTACAAAAATTCATATTTTTATTTTAAATTTATTTTCATAATTAACAAGTTGTTACATATGATATGAGATTTATGACCTGCAAGGTCTATGAATGTTGGTGGCTAACACACATCTGATGTTGGCAAATGTAGGTTGATGGATGGTTATTGATGAAGAATGTCAAACAATAGGCAATGATTAATATTATGCTAGATCATTCTTATTGTAAGAGGAGATATCACTAGCTAGGAAGGCAAGCATTGGATGTTGGATTTTGGTAGCTAACAAACATAAAATATTAGCATATGTTGGATGAATTTTGACTGGAATTATTAGATGTTAGGTGATAGTTAGTGATTTGCTCAATCATTCTCATTATAGAAATAGAGATTGATGGTCAAGAAGGAAAAAGTCAGATGTTTAGTGACTAATATATATTATGCATATGTCATTGGTATGCATCAAAAGAAGGTTGATGGGGAATGTTGAAGATTGAATGATGTAAGGAATCTAATCAAACCTTCTCCTTATTGGAGGGGAGACTAGATGGCCAGGAAGATTGGTATTAAACATTAATTTGATTTCAAATGATGATGAAGGAATGCTTTGATGTTTAGTGATAGTAGATTGGTGTGGGTCGATGGTGCGCATTAGTAAGAGAAGAATGCATGCGTTCTTATTGGGAGATGTTGGATGTTAGCAATCATCAGTATTGTAGGAAAATGGATGTTAGCATTGTGTGGCGGCGGACGTTGGCGTTGGCTATTTGGAGGCATCAATATTAGATGAAGGTGGACATCAAGTGCTAGCTTATTACTATGAAATTCTCTAAGTTTAAAAAAATTTCTCTCTACCAAATTCCTCTCTTCAATCCTCCTCTAAGTATATAGAAATAGAATCTATTCATAAATTTTTATAGAGGATATTTTTAATATTTCTATTATAAGTCAAGACACTCGATCTATTATATGAAGTAATGCCCTATTCAATCTCATCATCTTTAATGGATTAGTTTAAGAGATTTCTCTCTCATCATATCATATCATACCCTATTTTACTTATTGCGGTATCACACAATAGGATTGAGACAAGGCTTTCCTATGAATTTCCAGTTATATATTGTATGCACTTAATGTGGTTAGTTCTAAATTTTCTCTCCAAATTGGTGCTCCAACACATAAATTAAACATGCTTATTCAATCCTTTCTATAGCTTATTTACATGAAATTTTGTGACATTCTTCTAATCTTAACTTATTTAGATCCATCATATAGATCAAATATATTATATGTGAGTCACTCAATATTTTCGTGATCCAAACCTTTCTTTGATGAGATCAATGACCAAGTCCACATAACCCCTACTTATTTAGTTAATCTAGTATATCGTAGCATACTTTGTTCTTCTAAATTTGATTTGGCTGATATATCATAATTAAATTAATGAATCCTTAAGATCATTCCCACTCACACATCACATCAACTCTTATTCTTCCATTGTTAAATGATAATATCGAGTTCCAAAGTATTTGGGACAATCGTTTTGTGATATGATTATAAAATGGTTAATACCACATCATGTAAATATTATGTACTTTCAACTAGACTTTGAGATGGCTCAACTATAAATACCACAGTTAGACCTTCTGTAAGAGAGTCGACTCTCCTTGATGCTAAAAATTTTATAAGCACATTCATTATTTTCAAACATTTGATAGTCTCATATATTCATTATAATACAAGTATCATATAATTGTACTTCCTATTGTAACACATGTATCATGTAATCGTATTTCCTTTAGCTCTCTCTATAGTAGATGTAGGTTATTCAATAAGGCTTATATAACTTTTTGTATTCATTTCTATCTATGAAATTACTACTATTATCTTCTCTATTATAAACCTCTCTAATGAATAACACTGCTTATTGTTTAAGGAGGGAATAAGATTTCACCATCATAGATTATGCCCCTCGTACTAGAGAAATTAGTTACTTTACTAGAAGAAAATTAAAGAGCAAATACACTCTGTAAGAACTATTTCTTTTCATAAAATAAGTGTCTATATATTTCAAACGAACAACTTTTTATAGGAATGAAGGGGGAAATCCTAATAGTTACTTAAAGGCAATATAGGAGGGAGAGGAATTCTAAAAATCTTGAATAAAATGAAGAGAAATTATTGACAAATCAAAGAGATCATAGAGAAAATGAAGAAGATCAATAAATGAGTGTAGAAGTCAAGGAGAATATGGAGAATCTAAAGAAGGTAATTACTCTATAATTATAGCCAAAGAAATGAATACTAGAAGTTGAATTCATTGATAGTAGACGTGCTGCACTACGCATAGAGCAACCGAGCTACACGTAATTCTTTGTCATGTTCAAAAGTTTGTTGGCCTCTAATTATAAGAGTCAGCAGGGGCAAAACCAACCTCTTTTTTTAGAGTAGACAAAATAGGATTTTGAAATGTATAATTTTATGTATGAAATAGAAAAAAATAAAAAAATCTTTAATAAAATTTGAATAATTATATTTATTGAAGATGGGCGAAATAGTTAAAATACTTATTCTTCTAAAAAAAAAAAAAATTACCCATCATGAATTCTTCCCTGTTCAATGGCGAATTTTTTGCTAGAAAATGTTCGAGCATTTAATCCCACCAACAGCTCACTTTGATTTGGATGTCAAGTGTTTGTTTTCTTTGCGTGAGGGGATGATTATTTTTTTTGAGTGAAAGTGGCAAATCTTTTTAAGAGAAAAACAAAAGGAGAACCTGAAAAATAAAAGAATGAGTACTGTAAAATAATATTTTATGTTCCACTGTCTTCTTTGTTCATTGTATGCTGTGAATGTCGGCAAACATTGCCCACGCACTAATCTTTTTGTCTTATTTTTCTGGAGGTTTTTTTTTTTTCCATTCTGGCACACTATCGTGCTCAATGCATGAGCATTTTCACCAACAACTTGCTCATATGTAAATTATTACTATATAATCTAAATTTGATTTGTCTCTCTTATACCTTGAAAAGTTATAATTCTTTAACTTTAAATTCTTATTATTTGTTCACAAATTAATCGTTGACACATCGTCAAAAATCGGTTTAATCAGATACAAATCTTGATGCAAGCTTGAAATGGAAGCTTCTAAAATTAAATTCAGGATCATCTAGATTCCAATTTCAATAAAATTATAATCAAATTGATTAACTCGACGAGATGAACCCTGCAAGTCAAAAAAATGATTTGATCCGAGTTCAAATAAGCGTACATAAATTGCTTGAAGTATAGTTAGAAATCCTGGAATATTAATTAAGGATCAAATGATCTTCAAATTTGACATTCTTATAATCAAATTTCTCGATATGATGAATCCAACGATCCCAAGATCATGTAATTCTGACATGATTGGGGCACTTAAATGATAAAGAAATGCTACAAGATTGAGGGATTCAGTACGAGCCATCCAATTGGGTGATTAAGATTTTTGTTATATTTTCAAGGAATATCACTCTAACGCATCTATAAATAAACCTTCACTCTTTATATAAAAGGAGAAGGAGCGGGAGCTAAGACCCTTAGCTAGACAATCAAGAGTGCTTAAAAACTTGAAAAATCTAGGAGCTATACCTGAGTAACAACGATGCTTGACCACCCAACCGCTGCTACTAGACCTTCACAACCAGTTCGATGTTGTCAGACCTTTGAAATCCACCCCCACCATTGAACCTTCGCCACCTGATTGCCGCTGTCGAACCTTCGCCAGAATGTTGTCGTGTCCATCGCTTGATCACCACAGTTATGCCACCACCCTAGCACACTTGTTGGACTACTGCTAACTAACCAGAGTCGTCAGACCACTGCCATTCCTAAACCACCAACATTAAACCACCTCGTTAAACTACCATTGTTGAACCGCCATCGCTCAATCGCCATTATCAGACTGCTACCGCCCAACCATCATCGTTGTCAGACTGCTTCCCCCCAGTCATTCTAATTGGATTGTCGCCCGACTAAAACTGTCAAACTATTGTCACTCCACCACAAGAATTTGAATGCCTTTAATCATATATCTCTACTAGCTCCCCGTACTCTTTTAATGTTGTTGTCTCCAAACTAAGGGGCAAAGAAACATTTATAATCAACGCTTATATAGTAGAATCATTTAAGCTAGAGCACGACACTTTTTCCCCATTTTTTGAACTTTTCACGTAATAAATTAAACATCGATCATCTCTGCTCTTTTTATTTATGTGTTTGTGTGCTAGATCTTCATGTAAAATTAAGATATAAATTGTCTCACTTGAATTTTTTAGCCCAAAACAATTGTATTAAAAAATAAAAAATAAATAGTTTTCACTCACACAATTAAAGAACATGTCTTATGAAATTTAGGTATGTGCTATTCAAATGAATTTTTAATGCCAAATTGGTACACTAAATAAGCTGGCATTATCTCATTCATCACTTCATCAAAGTTTGTAGTTGATTTTGCTTTATAGTTTTTTATTTTATTTTATTTTATTGGGAGCTTATGCTATCAACAAAGTGGTCTTGTGTTCGAAGCTTGCATATGTGATGCATGTGTGAGTTTGCGTTAGTTCGCTCAGAAGTTTCAAAAATGACTGTGATTACTGGGGAGGGTTGCGAAACAGGCGAAGATGGACAGCTAGTGGACAAAAAAATGACAACAAAAAAAAACTAATTAAATTTAAATTAGGAGATCTTAAAATTTCAAAAATGTTTTAAAAAGAGTATACAAATTTTGATAAATGCTTTAAATATTATATTTATCTCAAAGAAAATTTTATACTATTAAAAATCCTCATAACCAAACTTTGATTAGACGTTTTCTTGACCCAAAATATTATTCCTAACAAAGCATAAATCTTGAAAAAAAATTGTGTTAGAAAATTTTGATGCAACATAATATATTAAGATGGACTATATATTCTTATAATTTGTACTAAGAATAATATAATTCAGAATATCATATACTCCATTAATCAGTGCATAAAGGCAAGAGCTTTAAAGCTTATCCTGATACGTTTTGTATCAGGATATTCATAACCTTCCTATTTTATGTTTAGTTCTTCTTTTAATGTTAAATATTAAGTAAAATTTAAAAGTTATTATATTTACTATTATAGTTATTGTTTAATTATTAAAATGTATTTCTCATTGTAAAATTAAAATAATAACAATAATAAATTATAGCCAAATTATTGATAATTTTCATAAGGTAAAATGATGGAATTTTTTTTGTATGCACTACATTTTGGCCTAAAAGTGAGTATGAATTTGCATAAAAATTTGCTTAAAATATGAAATAACAAAAAAAATATTTTAAAGGGACCCTAATTGATGCACAATAAAAGATTAACTAAAAATGCTATAGATATTTAAATAAGTGGGCTTAAGAGTTTTTAAATCTATACGATAACAACAACAACATCATCAAACTTTTATCCTACTACGTGGGGTCTGCTACATTAATTCTTTTTCTCTATTTAGTCCTATTATGAGTCAAATTCTAATTTAAATTAAATAAAGAAATGTCATTTCTAATATTTTTTAATCAAACCTTTTAGGTCTATCCCTACCTTTCTTAACATAAGTCAAATCTAATACATCTGCTCTTCTAACTAGGTCATCAAAAGGCTGTTATTTTATGTGACTAAACCATTTAAGGCGTCTCTTTTTAATCTTGTTTGCCACTATAACTACTCCAACCTTCTCACATATATGCTCTTTTTGTATCTTATCTCTAAGAGTAAAGCCACTCATCCACTTGTGCATTCTCATCTCTGCAACACTTAAGTTTGAGGGATACTTTTCTATTGCATAACAAGCCTGATACATTCCTTTACCTCAACCATCCAACTTGAATTCTACTGTTAATATCTCAATCTATTTCACCATCACTCTGAACAACATGCTAAAGATATCTAAAACATGTACTCTTATTAATAACTTGATAGCCCAAAGTCACAATCCTTCTACTAGATCTACACTACTAAAATTACACTCCATTATTCGATTTTAAATTTACTCAAATTAAAATCTTTAAGCTCTAAAATCGATCTTTATAATTCAAGTTTACCTTCAACTTTCTCTCTAATCTTATCAACAAGAATATCATCAACAAAAAGCATATATCATGATACATCCTCTTAAAAATATTCAGCAAAACATTCATGAATAAAGCAAAAAGATATGAGCTTAAAGCTGAACCTTGCTAAAAAAATTAATATAATTTATAATAATAGTAAGAGTATTTAAATCTATGTTAAAATTAATATAATTTATAATATCACATATAAATATTTATCTTAGTAATTCTTAAAATTTTCTTAATTTAAATTACATCAAAATATTTTAATACAATTTCTTAAAAAGGTTGACGTGACGAAACTCTTTATAAGGAGACGACAGCTCCAAGCTGTGGGCATTCCACTGCCACTGCTACGTTATCTGTGTGCGTTCATACCCCCTCATCCTCTTCTGCTCTGTTTTTTCTCGCTGAGTATTCCCCGAGACGGAAATCGAAACAATGTGCGGCGGTTCCATCATCTCCGACTTCATGCCCTTCACCTCCGGCCAGAATCTGCCTCGCCAGAACCCTCGGCATCCCGAAAATCCCAAATCCGACGATTCCAAAAACTCTGATAGTGCCTCCTCCCAAGGTTTTTTTGTTTTTTTGCTTCCCCTAATTTTAATCTCATTTCTCGAAGTTTTTTAATGGTACTGCTTCTCTTGCTTCTTGATTAGACAAGAAGAAGGTCCGGAAGAACATTTACCGCGGGATTCGGCGTCGGCCATGGGGCAAATGGGCGGCGGAGATCCGCGACCCGAGAAAGGGCGTTAGGGTTTGGCTCGGGACCTACAGTACCCCCGAGGGCGCCGCTCGAGCTTACGATGTCGCCGCCCGCGAGATCCGCGGCAGGAAAGCCAAGCTCAACTTCCCCGAAGAAGTTCCCGACGTCGCCGGCGGCGATAGCGGCGACGCCTCAAAGAAGCCGCGAGTCGCGCCGGAGGGCTGGTCCGCGTCGCTGGGTAGTACGGAGGGGTTCAGGGAGCAGATTTCGAGCTTGGAGACGTTTCTCGGGCTGGAGCCCGAGGTAGTGCTTCCGGAGGAGGCTGGCGAATCCGTGGTCGGCGGATCCGGAGTGGACTGTTTCGGGATGTGGGATGACGATTATTGAGTCGACGGATGGCTGTGATTCGGTGGGGACAGATTTGTTTTATGTTAGAGCGTGACTCTTGAAACAAATCCAATGATCCAAACTCTTTTATTTTTTCTCCTGTGCATCACTTCTTTTAGTGATTGAAGCAGGGTAGGGTTTCTAGTTTGCTATTTGCAATTAAAAATTTCTTATGTACGCTATTATTATAAAAGTAATTACTGCTATGATGAATGTATTCTAGTATTGTCACGTGCACACTATTACCATTTTCCGCGTCCGGCGGGAACTAATCAAGAGAGTAAAGCATGCGATGTCGCCACCCTGCATGAAATCTTTTGAACAGAGCTACTTTATTATTAGGCTTCATTTGGTACATCATTATTTTTTTATTATTAAAAAGTTATTATAATAAATAATAAAAAAAATTCTCAAATGAAGATTAGTTAAGATTTCATTTGAGATAATTTTTTTATTATTTTCTAAAATAATTTTATAGTAAAAAATTTAAATTTTTTGTATTAAAAAACTACTATAGAAAGTAATAAAAAAGCTTTTTCAAAGAAAGGTTAAGGTTTTGCTTGGGATGACTTTTTTATTGCTTTTTAAAATAAAGTTTTAGTACAAAAATTTTAAAATAAAGTTTTAGTATAAAAATTAAAATTTTTGTATTAAAATTTCGTTTTAAGAAGTAATAAAAAGTCGTCCCAAATGAAGCCTAAGACTTCATTTGGGACAGCTTTCTTACTATTTTTTTAAATAATTTTTTAATTTTTGTACTAAAAAGCTGCTTTAAGAAGCAGTAAGAAAGTCGTCCCAAACGAAGTCTAAGGCTTTGTTTGGGACGGCTTTTTTATTGCTTCTTAAAATAGAGTTTTAGTACAAAATTTTTTATTTTTGTACTAAAATTATGTTTTATGAAGCAATAAAAAAATCGTCCCAAAGGAAGCCTAAGTTTCATTTGGGACAACATTTAGCTCTTATTTTTTTATTGCTTTTAGAATAATTCTGTATTAAAAAGTTGTTGTAAAAAATAGTGAAAATTTTTCTAAATGAAATCTTAATCTATAAATTTTTAAAAACTATAAAAAATATGAGAGATTTAGCATGAAAGTATAAGATAAAAGTTAAATGTGCATAATTATGTGATAATTTCAACATATAATTGAAAGTTAAAAACTTATTTTATTTTATATATACTAAGCAAAGTGAAGACATGTGACACTAATGAAGCCTTGTAGGACATGAATTGCTTCAGGAGCTTTTTGACTTAAGTGGTGTTCATGTAATTGTCAATTTGGCAAGTTGTTTACTTTAGCAAATAGTTTGGCCCACTGATCATGTCTGAGAGTCGGCAACATTTTTTGTTCAACAAGTTTCTTGAGGGCTACTATTGAAAAATGAAATTCGTCTGAAAATTTTTAGGAAGTTCGTATGATTATCATATTTTAATTATATGGAAGAACAACCTTACAAAAATTTGAAAGGGACCTTCACAATAATATAGAAAAAATTTTGTTGTTTTAGTATTGAAAAAAATTTCATCAACATATATATCAATAAGTAACAGGTCATAAAACATGAGATTTTTATGAAAAAAATATGAGATATGAAAGAAATCATTATTTTTTGCCTAATTAGAACTATTCTAACTAGTGTAGATGGCACATTTCAAAGGATGTCCATCCTTGTAGCTGAATAAAATATTAATACACTTTAGTAGACTAAAATTGTAGAAGACAGCTCTTTTGGTGAAGCAGTAGGAGCATTAAGACATCAGAGTTATCATCAATGGATCACTGATGATCCACTTGTCATTTTCCTTATTGGATGGGAGACAAGCAACAAAAAATAACATCATCATCATCCTTGAGAGATGATTGGTTTTCGTTTTGCTAGCGATGGTAGGCGTTCGCCTTCGCATTCATGACAGACATCACCTTTGGTGTCGATGACAAGGGTTGGCCTTCTTGAAGACAATGAGCTTTAATTTTGTTGGTGACATTATCGGATGACCTTGGCATCAATTACCACTACAGGAAAACTGTCTGTTGCCGTCGGAATTTCCGGCGGATGGTATCCGCCGGAAACTAGCGACGCAATTACCGGCGGATTTGTCGCCAGTAATTGTGCGACGGAATTTCCGGCGGAGTATCCGTCGCTTCATTACCGGCGGATAATACGACGCAATTGCGCCGGAAAAGTTTTGTTTTCCGACGCAATATTCGCCGGAAATTACCGGCGGTCGTACCGGCGTATTTTTCGCCGGCTTACTTAAACTCGACGAACTATAACCGGCGGATGTTCCGTCGGTAATCTTTCCGACGGAGTATCCACCGAAAAATCCGCCGATAAAGGCCCTATTTCGAGCCATCCCGTGCCTGGTTCCTCATTCTCGTCTCATTCGTCTTTTGTGTTCCATTCCGCTCCGACGACGTATTCCGTTCCTTCGACGCCGGCGGACCGGCGGACTCTCCTTCTCCGGCGACGCTCCGACGACACTCCGACGACGTTCCTTCGCCGCTAGGTTTCGCTCCTTCGACGACGTTCCTTGGTGTGGAGGTAACACTATCTTTTCTTTAGTCATGAATGTTCTTACTAGATTTTACCCTTGTGTGATATTATTAGTAGAATCCAAATTGAATTGTTGAAGTGGAGGAATGCATTGGGCTTATTGTGTGATAGAAAAGTCCCCCTCAAGCTTAGGGGCTGTTTGGTAGAACCTAGGATTTCATTTAAGTATGATTTTGTAAATTCTCTAAATCCGGATTTGCCAAATAATTTACCAAATCCTAAAGGGGTTAAATCCTGAAAACTGTTTGGGGAGTTTACTTAAGTGGGTCTAGGGCAAGGAGAGGGATTTGGCCAACCAAATCAACCCATGCAGTATGGTGTAGAATATTGGCCATTTGACTAAGAAGCTAGTTTCCAAACTTGGTTTGACATACATGTGGTTCAGAGAGTTTGAGGTTTATAATTAATTTAAAATATTGTGTATTATATATTTTATTTACATAAGTTAACAAAAATATAAATTCTTTATTGTATGTTTTTAAATGCAGAAAGATTTTTGTTGGCTGCCACAACATAATGATAAAATTAGAAAGAATTTTGAGAAACGTGGCTCGAATCGCATGCGAGACATGTTTACAAATCTCAGAAAGTCAGGCCAGCGACCACTTTGAATGGCTGAGAGTGTATGGGCAGAGTTGAGCGCTGCTTGGAGTAGCCCAGACTATAGCATGAAGAGGGATCAAAACAGACAGAACAGAGCTTCTGATGTTGGGGGCTTGGGCAGTTCCCTTCATACTGGGGGTTATATTTCACATACTGAGCATAGAAGACGTCTGGTAAGAAATTTTAAAATCTTTTAATAATTTTCTTTAATAAGAATACTAATATATGTATGTTACAGAAAGCGGTGTTGGGTAGAGAACCTACTCCTGTTGAATTACATAGTCATACCCACAAGCGATAGGAGGACCAGCGATGGGTTGACGAGCGTGTGAGGAAAGCTTTTGTAAGTATACAAGTTCAATTTTTATATTGTTATCTAAAAATTGCTTAATTCTTTATTCATTTTCATAGGAGGAGTATACACGGATTCGAGAGAGCCAGACTACAGCAGGTGAAAGTTCTTCTGGCGGATCAACTGAATATTCTGACTACCGCACTTGGTCGCAAGCAGTAGGAGGAATGCAGCACGGCAGAGTGTACGGGTTAGGCTCGCAGGCTTATGCATATGAAGGGCAAGCATCTAGTGGCTGTAGTTTTTCATATAGTACCCAGGAGTCTTTATATACCCAGCAGATAACTGCCCTTACAGCTGAGCTAGAACATGTACGGAAAGCCCAAGCTGATTGGCAGATGCAAATGCAGCAGCAGATGGAGATACAGCGGCAGATGCAAATCCAACAAACTCAAATGTTAGAAGAAATGCAAAGGATGAGGGAGCAGATGAGCAGTGGGAAGAGTACAGCAGCTGAGGAGGAAACGGATTCAGACTAGATATTTTTTATTCATTTTACGGATGTGGACATTTATATTTGTGTTTTGGACATGTTTTGTAATATAATTATGGATATTTGAATCAGTTGAGTATGTGTTTTGAACATTGTTATATTGTTTATATAGTGTATTGTCTATTGTGTTGTGGATATCGTTGTATATATCTATTTTGTATATGTTTTATTTGCAGGTTGTGGAAATCCAATTTTAAAGGGAAGAAGGTTTTTTTTGTCAATGCTACAGGTTTCCGGCGGATTATCCGCCGGAAATGATGCCGGTAATACGATATATCGAACTTTCCGGCGCTTAGTCCGCCGGAAAGTCCGACGATAATAGTAACGTCAGTTTGTTGCGGCGTATAATCCGCCGGTATTACAGACGGATATTTCCGCCGGCAATACCGGCAGATCATACGCCGGAAACTAATAGCATAATAACGTCATTTTTTTGTTATTTTTTCGTCGGAAATCCGCCGAAAATATTATCGACGGATTATATCCGTCGGTAATATATTTCCGACGCGCGAATTACCGTCGCATAGATTTCCGTCGGAAATCCACAGGAAACCTTATATTTCCGGCAGATTTTTATTGTTACCGACGGATTTTGTCCGCCGGTAACAATGAGTTTTCCTGTAGTGTACATATGTTGTCCTTGTTATCAACAATAGGCATCAACTTTGAGGCAATGGATGGCATCAACTCTAATGGTGATGATAGACATCAACATTATCGACTGACAAGCGGTCCACAAGGTTGGATTCCTACTCACCAGGTTCATGCACATTGCTCTCTCTAGAAGGTTGGTAGCCTATCCTAGATTTTCTCATTTCTAAGAAAATCCTAAGTTCAATCTTGTTTAATACCACGGTTATTCATTTTCCTCGAGTCGAGCTCAATCTTTTTGTATGTATTGTTTGATATGGATGAATGCGAGTGCATTCAAGGTCCAATCTTCTTATAGGTGGAAGACACCACATTGAAGTAGCACTTTTCCTCTTTCTTTTTCACAAGCATGATGAGAGTGGAAATGAGCTTTGTTGTGTCTCCTATATTGACAATGATGATCGGCATCAACGAGCATTGGTTTTATGCCATCTACATCCGAACGACATTCTCTGATTTGCAGAAGCCCGAGCATCCAACCGAACGTCATTTTTACATGTTAAATAATGTGACATCAATATTGAGGTCGCACTGATCACAGCGGAAAGAAAACATAAAATACGTTTTTGTTTGACATTTGGGTGGAGAATCGCAACAACTGCAAACAGATAATAGGTGAATAGTATTTGGTTCAGTTGGAGATGCCCTTATTTACTAAGATAGGTGCTAACCTTGACGGAAAAAATTCTTCTTTTATTACTAACTATTATTATTAAAATAAGTTATATGTATATATAATCTCAATTCAAATTTAATATAAATTTAGAAAATAAATTCTAGAGATCCTTATTCCTTAACCTTTTGAGTCAAGTTCATAGTACTACATTGACGTCAGCGCCTTGGCGGCTACTTCTTATACAATCATCCATCGCGACCCTCATTAGTCGTAATGGAAGGGGAAGAGGGATCCAAGTTTTCTCTGGTCAAAACTATGGGCTGAAAATGAGTTTATTTACTACTGATGCCACGGGAATTTCTTAAGTGGCATCTCAGCATAATTTGTTGTAGGCCTTATTTTACTAAGAAAAATTTCAATAAAAAAAATAATTGAAAAATAAAAAAATAGAAAGGTGATGATTGTCCTTTACTTGCTTGAGCGACCTGAGGATTGGCCGGCCTCTCGAGCCATGATTTTTAAAATTAAATAATAAAAATATTTATTATGTTTTTAAATTATTAATATTAAAATAAAATAGTTATGTTTAAAATTAAGTTGTAAAATATCTAAAAAATTTTAAAAGTCTTCAATTAACATAATATTTTAAAACAAGTAAGAATTTATTTAATAAACTTTATTATTATAATTTTTTTGAAATAAGTAGAATTTTAAGCTGATAAAAATATTTTAAAATTTTAAAATTTCATAGGTAGAAAATTGTGTAGATTAAAATAATATGGAGTTTAGGCTCGTTTGTGACAGCTTTTGGCCATTGATTTTTTGCTTTCAAGATATTTTTATACTAAAAAATTATTACATAAAGTAGCAAGAAAATTGTCCCAAGACTTTGGCTTGGTTTGGGACAACTTTTTGGTTGCTTTCTAAAACTACTTTTTAGTATAAAAATTTCTTGAATTAGAAACTTTAATACTAGAAAACTGTTTTAGGAAGGAGTACGAAAGCTGTCTCAAACAAAGCCTTTGTTGGAGATAACTTTCTTATTATTTTACAAAGCAGCCTTTTAGTTTAAGAGATCTTTGTGCTAAAAAACTGTTTTAAAAAATAATAAAAATATTGTCTCACACGAAGCCCAAGTCTTGTTTGTGGCACCATTATGATGCATTAAGGTTTTATAGGCTTAATTGATTTCTCTTATTTTGTAATATACATGCTAATGAAGGGGTATCACAGTTGGTCCTATAGAAGGCCAGGCATATTATATAACTGTAAGAGGAATCCAATGCATACACTATATAGGGGTGGCTAAACAAAATTTTAAAGAGTACGTCCTTAAGTCATGAAGCATTTACTACTAACAACAATTTTGAATTCTCTTTGTGCCGTCACATGCTTGGCAAATGAGGACTACTATTCTTGGACCACCGTTGTTAGCGTCACTGTGTTACAGCTAGATTTGTTTTTTTTTTTGGGGGGGGGGGGGGGGCCACAAATTATATTTTTAAATATTTCTTCAGCTTTCTTTGCATTTGTGCTTAGACCAATAATGATAGTCATAAAAAAATGTATTTAAATTTATTATTTTAAATAAGATATAACATAAGATGATAAAAAACTTATAAATTGTAACACGTAATCTTAATATTCTGAAAGTGTTGAATGATTAATTTATTTCAATATAATTTTTTTTAAAATTTAAGTGATTAAAATATTATTCATCTATCTATATTTCTATTTTATAGTCCATTTTTTATAATATGCATAGTAAAAAAGCTCTTTTAACTTATCTTACATTTATCTTAAGACAAATTCTAAGACTTTTAATTTATCATGATATATAAAAAATTTGATTATCATATCTTAACGTAATTTATTTCAATATAGAAGTTACAGCTACAATGATATGAATAAAAGAATAAAGAAGATTAATTATATTTATATTTTAATTAAAAAGAAATAATAATACTCTAAAATTTAAAAAACGTGGATTATATGTTTTTTTGGAGGGGATGAGTGGGTGTATGCCCCCATAGCCTCGCCCCCTGACCATCATCTGACTATGATCCTCAGATCATCATTGCCTAACTATGAGCCTTGAACCACCATTGCCCTACTACGGCCCTCGAACCACTATCACCCGACTATGATCATTCAACCATCATCGCCCAATTACAATCATCAGGCCACCATCGTCCGACTATGGTCTTTTGACCACCGCCGCCCGACTATGATACATCTGACCTCCGTCGTTCGCCGACTATAATCCCCCAATCATTGTCACCCGACTATGTTCCTCAAACCACCATCGCTCGATTATAACCCTCGAACCATTATCACACGACTACAGTCCTCTAACCATCATCGCTCGATTATAACCCTCTAACCACCTACGGTACAGATTAGCACTTGATATCAGAAACAACTTAGCTCGATCTTTACCCTTTCCTTGGCCTAAAAAATGAAGGTAAAAGCAGGAGTGAGCTAACATGGCTCAATAAGCTATGACAGTCCAAACATAAATTAATAACTTAACCCAAAAGAGTTAAAAAAATTCTAATAATTATAAACTGAAGTATTGTATGAAAAGCTAAAATAGAAACATGCATTGATATTGAATTAAACTAAATGTTTAAATAAACTATTGAAGCTGTACTGAAATTGATTGAAATGTAAACAAATATCAGAATGACCCTCTGGCCTCAACTTCCATTACATAACAAATAAAAGAACCCATACTTGTTGCCAACAAAAGTTCTTTTCACACAATTGACGTATTTCAAACACAGATATTAAAAATAAAGCACATTCTACACTACTGAAGTGATTATAATGTCATTGTATAATTCGACAAAAATGCTCTAATGACTGTCAAAATAATTCCCACATGGTGTTTTACAGTTCGCCAAAATTATAGTTTTTCATAATTCTACCATATTATGAGTGATTGCGTATAACATTATTTGAAAGCTTTATCTGAACTAAAGCACTATATTTAGATGTCAAAATAAATTTTGAAATTTATAAAAATTATTTTTTTATAATATCTCCTGACGAAAAATCTTGAACAAATACTAAAAACGATCGAAGTAATCGTTCCAACAATATATCAAAAGTTACATAGATGAAATTTACTAGAATTTGAGAAAATCACGTTTAAACCAAATTATAAATTAGATTAGAAAAATCTAAAAAACTATGAATTATTGAAAACTGAGATAAGAAAAATGTAACCTACCTCGGCCCGAGCGACTTCCCGAACTGGGCCTCAGTTGAAAAAGACATGAATACACCCAAAATGGATTTTATCTCTCTAGCATTGGCTACTCGATTGAAATAAACAAAATGGACTGGTTAAAAAAGGATATTTTAAATATTAAAATTTGTTCTAGTATAGCGGCGTCCCATGGCACTAGCCACAGTACCACCCTACAGGACTTATAGCACCGTCGCAAGGGATGTCAAAACTTGACCAAACCCAAAATCCGACCCGAAAAATTTGGGTTCAGGTCAACCTATTTGCCATACAGGTCGGGTTCGGGTTCGGGTTGTCCCAGAAACCTGAATGACCAGGATGCACCCGGACTCCTCCCTATGCAGTGTGATCCTGCACTCGTGTGCCATGCATGCCCGTAGGCTGCAACGCTCTATCATGCATCCCAACTCCGCCCTCCGCACTACACCCGGACTCTGCCCTCTACATTGCACCCAAACTCTACCCTTTGCACCACAACGCCAGCCACCAGCGAGCCCTCCCATGGAACTGTGCTCGTGTCTGGACTCCGCTCTCGCACGTATGCACGCAGCGCTAGTGAGCCCTCTCGTGGACCCGCGATGTTGTCTGGACTTTGCATCGATGCATCCGGACTCACGCTCGAGTCCAGACTCTGCTGGTTGTATTCCAGGTTGGTGGGGCGGGTCAGGTCAACCCGGTAACCCAGTGGGTCGATCCGGGTTCAGGTATGAATTTTTGACTCGTTTACAAAATCTAGTCATGTCGGGTTCGGGTCAACCTGTTCGATACATCAAACCACAGCATTGCAGCGATGTGAAAGGAAAACTTCAGAATTTTCAAACATACAGATAAACCCCCAAGACCCACTTCAGAACACAAGCAGACTCTCACATGTATGCAAAATACTTTCAAACACATGTAAAGGGGGTTAAATCAAGACAAATAGAATGTATACTGATTCTGGAGCTGCCACAACTGCCACTCGACTATGATCCTTCTAATCTTAGTTGCTCACCGATCACGGTCCCCTGATATCATTGTTCGACTACGATCCATTGACCATTGTCACCTGACTATGTCTTCTGACACTCATCGCTCGATTATGATCCCCAAACTATAGTCGTCGTTTAACTATAGTCCTCCGATAGACCACCATGGCCTAACTACGGTCCTTCTGACCATTATTGCCAGTCGATTATGGTCCTCTAATCTTCATTACTCACCAACTCTAATTCTTGGACCACCTTCACTCAACTACAATCCTCTAACCATCATACCCCAACTACGATTCTTCCTACCTTTATCGCCTGCTAATTATTGTCACGAATCACTGTTGTCTAACTATGGTCCTCAGACAACCTTTGCCCTTTAACTATGATCCTCCGACCACCATAACTTGCCAACCACAGTTCTTCGATCTATAATCTTTTGGCAATTATTATCTGACTACTTCAAAGCTTAATGCTTCATCATTGCCATCACTAATATTGCTTGAACATGCCATCACTTACAATATTGATACATGACATTAACATCAACTCTGGCTCTTAACTAACTTTAACTACTAACTACATTTATGTTGGATTCTTGCCAAAGGGATTTCCAACTTCAACAACAACAACAACAACAACATCAACAACAACAACAGTAATAATAATAACAATATATGCATTGCATCAATGTCTTCCCTCAATGAAAGCATCTTTTGTAATCAATAATAAATACTAGTAGTATCATTTCAACTAGGTTAGACTCGATGATTTTTTTTCTTTTTTGGGTTTTTCACAGAAAAATGTGGTGTCTCTTATGATTCATGCACTCCTCTCTTAATCTTTGTGTGTGCTAGATCTTTGTATAAATCTAGAATTTTAAACTCGATCTCCTTAGCGCTGCAAATATTCAGTCACGCAACAATATCAAATTTACTATCAGCAAATTTAAAAAATGTAAATATGAACATAGTAAAGTAGCATTATTTTTATTTTTATTTTTTAATTTTTGTTTGATTGAAATAATTGAACTTTAAAAATTAATCAAAAGTACAACAAGTAAATAAACTCATTTATATGTGATACTTTCTAACAACTTTATTTATCAGAAAATTATCATAAATTTGTTTGATTTTAAATCTCTTTTTCAACAATTATTATCATAAGAATTAGTTTCTTACAATTTAATATATTAGAATATGATAATTATTAAAAAAATTATTATGCAATTTTAAAAATATATAAAATTAATTATTATTTTTCTTACAATAATTTTATAATTAATTTACAAAGAATCGCCTAAGAACTTTATTTCTAGCGGGTTAGGTGAACGAACCACTAAAAGTCGCCAATTGTTGAAGGAACTAAGAAGGAAGGAGACCCCTTTTTTTTTCTCTTTCTGGATTTACATATCTTGAACCGATCTTCGTTGATTCGAGCGGATAGCTGATTTGACCTACGTGTTCAAATAGAAGCTTCTACTCCTTCCTTTCTTCTACTTATAATTGATTCAAGAGAAGTGCTTTCTCCTTTTAATTTTTATTAAGCACTACTAATAAAGTTTAGGGTGAGGTGTTTATCTAAGTTGGTTTAAGCTATCATTGACATAATTATGATGGTATAATAATTTTAATTTCTTATGATGTAAAATTAATATTTAAGAACTTATAAATATTATTAGTTTCATAAATTAGTCCAAATATTTATAAATTTTAAGAGAATTATTTTGATAATCAAATATCATGATGCAGTTTATTCGTCAAAATGAGTGCTAAATTAAAAAAAAAAAACAAGTAAACGTAAAATATGTTTCAAGCTAGAGCAACTTTATTTTAAAAACATAAAATTCTCTTTGGAGTTGTTTTGAAAAAGAAATATAAAATAAAATGAAATGTATTATATTTGAATATTTGGAGTTATTTAGATGAATATGACATATATACAAGTGATAATTTTTTTTATATTTGACTTGAAGTAAAAAAAAAATAAATGTAATTTAAAGCCCAAATGATGGTGGTGGCTAGTGACCAGCGAAGTCAACGGGCAATGATGATGGACGGTGGAAGCATTTGGCAGTGGTAGTCAGTGGTGGTCGATGATGGGCAGTGGTAGTTGATGGCATCTAATGGTGGGCTACAACGATGGGTGGTGTCAGGTGGTGGCTGGTGATAGCTATTGTAGAGGTAGGCAATCACACTAGGGTTGGCCAGCCAGGGTCATTGTGGTGGCTATGGGCGACGACTATTGGAGACATTGGTAGGCGACATCAGGTGAGCGATAGCAGTAAGTGGTGGCCGATGGCGAACGTGTTGGCCGGCGACGGCATGCGGCAACAATAACAAAAAAATTCACAATATATTTGAAAATCAATTAAATATAATGATTTTTAAACACATCAAAATTAAACTAGAGAGCCTATTCCAAATATTTTAAAATTTTAATTCAACATTTCTTTTACTTCATACCAAACACTATTTTTAAAATCTCCTTTTACTTCAAATCAAGCAATCCCTTCGTGCCAATCTAAGTCAGAGAAAATTGTAAATTTCATGTACTAATCCATCAGATCAATCTAAAAAATAATTAATATCAAATTAACAATTTTTAAAATCCTCAAAATTTGCAAAGTGCATTCAACTTAGGGGTGCTAAAATAGGCCAACGGGTTGGGTTTGGGTTCAACCTGAATTGACCTGGGTCTAAACAGGTTAACCCTAATCCGATCCGATTTTGCAAACGGGTCAAGAATTCCAACCTAGACCCGACTCGCATGGGTTTAGGGTTGACACAACTCAACCCGCAAACCCGAACGTGAACGCCTGATGCAGGCTAGCGCTGAGTCCGGACATGAGGGCATGACGTGGGAGGGCTAGGCGGCTGAGTCCGGACGTCCTGCTACGCGGGTTGCGGGGTCGACCAGTCGAGTCATGAGCGCGTGCTACATTGCTGCAGGCCAGCGCAAATAGGCGGGTGCGAGTTGTGAAGCCGAGGCGTGTGAGGTCGAGCTGGAGGGTCCAGAGCGGGACACCTAATGAAACGCGAGACGGGTGTGGGAAGCCATACCAGACTCGGGACCGACCGGTGCGTGCGGATCGGTGACTTGCAGGTGAAACCCGAGTTGATTTCGGATTTCTGGGTTAATCCGAACTCAACCCAGTTTATAAATGGGTCAGAAAATGAAACTCAAACCCGACCCGTCAGGCAAATAGGTAGACTAGAATTCAAAATTTTTGGGTCGGTTTGAGTCGGATTTCGGATCGGGTCAATATTTGACACCCATAATTCAACTATGTCATTGAAGACCCATTCTCATCTCTAACCAATGTGGAGTTCAGTTTCCACAAAATCGGCCCCTTTTAATAACGTTGCTAACGAAACAAGCCCAATAAACGTTTTGTTGGGCCAGGCCGGCATATCCACTTAAAACAATTTCATCTCTTCTAATAAACTATGACACGCAAATAAGAAGTTTTTTTATTTTTTAAAATTTATTTTTTCAAACACTATGAGCTAAGGAAATTAGGATTTAAGGATCTTCTTTGGTTAAAAAAGTATTTAAAATTATATTTTTATTATAGTTAGGAGTAATTAATGAAAGTTTTTTTAAGATAAACTTACGCAAAATTTTTATGGACGCAGGTTCTCATTACTTAATGCAAACCAAAGCGCTCACGCAACTCTCGCTGTCTCTTTATTCTTTCCAATTCACAGTCGAGAGTGGTGAAGCTTCACCTGTTCATCCTGCCCGCAAGAATCCTCAGAGCTAGCAGAGAGAAGGGGGAAATGGAGATAGGAACGATTAAGCACAGGACGTTACAGGTTAACGGGATTAATATGCACGTCGCCGAGAAAGGGGATGGTCCGGTGGTGCTCTTACTCCACGGCTTTCCGGAGCTCTGGTACTCTTGGCGCTATCAGATTGTCTACCTCGCTGACCGCGGGTACCGTGCCGTCGCCCCAGACCTCCGTGGCTTCGGCGACACAGACGCCCCTCCCGATGTCGATGCCTACTACATGTTCCACATCGTCGGCGACCTAATCGCGCTCATCAACTCTCTTGGCCAGGACAAGGTCAGATTAAAATCCCTCTGTTATGGGAACTGCTGTTGTTTTCGGGTTTTGTTGTTCTGAGATTACAGTGATATTTTGAAGGTTTTTGTGGTTGGTCACGACTGGGGGGCGGTTGTGGCGTGGTACCTCTGCATTTTCAGGCCGGACAGAGTGAAAGCACTGGTTAATCTCAGCGTTGCGCACACCCCCCGAAACCCAGTTCGAAGACCGGTCGACTCCTTGAGGGCGCTCTACGGTGATGATTACTATATATGCAGATTCCAGGTCCTCCTTTCTCAATGTTTGTCGTTGTTTCTATTAATGGTCTTTCAATCCGTAAATATCATATTTTTTTAAAGTTGGAATATAGAAGTTGTTGGTTGATTGCTTTGTTGTATAGGCGTTATTCAAGTTGTTGATCATTTGTTGGTTGATTGCGCTGATGTTGTTGATTACTTTGCTTCAGAGTATATTTGATCATCAAACTTTTCGAGAGTTTCTTGAATTTTCTATACAGTTTATATAATCATGTTGTTGAAAGTACCTTTGTTTCGTTTAAAATTTTGCAAAGCATCTATTAAAGGAAATCGTTTGATTTCTGAGTCAGGGCTTGCCTTTGTGTTGAGTATAGTCCATTCTCTTTATTATTGTCGTCATGTGCAATGGGTCATGAATTGAATACTATTTTTGTTTACCTTGATCTCATCGGTTCTTAGAGTTTTGGAAGTTATCTTCAACTGCTCACTCATCTATGTTGTTCTCTAAATTTTAGACAGCTTCCAATCGAGCCTGCTTGGTGCATTTTTTATTTTTTCTGTAACTGGGTAGATAAGTAGTTAGATTCTATGGGCGTTCCTTGTTTCTGTTTACATTTGCTTATGGTTCTGAGTAAGCTATTAGAGAGCATTGTCTATTGGAAATTGGAATGTAGAGGATGCTTGCCCCTTTGGAGGATTGTGTTCATATTGAGGCCACTAAAATGCTATCTAGATGATATTGGTTCGCAAGAACTAATGATTAGTGTGATGTCCTTCACCAAATTGTTCTGTAAATTTCAATATAGATGACTCTTTGAAAAGTTTGTGTTGGATATGTTTATGCAATTTTGGTCATTAAAATTATTATGGTATTCTTATTTATGTTAAGAAGGGTAGAGGTAGACCTAAAAAGGCTTGGTTAGAAAATATTAGAAATGACCTTTCTTTATTAGATTTAAATGAGAATTTAACTTTTAACCAGGCACAATGGAGAAAAAGGATTCATGTAGCCGACTCCACATAATGGGATGAAGGCTTGATGTTGTTTTTGCTGCTGCTGTTGTTATTATTTTTGTTTTTAGTTCATTTCCTTATGGTTTTAACTGAGTATATTCATTTGTGAGTTTTCATACTAAAAATTACATTTTAGTTTGAACTTGAGAAAATTTGTTGCACTTGAATTAAACTTTTGTTAATTTTGCACTTCTGGTTTAGAATCGTTTATTATTTGTACTTTTCTTTCCTTATGCCCTGTAAATCTTCTATGATAGAATACATACCCTTCATATTTTCACTCTCATACAATTATAATAGAGTTTTCACTACAAGAAAATGGTTAATTTTCGGCGGCCTTTTTTGTCGGAAATTGGCCAATTTCCTTCGAAATAGCACATTTCCAACGTATTTCCGACAGAAAATTTTCTGCCAGTAAAACACGTGTTGGGCAATAAATACCTGCGAAAAAATCCGCCGAAAACATTTACGAGAAAAATTTTAAAAAAATATGGCAAATATTAAAAAAATTTCTGGCAAACTAGCTGCCCGCAGCTTTCGACTACCCACCCATTGCTCGAGCGCCTGCCTGCCAGCTGACCGAGCGCCTACCCACGGCCCGGGCCACCCTATTCGCCCGAGGCCCACGACTGCCCTCCCGCCCGAGTGCCTACTCGCAAGCCGTGCCTACCCGTGACTTCGTGAATGTTCGAACCCCAAACCTTTGGCCCGAAAATCTAGCCCCATCCACTCGGCCGCGAAGCAAAACTTGTTAAAGTTGCCACTCTTTTATATTTAAATCATAACATATAGAATATTAAAATTAATAATTAATTTAAAATAAATATTAGTTAATTTGTTAATTATTTCATTTAAATTAGTTAATTAGTTAATTTAAATTAGTTAATTCTTTTTTTAAATTATAAATATATGATTATTTCCCATAAATTTTTAAAATCCCCCTGAAATCTGTCAGAAAAATTTCATCGGAAATCTATTGGAAAATCTGTCGAAAATCCGCCAAAAGTTAATTTCCGCCGGGAATTCCGTTTGTAATTAGCAATTTTTATGTAGTGTTTGGAAGTCACATGTAGGGTGATTGCTTTTTTTGGAGCCTTCTGATGAGATGATAAGTTTGTTATCTTATGCTTCCATTTGCGTACCACTTTATCATTTGATGCTAACATTAGTTGACGATTAATTTAGTTTGTTTTCCTAATTATTCTCCAGATCATCTGACTAGAACATTGCATATTTCATAGGAACCTGGAGAAGCAGAAGCTGACTTTGCTCGCTTGGGTGCAACATTCGTTATTAGAAAGTTCTTGACATATCATGAACCAGCGCCAATTCTCATACCAAAGGACAAGGGATTTGGATCCCCTAATGAAGAAATAATCTTACCTTCTTGGCTATCTGAAGATGATATAAGTTATTTTGCAAATAAATTCAACAAGTCCGGGTTCACTGGAGGACTTAACTACTATCGGATCATGAATCGGTATGTTTGTTTGGACTGGCTATTCTACCTGCCCTGAATAACCTTTGTATACTAGTCTTGACTATTGTTTACTTGTTGATATCCAAGTTCTCTAAAATTTATATTCACTGTAACCAAGCATGATGTATAATATTAAGTTGTTACCTTTGCAAACAATGCTTGGATGAACCCTCTAAATTATTTGCCCTGTAATTTTGAGTAATGCTTACCCTTATGGAGTTTATTACAACTAAAGCTTGTATAAAATAGTTACTAATAACAAAATTTTACTTCACGAATCCTGTTTATTATTACTCTAATGTAAATTTGAAGCTAATTATGCCAGTATAGTAGTCTTATACTGCTCAGTAGCTTTGCTTAGCAGTGTATATTTTTTCTAATGAAACTTGTTATTGACGCAAAATTTGTTGGAAGCGGGAGCTTTGGTTCTTTTTTTCTTGTGTCAAATATTGATGCTTGGATTAAATTATGATGTATGATTTAGTTAAGATTTTTAGTTAGAAAAAATAATGGTTGCTGTTTTATTTCTTTGTTGGGATGTTTCCGTTGTTTTCAATTAAAGCCAAGTACACCGCCTACTGATTTTGTAGGTTTGTGTTCATTATTTTCAAGATATGTTTGAGCTCGCTAGAGCATATCCTAGCCTAAACTTTAATGTCTGGTTAGAGTTGATGCCACAACTAGCTAGTGGACTCCAAACCCAACCTTTCAATATCTAGCATGGTGTGGTGGCTTCTCTATTTGAATGGGGTGGGGTGGGGTGGGGTGCATGCATGTATTATGTTGGGGTGACAACCATGATTGCCACTCTATGACCATATATTCGCAAGAACTACGACATGGAGGCGAAGAATCGTGAGGCCTAAGTTTCTTATGTAACATCATGAGGAAACAAAAAGTAAGAGATCACAAACGATAATTGCTATTATTTACTTTGATCGAAATACTAATAGTCAATGAGAACTTCAAGTTTTGGAGAGTAGTAGAATGTCATATGAGAGCAACACCTAAGGGTAAAGAATGAGAGGGGAAGAAACTTGGCAATCTTAAACCAAGGGTGTAAGAGAAGGGTTTAAGTTTTGTTTGCAGATTAAGGGTTGTTGGAGTAATCATAGATGACACTACTTGCAAGAGCGACACATGCATTACAAGGCAAGCTAGTGATACAGGAGCGAGAGTGCAAGTCCATACAACTGATGCAGGAGTAGGTTAGCGTGACGCTAGAAAAGAAGAGGAGTGAGAGCTGTGAGGCCAATTGACTGAGTGGTTCAATAGCAGGAGCATGTGAGATCAAGCGAGTTGTGCGGGAATGGAAGCTGTAGTATTGGAGTAGGAGAGATGTGTGCATGCGAGGGTTCTAGGTGACGAGACGTTCTCGCATATGAAGTAGGGGATGATGGGGGACAATGGCTAGGCTTGCTAAATAAGATCTGATGCCTTGTTGGATAGGAGAATATTTGCTTTATTATATTCACACACACACATATCAAATTCACTTAATGTAGAGTTATAAATTTCATAATTAATAATCAATTGTTTGTGAATATGTCATTAAAATCATGCAAATGTTATGGAGTAATGAAAATGATAACATACTAGTATAAAATTTAAGGGGATTTATAATGAAGATAAAGTGATAAGGAAAATTGAAGGCAAACAAACCACATAATATGAAATGCTTATATAGATTGACAACCTTTTTGAAGAAAACTAATTTATATGAGTTAAAGATAATTTGTGATGAGTTTTGCCCTTTTAGTTTTGACCGGATAGATTAAGCTTCAAATTTCAAGTTTCTTTTAAGACATTCATTGTTAAATACTTAACGAAATATTGATGTAACTTAATTTTCTCAGTAAGTTTATTTTAATGAATTTTTGAGTTAAGAAATCAAGAATCAAAGATAAAAATAAATTAAATTCTATTATTATATATAACTTTGTTAGCAATATCATCAAGAGTTAAATTGGCTTGTTCAATTAATTCATTAGACTTGTTCACTTTTACATTCATATTCAAGGATAGATTCAATTTCACTTAGAAATTTAAGTTCTTAACCAGCAATTGATTCAATTTCCATTCCAAGTTCACTTTCACAATCAAGTAGATTCAGGTTTTAATTGTAATTTAGGTTTAGATATGATAGTAGGTTTTTTTTTTTTCCAATTTCAAAGTTGATTTCTATTGGAGGCATAGATTCATAATTGATCACATATTCGAAATCAAATTTCAAATTTAGATTTTGACTCATGAAGAATTTTTATTCAAATTCATAAATTTATGCTATTGTAGGTGCATATTTAGATTCAACAACATCAAAAGAATGCGATTGTAGCTATAAACCTTCATCTAATTCATCTTCAAAAGGATATTCATTAACGATAGTTTTGTCAATAATGACTCTTATGTCGTTGATATTTATCTGACTTTGAAGTAGATGGTAAAGATTTTACTTTAGAAACCATAATTGTGTACAGTAATCCTAGCAGAACTATGGAAATATGCCTCAACGTTCAAAGATCTAAACAATACCTTAGATAATGTGTTTAATGAATTATCATTTAGGTCAGTTCTAATCTTTCATCTAAGACCATTAATGAAACTAATAGTGATAACAAAATGGTCTTAAGGTAAACAATGCTTAATTACATTACTACTAAACTTTGCATAATATTCAAACACTCTAGAATAATTATGTTTATAACTCTTAAATTGATCATCACTTCGTTCCTATACTCACTAGATGATAGATATTGCTAGAGAGGTTTTTTTTTTTTTTCATTCTAACTATTTGATGCATCCAACCAAGGAATCAAAACTTTACTTAATTTGGCTCAAATTATCATGCTCTTGGAGATTTTACATGATGTGATTTGAGATTTAAATTTATGATAGATGCTTTGTTTCTAAACTACCAAAAATTATGTTGTCTTAGAATGTTGACTTAAGCACATGATTAAGTAGTTGAATTAATTGTGTTATATTTTGTACTATTTTAGGCACATATAATGTGAATCTAAGGATATTCTACCACATCAGACATGAGATTTAGCCATACAGAGAGACAGGTAAGTTCATCAATCATGATTTGCTAGGAAGCAAAGGGAAGAGATATAGTGAGGCTAATGAGTTGAGGATGAGTTGGATTAGGGATCAAAAGTTCGTTTTAAATCTACTATTGCAATTTTTTTGTGGGTTTGATTTTTCAATTGGCATGTTAAAGTTCAAAAAGATGATATTGTGCAATAAGTAGAAATTCTTAATACCAACCTTAAATATTTAGGGTAAGGCTAATGATGATTATGATGTTAAGATATGACACATTTTATTAAAGCTTAGATTTGAGAATATTTTTATCTTAGTCTTGAGAGAGACAACTTATTCTTATTCACTCTATTAAGCAAAATCTTCTTCTGCGAATTTGTTGTTATTATGTACGTGCGTGTATTTCAAAACAAATATATATTTTTTATTTTACATTCTTTGAGTACTTAACAACCATATATGACTTAGTGTTCTTTATCCCCATGAGAATCGGTTCTCTAATTGTTAGAGAATATTCTTAGTTTAAAGAGTTACTGGACTTCCTTCATATCCTGTTGTACGAGCTGCTTGGAGTTATCTGACTCCTCATGCTTTAAAGGTACTTATTGCTATTTTCGGATTATGCCTCTTACTCTTTGTTGGAAGCTAATCAAGCAACCGCACCTCACCAGCCATGATCCTTCTATCTCATTGACATTTAGACATCCTGACACCTATAACAGTGGCTTCATCATTGTTTTTGCTGCCAATCAAACTGAGAATGGTCTGGCTGGCCTTATCAAGTTTGGCAACCTGCCCCAGCTCTTTGATGGCAACTGCAGAAGCATGAGAGTGAGTGACACAGGAGTTAGTTATTGACCTCGATTTTCATGCATATTCCCTCGATCGAGCTCGGGCGACCCAATTGAACCTCATCGAACTCGATTTGACTCAAATTTGCACCGACTTAGGTTCAATTTTATCAAATTAACTCGATCAAAACAAATTGAGCCTAAATTGACTCGAATCTAGTCAAATAGATCCCAATCAGACCTATAGTGGTACTGGTGTATTGTACGCTAAGAGAAATAAAGCTGCTGGCCCACATCTACTGAACCCAGATGATATCATAGGAATAACAACTCCTCAGCTTGTGATGTCTTCTGCGTTGGCTCTAAACAAAGCTATTCCCGCTTGTTGTAGCAATTTATCATCGGGGAAATCATAGTTGACAGGCCGCAGATCCTTTGTTATGTTGCCTAACGCCACAAATCAAGGCTCTATAGTTCCCCTTGTTACTGGCTTTGCTAAGTACAACCTTATCTGTTCCTCTAGGGGATCAGCATGTTTTGCACCCATTGAAGATGTTTCACTGGGTGTTATTCCGGGATGCTCTTTTAATGGGGTTGCTAGTTTCTTTACTTGTGTTGGGGTTGTTGTTGTAGTGTCCGCTCGCATCTCCATCAGCCTTTTTTTTGTGGTGCTTCTAAGCTCATAGACTGTTGTGGATCCATCCTTGCACACTATTGTCGTGTCCTTGAGTCTTCGTGGCTAGGGTAGGAAGCCAAGACAAAAAGTCAACCAGACTATTGGGATTGTGTTTCCTTAGATGTTGCTCTCTTTTGTATGTTCACTTGCATTTTTCTGTCTTCTACTTAAATCGTTAAAACTACCAAAATATATAATACCTCGAGTTGATTAGAATTGAACGGGAGAGAAGGCTTGGGTTGGATGACGGGTCGAAATTGGTCGAAAGATTGAGCGCAGGAGATTGAGCGAGAGGGTTCGGTGGCTGAGCTGCATGAGTCAGGTCAGAATCTGGATCATATGCGGGTAGAAACGCTAGGTTTGGCACATGAATGATTGGAGACGGGCTTGTCTAGGTCGGATTAGGCAGGTTGAAGCGGACGAAGCACACGGGATTGCGTGCAGGAGTTTGGGTCGGGCAGAGGGATTGAATGGTCACGTATGTGTTCATGCGAGCGAGCATGAGGTCGTGGTCGGATGATCGCGACCGAGCATTGGGTTGCTATGCGAGTCGCAAGCAGGATAGTGGCTTTGGTTCGATGGGCTGGGGTCTTGGTGCGATAGAGGGAGATGAGAGAACGTGAGTGTTTATGCATGCGAATGAACCGAATGAAGAGGGAGTTCAGGTTGGGGAGTTTTGTGGCATGGGGGAGTTACGTGAGGGAACTGCTGCGTCATTTAAGCGAACGGTTGCTTGAGGTGGGGCCAATCGGCGGTTAGAGGTCATCAGTTAATGGAATCATTTGATATTTACTGTGTGTTAAATGATGTGCATGAAATATGTGATAGCTTGCATAGAAATATATCATTGAAGATGTTGGTGTTAGAAAAATATGTAGTTGGAAATTATTTGAATGTTGAATTGTTTGATGCTAAAGATGCTTCTACTCTATTTCATGATATTATCATATTCTCGTTATTGAACTGAATAGCAAAGGAATGGTTCTTCCTGTACGTTTTTTTTTTTAATGAATTGATTCAAAATTTTCTTAGTCATGTAAATAGTGCAAAACCAACATGAAACATTAGAGCAAGGACATGACTTTAAAATAAATTATTGCTCATATTAGGGAAGAAGAAACCAACATGCAGAATGATAGGAATGACAAGGCTAGGGAACTCATTTCTAAATACAACCTCATTGGACAAAAATCACGGACAAATCTCACTCTTAATCGCTTAAGAATAATGGGGGTCATCAGGATCATAATCTAAAGCCTAAACCTTCTCAAAATATGAAGAAAATTTAGATTTATTATGTATGTGGTAAACTGAGACACTTAGCATCTCAATGCATGCAAAATAAGACCATGGAAAATCTGCCTGAAGCAGATGCCATTGTAGTAGTCATTTCAGAGGCAAATGCTTTGGCAAAGGATAACAGTAATGAGAGAGTTCTTGGAGATTCCAGGCGTACACCGGATGTTGGCGAAGAACTTCTCAAAAGATCGATCCTCTTACTCACAAACAGAAGTCCTTTTGGTTCCTGATGTTCGTTAGAACCTATTGTCTGGATCTATTTTTGGTGAAGTAAGTTGTCTTTGAAGCAGACCCAAGTTTTAATATTCTTCATTGTACTTGAGGTTCATAAAAGCATGATTTCACCAAGTTCTTATTGATTCTATGCGCTAGTTTATTGTCTAAAAGTCACTAATGCTTATGCATTTGATTTAACTAAAGTAATTTCGTGCGGGATTGTTATAAAAGTCACTGATAGCAATTGATAACTTTTTTTTTTGCACTTAATTTACAACAATAGACACTCTGTCAGTCTGTCTCGTTCTCACAAACAAACACAGATCAATATATTTGAAAGTCCACTTCATACAAACTTTGCTATGCATGTGCAGTAACTGGGAGCTGACCGCACCCTGGACTGGGGTTCAAATAAAAGTACCTGTGAAGTTCGTAGTTGGGGATATGGACCTGTCCTACCATGTTCATCGCGTCCAGGAGTACGTTCATAAGGGTGGATTCAAGCGAGATGTTCCATTCCTTCAGGAAGTTGTGGTGATGGAAGGAGTTGGTCACTTCATTAATCAGGAAAGGCCAAATGAAATCTCTCAACACATACTCGAATTTATCAACAAGTTTTGATGCTTCTGATGCTTGGTATGTATAAACTCGAGATTTGCCTCATGAACTCTATTGATGCAGACTTCTCTTTGTTTTTGCATCCTAGTTTATTATACTTATCTGCTGCATAACGCGTGCTTCAACGATGATATTAAGCATTTGTGCTCTTATTTGGGGATATGAATTTGAATAAATGTATCAAGAGACGAGACAAGAATGAAGTCATGATGTAAATTTGTTAGTCTTTGGATCGAGTGCAGGCAATTTGATTGAAATGTGATAAGCTGGAAGAGAACATGTAAGGGTGACCACTATTGATTTTAGCTGAGGATAATGTTTTAATTATGATCTTTTATAATCATAAAGATGGTCATCACATATGCAGTTGTTTAAAAAAATTGTAGAATTAGGTTTTGTTTGGAACAGTTTTTTTACTATTTTTTAAAATAATTTTTATATCAAAAAATTTTTGTAATTAAAAGTTACTTTAAAAAATAATAAAAAATCTGTCCCAGACGGAGCCTTATTTGAAAGTTGCATGAGATGTTATAATTTTTTTCCCCTTTAAATAAGTCATTAAATTTTAGGCCCTATACATTTTAATAGAGTTGGTTATAACAAGTATTTCTCATTGTATAAATTTTTAAAATTTTTGTATCAGTGGCAATAAATTCTTATCTCTAACTTTAAAAAATTTTGTTCATTAGATTTAGGGTATGTGTTTTCTTAAATTTGTTATCTTTTACTGTTCATAGGATTTTTATAATATTTTATTTTTGTTCTTATCGTTTTACTATCTTAGAATTTTTATATTGTATTCTTATCGTATCATTGTACTTTTTATAATATTATATTTGTATTATTATTTCTTCATTATAGCTTAAGTTTATCTTTTATAAATCTACTATTAAATTTATCTGAAAATTTAGAATTTAACCAACAGAAATTTCTATACTCTTGTGCTCTCTTTTATGAGAAGTTAAAAAGAGAATAAATTGGTGATTAAAATTTGAGTGATCAGATTGGTTATCTTAAGCTTCGCAATAAGATATGTATAATAAATTCTAGCTTCTTAAATTGAGCGATATATCTTCAAAAGGATATATAAATTAATTATCTGCTTTAATTGAGAATAATAAATTTAAAGGGATTGAATTTCAATCTCAAGAATTATTATTATAATTAAAAAAGGAAATTAGAGATAAGAAATATCAAATTGATCAAGAAATTGTTCAATTGAAGGATTTATTACAGAGTATTAAAGAAATTCAAGAAAGCTAATGAGTGAAATGAAATTTAAGGGAGCAGAATATCTTGTTGTTGTCACTTATTCTTCAAGTTATTATAAAGAAAAAGTTTTGTAGAGTATATTGAGTCAGAATTATTATGTAAAATTGATAGAATTATTACTTAGCAAGGTAATATTATTTTAAAGGTGGTGGTCAACAGTGGCGGTCAAAGGTGATGGTCAAAGGTGGTGGTCAAAGGTGGCCAAAGGTGGTTGCTGGTGGTGGCGGAGGTGGTGGCCGGCAAACGGAGGTGGCCGACAAGGGGTTGCAATGCCCTTGAGTTTGCAATGTATTTAGAAGTCACCCAAATTGAAGGAATTCTAAATGCACCAAAAATGAACTAGAATGGAATACACTGCATTTGCTTTACTTTACGTTGAATTTACTTTTCATCCAATCAAACACCAAAATTCTCAAAGCCCCTGTATTTGGATTACTTTACACTCTAAATGTAGCAAACCAAACAGCCCCTTAGTGATTTACATTATCATTTAAGTTTGATTGAAATTTTATTTAATATGCCTTATGCTTATAAGCTAGAGACTGAGCTAAATAATATCACAAAAAATATTAAAGCTATATCTCTTAGTAAGATTGAGGAAATTAAAAAAATAAAAAAAGACTTCAATTTTTGAAATATGATTGAAAGAAGTGTAATTCTTTTTTCTGGACCATCTTAAATCATCACGGGTAGAAATTCTATGTCAAGTCAATCAAATAATTTATCAACTACTTGGTTAGATAAAATGTTTGATTAACCCAACACTTTTAGAGATGATTTTAGATTAGAAGAATTGATCAATATTAATAGAGATCTTTATACTTTTTCTAATAATCATTTGAATAGTTTGAATCATTCTCGATTATATTCACAAGAATATTTTAGTGCTGCTACAGGATATTTCAGACATCACAAAGAAGTTTTATTTCATATTTCAGATAATTCTGAGGTCAGATAAAATTTAATCACTCCTAAAGCCTCTCAGGAAATTAAAAAGAAGCATAAGTAAAATATATCGGTCTTGTGATGTTTGAAATTAGAGGTCTAGTAAGAAAGAAACTTGGAGGTAAGGTCCTAATCTACCTTTTTAATTTTCGGTTTAGTACCTCTAATGAATCAATTATTGAAGTCATAGAAGTAGACATGAACAATAATAATGAATTTACTTATATTGTTCTTGATATCATCATGACAATAGAAGATTTTGAAGAACATGTTAAAGTCTTGGTGTAAAGTAAAGTTATGAAAACTTTCAAGGAAACAATATATGTTTAGATATAGTTGTATTTTTGGAAAAACTATGAATAATATTTAAACTAGGTTTAAAATTAAGCTTGAGAATGTTATAATAGACTCTTTAACCTTCAAAAGAATTAAGTTTTTCATGTTAAAAGAGGTTGACTCTGAATCATTTGCAGGATTAGAATGGAATATTTCTTTCTTATGAGAGAAAAATTCTATGAATAATGATAGAAGTTTGTCCATAAGATTTAGAAATTATAAAGCTTCCAGTCAAGAAAAAACAGAAGAATCTGATTTAGATTTGATGATTATAAAAGGTCTAGAAGTTGATAATGAAATTGATGTAATAAATATCATGAGAATTGAATGAGGAATATAAACATAATAGTATATTTTTCCCTGCTGAATTTGGTTTATCTACTCATTGGAAAGATATTAAAAACATGCAAAAATATTACATGAAAATAGATTTGATTGACAAACATGATTTCTTCTATGTTGATAAGGATAAGAATATAAGAATTTTGCATGGTTATGGTTATTATTCTGATTCTGATTCGTGCCGATCAAAAATTCTGAAAATGGAATTATTAATATAAGATGGAGATGCAAATGATCAAGTAATTTAATCTTCGGAAGATCAAAAAGAAATCAAAGAAAATTTTGTAGATGTTATTTATGGAAATATTTGGAAGAAAATTACAAAATTATTACCGAAGGAAATTCTGGAAACCTTGTTGAAGATTATTCTAAGAATTTGGAAGATGATGATCATGTTATTGCAAATTTAGAAGATGCAAAAATTGATTTGATAGAAAGGTTCTTAAAAGATTCAAATTTATTTTTTCCTCTCAATGACTTAAAAACTCCAAGAAGGCTCATGTCTATTGCAAACAATATAAATGAGTTCTCATCTATTAATTGGGCCAAGAGTATCAGGAAATTTTTGATCCATGAGTTCAATAAAACTATCACCAAGTTTGTTATGAACTAGCTACTTAATTACATAAATGATTTTGTACATCTCCTAATTGTGAGTTTTAAGAGCATTTAAGTCTCATTCTATTTATTAATTCATTTTACTAATTAATGAGCTAATATTACATTTGATCTTATGCATATTTGATTCCTGGAGCACTTCTCCTTAAATGCTCCTAGGTGGCTTGATTTAATACCATGTTTCCTTATATAGGGCAATACATAATTTTTTTATTCTGTAGAGAAGGATAGCAATTTATTTGTTACCTTAAAGAAAAGGCAGATACGTATAGAGATTTATCCTGGAGCTTATTTCAATTAATTCCCCTAATAATAGAATAATTTATGTGTAGATTTCTTATATCATCCAAGGAGTTACTCAGAAAGAAGCAGAAAATCTGCATGCTAACATAACTGCCATAGAAATCCTCCAAATACAAACTTACACTCAATCTCCTCTCCAACACCAAAAGAATTCCCTACCCATACCCCTCATTCTCCCCAGCAAGCCCGCTCACAATCTACCCATCAAGCCCCACTCTATCACCAGGTCAAGCTTAGGCTGGTGTTTAAGAGAAATTGTTTGGTGCACTAAAAAAATGTATGTAATAGAATTGAAGAGATTTTGGGCACCAAGCTTGATCGACTTGAAGCAAAAGTCGATTCTCTTTAATAAAAGCTTATCCAACATATAGCCCAATGTAAATATGATCCACATGAACCTCCTGCATCCTCATCCTACCCACTTTCCCAAAAGTAAAAACCTTTGGGTCGGGGGTCGGGTTGGGTGGATGAGCTAACAAGACAAAAATAAAAAATGAAATCCAATTGAATATTCACATGTTAAGATTTAATTGGAGTGCAGGCGCAAAGCTACGTCCGGCCTCCTCACCAAATAATTTCTCCTAACTAGCAGTGCAAACAAATCATTCGTAATTCAATTTGATTATAGCTCATCTATGATCGTTTGATTTATTAATTATTTGTTAATAGGCTTGATAAAATTTATTTGTTAAGTTGATGAACATTTAAAAGTTAAGCTCATTAATAGTAAGATAAGGCTTGTATGTTTAAAGCTCAATAAGAATGAAATAATCAAACATGGATCGAAAATAAATAAAACATGGATCGAAAATAAATCAAACATGGATCGAAAACAAATCAAATGTAAACATCTATCCTTTTAAATGAATCAAGAATGAACACATGCAAAAAAGCTCGAACCGAATTTGACAAGTTGACAACAAACGAGTTCAAACCTGAATGAACATCTGTTCGGCTAAGCTTGGTTCGTTTGCAACCCTAGCACAAACTATTCTTTTTTCAGGAAACTATTAATTAAAAATAATTTATTTGATTTTGGTCAAAAGTTTGATGTATATAAATGAATTACAAATAATGTATTTAATTTGGGTCAAAATTTTGATGCATATGCAAGAGTGGTAATATATATAAATCTAGTATCTAATTTTAAGAAAAAATGGTGTACTATCACAAGACATTTTCTTAGTAAATGAAGGTAAATTACACGGCTCACCTTAACTTGTTGGTTGAGAGCTTAGACTTCCAACGAAGAAGTCTAGAATTCAAATCTTTGTATAAGCGGTATGTATGAGTTTACCTTAATTGACCTAAATATCCCAAAAGAAAAAAAATAAATTGGTTGCATTTTATTTGAATGATGGTTGCATTTGTTTTTTATTTTGTTCTGGTCATGTAACTTTGCCCTTCAAAAAAATATATCAAATGATACCACTAATCCAATTAAAAAAAACCTACTAATTCAGTATCATTATATATTCACTTGAAATTAACATCAATTTTAATTTATTTATTTTTAAATAATTCATTAGAATTTTTTTTTTTTGGAAAATTTGAGGGCATAGCGCTGTTTATTCATAAAAAGCAAGTACAATCAGTAATAACACAACACAACAAACGTTACAAGACCATATTTCAGGCAAAAAAAGTACCTATAAGAAGATGCTTCCAAAATAAGAAAATAATAAACTAAAAATCAAAGAAGATATCTAAAAGAACAGATCTGTCTGGACTCAAAGCCAAAAACAGTTGGTCATATACTTCTTGTGATATTAGCTCAACCACATCAAAAGTGTACATACCTAGACGCCCGAAGGGGTCATGGAAGGCCTGTCATTTGGCCTTAGAAGTTTGAGGGGGTTTTGTTTGTATTTCCTGATTTTTCAGGTGATTGACTTGTCTATTTGAGATAGAAGATAGCGTATTATGCATATTTCCTTCAACATCCGAGGTAACCTCAGATGTTGAATTTGTTAGGGGAAGATATGCTAGGCTTGTTATGAGTTTCAATGAATGAGCTCGATGAAGCACAAAAGGCTTCAGTATTCATATTTAAATTTGGAGAATTGTTTAAGCTGATCAGATAATTTTGGTTAGCAATTTGAGTATTAGAAGATGTATCAATATTTGTTGAGGTATCTTGCAGCAAAGGAGCCATACTTTCTCCCAAGATCAATAGTTTTATCTTATCTAATATTCCACAATTTCCTACTCCTACACAAACCGATCGGGGCAATAGCTTCAAGAGTAAGGTTAATGTGACAAAGATTAGAAGGATGAAGGTAATAATAGTTCAGACTATGAGAATGCAACTGTTAGCAAGCTTGCAACCACAGAAGGTAGAACTTTAAAACATGGTACCGCATTTGATGACAAATATAGTTCAGACTATGAAAGAAAGGCCAGACTGGGCTAGGCCGAACAGAAATTGAAACAGAAGACGTGCAATTCAAGAGAAAGATTAAACTTCCACCGAGTGTTTGATCGCAACACTTAAAAACTAAGGAAAGATGAACGGGCTCAAACCCTAAAACCCCTGCTATTTCTCCTACCCCTAGCCTTTTCAAATTTTCTTCCTTTAGAACGAACATAGGGCTTTGTGTGGCTGTGGGGAACGCCAGGTGCAGGTCCGAAGTGCTTCACAGCTTCTCTAGCATTCTTAGGACCCCTTAGAAGAACCTGTCACATAAGCAGGAATCAAATAAAATCATTATAACTCTGTAATAAACCAGTAGAAAATAGTTGCTGTTATGTAATGCACAAAACTCAGAAATTATAGATGCAAGGCCAAAATAGAACATCATTCAACGATAAGCCAAGCCCAGACAAACTATCTTCTTCCCAAAACGAGTAAGATAACGCAGATAAAAAGAATGCAAACTTTCGGATATGTTTGATTTGAAGCAATTGATGCGAATGCACTTTCACAAAACAAAGGGTATTTTTGGTTTGAAGGAATTGAAGGGAAAGCTAATATAGTTTACTTCATAATTTTACACTGAATGTTAAGATTCGGTTCCAATGTAATTGATATGTGATTAGATTTAACTAAAAAAAATGTAAGCAAAATCATTTTTTACATTGCCAAGTTCATGTTCAAATGAAAACTTTATCTGATGATCACCATGGACTGATATGATCCCTTCTCCAAAGAAACAAGAACTAAAATAGTAAGCCAAAGAAGAAAAAATTTTCTAAAATTCTCTGCAACCACAAATAGAAGTGAAAAAACAAGTTTCAATTCAATTTCTTTTATCATTTGCTTTCTAGTAACTGCTTCAAACCAAACCGTGCCTGGTAGAAAAGCCATGATAGAAGGAGAAAAATGCCATACCAGGAAGCTTTAACAGAACAAGAAAAAGACAAGGCATCTGATATGGAAACTTAGCTCAGACACATAGCATGCTCCCTGGACTTCCAACAAATGGAAGTCCTCACAATGAGCTGGGATTATTAAGCAGGTATCATCACCGCCAACACAACCGTTACAAGAAATTCATAACCAACAAAATGAATATCAACCAAAAGCCTGGGATGCAGAGAAAATCAAGGAAACATGTTCAACATCTTTTTGTTAAAAAACACATCAAACCAAAACAGGATCTTAGCAACAAGCACTTGCTAGCAATTTTCCAAGCATATGGTTTTGAGCTTCAACGGAAAAAAGATATGATCTGTTTTGGCAGTCTGAATCCCTGTTATGGCTGATGAGACCTACAGGAGAAGAACCAAACTTATATTCATCCAATTTCTTTGGTTTCAATCAAGATTAGTCAAAACAAGGTTGAAACAATTGAAATTGTTGAAACCGAAAAAAAAAAATCAACAGAAACCACCAAAGTCATTCAAATGCACTGAAATTAAATAAAAAAATATTATATTAAAAAAATAAGTGGGATAAAGGCTTGATGTTGTTGTTGTATTAAAAAAATAAAAAAATAAAAGATTTGTTTTTTAAATAACAATAAAAAACTCATCAAACTCAACGTCAAATATGCTGAAACTAACAAAACCAATGAAACCAAAACTTCTACAATGAGTGAAATCAGAACGGTTTAGAAAAATGACTTCAAACTCTAATCTCATGGAAATCTCCCTTTTGGGTTCCTTCTAACAAAAGATTGTTTCCTGGGAAAAAAAAGACAACAAAACCCCTGACTGCATAAAGAGAGAACAAGCAGATAACAAGTATAAAAAATAAGCACTAGATGTAGAGAATATTCAGTTCAATTTTTCTATATAAAGTTATCATTTATAAACATTCATCATCAGCAGCATTATACTGTAATATTCCTTCTAAAAGATGTCAAAGCGATCATGGAATAAAAAAAATGCACTCTGATACAAAAAGTAGGAGAAACTTGCATAAAAACAGAACACAGCTCTCCAGATGACCATAAAAAATCCTTCCAGCTAAAGAACAATAAGAGCAAATATCTAGACAAATTTAAGAATGGTTCCCTCAGAAGAAAATCCGAGTCATCAAATGATCAGAATTAGCATGGTTCAAATAAGCATCACTGGGAACCACATAATCCATGCATAAAAAGCACCAAATCACATTTCAAGTTGACAGGAAATAATGTGCTAAATTACACAATGGGAAAACTTCAATGCAATGGACAGATTTGATGCCTTCAATATATCTAGTAGTTTCATTTTATTATCCTTCCAGAGATCTTAAGAAATAGGGTAAGCAGGGAGTATTGTAGTTCACCCAAGTTTACTCCGATAAAAACATATTTCTTTTATTGATCATTCCACAAAAGATCATTAAGTCAACTTATCAGAATCTAACCAGGAGACATTTTAGAAGTATTATGATTGTAGTTTATTATCAGTTCCACCAAATATAATTGAATTATCCATATCAGTAGAGATACAAATAATTCTTAGCCCAGTGCTACGCTTTACATGTAAGCACAGTGAAGATAATATCCACAGAAACATCAGCTTACCATATCATTCAATCAAACCCTTAATTAGCACTAAGCACTAAATAAAATGAACTAGTACAGACTAAATCTCCACATTTATTATATAGTTCATATATGAAGGGAAAAAAAGCTAAGAAGATAAAAATAGTGGTGCTAGAAGCAGCTGGGAATGGGAAATTAAGTAATACCGTGTTCTGCCCAAGAGGCGCCCGAAGGGCAAGCTGATCAAATGTCAGGCATTCTCCTCCAGCCTTAAGTATCCTAGCCCTCGCCGTCTCCGTGAACCTGAGAGCAGTAACCTTGATCGCTGGAATCTCATGGACCCTCTTATCATCAGTCACAGTTCCAACAATCACAGCAATATTATTCTCCTGCACATAAACAGCTTTCAATAAAGGATTAAACTCTGCTACCTATATTGAAACGATCGACAAAACATGAAAAATGAAAAAAAGACTGACTTTTCCCTTCATGAAGTGGATAAGCCTCCTGAGAGAGAGCGGGGGCTTATTAATCTTGCTCATATAAAGCCGCTTCAGAATCACACCATTAAACTTGCTCCCAGTCCTCCTCACCAGAAACCTATATAACTGTTAGAAGTAAAGCAAAGCAAATCAACCGCCAAACAAATGAGGGAAAGATAGTGGGAAATGATGTATTTTGTCAGATCTGATTAGTACCTTTACTAGAAGCTTCAGGTAAACATCATCGCTCTTGGGCGCGGTGCGCTTCGTCTTCTTGCTCCTGCCACCGGCAATGAGATCAATACCCTGAAGCGAAGAATATAACAATGGTTAGGTTTGCCAAGGTTCACGCGAAGCAGAAGATAAAATCCACTTTCATCAGGATTTCCGAAAGCGGAGGAGATTGTATACCATGGCTTCCAAGCTTGCGGCTGCTCGGCGATGCTGCGGATTCTTGCCTAGGGTTTTCCCTGGCTTATGCTAACTATTTATAGATAAGTTTGGATTTAAAACCCTATTCTACCCTCGCATAAATTATAAATTTTCCGTGCGATAAAATCAATGGGTTAGGGGCTGTTTGGGGGAAAAAATTAGTTTTATACTTTTATTTTGATAAACTTTATGGATCTTAAAATTATTAAATTTAATTTGAGATAGGTAAAATATATATTTTTATTAATCTCTCATATGTATCATTTTTCTTTTGAGATTCAATCTTATTAAATTTTAATTAAGATATATTTATTCAAAAATAATTCACTTGTTAGTTTAAGGTTATATATATAATATCGATAATTTAATGTGTTTACATTGTATGAAAACCCAACACAAGCATATAGATAAAAGATGATCACAAGAGGCGTAAGAAAACAAAAATCACAAGACTAGGTCCGTTTGAAATGATTATATTAATATTTGCCATCAATTATAAATGATGCATTTCCCCATGATTGAAAAAGACATTGATACAATATAATTGACATAAATTATATAAAACAAATTATATTGTAGAAGTTTGAAGCGCTCCGTGGCATTGGAGCTGAGTTCGAGAGATCATTTGCTATCTATTTAAATGTTCTCTTTTGAGGAGGGAGGATCAAAACTGAGAAATCCATCATAAATATTGGTGCTTACATTGGGAGTTAGAGTTAGCATTGATTGGATGCATTACCCTTATACATGATGGTATGCATCAAAACTTTAAGTAATGATGAGTAATGAAGTCAGCAAGCGACGGTGTAATCGAACGACGTTGGTCAAGATACTGTACTGGGATAACAATTGTTGGAGGACTGTACTGGGGCAAATGTTATTGAATGACTGTAGTAAGCAATATTGTTGGTCAGAGGATCGTAATAGGGCCATGACGGTCAAAGATCCATAACCAAGCGATAATGTTCAAAGGGTCTTAGTTGAATAACAATGATTGGAGGGTCTTAGCTGGGTGACAATGGTTGGGGGGCCTTCACAAGGCAACGATGGTTGGAGGGATGTAGTTGGGTCGAGCAATAGATGTCAGAGGGTAGTAGCTAGGTGATGATGGTTGGAGAGTCGTAGTTGGACAACAGTAGTCAAAGGGCGTAGTCAAGCAAAAATTATTGAAGAGTTTTAAGTGAGCGACGATGGTCAAAGTGTTGGGGATGGAAGTAAACCACTCCATGAAATAAACAAGAAAGTAAAAGCCTAGGAAAGTAAAAGGACACCAGGATTTAATGTGGAAAAATCCAAAATTGGGAAAAAAATCAAGAAGCCTACAACACCAACAAATCCACTATAAAAATAGGGAGAAATAAGTACATGTCTCTCTTCTCTCTCGCTCTCTCCTTGCTTCTCTTCTTTTACACCATTCTCACCCTCAAAATAAAAGAGAAAGACAAGTTAATAACACCAAGGGATGCCACCCTTCAGAAAAACGAGAAAGAAAACTGCCCAATTCGTCTCATAATGTTGCGGCGCCAATTTGGAGTGCTCAAGCCTCTGTCATCATGATGCAGAGGCGCTCAAACCCGCAGCGCTGCGGCACTACACAGTGCCGCGGGGCTGTATCTAGAGCGTTGTGGTGCTCCACTCTTTGTCATTTCTCCCAACAAACTCTGCAGAGCCGGGGCGCTAAGGTACACAATGTCGGGGCTCTACAGTACACAACGTTGGGCGCTCGAGTACACAATGCGTAAGCGTTGTGTGAAAAAAAAAGCACCTGAAACCAAGTAGGGGGAGTACCCCCGTACTTGAGGTTTGAGGCAACAATACAACCCGATTAATCAACACAATCAGACTCCATACAGAACCTAACACAAAGGACAATACTTGAGCTAAGGTTGTCAAAGGACCATGGTTAAAAGATGTTCATCCCACGACAATGGTTTAATAATAGTGATTAGATTGCAATGGCCCGAAGGTGGTGGTCAGACAATAGAGCTCAAACGATAGTAGTATAATAGAGCTCTGAAACTTTTCAAGCCTCTAAGCTTTCTTGAATCTCAAACTAATTGTCTCTGTTTATGTAGAAAGTAGGTGTCTATTATAGTTTTTCAGAGTGGCATGCTTTATAAATATAGCCAAAATTTGAAACACATCATCAAACGACACATTGATTCCTTTGATTATAGATTGTTCCTTCACTATTTAAGTGTCTTAATGATATTAGAATTAAGTGATCTTAGTCTTGTTAGATTCATTTTATTGAGATGCTCTATTTGACTGTAAGCATTCGAGATTGAAAATCATTTGGTGCCTCAAAGTTTTCATATATATTTAAAGTATTTGATCTGGACTTGATCGAATCACTTTTAATATTTATGGGTTCATCTCATCAAAATGTTCAGTTTAATTGTAAGTTTGTTGAACTTGTAATTTGGATGATCTTGAATTTTATTTCAAAAATCTTAAATTCAAATATTCATTGAGATTAGTGCCCGATCTAGTTTATTTGTTTATAACATATAAGTTACTTCCTATTTTTGGACATTGAAGCCCATACCATCCAATATATATATATATATATATATATATATATATATAAAGTCTTCAAAAATTTTACAACACAAAATCATAATTTAAAAAATTATGAGGCACAACTACTCCATAGCGGTGAATGTGGATATCTTATTGGGGTCGTGAACCAAATCAAATATCCTTCATCATAATATCAGCTTTTCATAAAGTTGGCATGTCGATTATGAAATATTATTAAAAAAATATTCATAAGTTTTTTTGAAATTGCTTGAAGTTGGCTGTGGAGACTCTTATATGCTTTGAAAGTATCAAAATTTGAGTCTGAAATGTTAAACAACGATTTGGAGGTCCCCCAAAAATGTCCAAATTAGAGTTAACGCTTAAACATGGGTTTAAACACACATTAAGCGATCAAACCTAACGTCTAACCCGTTAAGCTACCATCACCCACCATTGGCAAGGACAAGCGCCCGCATGTGTTAAGGCATCTCTAACTGAACTCCATACCCCTATTTGGCATCCACGAACTTCTCCAATAAAACGACAGATGGCGCGTCATTGTCTCGTTCGTGAACAATGCAATGCCAATATTGACGTCGTACTGTTCACAAACACATTTTGGCGGAAACAGAGAAAGCAAAGGGGAGAAAGGCTAGCGTGTGTGTTTGAGAAAGAATATACACGAAATATTCTTTTTTATGTTAAGAAATAGAGTTCAGTTAGAGATGAATTACTAAATTTTGAAGTATTACTATATTTTGGAGTGGAAATTGAGTTTCGGTTGGAGATGATCTTAGGGGTGCAATACAGTTCCCCCTTATGCATTGTTTGGATTTTTTGGGGGCATTTTTTGCACCTTCTTTGGGCCACAATAAACACACCCAAAGGGGGAGCTATTGAAATTTTGATTTAAATTTTCTTCCTTCTTTAAGTTCTTTTAAAAAATACTTTATGATTTCTTACTCCAAAAAATAAAAAAATTCAACTTCTCTCCCTTTTGGATATATAAATACCGCCTAAAAACTATGAGAGAACAATGGTTCTCCATGCAGGCTACAGTTTTCAACTATATTTCAAGTGTAAGATCTTGTTTGGATTTTTATATGATCACTTTTGGTGTAATGGGTTAGTCTTGTTAAGACGTTCAATTTGACTAAAATTTTGCTTAGATTAGAGTTTAGATATTCCTAAATTTGATTGCATAAATTTATAATTCAAATATGCAGCCCGATTTATAATCAATTTTTGATGATGTGTGTATATATATATATATATATATTCAGCTATATTATTTTATTTTTTATCTTTATTAAATATCATATAATTTGATTTATTTTGAACTTTGTAAGAGTCATGTGGGATGAGAACTATCTTCAAGAGATCATTTATTGTATGTTTTGTTGTTCTTCTTGGAAGGGAGATGAGAGACCAAGAAGTCTAGCATTCTTGGTGCTGACATTGAAGAGTTAAAAATGGTGTTGATGGCAAGCATTGACTTTATAGTAATGACATGTGTTGTGATGCCCGGAATTTAATTTGGAAGAATTATTCTTTTAATAAACAACACCAGAGCTATCTAATATTATTTATCATTATGATATTTTTCAGTGTTAGTATCAGTATTAGTTAACCGTTAGCTCAATAAATAGAGTCGTTATTCTTTGCCCGTCGGCACAGTAATAATCTACTTATAACTCCCAATAAGTGTATCACGTGAATTAGTAGAGGATAACACCAAACAACAGTATTTAAAGGAAAGCCCGTCGGCCCACCATCCTGTATAGGTCAATCAGTCTACAACAAATGGGCCAACCAGTCTTTACTTGTTTGTTTCACACATGCACATTATTATCATAATAGTAATAGCGACCAGCTAATACTCAAGCACATATCCGCATTCATTTATAATATATTGCAGCAAACAAAGTATAATTGAGCATCATTCAGAAAATGTTAATGTACTAACGGTAGACAACAAAGAATCCTATTAAGCAAAAATGCACATTTTCAAAAAATTACCAAATTATCAGGGATTATGTAAAACGATGTTTTAAGACATTTATTGTACTACACTATTATTTTTAGAGGTCAAAATAAATTTTTAGGTATACGAAAATCACTGTATTTTCAAAATTCAAAATCTTAAGGAAAAAGAGATTTTAATAAAGTCATATGAGTGACTTTAGATATTTTATTAAAATAAAATTTTTTTATATTATATAATTTATTTAAATAATTTCTTTTAATAAAAAATTCAAATAAATCATTTTAGGACTCAGAAAATTATAGAAAAATATTTATAAAATAAATCAATTTATTTAAAAAATATCAGTAAAGTCAATTTGCAAATCGGACACCTAAAGATCCCTAAATCCTCACTTGTACCGATAGGTATCAATTTATTAAGAATTTTCATCGGTGTCCAAAAATTACAAAAAATTTCGTGTAAGTAAAATACTACAATCAAAATATTATGGCGAAGACAGATTACGATTTGGAGTTATATTGACTCCAAAATAAAATTGGCAAAATCAAAATACGAGTTATTATATGTGTTAACACTGTCAGTGAGAACAAGTGATAAAGTAAGCAAACATGAGCATAGTTAGAAAATAATGGTCAGGAGATTTTAATGGGGCTAAGTGATAAGCGACTATAGTTAAGCGACAATGATTGGTCAGTCATAATCGAGTAATGGTTGTTGGAAAGATAATGGTCATTATCAAATGATGGTAATCAAAGAACCGTGGTCAAACGACTACAAACTTAAGGTGATGGTCAAACTACAATAGTTTGATAGAAGTTGTCCATAGGCAGTAGTTGGACAACAATGGTCTAACAATAATGGTCGAAAAACGGTGGTCTGTTAAAGCTTTAAGATTCTTCAAGCCTTTAAGCTCTCTTGACTATTTATAATTTTTAAGAATGACACGCTTGGTAAATATAACCAAAATTTAAAACACTACTTTGAATGACCTATAATAATTTCCTTTATTATATACAATTCTTTCATCATTTAAGTGCATTCATGATGTTGGAATTAAACAATCTTAAACTTATAGGATTTTTCTTGTCAAAGGCTCGATTTGACTATGATGTAACCAAGAGTTCCCAAAACAAGTAGGAGAACCCCCTGTCACAAGAAGAAACAAAGTAAATACTAAACTAAGTCTCCACAAGAAATTGGAGACTACAACATATACTAAATAGAAAGACATAACATAACTTTTGTAAAACAAAACAGACATAACATAACTTTAAATAGAAAGACATAACATAACTTTTGTAAAACAAAACATTACTTTGATAACTTGAAATGATACTTACAAACTTGTATAATAAAAACTCCTAAAATTGCTTTCATTTATCGAGAAAAAAGATACAAGTGGCGTCGAACTTGCGGAGAGAAGAAAGAGGTAAGAAGCCAAGATGAAAAAGAGGACAAGCTCGCAAGCTTTCCCAATAAGGAAGAAGAAAAACGGAACAAGCTCGCAAGCTCTTCCAAAGAAGAAAAACCCTCAGGTTTTTTGCTCCAAAAATCTCTCCATAATACCCTCTCTTTTAATTACCAAAACATCTTATATTTATAGGAGAAATGGGGCAGCCAAACATCCCCCAAAACACTCCAACCAAGTCAATCAAAATAGGGAAACAGAAGGCCAAAAGGCTGTCCAGGAGAAGCACCTGAAGAGCCACAAAGGGGGCCAGCAGGTTGTCCAGAAACAACACCCGAACAGCCACACAGAAAACCGAAAAGGTAGCCACAGGAGACAAGAACGGGCACCACAAGGAACCGGAACAGGCAGCCAAGGGGGGAAGGAACCAGCCACGAGAAAAAGGAGCCAAGCGGAGGAACCGAAAGGCCACAGAGGAGGGGAAGAACTTGGACAATAGAATTTATGAGCTGAAAAGGCAGCAGAACTTAATGTCATAATGAGCTGAAAGCATATTAGCTCCCAAATAGCCAAGCCCAAACCCGAGAAACGCAAGGCAGCCCAAGAGCCAAGGCACCAAAAAACTAAAGTTGTTTTGACCCCCCCCCCCCCCCCCCCCTTTGCCTACATCAAATTCTCCTCCGGTTGAAAGAGCTCATCCCCTCATGAGATGACTTTAGAATTTTCCTGACGATTTGAAGGCTTCGCATCAGATTTCTTTCCTTGGTATGAAGATCTACATCATTTTGCTCCCTTGTTTCATCTTACATGCTCTCATTCTAATTTGTAGATGAGGTACTTGAAAAGCTAGGTGCAATGGATTCCATTTTTTTTTATAGACTCAAAAAAAGTGAAGACTTACAACAACTACGCAAACTAAAACTAACATGACACCAAGACACACTCGACAACCACAAGCTCTGATACCAAATTTGATGCAACCAAGAGTTCCCAAAACAAGTAAGAGAACCCCTGGTCACAAGAAGAAACAAAGTAAATACTAAACTAAGTCAACCACAAGGGGGGGGGGAGGAATGGACACCACAGGGAATCAGAACCAGCAGCTCAGGGAACCGGAACGGGCAGTCATAAGGGGAGGAACCAGCCACAGGAAGTAGAACCAGGAGGGGAAAAACCAAAGGGTCACAAAGAAGGGGAATGAATTAAGCCAGCACACCATAATGAGCTAAAAAGGTAAGAGAACTAAAAGTAATTAATGAGCTGAAAGCATAGCAACTCCCATTAAAGCAGCAAACTCAAATGGCCAAGCCCAAACCCAAATCAGCCCAAGAGCCAAGGCACCAAAGAAATTATCATTTTATTTTGACCCCCCTTTTGCATGCATCAGACTATATGCATGTGACATTTGATGATCATTTGATCCTCCAATTAATATCTTAAAGTTTTCAATTATATTTTCAATAATAGATTTGGAATCATTCGGACTTTGGTCAAATCACTTTTGGAGGATGTAATTTCATCTCATCAAGAAGTTCAATTTGACTATAAGTTTGTTGAGATTATAGTTTAAATGGTCTTAAATTTGATTGCATAAGTTTCCAGCTCAAATATGCATCGAAATTCATGTCCAATCTATAATCAATATTTGATGTCATATATATATATATATATATTCTAATAGATTAAGGTAGTGAAAACTAAGTGATTTAGCTCACCTTGTTTTAGCTTCCCTCTTCTTTCTAATCTAGGATTTTTATCAGTTTATATCAACTTATTTTTTAACTAAGCAAAATGTTTAACTCAGCTTACAGCTAAAGCTTCCAAAACTTATAACTATATTTGTTCTATTTATTTTCGTTTTGTTTACATTTCAATATGAAATAAAAAATATTATTTAAATTTGGTTTTTATTTTTATTGAATTCCGTGTAATTATAAATTGATTTATTTTACACTTTGAAAGAGGAGAAAATCGGTTTCCTCTATAAAATTGGGGAGGGTTCAAATCAATGTAGGAAAGAAAAAAAACTTATTTGAATTATGAAGTTTTGACTTTCCAAGTTGCCGATTTTCATTATCCATGAGTTCAAGTTTGCTAGAATCTAGGAGGAAAGGATGGTGGCATTGTAGACAAAAGGTGTTGGTGGACTAGATCGAGTTAATATCGATGCCGATGCCAATGCGAGGTTGGTCTGTGACAAGAGTGGGGTTAGCCAATGACGAATGTAGCGTAGGTCGTCAATAGGCCCGACTCCTAACGAAATTATTATGTGCGGTCACTAGACATCATCCGGAGACTAATTAGGACATGTCACATCACCAATTCACTGTTTACCATTACTGCATACTGTTGTGTATCGAGTGATGTGACACATCCTAATTGGTCTCCCGACGATCAGTGACCGCATGTAATAATTTCTCCAACTCATGAGGTTGGCTTGTGTCGAACATGAGGTTGATTGGATGTTGCGCCTAGGGTTCGCTAGCAGTTATGTTGTAAAGAGGTTGGGTGGCTAAGTGTTCTTATTTTGAAAAAAAAAAAAGAAAAAAAAATTAGACCACCTAAAAATTATTTTGAGTGCTTTTTAAAACAACACGATTTAAATTTTTGAAATCTTTATGTGTTTGTTTGTTTTAAATTTTTGAATGGGTAAAGCATTCCTGTCTTTGTAGTTTAATAGCACTTTTGGACTTCTACTATTTTTAGTGGATTAATATTCAATAACTACTTTACATTATCAGATCTTGATATGCAACACAATAGATAGAAAGAAATGAAATAAATCTATTATAATAATCACTAGCAAAGTAATACTCTCCATATGTTGAATGTGTATCTTTCCATGAAATGTTATAGTCTATGCTTCTTTACAATGAACATCTTGTCATAGATCATGACATCTAATTGAATGATAGGAACAATAAATGCTAAGCAAAAATATGGTTAATGGTGCAAACATATAATGAAATTGGGCTATTGTGATGACCTTATGTACTGAATCACTATTAATTATGATGCTTTGATAAAAAAATGTTATAATTATGCCCAGTAAGAATGAAAGTCTTTGTTGAAGGACAAATCTACTTGGGATGATTAGAACTTGGCACTCAAATTAGTCTAATTCACCATTTGGGAAGATTATCTTCATAAAAAAACATTACCTTCATCAGAATGTTACAATCAGTAATGTGCATTCGTGTCCAAATTCTAGGCGTTACAGAATGAACTCAAACGTACAGGATAAGTATGCCATTTTCATATACAGAGAATGCATGGGAAAAAGCTGAGGCAGTGGGATTTGGAAGCCAAAGTTAGGCTAAACTGCATCAATAATCATCCGGACTTGAACAACAAGACAGCCTTAGAATCCAGATAGAAATAGATGAAATGGTTTGTCTCGTGTGTAACGTATGAGCCTGTGACATAAAACATAAAATAAACTTTGAAAGTTAAAGCCGTTATAATTTTTCAGGTTGCTTGTATAAAACTGAATCAAAGTTCCTTTCAGTTTCAGTGCATGACAAATCAGTTTTCTAGAGCAACAATCACCTTAGAAGGGCATTATGAAGGCATTATGAACTCTCAATATCAAAATGAACTAACATACTCAAGTGCTGCTTGTTTTTACAATTGTAAATAGAGAGATGAGGGAGTTCTTTCAAGCAGTTGGCATTAATATATACTTTATTCAACAAGGAAATCACGATTTGCATAAACGACTTGACTTCTTAGCTTCTAAATCAGGATGGAAAAGCTCTTCAAAATGGTTGGTCTATGGCTAATCAAATTTTAAATTTGTTTGCCAAGGATGTAACTCAGAGAATATCAGAGTTATGCATTCACATCAGTTCATGTTAGATCACCTTAAAGTTTTTCAAAGAACCTTGGCAAAATTTTAAGCATCTACCAATGTCAGCCAAGCATGATTACAAGCGAGTTCAAAAGGGGCCTGAAAGATAACAACATCAATAATATTTTTTTGTAAGATCAATAGCATGTAATTACGCATCATGATTGTTAAATTAAGGTACCTTATATAACTAGTGGCAGCACCAAATTTAGTTTTTTGTTGATCCCAAATGATAACCATCCAAATTCCAAAATTTTGATTAACGACATTGAAGATTAAGCATTAACTTTGTGCTCTGGGTGATTTAGCTGCATCTTAGTTGTAGAAACTACTCTAGAAGTATGAACCATGACGGTAGTTGGATAAAGCTAATGAAGACAACGAATTGTATCTATTTTATAAATTTCAAGCCATCATTGAACTCTAAATTACATAGACAATTTTTTTAGTCCTTTCTTGAATGATGATTTGGTCATGCAATTAAAATTATTACAAATCAGATGTGGCATAAAAAATTTAATTTACAAGTAAGAAAATTAGTTCAGTTTCAAAAAAGAAAATTTAAGATAAAAATTATCAATCAACCGCAATGAAATCCTTAAAAAGTAACGGTTTAACAACTGCCCTGATGATAAATAAGTATCACAATACATCACACTTGGTAAAAACTTTTAAGTTTCAGCCAAAATAGAAACTTCCAACCAATTTCAGCCAAAGTAGACCCAAAACCAATTGAAAATTCAATTTCGGCTGAATCAACTCATATTAAACAAAACCAAATTAGTTTCTTTCATCCCACCAACCTTGTTTTTAATTTTGGCATGGCCCAATTCTACCTATTAGATTATCCGCTCACATGCCTCCATGTGTTTTTATCCAGCAAGAACTTAAAGATCACAACTTTCAAGCACATAAGATGCCACATCATACTTGTAAACACTCCAAAGCTAGCAGAGGTATTCATCATTAATGAGGAGAGGGCGGGGTTCATTTAATAGCAAAGCGAGGGGAGAACATCAGAGAAAACCTTCGTCATGCAGTCTCGGGATCCAACACAATGCTGATCAAAAAGACACATGCATGGTTCCATAATTCTATCCAAGCATGTGACTTTATCTTCACCATTGCCAAATTCTAGTTTCTCACGTCCATGGCCATTGTAAGAGGAGAAAAGAAGCAAGTGTCAGCAACTACATATGGGGAGCTCATCTATCAGGGAGTAGGAAGGGAGGTTACAACTGAGTGGGTGATGAATGGTTTTTGTAACTTCTATCTTTTAGCTAATCTTATGATTAAAGAATTAGGTTAGCTGCTATCAATTTAGCTGGGAGGGTGGGGATTGTGGGGTTATTGAGTTTCATTTTGTCTTTCAGGTGGTGTTTTAGCTTTTAGATTTCTAAGCTTTAGGAATTAGGTAGGCTACTAGTAATTTTGGTGACTACGAGCTAGCGAAGAGGAAAATTATATATTTATTTATTTAGAAATTTAGAAATTTAGAAAATTTAGGCTTTCAGGGTTAGTGAAATTTTACGCTTTCAAGATTAGAGAGTTAGAAGAAGGGAAATTACACATTTAGTTTTAGAACATTAGATTTTAGAAAATAAAATCTTAAACTTAAAAGTAAATATTTTGGTTTTAGAGAATTGGAAAATTATACTTATATATTTAAATTTAAAATCAAATATTTTACGTTGTATCAAAAAAAAATAAAAAATAGACTAAAAAATTAGAACCGAATACATTTGTTGATTTATAGAATGATGGTGAGTTTCTATGATAAAATTAGAAATCCACCTTAAATTAAAAAAGTTCGTTTAATAAGTACATAAATGTTGATATTTAAAATAAACTCATTTATTTTTGAAGTGGTCTTAGAAACTTACTTTATGCAAACATAGTTTGCTATTAAAATTATAAATAATTTTCTAAAACTTATTAATAAAATTTTACTAGATTATATAAGAAATTATTGAAAAATTTGTACCTATGCACAGATTTTTAGGTAACAAGACAGGTAGGTAGTTAACAGTTGTTAAAATTATTTATACAATTCATAGGTTACCATTAACTTTGCAGTATTATTTGAATATTTTCTACAAGTATTATGGTAACATGTCAGTAATGACAGTTTTATAAAATTTAGATATTGGCTAGCAACAATCTCAGATGATATAACTAATACTAAAAAAGTGAGGCAAATTTATTATGATGCCCATCTTAAACAACATCTAGCATGTATTTACTAGAGATGTAGGGCCTTTCTAAGCTGTTTACAGCTATAAAAGAGCTAATTAAGAAATTTATTTTAAATAAAAACAGAAAGCGGGATAAGAACTAAAAAAAAGCAAGAGTTGATAAATATGCATGGTTGTGGAAAGGGAATTAACGAGAAAAACAATGATGATAATTTAAATGATAAAGACGTTAATTTAAGAAAAATAATAAATAAAAGGGCCACACATGCTTGTAAAGAAACACAAAACATTAGTATAGGAGTTGAATCAAGCTATGCATCTCTCCACAGGTTATAATCATTATAGGGCTGAAGGCTAAAAAACCTTTAACCAAAATGATCGATCTGAGAAATCTTTCAGTACAAGCTAACTCTAACTTTTGAGCTTCCGGTTGTTGGTTCTATTGATCCTAATGTGCATAAGAAAGCAACAAAAATATACCAGAAAAAGAAACTGTGATGAAGGGTATAAAAGATGTCAAAAGTACCCTTAGTAAAGGCAAATTTTTAACTTTTTTTACTATATTTAAGCCTTTTAATTTGACATTTTCTTTATAATCATATTATGATTGATTCTATTGAGAGAGTTGCAGGGCCTAACGCATGGCTGATCATTGCCCACGAGATCTATAACATTTATTTGAGCTTAAAAGAAATATGCTCACTCTTTCATAACTTACTAGAATGAGTATGCTGAACTTTAATATGTCATGGATGGACCACTAAGAAAAGAAGAAATGGAAGAAATTATTTAGGAGAAATTGAATTCAAATTTTATTCCTTGGAATTATTACATATATATACATTCTAGGAGAATAAACAGAATAAGAAAGACATTTAATCAATTAATTATAATAAATAGAAGAGGAAAGTCATTTAATCTAACTGATTCTGATAATTATATCTCACGGGTCTTGGTGTCAGAAGAGGAAATCTCTAACTGCAGCCCACGGATTGTTGACCTGTCAAAGCCGTGGTCCCCCTCCTTGTTGTGTGATTCAACACTCCCCCTCAAGTTGGGTTGTACAGGTTGTATAATCCTAACTTGCAAACAAACTTATCAAGCAGAGATCTCGATAGTGCCTTTGTTAGAACATCGGCAAGTTATTCATGAGTTGGGATATATACTACAATTTCTGAGTTCTCTATTTTCTCATATATAAAGTGTCTATCAATGGTAGCATGTTTTGTTCTGCCGTGATTTACTGGATCCTTGGCCGTACTGAATCATTGGCAATACTGATTGCGGCTTGATTGTCACATTTCAACTTTATCATGCCTTTAATATTTATTTCCAGTTCAATCAATACTTGTCTGATCCAAATACCTTCACAAATAATAACTGCTAATGCTCTCAGTTCAGATTCTGCACTTCTTCTGAAAACAACAGATTATTTCTTGCTCCTCCATGTCACTAGGTTTCCCCACACAAATGAACAATATCTTGTGGTCGATCGACTGTCAACCTGGCTTTCTGCCCAATCTGCATCAGAATAAAGGATCAATTTTCTATCTTCATCTTTTTTGAACAATTGCCCCTTTCCAGGAGTGTTCTTGAGATATCTCAATATTTGATATACTGCCTCCATGTGCTCATTCATAGGATTACTCATATATTGGCTCACCATGCTCATAACAAACACAATATCTAGACGGATGTGGGAGAGATATATAAGCTTTTCTACCAGACGTTAATATCTTCCTTTATCTATTGGAACCCTCCTCCTTTTCTATACCAAATTTCTTCTTAGAATCCATAGGTGTATTGCTGGTCTACATCCTAACAGTCCGATCTCCTTCAGTAGGTCTAAGGTATACTTGCATTGGGAAACAAATATACCTTTGTTTGATCAAGCTACCCCCATACCAAGGAAGTATCTAAGTGATCTTAGATCTTTAACTTCAAACTTCTTGGACAAAGCCTGTTTGATCTTCATTATTTCCTCTATATCATTTCCAGTAAGTATTATGTCATCCACATATACAATTAATACTGCTACCTTGTTTCTTTCTGACTAGTTCACAAACAAGGTATGACCTGCTTGCCATTGTTTAAAACCATGGCATTTTACATGCTTTAAGAATCTTTCAAACTATGCTCTAGGAGACTACTTTAATCTATACAAGGATTTCAGCAGTTTATACACTTTGTCCCTTCCATAAGAATTCTGAATCCCCATTGGAATCTCCATGTAGACTTCTTCTATCAGGTTCCCATTCAAGAATGCATTCTTGATATTTAGTTGTTGTAGGGGCCAATCTAAATTTGGTGCTAAGGAAAGAAAAATCTTGATGGTGTTGAGCTTTGCAATAGGAGCAAAAGTTTCCTCATAGTCTATTCCATAAGACTGAGTGAATCCTCTTGCAACTAGTCTGGCTTTCATCCTCTCAACACTATCATCCTCCTTCTGCTTTACGATGAACACCCATTTGCAGGTCACAACTTTCTTTCCTAGTGGGAGATTCGTAATTACCCATATTTGATTTCTCCAAGGCCATAATTTCTTCTTTAACTATCTGTCTCCATCCTAGGTGATTCAAAGCTTCTTGAATATTGGTCAGAATCTGCAAATCATCCAACTTGAAAAGGAAGACTTAATAAGTGTCTGATAATCTGCTATAGGAGAGAAAGTTTTCGATTGGATACTTGGTGCATGATTCTTTCTGGCCATTTGATGACTCTATCTCCTTTTGAACTTCCTCATTTTTCTCCTCTATATGAATCTCTACAGTTACTGGATCCATTGAAGGAGATTTGCTAGGTGCAAGATGTGTCTCACTGCTCTGCATATGTTGATTTTTCTTTCTTTTCCTTTGAGTATATATATTGTTGTTCTTTAATTGTTGCTCTTTGCAGGGATTGATTAGGACTTATGAGTGGAGGTAATAGGTCTGAAGGTGGAGGTTGAGATATGGGAGATATATACCTTGGGAAATACTCGTCTCTTGTGATATTTGTTGATTTTGACTAGACTTTGTTTGGTTGTATAATAAGGAATTCCACTCCCAAGTTTGAAATTCTCCTTCACTCTCCCCCTAAATTTCAGAACTAGTGAAGTATGGGTTGTTTTAAAAAAAGGTGACACACATGGTTTCATACCTTCCTAGAAGTAGGGCAAAAATATTTGTAACATCTTTTTGTCGGGGAATAGCCAATAAAGATGCATTTTTTTTTATCTTAGGTCAAACTTGCTCCTATCTTGTGAACAGATATGAATAAAAACAGAGCACCAAAAAATTTTAGGTGGAAAATTTGATGATATGAACTAAGCATAAGGAAAGGATTTGAGTAGAGTTTGTCTAAGTGTTTCAAATTTTAGTACCCGAGTAGGTAACCTATTTATTAGGTAGCAGCAGTAAGAATGGCTTCCCCCTATAGATATTTTGGTACTTTTGTGAATAGCATAATAGATCTGACAATTTCGAGGAGTTCCCCCCATTTTGTTGAGGCGTATACATGCATGAACTCACTTGGATTATCCCTTGGCTTGATAGGTATTCTCTCATGATAGAATGAAAGTACTCTCCCATTGTCTGAATTTAAGATTTGAATTTTTGTATCAAACTGATTTTGAATCATCAGTTGAAATAATTTGAACATCCTTTCAACTTCAGATTTTTCCTTCATTAAATAAACCCAAGTCAGTCTAGTATGATCATCAACAAATATCACAAACCACCTTGCACCACTTATATTTTTTAACTTTTAAGGGTCCCCAAATATCACTATGGATCAAGGCAAAGGGCTTAGAAGATTGGTAAGAAACAATTGGGTAAAATAATCTGGTATGTTTAGCTAATTGGCAAGTTTCACATTTGACCAAACTTGAATTTTTATTAATAAATAAATGGGGAAAAAGCTTTTCAAGATACATAAAATTTGGATGACCTAACCTATAATGCCACATGATAATTTCTTTATCTTGACTGACTCTAAAATGACTCTCAACAAACTGACTCACAATAGGATAATTCTTAGCAACAATTAAGGATTTGGGTGTCTTGATGTAGTATAACCCAGAACACATCTCAACACTGTCAATCTTTTTCTTCTAATCCAGTTCCTGAAAAATACATACATTATTGGAGAAAATTGTTAATCAATTACTATCACAAATCAATTTACTAATGTAAATCAGATTGCACTCAAGATTGGGCACATAAAGCACAGATTTAAGGGTGATAGCTTCCGTGACAAAAGCGGAACCAATTCCCAAAACTTTAGATGTTGAGCCATCAGCAACCTTAACTACTCGATTTGAATGATAAGGTTGATAGTCATAAAAGAGTGTAATGTCTCCTATTATGTAATCTAATGCTCCTGAGTCAATAACCCAAAGTTTTGACTGTTTTATACCTAAGCTGAGCGTGTAGGATGGTAGCAGGTTCTGGAGACTGTTGGTTCGTGATGTTATTAAGCAACAACTTCAGCATTTTAAAATACTCCTTGGTAAAATGAATGGCTTCATCTTTGATAGATTGATCTTGCGTGGGGTTGACAGAGTTCAGCTTGCTTTCTTATGCTAATTTGTTTGCCTTCCAATTATTTGGTTTTCTATGAATCTTCCAACATGTCTCCTTTGTATGGTTTGGCACAGTGATCACACCATGGCCTTCCTCCCTTCTTTTGATGTCGATTTTCAACATGTGAGGGTTTCGATTGCTGCAGACAGTAAGAGCATTTCCTTCTTCAATCTTACGAGATCCTTGTAGGCCTCCCAACATGACCTTTCTTCTTCTCTCTTCCCTTCAACTTCAGAAAAGGCCTCCCAGAGATTTGGAAGAGGTCTGGCTCCCATGATCCGCCCTCTAACGACATCCAAGTTTTTGTTCAAGCCCATCAAGAATTTGAATATTCTTTTTGTCTCAACAATCTTCCAGTGAAGTGCGTGATCTTCCGGATATTTCCATTAATATTGTTTAAACATATCTAATTGTTGCCAATAACGGTTTAGAGTATTAAAATATTGAGTTACCGTCAAGTCCTCTTGTCGGCAATCGTGAAGGATGGTCTCAATTGCGAATAGCTCGGAAGTGTTATCTGAACTGGAGTAGATCTCTTTAACGACCTCCCATATTTCTTAGGCGGTCTCGTAAAGAAGAAAGTTCTCACCGATTTCAACATTCATGGAGTTGATGAGCCAAGACATGATCTGATGATTCTCTTTCCATTTTTTGAAGAGAGGATCGGTTTGCAGTGGTATAGGGGTTTCACCAATGAGATAGTACTCTTTCCCTCTCCCGCAAATAAACATTCTCACCGATTGAGACCATTGCAAAAAAATTTTGCCCATTAAATCTGTGGTTTGTGATGAGAGGAGGAAGAGGAGAAGAGTTGTCTGCATATCCAGAGTTTTAGGTGTTTAAACCAATAATATTTGGGTAGGAGGATGAGATCTCGCTATTCATGGACATGATTGGGTTTCCTCGATTGAAAGAGAAGGCTTAGAATTTGCCTAAGCTCTGATACCAAGAAGAAATTGTTTAGGGGAAATTATATTCAATTTTTATTCCTTGGAACCATTGCATATATATACTCTAGGAGAATAAATAAAAAAAGAAACATATTTTATCTAATTAATTATAATAAACAGAAGATGAAAGTCATTTAATCTAGTTAATTCTAATAATTATATCCCACGGATCTTAGTGTCAGGAGAGGAAATCTCCAACTGCAGCCCACGGATTGCTGACCTATCAAAGCTGTGAGTCCCCTCCTTGCTATGAGATTCAACGAAATATTATAATTTTTTTTTGTGTATTGTATAGTGGGAACAATTTATTTAAGATATAATAATACAAAATGAATTTAAGAGCTAGCAGTATATTTTAGATTGATGGATGCTACAATTAAAGAAATTAGAAAGGGCCTAGTGGTTCAAGTTTGATAGACAATGAGGACTAACTATGTGACAAAATTGGGCCATATGAATCACAATGCGCTGATTTAATGCTAAAATATATTGCTAGGAAGATAGAGATAAAGGTAAAATTCAAGCTTAAAGACTATCAAGATTTATTTACAATCATTGCTAGCTGTTAGCTTTAATGAGATATATGTGCTCTCTCTCCCTCTCATCCACTCAGTTAACTGTTTTCCATCATAAAAAGTGAATCCAAACCTCTTACCAAATTTAATTCTTATTTGTTGTAGTATATTCATATCTCTCCATCTTATAATATAGTAGCAATAAACTAGCTTTTCTAGTTTCTCCATTTTCAACATGGTTAACCTTGTACTATATGAGTAAAGCAGTTCTTTAGTATGAAAAAGAAACAATTAAGCCACCATATTTAGAAAAAATTAATGCTTCTGATTATCCATTTGTGGAATACCATTCACCTAAAAACAATTATAAATAAGTTAAGTTATAATTAAAAATTTGATATTAACATATAAAAGCAATTGATGATAGTGAAATTACCAGGAGTATATTTTAGATAGACCTTTGGACCTTATCAATTCCAAAGTTATCAATCTTTAGCATATTCCTCACAAACAATAAATTTTAATTACTTGAACTTTGAAAAAAAAATAATAACAAATTAATGATATTTCTTGCATATATATAGTATGTGTTATCATCACAAAAATTGGAAAAAATACTTACTGGTTGACTTGCAAGTGTGTCAATGTCAGATACAATTTGTTATATATCACACTTCAAAGTTCAAATGATCTCATCATCACATAACAATTCTTTTGCATATAATATCTTTAGATTTAGGAAATAACCTACATAAATATAACATCATTTTTCACCACAATGATATAGAGAATTTATACATAAATACAATAAAATAATATATAGATATTATTATCTACAACATGTAAATCTTATTGAAGTTGTTTGTTGTACCGTTTATTAACAATATTCCACCATATTTATAACCTTTCTTGCATTTTGTCTTTCTGACTCTTTGGATATATCCATGGCACCGTATAGAAATTATATATCTATTTGATCATCACTATATACGAGTCCCAAGAACAAACTAAAGGATCACATATAAAAAATGGCATATAAATCCATCTCCAAATTTAATAGCCAATAATTACTATGAAAATTTTTGTCATCTTTTTTTCTTTACCTTTAAGCTTTTTAAAATATTGTTGGGCATACTTCAAATACTCATAAAAAAACTGGATTGCAAAGAAAGGACAGAAAATCGTGTGATAGTTGATTTAATCAATTCACTATGCCTAATAAAATGTCTTTAAAAAGGTAAAAATCAATCATAGTTGTAAATAAATCATATGAACCTTTGAGCTAGTTGGATTTTATCTTCTATTTCTATTTCTCGAGTAATAGATTCCATTATCAAATTAATGCAATGTATTTCACAGGGAGTCCAATATGATTATCTTCTCCTTTGCATCAATAAAAACCTTGCTGAGTTGTAGTCAGCCCCATTATTTTCGTAACTTGAACAATTCATTCATCACTAATCTCTTTAACTATATTATTCATCAATTGAAAAGTATAACGTTTGTTCTTCTATTCGCTTGTTGCATTAATAGATTTTAAGAAAAATAATTCTCATTGAACAATACACAAGGAAAAATATTCACTCTTATTGTTTCAATTTCTTTTTTTTAAATCCAATAAATATCAGAGATCTAATGGGTAGTAGATGGCCTTGCTCCAAACCCCCTTGATGCCTCAATAACACCAATCCTACTAGAATAATAAAGAGTATTAGCTATATTAAATAAGTTTATAAGTGTAGTAAATTTTTTTTGAGATAGCTTAATAAAGAACATTTAACCTCCTTTTTCAAAACTTTTATTTGGTTGCTTTTTATTTCTTTATTGTGATAATAAGGATCCATAAGACCAAAATCTACAACAACAACAACAACAACATCAAGCCTTTATCCCACTATGTGGGGTCGGCTACATGAATCCTTTTTCTTCATTGTGCCCTATTAAAAGTTTAAATTCTCATTTAAATCTAATAAATAAAGGTCATTTCTAATACTTTCTAACCAAGTCTTTTTAGGTCTACCTCTACCCTTCTTAACATAAATCAAATCTAATACATCTACTTTCCTAACCGGGTCATCGGAAGACTGCCATTTTATGTGACCAAACCATCTAAGGCGACTCTCTCTAATCTTATCTTCCACTGGAGCTACTCCAACCTTTTCATGTATATGCTTATTTCATATCCTATCTCTAAGAGTAAAGCCACTCATCCACCTGAGCATCCTCATCTCTGCAACACTTAACTTAATATTATGCTTCTCTTTTAATGGCCAACATTCTGCACCATAAAGCATTGCAGGTCTAACCACCATCTTATAGAATTTTCCCTTAAGTTTGAGGGGGACTTTTCTATCACAAAACAAGCCCGATACATTCCTCCACTTCAACCATCCAACTTGAATTCTACTAATAATATCCCCATCTATTTCACCATCACTCTGAACAATAGATCCAAGATATCTAAAACGTGTACTCTTATTAATGACTTGATCACCCAAAGTCACAATCCCCCCACTATATAATTATTATTACTAAAATTACATTCCATATATTCAGTTTTAGATCTACTCAAACAAAAGCCTTTAAACTCTAAAGTTGACCTCCATAATTCAAATTTACCTTCAACTCTCTCTAGTCTTATCAACAAGAAGAATATCATCAACAAAAAGCATACACCAGGGTACAACCTCTTGCAAATGTCTAGTGAGAACATCCATGACTAAAGCAAAAAGATATGGGCTTAAGGCTGATCTTTGATGTAATCCAACTGAAATAGGAAAATACCTGGTCAAACCACCTTGTATCTGGACACAAGTAACAGCTCCTGCATACATATCCTTAATGACTTGAATATAAGCATTATTAAACCTTTTGATGTAGAACTACGTGATTAAAATGAATGAAATAGATTATTGCACGATTTCTTGTTCTAGAGCATTAAGGATTTAATCATTAGCCGTTAGAACGAAAAATAAAACTAGAGACGGATGCCTATGTTTAGGCCAAATCACTAGCCAAGCACTATGACAAACAAAATAAACTAGAGATTCAACATCATGCGAAATGATAAGAGTTCATTCAAAATCCCTACTTTAACAATGAGATTAGCAACATAGAAAATCAATAACCCATCCCCTACGTTTACTAGGCTTTAGCAAGATTTAAATGGAGCGATTCCTTGCGCTTCTGCCACTACCTACAAGGTTAGGAAAACGAATAGAGAATTGAAAAGGGAAGAAAAGTCAACCCTTACTTAGAGAGGAATCGTCGCTGGAGGAACTCCTTTGAATTGCCAAGGTTACCGGTGATGATGTGTAGAAGACGATTGAAGTAGCTTTTGAAAGAGAAAAGCGAAGTAGTCGGAGGAATGGCGGGTGTGAATCGACCAACGGTAGTCCACTTTCCTTTGATCCTTTGATCGTCGAGAGTATCAACCAAGGTAACGTGGATCCTCTCCAAGTACTCTTCAACGGTAGTTTCGTAGCCAAATCCCACGTCGAAGAAGGGGGAGCGGAGTACGTCGATATTGTCTTGATCGTCAAGCACTAAGCCCGAATCCCATGGGCGGACCTCCATTCATGCTTCTTAAGAAGTAAAGGTGTTGAAGTTGATGTAGTATTGCTGCCCTTGAAGGTTCCTTCCAAAGGGTGAGGGCTTTCCCGTTGAAAATCAAGTGGGGAAGGTTAGGGGAAGTGGGCGGCCAAGGTAGGGGTTGGGAGGGAAACTTGCTTGTAGAGCTAGGGTTAGGGTTAGGATGGTTTAAAATTTTCAAACCTGAAATTTAATTTCAGATTTTGAAATTTGGTGGGAATTAGAAGAGGAAATAGGATGTATTGATTGTAGGAAGATTGGGGAGAGAGAAGGGGAGAAAGGGGGGGCGGCATGAGCAAGGGGCCGGCGGCATTAATGGGATGGGAGGGATTTGGGGTGATTGATAGGAGTTTCTAAATTAGGATCTAGGGAATAGGAAAGATTTAATTAATTCCCATTCAATTAGAATTTGATTTGAATGAGATCTCAAAATTTTCCTAAAATAGATTTCATATATTAGGAAAGATTTTGAATTTTAAATTCTTGAGTTTGAATTCAAAATTTAATCCCAAATATAATCAATCCATATTAGGAAACAAGAGAAGGAGGAGGGGAGGGGTAGGCAAGGGGCGGCGGCTTGGGTGGAGTGTGGAGGCCGTCGGGTGGGAGGTTGGGAGATGGGCCGTGGGGTTGTAGGGGAGGTGTGGGGGCTGTTTTGAAAGGTGGGCCGGCAGCTCTTGAGGATGGGATGGGGATGGGGTAAGGTGGTGGTGATTTGGAAGGGAGGACAAGCACAAAGAACTAGAACCACGAACCCAACACGTCTAGGTTGGTGGGTGATGCATCCTCCTTTCTCCCTCTCTTAGGGATCCTCTTCACTAACTCTCAACTCTCAATCTCAAGACAAGAGTGCAGGAAAATTTTTTTAATAATCATTCATTACTTCAAAAAGTACATAGAAGGGCTTTAAATAACCTCACACAAAGACACAACATAAAGACGACGATGCCCTCCGGGCTTACAAACAAGTATAAGGGTAAAATAGGGAAATAAAACAAAGGAACTAAACATAGAACAAATGAAAGACATAAAGACTCAACAAGACTCAAAAATATAAAGACTCGATCGTGGCCGTAGATCGACGGCCACGTCTTCGATAAACTTTCCATGTAGAGATGTCCTCATCACCTTTTCTTTTCTAGAACTCTCCATAGCACTTCTCTTGGAACTTTATCATATGTTTTCTCTAAATCAATAAATATTATACGTAAATCCTCCTTATTCTCTCTATACTTCTCCATCAAACCTCTCAATAAATGTATAGCTTCCATAATAGACCTACCCGGCATGAATCCAAATTGATTTTGAGAAACGTTAGTATCACGCCGCAACCTATGCTCCATACCTCTCTCCCATAGTTTTAAAGTATGATACATTAACTTAATTCCTCTATAATTCGCATAATCTTGTGCATCACCTTTATTCTTAAAAATAGGAATCAACACACTCATTCTCCACTCATCTGGCATCTTTTTAGTCTTCAAATTAATATTAAAAAGTTTAGTAAGCCAAGAAATTCCTTCTTCTCCTAAGCATTTCCACACCTCTATTGGGATATCATCAGGTCCAACAGCTTTTCCACCCTTCATTTTATTTAAAGTCTCTCTAACTTCGATTTTACTAATACGCCGATAAAAAAAATCTTTATTTTCATTTAAAGTGCTAAGGTCACTAAAGTCAATCACATTATCATAATCTTCATTGAAGAGTTTATAAAAATATCTCATCCACCTTTGTTGAATATCTTCTTCTAGTAAAAGCATTTTTGATCTTCATCCTTAATACGCTTCACTTGAACTAAATCTTTACTACTCTTATCTCTTTATTTGGCTAACTTATACATATATCTTTCGCCCTCCTTGGTATCTAATCTATTATATAAATCATTAAAAGTTAAAATCTTTGCATCGTATATTGTTTTCTTAGACTCCTTACAAGCCTCTTTATATCTTTCTCAATTATCAGAATGTTTACATCTAAACTAATTTTTATAACAAATCTTCTTATTTTTTATCTTTTCTTGAACATTTTGATTCCACCACCAATTATTTTTACCATTAAGAGCTTTTGTCTTTGATAATCCAAATACATCTTTTGCAATATTCTTAATATCACTAGCTACTTTTTCCCACATAACATTAACTTCCTCATGCACAAAAAAAAATCTTAAAATCTAGTATCTTACTCTCAAAAATATTTTTGTTAATATTCTTTAAATGCCCCCATCTAATCCCAGAATAACGTTTTACTTTATTTATTATTTTTTGCCCCTTCATCTTAAAGTCCAAAACTAATAAACGATGTTGGATACATAAATTTTCACTTGGAATTTTATGTCATTTCTAATCCAAAACTAATAAGACCAAAATCTAGAGGATCAAAATTTAAAGTTGGGTAGTTATTAAAATATCTCTCAAGTCAACCTTTTTGGTTGAAGGTTTCTTGGACTTCATCCCAATAATGAAAAGTTTGAAACCAGTGGAGATTAGAATGGCTAGATTTAGCTCTTATATTAGCGTTGTTTCATTAAAAGCATATGACAACCACTTACATTCATAATTTCCTTCAAATTAACATTCATATTATTGAATTATCATCATTATCTTCTTCATTAATGCCCTTTTTACAACTAGGCAAGTTAATCAACTCCACTTGCTGTTCATTTTTCCTTTTTCCTGTTAAATACCTTTGTTAATTTGCTTTGCCATAGCAATAACACACCAAAGCAAGGCAACACATCTCCAGGAGTACAAATTAGATATTAAAGACAAGCAACACTAGAAGTCATTTCTTTATATTAAAAATTGAACCTCGCTCTTTTAGGAACATTTCATGCCATATGAAATGGTGCCAACCAATATCTTTTTTTTTTTTGGAACAAGTGATTGATGATGTGGTGTCATAATACTTATGAAACATAATTGAATAATAATACAAAGCTAACAATAACATATAAATTATAAATTACATCAATAATTTTATTGCTACGAATTGCCCTTTTATTACAAATCCTCTTTCTTATCATACAAAAAAGATCAACCTAGTTGAAAATGAATAAGTGTTGGCAATGTCACAAGAGTGGAGAGAGACAAAGAACCTTAACAATGCCACAATGAAGGTGTATGCTCTCTAATATTCTCCTGCTCTCCTTGTCACTAAATGAGCCTTGCTCCCTCCTTTTTCTTAGTGATAAATATCTCACTACTCAGCTCACTTGATCTGTTTTCAACTTCTCTTTCCTAATAGCAAGGGCCATCTTATGTGACGAAAGTTGTGATCGATCTATATGATCTTGTTAGCAAAAATCACATGCGGGTATATGAGTGGCAAATCTGAGAGGTGGAATGTGGCCATACCACATTTAGAAAACAAGGTAAGTAGAACAACTAAAACTGAGTTTCAGTCAATCTAAGTCCTGAGTAACTCGAAAGTCAAAACTGAAGCTTTCAGACAGTTTCAATTCGATTTCAATCGAAGCCAAACTGAAATGGTCAAAACTTAAACTTCACAACACACTTTTCATTTACATTTCTTATTTGTAATCAATCTAACAGAGCATCACCCAAAACTGAAGTAGAGGTATCAAATTTATGGCATCTTCTGAAGTTTCTATTACAAACAACCACTTTGTACTACATGCATTTCTGTGGTGGTGTTGTTGAAAGATGCCACAAGTATCTTCATGGACATGCTATTTAGAATTACCAACAACAACATATGCTGTAAGAAACTATTTTATAAGTACATATTTCCTATTTAAAGTCACCAAAAAATGCTAAAATAAATTACTTGTACAAGTGTAGACTTCTGTGTGACCTAATTTAAGTTCTAAATTTAAGGCCAGAAACTTCAGAAGAGTTATGATTAGGACATCAGGACTTGGAGAGTTTATGTTTCATGAGTTATTGTATTTCTTTTTCGTTTATGCCCTCGCTTAAGGGCCTTGTATTGTGTATGCCCTAGGGGCAATTACGTCTTTGTATTTTCTTTATTGCTTAGGCTATTTAAAGCCTTCCCCTCTTCATGTGAGGGCTAATGAATGATTATCAAAGAAATTCCTGCATCCTTATGTTTTGTGAGAGTTTGAGAGCTTTGGAGAGAAAGCCCTAGGAGAGGGAAACGGAATACCCACCAACCTTGGAAGCGTCCAGGTTCGTGGCTCTTTCTTCTTTATCTCTTTCCTCCTCCTTTTCTTTACCACTGCCGGCCCTATCCTTGCCCCACTCCATGGCCAAAACCCCCCTCCTCCTCTCAAGTCGCAACTCCCCTAACCCCACCTAACCGCCCAACCTCTTCCCAAGCCCCTAGCCGCCGGCCACCCTAAACCCCCCACCAAACCGCCACTTCCTTAGCCCTCTCATCCTAGTCTCTTTCTTTCCTATTTGGGATTTGTTTTAATTTGGAAAGCTTTTGAATTTAAATTCATTTGAATTTAAATTTCAAATCCTTTCATAAATTAGTTATCTTATTTTAGGAAAGTATGCAAATCAAACCTATTTTAAAATTCAAATAGGATTGGATTTAAATATTCTTTCCCTAATTTAAGGTTCCCCACTTGGCAAGTCTTAAATCACCTCATAAAGCCCTAATCCCCCTCTTAATGCCGCCGGCCCCTCACCCCTTGCCTTCCTCTCTCCACAATAAATTCCCCGCATTGATTCCTCATTTAAGCCTCTCATTAAGGAAGGTTTTTTCCTTTTCTATTCCTCAATTAAAATTCAAATTACAAAACCCCAAATCCCTCCAAACCAAATAATCTGAATTTATTTTCAGAATTTGGAAGCTTCCTTTCCTCTCCCATTAACTGCCAGTTTTTATTCTCACCGCCTTCTTCCATTCCTCTCTCCCAATACCACTCCTAAACCCTAATTCTAGGGTTGCCATTTGCTGTCCAGATTTTCTGGACTGTTTTTGGTGGCTGTCTTGCCACCCGGAGATCATCGTGTGCTGTCCAGGAACCCCAGTTTGTTGTCCAAAGAACCCAGTCCAAGGTGGCTTGCTGTCCATCCGCCAAAGATCAACAAAGTGCTGTCCTAAGGCAGCTAGGAGTTGTGAACTGTTGTCCGCCATCTTTCAAACACCCAAACAACCACACCGGAGCTTCGTATCTTCTCTTCTTTGGGTAAACTCTTCCCCAACTCTTATATCTTCCTAGTTTATTGCTCAATTGTGGTTATAACTTGATTCATGAAGAGTATGTTAACTGTCCTCCGCTAAAGCCTAGTATCCTAGCGAGTTAAGTGAGGGATCATTGCATAGTGACTTATCTTATTGTTAATTTAGGGATCTCTTGTTGGAAACCATCCATGTATGCAACATTAGATTAATTGACTGTGTTATGATCTTAACTCCTACGCATGTGATTTAGCATAAACTTGTTTTACTGTTCTTTATGTTTTATCTCGTCGTTCAAAATCGCTATAAAGATATAATTATTTTGCTCTCTAAATATTAAACGTGCAAATTCCTTAATCATCTCACATTTTCATTTATGTCCTGCATTAAGTTATGTTTACAATTACCCGACCAATAGGAGCCCATTTAGAAACTAGATAAAGAAAGGATGCATTATTAGGGTTCACACCTAACTCTAAAAAACTGGATGAAGGAAGGATATAGTATCAGGACTCACTCCTAACAATGGAAAACCAGATTAAAAAAAGATGTCGAATCAGGAGTCACACTTAACTATAGAAAACTAGACGAAAAAAGAATGTTGTATCAAGACTCACATCTAGCTCAAAAAAAATGGATAAAGAAAGGATCTCGTATTACGACTCATACTTAATTCAAAAAAATCGAGCAAATAAAGGATATTATATGAGGACTTACACCTTACTCTAGAGAACTGGGAAAAGATAGGATGTTGTTGGAGGATATACACCTAACTCTAGAAAACTAGGCGTAGAAAAGATATCATAAGAGGACTTACACCTGACTCCAAAAAAACTAGACAGAGGAAGGATGTTGTCTCAAGCCTCACATCTAACTCCATAAAACTTGATAAAGAAAGGATGTCGTATCAAGACTCACACCTAACATCAAAAAATTGGATTAATAAAGTATGTCATATTAGGACTCTCACCTAACTTTGAAAAACTTGATGAAGATAGGATGTCATATCAAGATTGTTAACCTCATTTTTGTAAGAGGTCAAAACCCCAAATATCATCTACATTCAAATATTGAACTTCAATCAATTGTTCACATTCAATCACGAAATCTCAATCAATTGCTCATATTCAATCATTCAATCAATAAAGGTTGAATTCTCAATCATCTTTCAAACACTCAATGAGGTTCAATCATTCAATGATTGTCATTCAATCAAGCTCAAGATCTATCTTCAAACCATTCTAAATCATTCAATAAACTTAAAAACTTCAATCACTTTCAATCCTTCAATCAAAATCCAGTGTAAAATCCAAAGCTCAAAATTAATTTTCTTTTCTTTTAGATTAAATGCAGTAGTTTCTTTCATACACACAAGTAATTCTCACAACGTTATTCCATATCAATTTTTGTTCATCATGTACGATGTCATCCATTCATCTAGCTTATTATCCTTCCTTTTTTTTTTTACCCACTTAGCATCACCTATGTTTATCAAAATAATTGGACCAATAATGTCATGATAGTTGTATCTCAAAATCAATCCTTTATTATACATCATTTAAATCAAATAACTCATGCTCAAGCCCTTAAACCATAACATCGAAATCAAAATAATAAAAAATAGTAAAACAATAAAAATAATCAGCATGTGTTATTTACGGTATTTACTGTAGCACATATAGCACACTATTTTGTCTCCCTACACCTTGCTATGCCAATAGCGCAAGAAGCGTGCCTAATTATACCATGAGCTATATTTTGCGGTATTTATATGTATACATCTAACTATGATATTTTCTTTTGTTTACATCCTTTATTTTGAGTTTTTTTTTTTTCTCCAATAACATGATTAGACCATCCGAGAATACTATAATGCAATACAATGTGGATTACGAACTTCTGCAACACATATCATCCACCACAAATTCTACAATTTGGAAGAAATAAAATGAAAAAAATTTTGTTATCAAAATCATCTCTATACCTCATCTCTCACTCTAGCATATATAATCTCAAATGATGGCAAATTTTACAACTCCTAACATTACAACTCTTTTCAGAGTTTTTTTGGGCCACTGAGCATTTGATGCGCCAAGGGGACCACCTTATGGGGCCCAGGGGAGTTAATATTCACTATGTAAGGAGGAGAAATCATGGGAGAAATAATTAGGAAAGTTTATTTAGGGAAAAATGACTGATTTGAATTTAGATTTGAGAGGAAATTAGGAAAGAATTATTTAAGGAAAGAGGATTGATTTGAATTTGGATTTTTGAGGTATTTCAGAAAGTTGCCTAATTATATTTAGGAAGTGTTTAATTATTTAGGAAGGTTTTCTAAAATATGCTTAATTGTTTAGGAATGTTTCCTAAATTATGTTTAATTGTTAGGAAGTCTTCCTAAATCATGTTTAATTGTTTAAGAAGGTTCCCTAAATCACGTTTAAATTATTTGGGAAGTGTCTATTTATGATTTTGTGTTCTAGGGCTATTTAAGGGGCAGTTGTCAAGGGTTTATGCATGATATTGCTGAGTTTATTTTTCCTAGTGTTTGTTGTGAGTTCCTAGCGGCGTCTAGGGTTTGTGGGAGAGCTGATCTACCTCTCGAATAGTAGATCAATTGTATCTTGCTTTATTATTGAAAGAGAAATAAGAAAATCAACTCTATCTTTGTGCTCCTACGATGTGCTTCTATTTTATTTGCTGTTTTTGCTTCCAAGTCCTATCAAATTGGTATCAGAGCGGTGTCCTGGGCTGAAATTTAAGTCCTCGCGCTAATTTCTGCTGCGTTTTTCTTCCCATCTAACTGATTTTCATAGTTTGAAGACCATATTCGCTGATTTTTTGCTATTTTTTGCGATTTAGAACCCAGATCCATGAATGGAAGAAAAGAAGATGGATGGGTTGGAAGGCAAGATGGAACAACTCAGGCCTAGCATGGAGGAAAAATATTCGGGTGTGGAAGAAATGCTCTCATCCATTGAGACCTGCTTTGAGAAATTGGAATATATGATAAGAAAATGATCGAGATGCAGTCGAAAGCTTCACCGACGCTAGGGTTGAACCAAAGGGAAAGGAAATTTTGAAGGAGATGTAAGAAAGCTCATAGAGATACGATCTAAAATCCCACCAACAGTTCCAATTACTAACCCTATTCAAGATTTGATTGGGATTCCCTCGACCGAATCTAAAGGAAAAGAGATTGGACAGGAAGAGTTCGACGATGAAAGCTCCTTTCATCAAGAACCACCTCCTAGGGGTCCGATAAAGAACGGAATAGGGTTTTCGGAATAGGGACAGCAGGAAGGGAGTGTTATGGTAAAGGGGGTAGGAGAAGCAGGGGGACGGGTCGATCCATGGGGATTGGGCCATGCAAGAAGGGTGGAAGAAATGTGGGAATCCCACCCTCGATACACGGGGGAAACATGGAAGGATCACGACAACTGCTATGCTGGAGAAGGAAGAAGCTATTGGGGAAGTAGCTATCCTAGGATGAGAAAGTTGCAGATGCGAATGACTGAGGACAAGGAAGAGGAGCAACTCAGAACTTTGAAGAGGATAAAAAAAAATCATCTTATTGAGCTGCATAAGGTGAATGTGCAACTTTTAACCTCAAAAACAGGGTTCAGAGACTTTGAGCAACAAAGGGAGCTCAATGTACAAGGCTTTCAAGCATCTTGTAGCAAGAGAATTCATGACCCTAATGAGGTTAGACCTGCTCCTGCTAGAACCAGCGAACACATAGATAAGGTTAATGCAAGGTTCAGGTTCAAAGGCGATTCTACAGGGCTTCCTTCTCTTGAGGAGGTGGGTGAGTTGGATGAAGAGTACGAAGATTTAGCTGCTGGAGTTGATGGTTCATCATACACCTCAGAAAGTTTATATGCTGAAAAGAATGATTTTTCTGGCTTGGCTGAACTTGATGGTCTCAAGAGCAAGGCTTCAGGCGAAGCAGTTGGATTTACACCAGTTCATAGCTCAAGCACAGGGAAAGGAGAGAACAACTACAAGCAGCTTTCAAGCCAGCTAAGCAACCATTGGAGTCATGATTGGAGTTCGGACTACTCGATTGATAATGATTTAGCTTCTACTTGTGAAGACAGTGCTACACTAACTGCAAGAGTACAAGTGGCCCAATCAACAATTTTGCAGCTTAAATCTGAAACGAATTCATTGCAAAATATATCAGATGAATTATCTTCCGAAACATAACATTTAACTCAACAACTTGCCACAGAGTTGTCCTCAAGGGAAAAGCTTGCTGGAGAATTCAACATACTCAAATATGAATATTGGAAGTTCAAAAATGATCTTGATGAGCTGAACTTCAGCTCCTCAACATAGTTCTAGAAGCAAAACCCCTTCAGTTGTACAGGTGAAATGCCTCCCAGAGGAGGCCTCATTTGAGAGTACGCTTGCTGACAGTGCACCTGATGCAAGGCACAACAACCAACCTAGTGATTTTCAATCAAAGTTGCTTCAGGGAATTCTTTTTATTGAATCTAAAGCTTAGCAGATTCAAAATAAGGCATGCTTGGGGTATGATGGCAATTCGATTATATCTATTTAGAATTAAATGTTCTGGGCAGCTTAATTCATAATCCTAAACAAAGTATTGCCCAGGAATTGTCTGTAGAACATGTGAGTTGAAGACAGACAACAAAAAATCAATATTCATCAGTTTCACCATCTGAACAACATGTCCAGGGACTGGATGATGTAAGTTGTTTTGCTGATCTTCTTTATTCAGAAGGCATCAAGGAGAAATGTTTGAACTTTGAGAGCAATTGGATATATCAAACACTGAGAATGGAAGTCTTGTTGGTAGGATGACTCAAATGGAGCGTTACTATGAAGCACTTATTCATGACCTTACTTTTTTTTTTTTGGGTGGGGGGGGGGAGGAGTATTGATACATCAGGGGGCCCACCTTATAGGGCCCAGGATAGTTAATATTGTGTAAGGAGGAGAAATCAGGGGAGAAATAATTATGAAAGTTTATTTAGGGAAAGATAGCTGATTTAATTTAGATTGAGGAGAAAATTAGAAAAAATTTATTTAAGGAAAGAGGGCTAATTTGAATTTTGATTTAGGAAGTGTTTAATTGTTTAAGAAGGTTTCCTAAAATATGCTTAATTGTTTAGGAATGTTTCCTAAATTACATTTAATTGTTTAGGAAGGTTTTCTAAATCATGTTTAATTGTTTATGAATGTTTCATAAATCATGTTTCAAGGTTCTATTTATGATTTTGTGTTCTTTGGGTTGGGGGGGGGGGGGGGGGTCTAGGGTTTAGATATGATCATATGATATTGTTGAGTTTAGTTTTCCTATTATTTGTTGTGAGTTCCTAGCAGCATCTAGAGTTTGTGGGAGAGTTGATCTAGTAAAAGAACATCAAGATCTAAGTTAATCTGTGTTAATTGCTTTAGCCTCTTTGATAATTACTTAGACTGTTAGTCCTATATTAAATTCTTCAGTATGATCACACACATGTAGTAAATCTTCTTTGTTGTTCATCATGAAATTAGCATGCGATAGAGCTAACTCTACATTGATTTATTATTCACTAGTTCTTATTCATTTAATTTAAATTCATGTGATGGAAATTCATGCACCTTAATTTTATTAAATAAAATAAATATAATTCCTGCAAATCATAGTAATTATACAAATTATATTTGGCATGTTAATTTATATAATATATGTGAAAATTTATTGCAACAGTATAGGCACAGTATGCTTGTATATAGGTCGGTAGACCCTATTGGATATTGACTAGTAAGGTCGATGGGCCCACAAAGTGACGACTCTATAGAAAATTATTGGATTTTCTTGGGTTGTTGTTTACCTTCCCGATGCTGGGTACTTGACAGACCAACTATAGATATATGTAGATAAGTATATATGTATATATGTATAAATAGATTTGAGCTAAAAAAATATAAATGACTGATGGGTCATTTGGGGGTATGATGATACCCAATGTTGTTGCATTAGAATGATATTATGTGTGTAGCAGTTTGATATATGGATTGGTTACATTAGCATATCAAAATTTGTCATAGGAAATCTAGCATATCTCATGGCTACTTTGATTTAGTGCATATAGGCTGCTACTCCCAACTTTGATTGTTCATATTGCACCTTTGTCCTTTATATCTTAGTAGAGAGGAGTTACTCGTTGTGTTTGATTTATCAAACTCACTCGTTGTTGTATTTATGCAGCATGTCCTGCTGGTGTATTTAGCAGACCATCATCTCAAGAATAGATTTATCAGTAGTAGATTATATCAGATATTTTATATTTTGTAGCGGATTATTATGCATCTTGATTGTTGAGGGTTTGGTAGTTTCATTCATGTTGTTATTTCTTTCAAACTTATTTTTGCTTGCAGCAGTCCTATTGCTTTAATGTATTGTTATTAGAATTCCTATTATTGAAATGAATATTTGATTTCTATTCAAGTTTTTATTCTAATCATATGTCTTATCCCAACTATTTAGTGGAAACCATTACCCACAAGCCATGATCATGTTATCTTGAATCAATATCTCTTTCTTTATTATCCTCCCATCATGAAATTCCATGAACTTATTGCTCCATCTCCATTCTCCATAATTAATGCCAGAATAATTTCTCAAATATAATTTATGCACCACTACCTTGCCCTCAAGATAGAATAATCCTAGCCCTTGACCAAGTCATTCCTTTAACATGAATCACAGGCTAATTTCATCGATGCCACATGAAGATTAACTGCTACAAACTAATGCTCTAAGCAACCACATAAATCTCCACAAATCTTCCCACAAATCATTAAGAAGCGAAGCGCCCATGTGATGCAAGCAAACTAGAGAGAAAGCCAGATAAAGAGAACAATAGGCAACACTTACTTAAATTCACTTCAAATAGTAGCAATCATCCACACTTCCAAAAGACAAAAGAGAATTGAAACCAAACGAAACAAAAAGAAAAATAAAAAGTCGCTATCCTCAGAACAACCGTAGGAACGGTTTCCTCGCATGTATCGAAAGTAGGTAAAGTAAAGTATGTGCTTAGGGCTAGCAAACCAAATGGTCCACCACAGCAAGAAAGTCCAACCGTCCAACCAACTCCGCCGGCAAATGCTTTCCAAATCAACCAACCAACAACACCAAAAGAACCAGAGGAAGGATACAGGTGGAATGAAACTTGTGGAGAGACGAAGAGGTAAGAAGCCCGAGAAGAATATAGCTCGCAAGCTATAGAAAAGAGGAGAAGAAAGGACAAAGCTCTCAAGCTTTTCCAAGAGAAGAAACCCTCAGGTTTTGGTGGCTATGCCAAGCAAATTTCAACTCCTTTTCTCATCCAAAATCATCTCATATAAATAGGCAAACCATAAGGAAACCAAACAGCCATAGCACCTCCAACTAAACCAATTAGATTTAGGGAAATGAAAGACCAAAGGTCACCAAACAGCAGCCATAAAGTTCAGCACAGGAATCAGGACAAAAGTCCACAGCAACCAGCCAAGAAAAGGGCACGGAACCAGCCAGCTGGGAAGGAACCGAAGGGGCAGACCAGCAACCAAGGCAGCAGGCCACGGAACCAGCCAGCTGGGAAGGAACCGAAGGGGCAGACCAGCAACCAAGGCAGCAGGCCACGGTACCAGCCAACTGGGAAGGAACCGAAGAGACACTAGGGAAATCCAACCAGCAAAGCATGGGGAGAGCAAACAGTCACCAAAACCGAGAGGAAAAAAAGAGAAACCGAGAAGACATAGGGGAAGGGAAAGAGACACAAGCCACTCCACCTTTTTCCATTGATGAGCTTCACTACTTTTTGCCTTTTTGAATTAATGAGCTAAACTTTAGCTCATCCAAACCAGAACTCCAATATCAGCTCCCAACCGAAAATCAGCAACCACCAAAGGACCCAAGCTAGCAAACCAAGGTCTACCAAGCCCAAAGCACAACCTACCATGCTCATAGGATGCCTTCCATCATTGGATAGCTAAAAAAATGTAAAATAACTAAAAATAAAATAAAAACCATTGTTTAATAAGAAATACAAAAAAACATGATTGCATCAATTCCCCCCTAGTGGGAAAATCTCATCTCCAGATGAGAAAGCTTCAGTAACTCTTTGAAAAAGATCAGGATGTCTTTGTTTTAGCTCTTTTTCATTCATCCAAGTGCAGTCTGTCAGAGGATGGTTCTTCCATTTTGCCAAGAACCGTTTATGTTCACCTTGCCTTGTTTTAGAAACTCTAACGTCAATAATATCTTCAATTTGATCTTCAGCTTTTGCCATAGGAGTAAAGAATGGCAAAGTTTCAATTTCCACTGAATCATCAGAATCTCCTTCATATAAAGAAAGGTCAGAAACATTAAATATAGGAGAAGTGCCAACAGAAATAGGAAGATCCAATAGATAGGCATTTGTGCCTAATTTTCTAAGCACACGAAAAGGACCAAATTTTTTTCTGCTTAGCTTTCTAAAAGTACCAACAGGAAACCGTTGGCGACGAAAGTAAGCCATAACCATGTCTCCCACATTAAAATTAACCTCTTTTCGATGCTTATCGGCAGCAGATTTATACTTAGCATTAGCCTTTTGGAGTTTTTCAAGGACTTGTTGTTGGACAGACTTTATGTGGTCAAAAGTTTCAAAAGCTTCAGCACTGATTTTATTTGGTAACGGCAAACAGTTTCTATCTAAAATGTGAGGAATAGGTTGTCCATAAAGAATCTCAAAAGGAGTTTTACCCGTTGTACGATTAACAGAATTATTGAAAGCAAACTCGGCTTGGGGCAAAATTAAATCCCATTGGGATGGTTTCTCACCAGCAAGACACCTTAATAAATTTCCCAAGCTTCGATTGACAACCTCTGTTTGTCCGTCAGATTGAGGATGATATGCACTACTGAATTGTAAAGTAGTTCCAAGTTTTGCCCAAAGAGTTCTCCAAAAATGACTCAGAAATCTAGTATCTCGATCAGAAGTAAAAGTACGAGGAACACCGTGAAGACGAACAATTTCTTTAAAAAACAAATCCGCAATATAAGAAGCATCAGAAGTTTTTTTGCACGGAATGAAATGAGCCATTTTGCTAAAACGATCCACCACCACAAAAACAGAATCAAATTTTCGAATAGTAACAGGTAAACCCAAAATGAAATCCATAGAAATATCCTCCCAAGGTTTGCTAGGAATAGGCAAAGGAGTATACAAACCAGTGTTTTGTGAAGTTCCTTTAAAAGCCTGACATATCTTGCATTGTTTTACCAGCTTAGCAATTTGTTTTCTCATGTGAGGCCAAAAGTACTTTTCTTCCACCAAAGCAATTGTTTTTCCCTGACCAAAATGACCACCTAAGCCCCCACTATGAAGTTCTTTCACAAGTTGCTCTCTTAAAGAATTTTTAGATATGCAAAGCCTAGAACCTTTAAACAAAAATCCTTTATGAATAACAAACTGCGCAGAAGGATCAGATCCAGAAGTAAGACAAGAATCCCAAATACTCTTAAAATCAGAATCAGTAGCATAAGTATCTTTCAGAAAATCAAATGAAGTAATAGTTGGGTAAACAGTTACCAACAAATGAGATCTTCGACTTAAAGCATCAGCCACCTTATTCAAAACACCAGTTTTATGTTTGATATGAAAAGTATACTCTTGTAAAAAAGAAACCCACTTGGCATGTCTCTTATTCAAATTTTTTTGAAAACCCAGAAAACGAAGTGCTTCATGATCAGTGTTAAGAATAAATTCTCTTTGGATCAAATAACATCGCCAAAATTTCAAAGCCTGAACAATGGCATAGAATTCCAAATCATAAACAGAATATTTAGCACGAGCGTCATTTAGTTTTTCACTAAAATAGGCAATAGGTTTCCCTTCCTGACTCAAAACAGCACCAATACCAACATTAGAAGCATCGCAATCAACTTCAAAAATTTTCTCAAAATTTGGTAAACTCAAAATGGGTGCTTGACTCATTTTAGCTTTTATGATTTCAAAAGTTTTTTCAGCTTGAGGGGTCCACCGAAAATTCCCCTTTTTTAAACAATCAGTAATAGGAGCAATCACAGAACTGAAGTTTTTAATGAACCTTCTATAGAAAGAAGCTAACCCATGAAATCCTCTTACTTCAGTTATATTTTTCGGAGTAGGCCAACTTTGAATTGCCTCAATTTTGATCGGATCCACTTTAATTCCCTCAGCAGAAATAATAAAGCCCAAAAATGTCAAACTAGAAGTCATGAAAGAACACTTTTTTAAATTAACGAAAAGCCTTTGTTCCCGCAAAGTTTGTAAAACTTATTTCACATGATTCAAATGATCAGAAATATGAATACTATAAATCAAAATGTCGTCAAAGTACACCACCACAAATTTTCCAATAAAAGATCGTAAAACATGATTCATAGTTCGCATAAAAGTACTCGGCGCATTTGAAAGACCAAAAGGCATCACAAGCCATTCATATAAACCCTCTTTTGTTTTGAAAGCAGTTTTCCATTCATCTCCCGGTCTTATTCTTATTTGGTGATACCCACTTCTCAAGTCAATTTTAGAAAAGATTTTAGCACCACTGAGCATATCAAGCATGTCATCCAGTCTAGGAATCGGAAATCTATACTTAATAGTGATTTTATTTATTGCACGGCTATCCACACACATACGCCACGTTCCATCTTTTTTTGGCGTTAACAAAGCAAGCACAGCACAAGGACTTAAACTTTCTTGAATCAAACCCTTTTTAAGTAAATCAGTCACTTGTTTAAAAAGCTCATCATGTTCAGAAGGACTCATTCTATAATGAGAAAGGTTAGGTAAAGTAGCTCCAGGAATCAAATCAATATGATGTTGAATATTTCTCATAGGAGGCAAACCAATTGGTAACTCATCAGGAGTTATGTCAGAAAAATCATCAAGTAATGCTTGCATTTCTTTAGGAATTTGAAAAGTAAAATCACTTTCTTTTCCCAACACTAAGTAAGCAACTTCAGAACATTTCAAATCATTAGCATTTAAAAGCAGCTCAGGAGTATCAATTTTGGCAACCAGTTTACTTTTTGAAGGTGAATCAGGCACAAGTTTTTGAGGGTGGAGGGTGTACTCTTTGTTATTTTGAACCAAAGTGTATGTATTTGTTTCCCCATTGTGAATAGTTTTGTGGTCGTATTGCCAAGGTCGTCCCAACAAAATGTGACAAACTTCAAGTGGTACTACATCACAAAGAACTTGATCTTTAAAAGATCCACCAATTGAAAGATTCACAACACATTGCTTAGTGATAGGAACCTCACCCCCCTCTTTAAACCAAGAAATTTTGTAAGTTTTGGCAAGAGGTTTTGACTTTATTTTCAGTTTATCAACCAATTTTTGTGAAACAAAATTCCCAGAACTTCCACTATCAATCATGAGTGTACAGATTTTTCCCTCCACCGTACAAGTTGTTTTAAAAATATTTCTCCTTAACCATCTATCCCCTTTGTCAATTTTTGTTGTTAAAACTTGCCTTATGACCAAAAGTTCCTCTCCCTCATCTCCTTCAACATCTATTTTCTCTACTTCCTCTTCATTTTCAGAACCAGAATTATTTTCTTCTTCCTCTTCCAAGTTTTCATCATTTTCAATGAAATTGCTCCTAAGTGGATTATTCTTTCTACAAGTGGCAGAAAGATGACCATAGAGCCCACATTTATAACAAGGTCCAATTAACTTAGGTTGTTCAGCAGGTTTTGTTCCTATAATTCCTTTTCCCTTTTCAGTATTTTGTGTTTCAAAAGTTTTTATTTTGACACCAGATGTGTTTCCAGAAGTTTGAGTTTTTACCCCTCCAGTTGTTCTCCTTTTATATGTTTCCACAATTTTGTTATGACCCCTTTCTCTTTGATGTTGCTTTTCCACCTTTATTGTCATTCGATATGCCTCGTCAGTTTTAATAATATGATGCAAGTTAAGTTGATCCTGAATAGACCATTTTAAACCATTAATATATCTTGACACAGTCTTCTCTTCAGATTCATTCAAATCGTTTCTAGATTGAAGTTTATAAAATGTTTCAGTGTATTCCTCAACAGATTGGTTACCTTGTCTCAAATTATTAAATTCCTGAAATATAGTTCTAGCATGATCAGTTGGCAAAAACTTTCCCTTCATTTTTTCTTTCATTCTTTCCCAAACTTGGATTTTTTCTTTACCTCTCCTAAGTCTATTATTTTGACAATTTTTCCACCATGTTAAAGCATGACCAGAAAGTTTTAAACTTGCAAAACGAACTTTCCTGTTGTCAGGTATTTCTTTCCATTCAAAAAACTGATCCATTTTTTCTACCCATTCTAAAAAGTGATCCGGTTGTAACTTTCCCTCAAAATTAGGAACATCAATTTTGATCCCATGATCCCAATTTCTTTGTTGCCTATTATTGTTTCTAGGCCCCTCTTCTTCACTTTCAGAAGTTTGGACATTAGCATTGTTAACATTTAGATTTGCCACTGCCTCAGCCAAAGTGTTTACTTGTTGTTGCAAGTTATTTAATTGTTGCAAAAGATTTTGCCAATCCCCCGAATTATTAGCCATAGAAATATGACAAAGAAAGACTCACCAAAATCAGATAAGAAGCCACTAACCACGGATAAAAACCAACGAAAAAGGAACGACAAACCGAGGATAAGAACTTGCTCTGATACCAAAACTGATGCAAGCAAACTAGAGAGAAAGCCAGATAAAGAGAACAATAGGCAACACTTACTTAAATTCACTTCAAATAGTAGCAATCATCCACACTTCCAAAAGACAAAAGAGAATTGAAACCAAACGAAACAAAAAGAAAAATAAAAAGTCGCTATCCTCAGAACAACCGTAGGAACGGTTTCCTCGCATGTATCGAAAGTAGGTAAAGTAAAGTATGTGCTTAGGGCTAGCAAACCAAATGGTCCACCACAGCAAGAAAGTCCAACCGTCCAACCAACTCCGCCGGCAAATGCTTTCCAAATCAACCAACCAACAACACCAAAAGAACCAGAGGAAGGATACAGGTGGAATGAAACTTGTGGAGAGACGAAGAGGTAAGAAGCCCGAGAAGAATATAGCTCGCAAGCTATAGAAAAGAGGAGAAGAAAGGACAAAGCTCTCAAGCTTTTCCAAGAGAAGAAACCCTCAGGTTTTGGTGGCTATGCCAAGCAAATTTCAACTCCTTTTCTCATCCAAAATCATCTCATATAAATAGGCAAACCATAAGGAAACCAAACAATCATAGCACCTCCAACTAAACCAATTAGATTTAGGGAAATGAAAGACCAAAGGTCACCAAACAGCAGCCATAAAGTTCAGCACAGGAATCAGGACAAAAGTCCACAGCAACCAGCCAAGAAAAGGGCACGGAACCAGCCAGCTGGGAAGGAACCGAAGAGACACTAGGGAAATCCAACCAGCAAAGCATGGGGAGAGCAAACAGTCACCAAAACCGAGAGGAAAAAAAGAGAAACCGAGAAGACATAGGGGAAGGGAAAGAGACACAAGCCACTCCACCTTTTTCCATTGATGAGCTTCACTACTTTTTGCCTTTTTGAATTAATGAGCTAAACTTTAGCTCATCCAAACCAGAACTCCAATATCAGCTCCCAACCGAAAATCAGCAACCACCAAAGGACCCAAGCTAGCAAACCAAGGTCTACCAAGCCCAAAGCACAACCTACCATGCTCATAGGATGCCTTCCATCATTGGATAGCTAAAAAAATGTAAAATAACTAAAAATAAAATAAAAACCATTGTTTAATAAGAAATACAAAAAAACATGATTGCATCACCATGCCACCGACCTTATAATTTAACTTCATATAAACAACCCGACAACTGATAGCAGTGCCCTGAAACAGCAACAAACACAACCAATATTATTCATTAAGCAATCATTCAATTAGGGATATGATTGAACACACCAATTACCATCCCATAGCTACCATTGAAAAACATACTGATAAAATATGGCAAATTTATTACTAACATGCAGAAATCTAGTCTCCAGAAACCAGCTACGAAGAACTAAAAGATAGATTACCAAAGTTTCGACCAACGATGCAATGCCAGGTTGGCCCGTGATTCTTGTCAAACTCCTTCTTGATGTATTCCGCTCTGTCCTTGTCCACAGCATGTTTATCGAACGCCTAAACCCTCGCGGCCAAAAGAAGACCCCCGTTCAGCTTTCGATCATAATCTAGAACAAACCAAGAGATTGGTAAAGAATGAAAATAAGAAAGGGCGGAGGATCGTACAGATAGGGCGCAGTTGATAGCCTCCTTCTGCACCTCATCCTTCATGTCCGCGCTCTTCAGCACGACCCTCTTGGCCCGAGCAACTTCCTCAGCCCCTAAAGCCGGCTTCTTTTCCTCGTAATAGCTACCCCTGACTCCTCCCTGCGGCAGTATTCCTCCACCTGCTATGCCACCGCCTGTTCTTCGGCTCTCCTCCGCCATCTTCTTCCCGATTTACTTTATCTGTGATTGCTTTGGCTTGAGTTTACGAGTTAAAAGAAGACGATTTGGGCTCTAGAGCACCAGATTAGTACGCGTTGGAGGTTCAAGCGGTAGGTGAGGTGCCGTAACCGTCGAAGACGTTACATCGCTCACCGGAACAGCTAAGGGAGCTGGGCCATATGACCGAGACGGTAAGCAAACCGCATATCAAAATCCAATCAGCAATGCATGTTCTTGTGGGGTCACTACAATTGGGATCCTAAGCTAATAGATTATATATAATAGAGAGAAATTTCAATTTATATGCTTCATAATATTAAAAATATAATAAATATACTCATTATTTTATTTATTAGAGAAATATGTTCGAAAGTTCAATTCAGATCAGATTACCTCTTTCTACTTATAGTCTCTCCTTTGTATTCTTCAACTGTATATTGAAAAATGTTCCAAAAAGGATAATTTAAATTAGTTTAAATTTGAATATTAAATTGAACCTTAATTTGATTGTGATTTCAACATGTTTGAAGGTCAATAAACCTCACTAGAGTAAAAAATCATGGCAACAATGAGAGTTTGTTGGGGGTTCACAAATAAGAGCAGATGGGATTGATTAAATTGGGAGGGATAGGACCTAAAAAGATTGGCGAAGTTGAGGGCTCGCAATTGGCACCAATTCATGTGGTTTAAATGATTTCACAATAGAAATAATCTTTGACAAGTTAGATGATTTGTAAGAGAATAAGATTTCACAATGAGAGCTGGCCAAAAAGTCAACAATAGTGTGTAAGGAGAAGAGGAGGCTCAATGTTATATTGAGACTAGCAACATGAAATAGGCCCATTTGGAAGATAGGAAGGGATCATTAGACAGTAAGGGTGAAGGAATTTTAACTTTCTTCAAACTTATTCGAATCATGTTTGAACCTAGTTCAAAGAAAATTCGAACTAGAACTAGATAAAACAAAATTTTATTGTGACGGACTTCAATAAACATTCCACATATTGAAAAGAGATTTAATTTTATTCAAAAAAGAACTTTTAGGTATATTTGTCTCAAATAAATAAAATGATGAGCATATTTTTCTCATTTTTAGTATTATGAAGCATATAAAGTGAAATTTTCCTAAATATATCAATAAATATTATTTTTTAAAAATAAAAATATTATATAATAATTACACAGATTTAAAGATGAAATAAATTCATAAAACTATAAATTCAATTTACTAAAAAAAAATATAAATATCATAATCTCACTTGAAAAAATAATAGCCACAATATTATAGATTGTCATTTAAAGTTACAATAAATAATTTTTCAAAATTTTTAATAAAATATTAAAATAAGCATTATTAAAAAAACCATTTGGTTGTAGGCTTGTAGAGGACATCAATAAATATTTAGCATCTACAAAGGATGAGTATTTTAGTTTGGAGCAAACTTTTGGGCTTATTTACCCCAATAAAAAAAATAATGGGCATATTCCTCAACTTTAGTCATTATAATGGGTACAAAGTCAAATTTCTCTAAATAAATCAATAAATATTATATTTAAAAATTAAAAATACTGTATAATAATTGCATACATTTTATAAATATGAAAAAATTCATATAATGACAATTTTATTATAATTGCTAATAAAATAAAAATATATTTAAATTTATTAAATAGCATAATATCAATTGAAAAAAAGTAATAGCCACAAGATACTGTAGATTGGCAGTTTAAATTTGAAAGGATAGGCATTTCAAAATTTTAATAAAATATTAAAAAAAAACATTATAAAAAATTATTAGACAAATCTAATAGAAAAAGAAAAGTAAAATTAGGATTAAACTATTATTAAACTATTTATATAATATACTATAAATAAAAGGAAAAAAGATGACTTAGTTTAACTTATTTATATAATATATTTTTATATTCATGATACACATGTTGAATATGTATATCCTCTGACCACCGTTGCTCATTGACTACGGTCCCTCGGACCTCCATCATCGGCCAACTACGGTCCATCTGACCTCCATCATCGGTCTACTACGGTCCCTCCGACCCTCGTCACCTGCCGACTATGATCCCTTTCGACCCCCGTCGCCCGCCGACTACTATCCCTCCAACTTCTGTCGCGCCGACTACGATCCCTCCTACCTCCATCTCCCACTACGGTCCCTCTGACCTCCGTCATTCTGCCAAGCAAATGAACAGACCAACGTTCTCTTGGGAATGACTCCCTTATCATTGGATTTTTCCAACTCTAACTACGTAAGGAATCTAAGAAAGCAATATGTGATGCAAAGAGTTTAGCTTTTAGTGATTTATATAATAGATTAGATACTAAGGAGGGAGAAAGATATATGTATAAGCTAGCCAAACAAAGAGATAGGAGTAGTAAGGATTTAGTTCAAGTGAAGTGTATTAAGGATGAAGATCAAAAAGTACTTTTTTTAGAAGATGATATTCAACAAAGGTGGATGAGATATTTTGCTAAACTTTTTAATGAAGAATGTGAAAATAAAATTAACTGTAGTGACCTTAGCACCTTAAATGAAAATAAAGATTTCTGTTTTTATCGGCGTATTAGTAAAACCGAAGTTAGAGAGGCTTTAAAGAAAATGAAGGGTGGAAAAGCTGTTGGACCTGATGATATTCCAATAGAGGTGTGGAAATGCTTAGGAGATGAAGGAATTTCTTGGCTTACTAAACTTTTTAATACTGTTTTGAAGACTAAAAAGATGCCAGATGAGTGGAGAATGAGTGTGTTAATCCCTATTTTTAAGAATAAAGGTGATGTACAAGATTGTGCGAATTATAGAGGAATTAAGTTAATGTGTCATACTTTAAAACTATGGGAACGAGTTATGGAGCATAGGTTGCGGCGTGATACTAATGTTTCTCAAAATCAATTTGGATTTATGCCGGGTAGGTCTACTATGGAAGCCATACATTTATTAAGAGGTTTGATGGAGAAATATAGAGAGAATAAGGAGGATTTACATATGATATTTATTGATTTAGAAAAAGCATATGATAAAGTTCCAAGAGAAGTGCTATGGAGAGTTCTTGAAAAGAAAGAAGTTAATAACGCTTATATTCAAATCATTAAAGATATGTATGCAGGAGCTATTACTTGTGTTCAAACACAAGGTGGTTTGACTAAGTATTTTCCTATTTCGGTTGGATTACACCAAGGATCAGCCTTAAGCCCATATCTTTTTGCTTTAGTCATCGATGTTCTCACTAGACATTTGCAAGAGGATGTACCTTGGTGTATGCTTTTTGCTGATGATATTCTTCTTGTTGATAAGACTAGAGAGGGAGTTGAAGGTAAACTAGAATTGTGGAGGTCAACCTTAGAGTCTAAAGGTTTTCGCTTGAGTAGATCTAAAACGGAATATATGGAGTGTAATTTTAGTAATAATAGACCTAGTGAGGGCATTGTGACTTTGGTCGATCAAGTCATTAATAAGAGTACACGTTTTAGATATCTTGGATCTATTGTTCAGAGTGATGGTGATATAGATGGGGATATTATCAGCAGAATCCAAGTTGGATGGTTGAAGTGGAGGAATGCATCGGGCTTATTGTGTGATAGAAAAGTACCCCTCAAACTTAAGGGAAAATTCTATAAGATGGTGGTGAGACCTGCAATGCTTTATGGTGCTGAATGTTGGCCATTAAAAGAGAAGCATAATTCTAAGTTAAGTGTTGCAGAGATGAGGATGCTCAGGTGGATGAGTGGCTTTACCCTTAGAGATAGGATACGAAATGAGCATATTCGTGAAAAGGTTGGAGTAGCTCCAGTGGAAGATAAGATTAGAAAGAGTCGCCTTAGATGGTTTGGTCACGTAAAACGGCGGCCTCCCGATGACCCGGTTAGGAAAGTAGAGGTCTTAGATTTGACTTATGTTAAGAAAGGTAGAGGTAGACCTAAAAATACTTGGTTAGAAAATATTAGAAATGATCTTTCTTTATTAGATTTAAACGAGAATTTGACTTTTAATAGGACACAATGGAGAAAAAGGATTCATGTAGCCGACCCCACGTAGTGGGATAAAGGCTTGATGTTGTTGTTGTTGTTGTTGTAACTATGTAATGTGCTCTATTTAATACATTGAGTCAAGGCCTTCCCCCCCGAGGAAAGGCACCATTTGTAATTGACTACAAACACTAGTGAAATCATTTTAACCGGGCCAGGCCCCATGGTTATTCCACTTTTCATGATTTTTACTTAAAAATATTGATGTCTCTTATAACTCTCGCACCCCTCTCTCTTTATCTGTATATGTGTTGGATCTTCGTTCAAAGCTAAGACGTTAAGCTATTTATCTCTCTGCCACCACGAATGTCCCAGTCCACAACAAGTATCAAATTTTGAATTTAGGCTTGACTTGGGACAGCTTTCTTAATGATTTCAAAAGTAGCTTTCCCGTACAAAAATTTTCTTAAAAATTTTTTTACTAAAAAGCTACTTTAGAAAGTAATAAGAAAGTCATTTCAAGCAAAGCCTCAGACTTAGTTAAATGCATAAGTGAGCCATTTGTGTAAAATTGGCAATAAAAAAATTGTACGATATGTTGATTGAAAAGTGATTAAAAAGCTATTGCTGATACTTGATCATCAGCATTCAAATGAGTGCGATAAACAAGACACATTAATTATGAAAATTAAAGGAAAAAAAAAAAGAAAAGAAAGATAAATGTTATTAATTAGCAAGCCTGAGAAAGATTAAAGTGAGAGAAAGTGATCAAAATTTTGTGAAAGCGTGTTATCACATTTTTTTGCTCTATATGTTAGGAAAAAAGGGTGCTTAGATTTTTTTTTGTTTGTTTGTTTAAAACAAGTGAATTATTGATGTCCTCAAAGCATATTGTATATGTTATCTCACAAGTGTTTGTAAGAGGCATAATAATAATAATAATAATAATTTGATTTTCATTATCAACAATTCCATCATATCAATATTTCTCAAATTTTAATGATGAAATTAAATTCATTCAAATGTGATTTAATAAGCATACCTTCTTGTATGTGAAGTAAATGGAGTCTTTGCTTCTAATAAAATTTGTTGAGAAAACTTTTGATCACGTAGAATAACTAATTTAAGCAGTAAATCTTTTATAATTGTTTTTACTAAAACCTCTATTAAGATCTCATCCATCAAACACAATTATGATAATTAACAAAATAATTGTAAATGAGAAAAAAAAATCAGGAAAGAGAACATATTTTAACTTAAGCATACATCCATAATGAAAAAAAAAATCCACTAAACTTCAAAGGAAATACATAAAAAATTACACTTCATGCAAAATTAAAAATATAAACAAAAATATCACTTTATTTAACTGAGAGAAAATACAATCACTTACTACAATGTGAGGATTAAGCTTCTTTCTTAAAAGAAGCCAAAGAACTCAATTTGCAAGCAAAAGGAAGACTTGTTCTTTTCTTTTTCTAATTACACATCTCATCTCTTCCTCTTTCTCTCCTCTTCATTATTTCTTGTAGCATGATCTAAAAGTAAAGATTATGTGAATTTATACAAAGAGTTCACTTTCTGATATTGAAATTTTGTATAACTTCCTATTAGAGCAAAATAACATAACTGAAATCAAGGACACCTAAGCATATCAGTGTTACCTATATACTGTGTGCTATCTCTATGAAATAAAACCCTAGTTGTACACGTGTATTAGCTTCTCATGTACTCTATATAAACCTTTGTTTGCTCACTGTTTAAGACATAGAAATATTATCTTCTCTCTCTATTCTCTTCTCCAAGAATTCATTCTCTTCCTAGCTTCTATGTCCGTGAGATCAAGAACATCTGCAAGATAGCTAAGTTCTTCATGGTATCAGAGCGGGACTAACGTCATAGTCATCAATGGCAATTTTGAAGGCATCCCAGACTGGAGAACAGGTGGATCATGTTGCTCTCAACACCACAAGTATCCATTCCTCTCTAAAATTCGTCGTCTCTAACCTCAAAAACCTAGTTACCACCTAATTGTCTACCGACAACTATTCTCTCTGGAGATCGCAGATCATAAAGCTTTTCCGCGCAAATGGGTTCGCGCACTTTCTTGAACCCACCTCCATAGCCCCCTCTTCTAATCCATCAGATAAACGATTCCACTGTTCCCAATTCTACTTACCATTAATGGCTTCTCACCGACCAGAATTTGGTCACCGCTATATGTTCCATAATTTCATCCTCACTTCTGCCATATATCTTGAATCTTGAATCCACTTCTGCCATCTGGGCTTCTTTAGAAGTTAGGTTTCAATCCACAAATCGATCAAGAGTTATTCAGCTCATTCAGCTCAAGAACGAGCTTCACAACATATCCATGAAGAACTCTACCATGGCTCAATACCTTAATGAAATTAAAACTCTTGTAGATCAAATTGCCGCAACCATATCAACTATTGACACTGAAGACATAATTCTTTATATCTTGAACAGCCTACCCACATCCTACCAAGCATTCAAAACCTATATCAGAACTATGCTTAACTCGATTAGTCTTGATATTCTATATTCTTTACTTCTTAGTAATGAGATCAATCTAGATATGGAAGCCTCTCGTGGAACCAATATTTCTGATCCCAACTTGGCCCTCTACTCCTCAAGAGGTCGCGACCGAAGGAATAAAGATTGATTTCCTCAAAATGCTACCAATGCCAATATATCCTTATCTGTCATTGCATGTCAAATATGCAACAAGAAAGGCCACTCGGCAGCAGCTTGCTGGCATAGGCTGAATATGCAATACGTTCCACAATCGACTAATGCTTCTAACAAAGCTCTTGCCACCACATCGAAACCATCTGACATCGATTGGTACCTTGACTCAAATGCATCATCTCACATAACCAATTCTCTTGACAAAATGTCCATCTCAAATTTGTACCAAAGAACGGACGCTATTACCATCGATGACGGACGATCCGTTCCCATTGCTCACACTGGTGAGGGCATATTATCGACATCGGCTCGTAAGCTACATCTTTCTAAACTTCTTCACATACCTAACATTCACTACAATCTTCTTTCTATTTCTCAATTAACTAAAGACAATAAAATCTACATTATTTTTTATCCATCTGGCTTCACTTTTAAGGATCTAAAGACTCATCAAACTCTTCTAAATGGACCATGTCGTGACGGCCTCTATCCTCTCCACGATCTGAACACCAGCTCACCTACTTCAACATTCACCGCTACCAGCTCCAACTCCAAAATATGGCACAATCAGTTGGGTCATCCTCATCGAATCATTCTTGACACGATATCCAAGAGCAATTTGAATATCAACATACCTGTGTTTTCTTCTTTATGCACATATTGTAAAGCCTTCAAAGGCCATAAACTCATTTTTGAAAAATCTAATAATAGACCAAATAAACCGCTAGCGCTAATTCACTCGGATGTTTGGGGTCTGTCCCCAGTTGCTTCAAATCAAGATTACAAGTATTATGTAATATTTGTAGACACTTTTTCTAGCTTCACTTGGTTATTTCCTATGACCAATAAATCTGAAGTTTCCACAATATTCATCAACTTCAAAACTCTAATTGAAAAACAACTATCTCAACAAATCAAATGTTTGCGCATTTATGATGGCATAGAATACATAAATCACAATCTTCTTAACTTTCTCTAAAAGAACGGTATTCATCATCAGATTTCCTGCCTATATAAACATAATGGTTTGGCTAAACTCAAACATCGCCATATTCTGGATACCACTCGGACGCTCCTCCACACTGCTTTCCTTCCCTACATTCACTAGCCAGAAGCCGTTCTAACGGTTGTCTATCTTATTAACAGAATGTCGTCCAAAACAACTAACAACATTTCTCCCTTCCAACTACTATTCAACACTCCCCCTTCATATTCTCATTTACGCACCTTTGGATGCGAATGTTTTTCGTTAACTCCCTCTCACCTTCGTCACAAATTTCAGCCCAAAGCCAAGTCATGTATATTTCTTGGATACTCGTACTCATATTAAGGCTACAAATGCCTCAATCCCACGACCAACAAGATTCATTTATCAAGGAATAGAACTTTTGCTGAATCCCTTTCAACAAACCTTCATCTTCGGCTCTCACTACCTCCAACAACATCACTCTGTCATTTCTTATACCAACATCTACTACTCAATTGCCTCACCAAAAATGTCAAAATACTGACAACTCCACTGTTCAATTATCCCCATCTCAAGCTCAACCTCAGTCCAGAGCTTCGCCATATGCATCTGCTCCGAATACTAGTGATAACTCATCTAATCACATTGCTCTTCCTCGCCATCCGATGGTTACAAGAAGACAGACAGGTTCCTTAAAATCGCATCAAAGACTTAATCTCACACATCATCAAATCACTCAAAACGCAAAATCAGACCCTACTACATACACCGAGGCGGTCAAATGTTTTGAATGGCGGTCAAATGTTTTGAATGGCGTCAAGCCATGGCAAAAGAATTGTTTGCATTACAAAAACAAGGAACGTGGAGCCTAGTTCCTTCCTCTCCAAACGCATCTATACTTGGATACAAATGGACGTACAGAACAAAGTATCATGCTGACGGCTCAGTGGCCAGATTCAAAGCTAGACTCATTGCTCAAGGAAACCGCCAAGAATATGGCATTAATTACACCGAAACATTCAGTCCGATTGTGAAGCTCCCCACAATTCGTATACTTCTTACCATAGCATTGAATCGTGGCTGGCCTGTCCAACAACTTAATGTAGAAAATGCTTTTCTACATGAAAATCTCAACAAAACTGTGTGCATGACTCAACTCAAAGGGTTTAAAACTCATCACACCCGGATCACATTTGTCTCCTCCACAAAGCTATATATGGGCTTAAACAAGTACCACAACAATGGTATAACATGTTCACATCATCTCATCTCTCTTGGATTCTCCCATAGCAAATTTGATCCTTCACTCCTGATTTTAAATCAACCTCCTACTCAAATATACCTTCTAATATACGTCAATGTCATATTAATAACTGGAAATGATTCCTCAGTTATAACCAGTTTACTCCAACAACTCAATGCTAAATATGTTATGAAGCATCTGGGTGAAGCTCATTTGTTTCTTAGGATTCAAATAAGCTCTCATCACAATCAATATTTCTTATCTCAACAAAAATACGCCAACTCCATAATTCAGCTAGCTAAACTCACTCAATGTAAGCCCTTGGCTAATCCCACTTGCACAAAATTAGACATAGTGGTCAATCCTCTGCTATCCAATCCAATCTTATATCCGAAAATTACTGGATCCCTTCAATATCTCATTCTTACAAGGCCTAACATAGCCTACACGGTCAACCTCCTCTCCCAACACATGCATAATCCTCTTGCTCAACATGTCTATCTTCTAAAAAGACTTCTTCGCTATATCAAAGGAACTCGGCATTTCGGCATTCCCATTACCAAAAATAATCTCAGTCTCCGATCTTTCTCCGACGTTGACTGGGCAGGAGACCCAATCTCAAGGAAGTCTACATCTGGATACTGTTCATTTCTAGGTGATACGATTATCTCCTGAACAGTCAAAAAGCAACATACTATGGCCAGATCATCAACGGAATCAGAGTACAAAGCCCTCGCTGCGGTCACCGCCGACATCATATGGCTTTGTCAAATCATGGCAGATTTCAAAATCAACTTGGATCAACCAACCGATCTATACTACGATAATATGTCTGCAATTGCTCTAGCCAACAATCTTGTTTTCATGCAAGAACAAAGCATATAGAAATAGATCAAAAATTTATTCGTGATCATATACACAACAATAACATTCAGCTTCTACCTATCAGTATGTTGGATCAAGTTGCAGATATCCTCACTAAACCGTTATCAACACCACGATTCCATCAGCTAAAACCCAAACTGACGGTTATACCAAATCCATCAGCTTACCATGGAGTATTAGAGCAAAATAACATAACTACTAAAATCAAGGACAACTAAGCATATCAGTGTTACCTATATATTGTTTACTATCTCTATGAAACAAAATCCTAGCTGTACACATGTATTAGCTTTTCATGTACTCTATATAAATCTTTGTTTGCTCACTGTTTAAGACAGAAATATTTTCTTCTCTCTCTATTCTCTTCTCCAAAAATTCTTTCTCTTCCTAGCTTCTATGTCCGTGAGATCAAGAACATCTGCAAGATAGCTAAGTTCTTCAATTCTATTACAAATTTTTATAATAGCCTTCATTCCAAACTTCAGTGGTCTTATTTTTGAAAGGTAGTCTCTAAGTAGTACTTCATAGTAACTAATAATCTTGAAAAATTAAAATCATTGATGATTGATACCACATCAATGAAAATTTTAGCGTAGAAAATGAAAAACAAACTTCTAGTAATTTTAGCTACAAATACAAGTGCCAGCAACTTCCAAGCTATCAGAATATGTACAAAAGCTTTCCTTTGGGTAAATTGGGACTATTGCATAGTTCCCGAGAAGGTTATACTGAGACCAAACGGCAACAGGCAAGAGGCTATTTCAACTGTGGATGACAAATTGATGCAGATGCTAAGCTATACAGTTATCATTAAAAGACTAGAGGCTAATTGCGTAGGGAAATCCATTTGCGTCTTAAATTGACATGATACATACCCCTAATTTCTCATGGACAAAAAAGAATTCCCTCTAGTTAATCATGTTCCCACGTAAGGATTGCAGAATTTATACTTTATTGAGTTCGGATATGCACAGCTTCAGGATTGATGGTAAAGGTGGCTACCCATTTTTATATCATCGTAATGTAGCCCAAAGAATCTCATAGCACTGGAAAAAACCACATTACTAGGCTTCATCTTCAGAATCGTGCACCACCTTGCTCATTTTGGTCCTCTTATTTCTTATTAGCACATGTACATCTTCTTCATCAGATTCAGAATCCTCAGCAGCACCATCTTCACCAATGGGGTCTGGAGATGCTACTTTTTCAGCAGCATTGTCTTCACTAGGCCCTTCAGATTCATTACCAGAGTCATCCTGAGATGAGTTAGAACTGATCGAACCAGACTTATGCACAATTTCCTCCTCTTGCGCTGTGGTTTTCTTAATTTCTAAGATCTTAAAATCTCTAACTGTGCTGCGTTTGGCATTCCTCAGCAAATTTACCTTAGTCAACTTGCTGAGTTGGATCAGATATCTTTCATAATCTTCAATCTGAAATATGAGGTCAGGAATGCATTTATTTTCCCTTTTGATCTTATTGATAATACCTCTGATACGAACATTCTCTTGCTGGTTCTGCATTTAAACCAACCAAAACGTACAAGTAAACATTCCAGCGGGAGCTTAAATACGTAGCTAGTTACATCTATTAAAAAAAAAGGCAAATGTCAAAAAGGAAAAGAAATAGCTGTTCAATACATTACCCTTTGCACCAGAGCCACAAAGTTGTATAGTTTACTAGTAAGCTTTCTGCATGCAACTTCAGCAAGCTTCTGAAACTTTTGCCCAGGTAAAAGTTGCTTGCATCCCTTCGAAGCAATTCGAAGCTTAGTCATTCGAGCTAAAAGCCTGTAAAACTTTGCAGTCATCTTTAGAAACTGTTCAGCTTGAGAATCTGTCAATATTAAAAAATATTAGAACAAAGAAAGAGTTAAATGTTATTATGTTGGCATGCGCTCATTTATAAACAAGAAAGCATACCTTTGAGATTCATCTCTGTGAAGAAAGCCAACACATTCACCAGTGCTTCAGACCTGGAGTGGACCACTTCTTCCAGAATCACACCAGGTGACCTCTCAGTAAATTGATGGCCCCTTGTAGAAAGATCAAATTCATACTTGAGGTTTGAGATTGCCTTCAGTTTTGATACAGACCAATCCAGGTCCGCAAGACAAGATTCAATTAATTGAACCAATGCAACAGTAATAGCATCCTTTGTTGAATCGTTGACAAAGGGATATGTTCTAGAGATCTCAATTGGATCTTTCTCCTCAGATCCCATAACTTGAAGTAGTTCTGAAGCTATGTCTTGTGCAGCAATAAGATCACTTTTAGATGGCATTAAATGAAGGGCTAGTGTTACCAACTTTTGTGCAGACTTCGGATTCACTATCTTTTTGTTTTTGCAAACATTCATCATCCAAGTTCCATCTAATTTCTTCTGCTCAAATGGCAAGGTGTTCCAAATAAGCAAGAACAGCTCAGACACAACCTGAAAATGAAATTGAGCTAACATATCAACTTCTAAGTACTGAAGGTCGGAAGGTCCCAAAATCAAGATTTTAATGAAAATTAAACGAACTGGGAATTAAAAATAATTGAATCATTCAAAATTGATCAGATACTAGAGTAGTCTCAGGCTCTTAAGCGGACTCTGATGTTTATCACTATTAGCAAAATAGCATAAATAAAATATTTACCACTGCTTCCTGGAAAAGTGAAAGAGCGATTAGCCCGGAATAAAGTGGCTTTAGTCTTTTAACTAGGAATACATGGAGCGTCCTGACATAAGGATCATCAACCGTCACAGCTTGATTGTGGTTCATGCTGTCAGCAGCTTCAACTGTATTTCCCAGATTTAGTTCAGACGTATCCAGTCTGTCTAAAACCTCAATTAGTTCAGTTATGTAAGCTTTTGAGGAGCTCATTCTAAACAATTCATTCAAGCATAACAATGCTTGATGAAGCTCGCTCCCTTTATTTTCAAATTTCTTTTTCCCTTTAGCTTCTTTCTTAGTTGTGTTATTTTCTACTTTGGCTCCTGATTTGAGCAACCATATCAACTGCATAATAGGAAGTGCAAGCTGTTTCAAATCTCCGTAAACTATAGCTTTGTAAGGATCACCACTTGATCCCCCGTCAATAGAGATGATGGATTTTAAATGATGAAAGCAAACCTTCAAGGTAAACGATATTAGTTTTAAGCATTGATCCAATGTCTTGCACAGAGATGATCGACTATGATTCAAGGGAGTAGTTTGGTCGGTGAAGTTGGAATCATTATATGAATTTACAGCAAGAACTAAGAGCTTGCGGATGCTTGATGTTGCCAAAAGTGATCCTCTAACTGAAAACAACTTCGAATGAGAAGTACGAGGAGAGTCTTTCAACTCACGATCAGTTTTGTGTTGGACAACGGCTTTTGACGCTCCTTTTCTAATGCCAGATCCCTGTTTATTCAAGCCTGATTCCTTCTCAACATAGTCATATGAATCAACCAGCCACATAATTTCTTTTTCAAGAACCGCCTCATCTTCATGTGCTGCTTTTTCCAACTCTGTAGCTGCTATATTGATAAAGACCTCCAAAATTCCACGCAGAAGCCAACCATAGATGTCAGACTTCTCACCTTGGAAAGAATGAGAACCCAAACCTTCATTCTGTTTAAAGTCAACTGCACCCCAGGAAAATCAATCAATAGGAAGCATGTAAGCTGATATGTGGTAGGAAAACTATAGAAATTGATTTCATAAGGTACTGAACTACGGGATACAATATTGAGAGACAACTGACCTTCAAATATCCATTTGCTCAAAGTTTTGCGAATTTTTGAAAGAGCATTTTTAAACAGCTCACCTGATGATACTCTACCAGCCTGGTCTTGTTTATAATAGAGGAAAAAAATTATAGAAAATAAGACAATCAGTAAAGGCACTTCAGCTCCATGTATTAAAGCCAAAACAACGCAATACCTCGTTATCTTGTGAAAGAGTAAAGCCAAGGCATGGTAATGAATACTCTGATTGATGATTAGATCTTCCATGTTGCTGGAGGAGAACAACCCAAGACACGCATGATAAAAGTTGATCTAAAGGTTCAATTTGAGAAACTTTTCCATTCTCCACCACATAGCAAACATCTAACCTGAGGGGATATTCAGCATCCTTCCAAAAAAAAGAAATGATGCATGAAATGCGACGGTAAGATTACATAAAAAAAACCTTAAGAAAATGTATAAAATCAGAAAATTGATTTAAGACCTGGCTGTAAAACTTAAGGAAGTGAGGCCATAGAATATCAAATGCATGCCCAGAAGTAGAGGGATCCAACATGACAAGTTTTGTAAGGCCCTTGTATACAATCTCCTTCACTGAAACCTGACTAAGGCAAGGCATTCATTCCAGAACGGACGAAGATACAGAAGCAAATAAATCAAACATCATAAAACTGCACCTGCTGCGTGAGACACCTCCTTAGCAGTCCATTCAACTCCTGAAAGAGGCATCCTTCCGTTCTGCAAAATGACTCAGCTTGCTGGCTACAACTAGCTTGGCTAGATGATTCTTGAAAAGAGTCATTTCTCTTAGATCTATTTTCCTCTAAAATCAAATCAATGATGGTACTAGCAGCAGCAGAACGCACAGCATCTTCTCGCCTGAACATGGCCTTTCTTACAACCAAAATTATGTAATCCTAGAAGGTAACAGAGAATGTTTGATAGAGTGCTGCTTTTTTTCCAGATTAAAGGGTCTTACATTTAGGCCCAATCTAATACAATTCAGAAGGAAAGGTGTAATTACCCGGAGATCTTTACTGAACTTAATTAGTGGTAAGATGGCATCTATTACAGAAATGGCAGTTTTTTCATGCATGAATGTGAAATAATCCAGTAATTCCTTCAGCCGTGGAACATATTCAAGCATCGGGTAAGGATAATCTTTTACTAGATAACCGAACAGCCTTTATAAAAGTTAAAGGAAACATATTAGTGAATATGGTAAAGCATTCTTGGGAAAAAATAATGGCAAATAAACATAGCATGAGTTCAATTACTTGATAACTGGAGAGCTTTTCTGATGATTCAAAGAAAGAATCCGGAATTTACACTGTTCAATCATCTGCAGCTTGGATATACCCACAAAAAAAAAAGCATCCAAGCGTTAAATCTAATGTTTTTTACTTAAAATAGATACAACAATCAGGAACAGGGCAGAAAAATTAAGCATCTTCTCTGTTGAATACAAGAGAATAGCAGCAGAAAATGAACACAGTAAGAGATAGAAGAAATATCTATTCATTCACACCAATTACATTACTAGAGACCAAGTATATATAGAGTAGGATGATACAGATAGTTATTAAGTAAGTTATGCTATAAAGTCTACACGTTGGTGTAACCGAATGAGTGCATTCAGTTGTTGGAAACAGTTGTAATACAACGTGTGTAGCAATTGCAAACGGTTTGTAACAACGTGTGCTAACAGCCCCCCTCAAATTAATGATCCATGGAGTGAATCGTTAATTTGCGTCTAAGCGTGTGGAAGCGAGCAGCTGAAAGTGATTTGGTGAGAATGTCTGTAGGTTGATCCAGGGAGCTGATATGATGAACTGTAATTTCCTTGGATTTGATGTGATCACTTATAAAATGATAATCAATCTTGATGTGCTTTGTACGGGCATGAAAAACTGGGTTATTTGCAAGAGCCAAGGCAAAGGTGTTGCCACAATAGAGGGTAGTGGCTGATTGTTGAGGTGTCTGAAAATCGTCCAAGAGACGGCGGAGCCAGAGTGTATCTGATGTTGCGGAAGCTAAAGCTTGATATTCTGCTTCCGTAGATGATTTAGCCACGGTGGATTGCTTTTTAACACTCCATGAGATTAGATTGTCCCCTAAATATGTGCAGAAATCGGTGACAGACTTGCGGTCATGTGGATCGGATGCCCAATCGGCATCCACAAATGTGCGTAGTTGAAGAGAGCTGTGAACTAAAGGGAGACCGAAATTAAGAGTGCCTTGAATGTATCTGAGGAGTCTTTTGAGAGACTAGTAATGAAGATTTGTTGGATTGTACATATGCTGACAGATCTGATTTGTGGCAAATGCTATGTCGGGTCTGGTAATGGTGATGTACTGCAATGACCCGGCGATTTGACGATACAAATGCGGATTGGGATAGGGAAGTTCACCATCAGGACATTTTGAAGGCTTGGTAGATACCGGTGTGAGAGCAGATTTGCATTGGCCATATCCTGATTTTTGGAGAATGTCTCTGGCATAGTGTTGCTGAGTGAGGAAATAGCCATTTGAAGTGGTGATTATTCGAATGTCCAGAAATAAGGAAGCAGCGCCCAGGTCTTTGAGAGGAAAATCTAATTGTAGCTGAGTAATGAGGCGCCGAATGGTGGGTTGATGATTGCCTGTGATTAGCAAATCATCTACATACATTAGTAGATAAATTTGTACCTTATCATGATGGTAGATCAGCAGTGAAGGATCTAATTTGCTGAAGAGGAAGCCTAGGCGGAGAAGCGCATCTGTAAATTTTTGGAACCACTGTCTTGGAGATTGCTTAAGTCCATAAAGGGCTTTGTGGAGCTTGCAGACATGATGCGGAAACTGCTCGTCGAGGAATCCGGGCAATCAACACATGTAAACTTCTTCATGTAAGTCCCCATGCAAGAAGGCATTAGAAATATCCAGCTGTAGGAAAGGCCAGTTTCGGTGAAGTGTTAGTAGATGAGTATCCGAATTGTAGGAATTTTCACAACTGGACTAAAGGTCTCTTGGTAGTTGACTCTATGCTCCTGTGTGAATCCTTGAGCGACGAGGCGCGCCTTGTAACGGTCAATTTGACCATTGGGATGTTGTTTCAGTCGGAAGGTCCAACGGCAACCAAGCACTGGTTGATTTGTGGGAGGAGGGACTAATGACCATGTGCCTTGTTCTAGCAAAGCTAGGAATTCTGATGACATGGCAGAGCGCCATTGTTCAGATTTGATAGCTTCCTTATAGCTAGTAGGAACATGATTAGGTGAGTAGTCGGCCATAAGATCAAAATTGGTTTTGGCTTTAAATTCCCTATTTTTAGCCTGGTCTGCATAGGATGAGCGGATGTGGTTGTGGGTTGTGGTGGAGGAGTTATGTTGGAGAAGAGATGGAGTGATTTGTGGTTGGCTCTGAACTAGTGTGATGGGGTGCATGAGATGAAAGTGGTATGATGGTTTTGGGTGGAGTATATCTTGGAGAGGTGATATGTGGCGTTGGAATGAGTAGCAGAGGAGATATTGGGATTGGTGGAGGCTGGTCAATAAGTGTGGTAATAGGAGACTCATAAGGAAATAGATTTTCGTGGAAGGTAACGTGTCTGGATATGTGAATTTTCTTGGATGTTTGATCATAACACCTGTAGCCTTTGTGTATAGGGGAATAGCCTAAGAAGATATAGGGTTGAGATCGTGGAGTAAGTTTTTTGGGAGATAAGTGAGATAGGTGAGGAAAACAAAGGCACCCAAAGGTGCATAAATGGCTGTAGGAGGAGAGTTTCCCATAGAGTAGTTGATAGGTGTGGACCTCTGAAAGGACTAGAAAACACCGCCTCCCGGCAAGGGGAGATAGTATTTGGCCAGTGGAATGGCAGATTCGATCACACATACGATTAACCATTGAGGGTAGTGGCTCTCACCAGCACACCCCGATGGATAATAATATGTACGATCTAATCACAACGGGTTTCCCCCACCTGATATATTAGCTCGAATGGGGTTTATTTGAGAGTGGGATGCGGTTTTCCACGGGCGCAAGCCCCCGTGGTTAATTACATCTCAAGCCGGGGCCTGAGAAAACTCTCGATTAAGGATTCTACATTATTCTTTCTAAATTGGGATTGGCACATAGGGCGGATACTAGGAAATCCTACTCAAAGGAGAAGAAAGGCTCAAACTGGCTTAGTTAACATGCACGGCTCATATCAACATCCAGAAGGACTAAGGCAGTGAGAAGAAACTGGAGAAACTAAAAGTCATGCACTCAGAGCATGCAGGAGAGAAGGATGGAGGTGGCGTCATCAGTGTGACGCGGATATGTAGGGCTTATGGTCTCTGGAAGACAGAAGACCTACCTACTGATGAGGCGTACTACGGAACAATAGTAGCCTTGAATCCTAAATCTAATGGGTTTAGTGTTCTACAACACTAGCACCCATGTCCTAGCTAATGCAATGCAAAACTTGGACTTACCCCGACCTGGAAGGGGGAGCCAGCTAACCACCTAATCGCTTTAAAGCCATGCTGTCCAGTCATTTAATGAAAGATGGGTGGGTAGGTTTAAGTTTATTGGAAGCGGGGCCGACGTCTAGAGGATTTCCTAATTGGCCCCGGACTGATGTTGGGTGAATGCTCCTAGAGCTAATGCAATTAAAATTTTAATTTAATTAGTTTCTAATGCAATGCATGTTAGTTAAAGCTTCCAAATCATGTATGCATAGAACTTTAAAAATGCTTATAAAATAATTTTTAGAATTAGACTGGGCTTCCCCAGGTCCGGCACCTCATCCTCATAGGTCAGATTATCCGAACTCTACCCACAGGCGGGGAAGTGTCTTACAGAAGGAAAGAGAGAAATGCAATAATATGCATGCGACCCCGGACGATTCTGACAATTCCCTGGGTCGTTAAGTTTCTAAATTATTTAAACCTTAAAATTTTGAATGTTAGTTGTGAGTAGAAAAAATTTTAGTCCTTAGAGAGCCTAACGAAATCCAGGCTAAAACAAAAGCGGCATGCGGATCGCCAATAAACTAAGAAAAGCATACAACCTATGTGCAATCAACATCAAATCAACCACAATAAGTAATTAAACAAATCAATTAAATGTCCATAGGCCAACTGCCCCTAATTACAACCCAGGATCTGCAGAAAATAAAGTGGCCGGGCACCACTGCAAACAACCCGGATTTCTAACCCTAGGACAGACGCAAGTTATTTTGAGTGGGATATACTTGGTCTTCATCTTCTTGATCTTCTTGATCTTCTCTTCCTTGGACTCCTCGAATCTCAGCTCCATTGGACTCCTTGGATCTCAGCTTCCTTGGACTCTTCAAGTAGTAGAATGATCCAAATTTGAATTTCCAAATAGAAAAGGACTATCCTCATATTGGGTATCCTTTCCTCTTTGGAATCCAACCTTTGGATCCTAGTATCCTCACTCAAAATGAACTTTCACAACTCAATACCAATATTACAAATGATTACATTAATGAAAAGCAGTAAATTCTAGACTCTTCTGCAAGGTTATCCTAATAAAAATCATCCCAAGCAGTTTAATATATCACAAGCAATTATAGGGAAAATAAAGATAATCATAACTACACTTGGCCATGCTCTTAATCATTTTGAGGGCTAAGCGAGCTCTGGAGCACCTGTAGCAATTTATAATAATTTTTAATTAGCCCTCATTTATTTAAGGGGGCTGAGCAATTTCTGAAGCATCTGCATGAAATAAATTAGTATTTAAATCATGAATTTTGCTCCCCTTTTTATTTAGCGCTGCATGAGCATGGCCACCTGCAGAAGATATCGTTAGTATCAACATCGATCCTAACCTATGGGTAGTCTATCGTGCAATCACATCAAATCCTAGAGTGCAGTAAAAGTAAGCAAACACACCAACAGTTCAATCACAACATGCAGTGAAAACCCAGAAAAGCTCGGCACACAGCAAGAAAAGTAAACACCGGCCTAGCCTCAATCTAGAAGTGGTGCCCTAGCAAATAATTCTACAGTGTGTGTAGAGGTCTGTGTGGCTGGGATGGATCCTGAGCTGGGTAGTTAGTTACAATTGCCTACTATCCAGGTTTATTGTAGGCCTGAGAAGGGAATTTTAATTAAAGTATAAATATTAGTGAATTAGGATCCATTTTAGTTGATTTAATGTGTAGGTCAATTTTAATGCTTAGGGTGACAATATTTAAAGTTTAAATTGCATTAGTGAGTTTTAGGAGGTTTGGGGTCCACCTATACACTAGGCAAAGGGGGTCCAAAATTGACTTTTTGATTAAAGGGAATTTGTGAATAGCTAATATTTTTATAAAATACTAGGCCTTAACCTGATCAGTTAGACAGTTAGTATGCCCAATTTGGACTCTTCTATCCAAAGTTATGAATTTTCGAAGTTTGGGTCTTGTTTTGAACTAAGTTTGACCGGATTGTTGACTTTTTGATTTTAATTGATTTCTGAAATTTTAATATTTTTAATAAATACTAGACCCTAGTGTGAGTTGAATGCCTTTGAGTTTGCTGGATTTAGAGTTTCCTACAATTAGTTATGATTTTTAGAAGTTTCGGGCCCTAGACTATAGGCTACGGTTGACCGAAAAGTTGACTTTTCAGTTTAAGCTAATTTCTGGACACCTAATATTTTTAATAAATATTAGACTTTAATTAGAGCTGAATGCCTTTTAGTTTGCCTATTTTGGAGTTTTCTGTAATTAGTTATGATTTTTAGAAGTTGGGGCAATTAAATGAATTATCGAAATTGCCTAATTAGGGGTACTTTGGGGGTTTTAGCCCAAATCAGCTCCAAACTGATTGGAATCACCCCCAAAGATCAGAAATGACCTAAGAAGGTGTTACCAAGTGTTTGGAGAAAATTTGAGATTTTTAATAATTTTTAATGATTTAATTAAGGCAAAAAGGTGATTTTTTATTAAGGTTGAATTAAAGTCCAGATTAAGGTCCAATTAAGGGGCCCTAATTATCTAAGGTTGGGGACTGAATTCTGGAGAGTTTGAGGTATTATGGGTATTTTTCTGATTTAAAATGGATTTATTAGATTTTTCTGAAGTTTTCGAGGTTTAATTAACAGGTAAATTAGGGTTTGCTAATTAAGTGTTTTAATGAGTCCAAAAAATTCCTAAAAAATTCTAGGGGGTTCCAGATGTCACTAAGCACTAGTGTTTAAAGTTTCATATCAATCTGGGATCTATCCTAGCTCCTAGAAATATTCTAAGTTCGCTAGATGGTCCTTAATTGTTGTCCTTAGGGTGTCACTACGTTATATAGGAATGAAATGAAGTAACTAACCCTTAGGCATAACATGGAGGATAAATGCAGCAAATATAAACACACCAAACCATGTCCTTAAATCTAGGAGAGCCTAGGCTAAGTGCTTGTGCAGCCTACACATGCAAGGACTACGAAAACACTAAGTAAAGAAACCTAATGAAATAATTAGTGAATGATTGGGACACAATCATTCACTAATCCTTTTCCCACATAAATGCTGCTCACATATAGGTCCTAGGTTTAAAATTTCAAAGAGGTAGACCTCCCAAAATTAGGGGATTTAAATAATATTTAATTTTAAAACAAGTCTTAAAATACATAAATATTATAAAATAATAATATAAGTTTAAAAATAAGGAAATTGAAATTAGTTCTGTTCATAAGTATGGGAGGCCTACCAGCCACCAAAGGGTTTAAAATAATTTTTATTTTAAAATAATTAATTATATTAATTAAATAATACTTAAATAGTTAAATAACAAAGTAATACAGCAAACATTCAGAAAAGACAGAATCAGATGCAGGAAATAATTTTAAATTAAAATTCACATTTTTCTAAAAAGAACAAGGTATTATACGCAAAAATCCGATTAAAAATGAGGAAGTTATGAATTTTTGAAGTTAAATAGGTTTAAAAATAATTTTTAAATAATTTAAAATAATTAAAATTTAAGAATAATTAATAAATTTAAAATAAAATCTCTGGATTTTTAAAATAAGTGATAAGTAATAATAATATTAAGAAATATAATATTATTAATATAATAATATTAATATTAATATAATAATACAATTAAAGATAATAGTAATACTATTAAAGATAATAGTATTATTTAATAATATTAATATTATTGTAATAATAACATTAGGAAATATAATATTATTAATATAATAATATTAATATTAATATAATAATATTATTAAAGATAATAATAATATTAAGAGATGTAATATTAATATAATAATATTAATATAATAACATTATTAAAGATAATAATATTATTTAATAATATTAATATTAATATAATAAAAATATTAAGGAAATCTAATATTATAAAAAGAAATAACATTATTAATATTAATATAATAATATTCAAAATAATTTTAAATAAAATAATAATAATGATAAAAATAATAGAAGGTTTAAAAATAAATTTTAATAACATAATAATAATAATAACAATAATAATAATAATCTTAAAATAAATTTTAAATAAAAATAAAAATAAAAGTAATGATAATATCCAGAAAATAATAATACTATTGAAACAATAATATTAATATTAATATAATAATATTATTAAAAAAAATATTACTAAGTTAACAATATTAATATTAATATTAATATAATGATAGCATTAAGTAATAATAATATTATTAAAATAATAATATTAATATTAATATAATAATGATATTAAGAAGTAATAATACTATTAAAATAATAATATTAATATTAATATAATAATATTATTAAGTTGATAATATTAATATTAATATAATAATAGTATTAAGAAACAATAATATTATTAAAATAATAATAATATAAATAATAACAATTAAATAATTATTTAGAATTTTCTGCATTTAAAAATACATTAAAATAATTAATAAAACTAATTTTTAGATAAATAAAACAAAAAAGGCGAAAAAATCCCTCTGTATGACACTTGGCGCGTCGGGATTTGTCCCGCGGTCCGCGGGCAATCATTGCTGGCGGCGCAATGATTGCGCCGCCGGCAATGATTGCCGCATGATTGCGGCAATCAATCGAACCGCGGACGCGGTTCTTTAACCACGTCATCACGGTCTGTCGACCGTTGGATCGTCCGTTGTCTCGAATCAGCGGCTCAGATCAAGCTGGATCGTGGGTAGAACAGTGGAAGCAGCTCAGCGGTCGGTCCGGACCGCGGAACGGCGGGATTTCGACCGTTAATCCCGAGATCAACGGTTCTGATCTCGCCTGGCTGCATGCGGACGTATCGCGAAGCCCTAAAGGGTTTTCTTGACGATTTCTCTCGATCGGCCCAACCAAATCAAACGAAATTTTAAACATATGCTCTATGCGTGAACAGAAGTCATGTGGATGCAATGGTTTGTCCTAAAACAATCTATGAATAAACTTATTTAGATCTAAGTGTTTTGACCTAGGTCTAGGGTTTTTAGTGAATCTCACCGTGGGATCAGGGAAATTTTGGATTATCTGAATTTGTAGACTGTCCTAGTACACTTCTCTAGCTGAGGTCGAACCTTGAGGTGCTTTAGATCGTCGTGTAGGAGACCTTGACGTCTTGGAGCTTCGGATCGCCGGGCTCTTGCCGCCGGCGAGGTATTGGTCGTGGGTCTAGGTTGGTAAAGGTAGAGGGAGTAGAGGAGGGTTCTCACCCGAAGTTTCAAGGCTTGGGAAGGCTTAGAGCAAGAGATCCCAAGTCTACCTCCTCAAACAAACCCTAAAATTCGCTATTTAAAGCCTTAGCCCTCTCATGGACGGTTGTGATCGAATTAGGAGTCAAATAGGAGGGAAAACCAGGCTCTCTAGCCGTGGTTTGAGTTTTGACCTCATTAGGAAAGGTTTCAATGCATTAAGGGGGCCTTAATGGGTCAATTTTGTGGGTCAATTTTGACCCATTAAGACTTGGGTTGACCAAGTCAAGGGTTGACTTGGTCAACCTAGTCAATTAGGGTCAAGGGAGAGGTGGATTGAGCCTAGGAGGGGTTTGGAATGAATTTGAACTTGAATTGACCTATTAAAGCCTATTGGGTCAACCTGGGTTGACCTGGTCAACCAGGTTGACTCAAGACCAGGGCTTGGGCCCAATGGGTTGGGTTTGACCCATTGAACCCAAGGGAGGAGAGAATTGGGCTTGGGGAGCCCTAGATTGGATTTGAAATGGAAAACAGGTGATCTGGGTCAATTTAGGTCGACCCTGGTTGACCTGGTCAACTAGGTTGACCTAGGGCCTGGGTCTGGGCTCAACAGACTTGGCTTGACTCCTTGAACCCATTGGGATGGATTCTGGGGTATAGTCTGGTCAAATTTGACCAGGTCAACTCCTTGACCTAGGTATGGACCAAAATCAGGGTCAACAATAGGGCGTTTGAAGATGGCGGGTTGTGGTGGGAAGAAGATTGATAAGGTAGTTTGATGTAAGGACTGTCGCGGCCCAGAATTGATTAGGGAGATTGGCGGCATGTAGCAGAGTTCGTGTTGTGCCTAGAAGATGATGATTTTTGCGTTCAGCAATACCATTTTGTTCTTGGGTGTAGGGACAACTAAATTGGTGGAGGATGCCTTGTGTTTGGAGAAACTGCTTGAAAGTGGAACTAGTATATTCATCGCCGCCGTCAGAGCGAAGAAATTTAATTTTTTAATTGAATTGTGTGTTAATGTGTTGGCTAAATTGTTGGAATTTGATAAATGTTTCTGCTTTGCTATGCATAAGCAAAAGCCAACAAAAGCGAGAATAATCATCAATGAATGTTACAAAATAGCGATATCCATTTTAAGAGGAAATGGGGGCTGGACCCCAAACATCTGAGTGTATTAACGAAAGCAGAGAAGACACATTGGTGGAACTAGTAGAGAATGGCAATTTATGGCTCTTGACCATTTTACATGAATTGCAAAGAAAGGAAAGATTGGAGAAACATAGGGAAGGCTGAAGTTTTGCTATAGTCTGCATGAGTTGCTGATGAGGATGACCGAGGCGAGCGTGCCATAGTGTTGTTGGAGAGAGGGTGCTATGGAATGCTGTGTTGGAGGTGTTGATGGATGGGGAGACTTGATAGAGACCATCATGGTGTCGACCACGATGAAGAACATGATTGTCCGTGAGATCCTTAATAAGGAAGCCAGTGGAGTCAAAAGAGACGGAACAGTTGTTATTTGTGGTTAGTTTGTGAATAGAAAGCAAATTATGGGAAAGTGAGGGAACATGTAGTAGGGTGCAAAGGAAAAGCTTACGATGGGAATCTGGTAGAGGTAATATCCCTTGTTCGGTTTGTTGGATCAGAAGTGAGGTGTCGTTGGCTATAGAGATACTGTCCAATCCCTGATAAGGAACAGGTTGTTGTAAGTTGGAAGCATTGGATGTTAAATGATTCGTGGCTCCGGAGTCTAACACCCAATCTGACGTGGTGGATGCTGCTGCAGAGAGAAGTATGCTCGTGGTGGATTGGGATTTGTTGGCAGATATTGCATGTTGCACCTATGCCAACATGATAATGTTGTGTCCCTGCTTATTGCAGATTTGGCAAGTGGGGCGGGACTGATTCTGAACTTGTGAACCACGACCAAAGGAGACTGGTGATCGTGGTGAATATCCTCTGGCACGAGGAGGTCTTGGATGCCAATTGCGGCTTGCCTAATTCGCTGGAGCTGAATTTCGGCCAGTATAGAGGGCCTAATGATCTGTGGGATGAACTGATTCTTTGAGCAGTTCATTTTGTTGATGTATTTCCTCACTGCATAGTAGTAAATAAAGAACTTCAAGACTGATAGGATGAATGGATGTGCGAATAGAGGTCTTGAAGGAATTGTAGGTGGAAGGCAAGCTGTTTAGAATGTATAGAATTATATATTCATAGTCCACTTGAGAACCGGCCACCACAATGTTATCTACTAGAACTTTGATGTGAGTGAGATATTGAGTCATGGGACTATCACCCTTTTGTATATGGTGTAATTCGTTCTTTAGTTGGATCACTCGAGAATGGTTAGTAGGCTGAAGTCGAAGTTCTAGAGTTGTCCAAATGTCATGTGCCGTGGTTAAAGTGAGGACATAAAAAAGGATTGAGGGTGATATAGTGGAAAAGAGAGCTAAAACTAAATTTTGATCAACTAGTTTTCATAAACGGTAGTCTGGTGAAGGGGTGGAAGAAGAAATGGGTTCAGGAGGGCATCGAAAACTACCTGTTAGATAATCTTCAAATTCATTTGCCGAAAACAATTTGGAAATCTGTAATCGTCAAATGGGATAGTTGTCATTAGCAAGTTGAATATTTACAATGGATTTGATGTTTGACATCAAAAATTTTAGAGAAGAAGGTATGTTGTATTCAGCCATGGAGGCAAGAATGGAAGAGTTGGGATAGCTACTTGTTGAATCCTGATCAGCCATTAGACGGAGGGGTGGCGGTGGCCTTCAGGTCTCTGATACCATGTTGAATACAAGAGAATAGCAGCAAAAAATGAACACAGTAAGAGATAGAAGAAATATCTATTCATTCACACCGATTACATTACTAGAGACTAAGTATATATAGAGTAGGATGACACAGATAGTTATTAAGTTATGCTATAAAGTCTACACGTTGGTGTAACCGAATGAGTGCATTTAGTTGTTGGAAACAGTTGTAATACAACGTGTGCTAGCAGTTGCAAACAGTTTGTAACAACGTGTGCTAACATTCTTGACTATCATCTATTTGATTGTGGCCCTCTCTAGTTTATTTTCACGGAAATTTTTTAAAAAGGAAAGAAAAATGGACACTACCATTAGATTCATAACCCATTGTGGAAACCCATATCATTTTGAAGAATAAAAACACTATGCTGTCTTGGACAAACCTTTGTCTTTACAAATGTGGGTTAGGCCCTCTCATAGAAATCTCAAGTGCATAAATCATGAAGGAAGACTACTGAAGCATGCATTCCTAGGTTTTGCCTAAGAAAATGTTATAACGTGCCAATGCATTTGCCAACCATTGAAGCATGAAAACTTAATTAAAGAGTAAAAGCTCGAAATAGTCCCCCAACTATTGATAAATGCTCAAATTAGTTCCAACGATGTTTGGGCAACATCGCAATGTTTTGTCCATAGCCTATCGATTTTGACTGCCTTCACCCAATTCAACTACGAGGGGTCTCCCCTAAGGTAAATCTGATGCTCTGATCGTATCGGCGCAGTCCGTTTGACGATCGGAGGTAATTTGGATAGTTTTTGCTTGCGTCGCACTTGCCAACAGTCATGCTTGTCATCATTTTCGATTGAGTTATGCACGAATGACTCTTCCTTAGCAAATCCGATGTCCTGAGCGCATTAGTGCGATCTATTTCATGATCGAATAAAGATTTGAGCCATTTTGATGGCAATTAAGGTGTCCTGATGCTCGTGATAAGCGACATATCTGATGGTCGCTTTCCTAAATGCACTCAATTAATCGTGGCATATGCTTAGAGGTCAATATGATATTGTGATTTGAGGTGATTTGTGATTTTTAACATGCTGATAATGGTAGTTTGAGATGCCCTTCATATTCATATCCATGCTATATCATAACTTATTATATCTTTTGTATGTGTGTATACAAATTTTTATTCAATTAACATGTACATGTAACATATCTATGTTACTCCCTAGTTTGTTATAGTATTTGTTATTATTAAAAACATAGATTGTTGAAACAACATTATTTTGATGATTAAAAACGCTTAGAATCTTTGACTAATATTTATGTTCAAAAATGTAAGCTAGAACCTCTCATTGAAAGCTCAAAAGAATAAAATCATTAAGGAAGACCGTTTGAGCAATGAACCCAAGCTTTTGCATAATAAAAGGCTACAATTTTATAATGCTTAATCCTAGGATAATGTTTGTAAGCACAATCATTTTTGATAACTCAAATTTATGCTTAAGTTTTAGTTTTTAGTAGGGCGTTTACACACATAGCACATCATATATAACATTTAAATCTTTATGTTTACTTATATAATACTCTGTGTATAAATCATATCAAAACATGCACATAAAAAAGATTTATTTTACTTCAGATAAATTAATAATAGTGGTATTTTTTGTAATTTAGAGATTAAAGTCTTGCATAAATAAATATAAAAATTTAAGTATTAGATTTGATATATCATCAAAAAATTATCTTCATCGGGCATGAATCTCAAGGCAAAATCAAGTTGGAAACTTAAAAAATTAAATCTAAGGCCATTTGAACTCCAATTTCAACAAACTTACAGTCGAACTAAACGTCTCAGAAATACAAACCCAACGACACCAAATTCAACTCAATTCGAGCCCAAATGGGTCCAAATCGAAGACCCAAAGCGCATTTGAAAAGTTCAAACCATAAATTGGTTGACCAAATGAAATCCAAACATGACATGCTTATAATCGAATCGAGCGGCTCGACGAGACAAATCCAACGAGCCCAAGATCGCCAAATTCTGATATCATTAAGACATTCAAATGCCCAGTAAACGGTTCACGATCAAGGGAATCAATATCGGTCATCCATTCAAACCACTCTTAACTTACCCTTGATCTTCCTCCTATTTGCTGGTCATGCCACTCTCAGAAAACTATAAATAGACCCCTCATTTCTCATGAAAAGGGATCCAAGCAAGGAAGAGAAGGAAGAGAGCTCTCTTACCACCAGACTCCTCCTCGACCACCGCCGACTTCCGCCTGGCCACCGACTGTCGCCGGACTTCCGTCCGGCCACCAACAGACGCCGGACTTTCGCCTGGCCACCGACTTCCGCCTGATCATCAATTGAAGCCGAATTTCCACCCGACCACCAAACGTCGCCAGATTTTTGATCTATGCTCGTAACTGGATTTCAACCCGACGGTTGATTATTGTAATCTGATGGTCCTCAATTTCAGGGGACGAGTTAATCACTTGTAATTTACTCAAACACTAGTGAAATCATTTAAACTGGGCGTGGCCCCTAGTTTTTTCCCTTTTCCAGGGTTTTCACGTATAAATTATGGTGTTTCCTCTTTCTTCTGTTTGTGTGCTGGATATCCGTACAACACTAAGGCAAATAATTGTAAATCAATCACCGTGTATATTCTAGCCCGCAATAAGATTATAAATATATAAAATTTCCGTGATATGTATGTAAATCCCCCTTTTTATTAATACTTACATGAAAAATCATGCAAGCATTATGGACCATAAAGTAACCCATTTAGCATAGTTAAAATAGGCCATGATGATAAAAAGATAGTTAAATGGCTTAAGCATAAAGGGAAGCTAACTTACAAATGGACCAAGTTCAAAGAACTTGGTCTATCCGCATAGCATATATCATGGTTAGTTGGCCAAGTTTGATAAACTTGGTTGACCGGTTGAGTAAGGGCATCAAACCAAATCTTTGGCTGATTAAGTTTAGTGAATTTGGCCAGCCAAGTTGGTTAAGAGTCATTCAACAAGTTCATGAACATGGCTGAAGCAGGTATTCTTGTTTTAGGAGGGTAGTTCACGTATTGTTCACGTAAGTTCATGCCCATTTGTACTCTTAAGCCAATCTTTTTTACCACAATACACTTTCCGTGCTTATTTTCTTAGGACACTTCAAAGCTATGTTAGCCATGTGATAGGTGTATTTTAATTGGACGAAGAGTTGCAAGCTTCAATTATTAAAAACTTGATTTGAAATCATCCAGCCACTTTCCCTCCATTTTAGCAAGCATCCTAGGCTCTTCTTTGCGATAAACAGGTCCTACGAATTTATGATGAAGGTTGTTTGTTTCTTTACACAAATAATCTCTAAGCTGTCATTTGATTTCTAGCTTCCTTCTCTAAGTTCCATTGTAATCCAAGCTTTAACTTGCAAACCTTTTGAACCTGGTGATGCTCTTGGCTACTCCTTCGAAGCTAAGTTTTCCTCATTTGAGATTTCATTCTATATATTCATTTTTCATACTAAATTTTTTTCATTTGAATCAAAGCTAAATGATTTGGCAAGTTTAATGTGTATAAAAGCTTCCAGCTTTACTAAAGCTAGTATACTGAACACTTATTTTTTGAGTTCAATCCTTTGGAGTTGACCTTGCACCTCAGAAAACAGTAATGACTTACTCTTCAAGTAAAAAGAGGCGTATTGTGTTTGTCTTCATGGTAAGCGAAGACGGTTTGACGGAGCTTCCAATGGAAGAGTGGACATAGGCATATTTGAGAAGTTAAACTGCTATAAATGATTGTTTTTTTCAATAATGCATATGGCATTACAACTCTGAACTCTCATAGTTTCATGTATGTCAACACACATTTCATATATGTGAATCGCATTTTGAGTTGATCTATAGTGGTCTTCGCTATAAGTGAGATCAATTTTTAGATTTGAATGAGCCTTTAGCACCAAATTCCCTACCAACCTGCCTATCTGCCCACCTTGGACATGCACAAGGGCCAACAAACTGGAAATAACAAGTATCCAAAGCAGGAAAGCAAATAAAAATTAAGCAAACCTGATTTCGTGTCATTTCATGAACGTCAAACAGAGTTTTAAGCATTTGAATTCCAAGTTCTTCACAGCCCATCAGTCCGTTAGAAGTGCCACTTCCTTCACAATATTTCCCATCCACTGAATCCAACATAATAAACCCAAATTGTAAAATACTAGGAACCAAATGCTCTCGCCCAGAGCTGCTCTCATTAATCTACATCATTTGGTAATCACATCAGACAATACAATTAAACAGGCTTAAATGCCTAAACACAAGAAGGGAAAAAACTGATCTTTAAAAGAAGCTTACAGTTCTAACTAATGCCTTTTCAACGTTCTTAGCAGTTTGCAGCAATTCCTCCTTTGTAATATCTGGTAACCACTTGCAATCCCTTCATGTTAAAAGATTTCAAATTTCTAGCAAAAGGATCTGCACAAGATATCCTCATTCAAATTTGAATAAGAATATGTTAAGGAATAAGCATAATGACTAGTTTAATAGGTTATCATATGCCTTGGTAATTCATAGGTCATGTGTGCTCATTAGGCCATAAGTAATGTCTTGTATTCTATAGATACTCCATATTAGAAAGAATTAAGGCTGAGAAAATAAAAAAGAAACTGAGTTAAAGTTCACCTCGCTCTCTCTCCCTCTAGTACTATCTAGTGTTGTGGGCATCATCTAATTGTCAAACTATTCTTACGGAGTTTTTAGCAAGCTCAAAGTTGTCTACTCATCCCTTTATGTTGTCTATTCCTCTGTTTGTCTGCATTTAATATTTGGATTAATAACAAATGGTACTTTTTTTGAGCTTTATTGACTCAAGGTGTCCATCACCATTCCAAATCCCCATATCCACATAATCACCACACCCGAAGCCTTCCCTCATCAAAATCAACCGACACCTGCAATAAATTATCCACTATTAGATATTCCAAGCCGCGGATTTCCTCGTGGACTTCTCCTATGGATGGGCCTTCATCTTTCATCATACCGCATCAATTTTGTCCCAAGCTCTTCCATATCCCATTCACAATATTCCCATCATCCAAATATGGGCTCCACCAAATCCCGTAAATCACCAAAAATATTTAAAAAAATCCTATTTATAATGAACCCAAACAGTATGGAAAAATATAGAAACAAATAAAATGTTGGAATAACTAGGCAAATTGCTTGCCTAAAACTCCAAGAGAAAAAAAACTTGAGGAAAGGGAAGGACAATTAGAGGATATCTAAAAGCTCCGTATAACATTGCAAAGAGAGAGAGAGAGTTAGGTCTTAGCTTAGCTTCTTCTTCATTTTCCTTACCCTAATTCTCCACAAGGAGTGGCTATAAAATACAAGGCATCCATTCACATCCTAACAAGCAAACATAATATATAAACTAACAAGACACACAAAGACCCACTAAACTACCCATTACACTTATCCCTAACATAATATACCTATTACTTACAACATAACTACTTCCAACCACCCTAATAACTAATGAATATATATATATATATATATATATATATATATATATATATATATATATATATATATATTAAGATTAAGCAGGTCTTTAAGCTGACTCATAATGTTCTTAACTAATTTGTTTTCCTCAAATTTTAGAATAAATCAAAAAATTTGTGCGAATTTTGTACGAACCCACATGTGGCTCATTTTTTAATACTAAAGGCATAAATTAATTAAGTTTGTATTCAGGTAGTCCTAATTCTTTAATCCTTGCAAACAAGGGCACTTACAATTCATATTGGCTACCCATGTGAAAGACAAACGAAGTGAACAGCAAAGTTTCCAGCTAGTGGATCAGCCTTTGTTGGTGGAAGGGGATGACCCACCTTGCCTTAGCTACACAAAGATTTTATGTTTTTGATCTGTGGTTCCAGTTCATTAGCTGGGTGTTTTAACTAACCGATCAATGGTGCTATCTAGTTGACAAATGTTTTCAAGCAGTCATGTTTGGGTTAGGTACAACTCAAGCATGCAAGCCTGAGTCAAATAAAACATAACTACATGCTTGGGTTGCACACAGCATAGGCATATATGCTTGATCAGCACCCAGCCATAGTTTACGTCTGGCTGCAATCTAGGCACAGAAAACTAGGTTGAATATAACCTATACTGCATGCCAAAGTTACACTCAGCCTAACAATCCTTCCTGGGTCCCTACCTAAGTATGATTCTTGGGCTAAATGCACCCCAAGCCACGCTCTACCAATGCTAGCCAAACAACCATTGGTTGTGTTAAGCTAAAGAAAACCCTAAGCAAAGGATTGGAAGTCTGGTTATAAGCTAGTTGATCGACAGGCTATAAGTTTGTCATGAACCCTATATCTAGATTGCTTTTGATAAGTGAGGAAGGAGGAATGTCTGAACAGCAAGTGACTTTTGGTCGACTATTCAAATGTTACTTAACAAGCAAAAATCTTGTTTGTTTATTTGATCCGCAATTTGAAAAAAAAAGGAAAAAAATAACAAAATATCAGTAGTTCGGCTAAAATTATGATAAATGTTGCTTGTTTGTAAAAATGAGAATACTAGGACCCATTGAATACAAACTTATAAGACTTAAGTCCTAATTCACATAAAGAAAAAACTAAGGGGATGTTCATACTAAGCAGTGATTTTAGCTCGGCAATCTTCAGAAAAAAAAATCAACAATACGGGCGGAAGATTTTCACCTTGCAATTTTGCAATCCAGATGAGAACCAATAACAACAGATTTTAGAGCACCAATCGATATCTCATTGAACCGCCGAATACTGGCCACGGATAACAAAACCGCAGCAGCGAAATGGTTGAACGTACCAAAATCAGAGCGAACAACGGCGATAACCTCTGAACCCAGCGATGGATCCTGCTTAACGGCGAAGTTCACGTGCATCAGAATCGTCCCCTCCACTTGCGGCGCCACGGAAGGCGATCCCTTCATTGGCTTCTCGAAAAACTTTAACAAATCGGCGATCAGTTGCTTTCGGGAAACCGAACTAATTCCCTTAGACGCGAGCAACAATAGCTGGAACACCAGCCACGGGAGGTCCTGGATGTCCACATCCCTCATTCCGTCGAAAATCTTCCGAAGAAATTCCGAAACCCTGACCCTAGATATAGCCGGGCAGTCGCGGATGAGCGAGCACATCTTGACAAGCAGTGCCTTGGACCAACTGACGGATAGGAGTTTATCGAGGAATGCGCTGATGAGCTCTCCATCGGGGGCGGCGAGGTTGAGAAGGTGAGGGAGAAGATCGAGGACCTGGGCGTCGTCAGCGTCGGTGATGTCGGAGAGGTGGGAAAAGATGAAATCCAGTAAGGAGTGGAGATGGGAGTGGTCAAGTTGGGATAGGAGAGGAAAGATGAGGTAGAAGAGACGGGAAGAGTCGAGGTTTCTGGGGAGTGTGCGGGAGAAGAAGAGACGAAGGAAGGAGAGGAGTACGGGAGTGAGAAGGGAGGAGGAGGGAGGGGAGCGAGAAAGAAGGGATAGAAGGGAGGAGAGGAGGGTAGGTGAAGGTGACTCGAGTAGAGGGAGGACAGTGGAGGAGGATAAGGATGGGGGGAGAGTGGCGGAGGAGTTTTGAGCGAGGAGGATGATGTCGTCGGCGGTGAAAGACGGCGGCTGTGACAATTCGCGACGGCTTTGGCTTCGGGCGGCGGTGGTGGAGTTTGCTGCCATGGCTTGGCGAGGTGCTGATGGTCTTACTTTTAGATTTTGTGCTGCGTTTCTTGAAATAGGCAAAATAGCGCGCATTCCCTACCGCGCTACCGCGCGGGAGAGGGTGCCGCTTTGCCCCGATTCAATATTTGGAAAAATTATTAGGTGCGGATAGAGTTGCAAATGAGCCAAACCGACTCAAGCTCTATTTGTTAATGAGCTCACAAATTAAATTTATTGTGTTTCGAGTTTGAGCTCAAGCAAATATTCGAGCTCGTTGGCTTATTGAGCTCGAGTTCGAACAAGAGTTAGCCTAACTTGAGTTCTCGTCGAGCGGCTCGAAATTACACGGAATAGGGAACGGAAAAAAGTTGATAGGGAGTGCGAAGCGGTCCAAGAGGACCATATGGCTTTTGAACCAAACCAAAGCAAACCTCATATTAATTTTTTATTTTGTGCCGTGCGATGCCATTTGGGGGCCTGCGGCTATCTAGGGTTTTTTTCTTCGGTTGCTTACTTGTTGTTGTGGGTTGCGCGTGCGACAAGGAGCGGTGATGGCAAAATTTTTTGCGACCGAACTCCATATATCTCATCTCTCTTGTATTTCTAAAGCTTCACTCGTTTTCAGAAACCTTAACTATTTGTTTTCCAAAATTTTTAGCAACAATACGAGTCGAGTTGGTTAACGAGTTGGGATCGACATCTCGTCCAGTAGGGGTTCTTTAGGTCGTTCTTCTTCTTCATCCAAAGTCCAAACCAATATTTCTGAGGTATTAAAATCTTTCTTACATAGTTTTCAGCAAAGAATTTTTAGTTCTAATCAAATGTTTTTTTTAGTTTATCTCAGGTTATTTAGGGCATTTTATTGTGGGTGAAATTTTTTGCCGAGTTTTCTATTTTGTGCCCTGGCTATTAGTTTGATTGTAGAAATCTTCATGAAATCTTTTTCTTTTGTTGGTTTTGTTTTCTATTTTATTAATTAACTGTAATTTAGTTTACTTTTTCCAGTTCAGTGTTTTATTACTTGACTAATTTCTATTTACTTTAGTGGTTTCATGTAATTAAGTTTAGTGTTAACTGCTTTTTTGTTTTATACATAAGGCTTTACATACAGTGATTAACATTGTGGATGATGTTATAATTCTTTAGTTTGTTGGGTTTTTTTTTTCACATAGGATGTCGATAGAACCAGTTGTTGAAGATAATATTAATAATCATTTGAGTTTAGAAATAGGGGAAGTGCAATCAGACTATTAGGAAGAAAATGAAAATATTTTGGGAGAAAATCAGGATAATAAGTATAAGGAAACAAGCAAATCAATGAAAATACAACTGAAAATTCAATAAACAACAAAAAAAGGAAGAAAACCTCTACAGTGTGGGATGAATTTAAGGAAATAACCCTACCTGATGGTCAAAGAAAAGTTGAATGTTCTCATTGCAAGAAAAACATATGCTTAGATAGCATAGGTTCAACAACATAGTATATGAGGCATTTAGATCGTTGTCCTGCTAGAATGCGTGTCATCAGGAATCAAAAGATTTTGTAGTTTGAACCCAAAGACATTACATTTATTGGTGACAATTCTCAAGAAAGTGGAAGTCTAACAACATTCAAGCATGACCAATCTAAAGTTAGAGAGATAGTTGCACATTACATTTTAATAAATGAAAAATCATTTTCAGTTGTAGAAGAGTTTGGCTTTAATTTAGTATTGAAGACCATGTCACCCTATTTCATGAAAGATAGTAGAACAATAGCTCGTAACGACGTAATGTTGGTTTGCAAGAAGGAGAAGAAGAAGCTACATACTGCATTAAAAAGCATAAGAAGACTAAGCTTACAACTAATATATAAAAGTCAAAAAATCAAAGAATTTCATACATGGCCGTCATAGCAAATTATATGGATTCCCACTGAAAATTATAGAAGCATGTACTCAACTTCTCACACCTAAATCCACCACATATAGCAACTGAGATTGCTGATACATTTTATAAGTGAGTTAGTGAGTGAGGATTGGAGAACAAAGGTTTCACCATATATGTTGATAATACAACAAATAATGACAGGGCGATTAAGTTGCTTAAGGACAACCTCAGTGTTAGAAGAAAGTTATTTTTTAAAGTCAGATTGTTCCTTGTGCACTATTATGCACACATCCTAAATCTTATGGTTAAGGACGTTATCAAAATTGTGACACATTTTATTGATAATATCCATGAAACAGTTACTTTTATAAATGCTTCTGAAGGTAGGTTGACAAAATTTTTTGAAGTTGTTCAGCAGTTACAGTTACCAACAAAAAAGCTTATTATGGATTGCCCAACCCGTTGGAACTTTACCTATAGCATGCTTAGTGCGGCACTCAAATTAAGAGAAGCTTTCTTCTATTACATGGAAAGAGAGGTTGTGTATCGTACTTGTTCTACAGAGGAGGAGTGGGATAACATAGGAAATGTATGTGATGTTTTGGGATTTGTTAATGAGGCAACAAATATCATCTTAGGAAATCTCAAACTTGTTCCTTTCATAGATTTATATAATTAAAAAAGTATTAGATGATGGGACATGTTCTGCAGATATTTTCATTAAGGAAATGACTACAAAAATGAAGTCTAAATTTGACAAGTATTCGGGTGAGTGTAATCTATTAATGGCTTTTGGTGCTATAATGGACCCAAGAATGAAGTTTGTGGTCATAGAATATGCATTTCCAATGATCTACGAGGGCGATAAAACCATACTAAATATCTCATACGTCCGTAACTTAGTAGTTCTAGAAGTGCCCAAGAATGTGGTGGGAATAAGTACAGTGGTTGGCAAGATTTTGCAACTTATATTTCACAAAAAAACAAACAAGAAACTTGTCAAATCTGACTTAGATAAATATCTTGAAGATGGTTTGGAAATCTGTCCTACAAGATGCCCCTTCGATGTTATAGCATGGTGGAAAAGCAACCAAATGAAGTACCGCAACTTATCAAGAATGGATGTTGATATCATTGCTATTCCAATTAGCACAGTAGCTGCTGAATCTACATTTAATGCAGGAGAAAGGGTTGTTGACACTTATTGTTCCAAGTTGGGTATTGAGACGGTTCAAGCTCTCATATGCAGCTCAAATTGGATTCGTTCACAGTACAATCTTAAGGGAAGAATGAAGGTATTGATTTTGGTATAATTTTCTTTTTTCAAATTATTTCATTTTGTATTACTAATGCCATCATCAGATGTAAATTATTTGTAGGAAGAGGAGGATGGTGAAGAGATAGAGATAACACTACCTACAAGTTAGAAGAATCTTAAAAGGTAGGAGATCCCTCTAAGCATTACATATTATATATTGTAATTAATTTTATGTTATTCTTTTATATCATACTGTGTATTTGTAATTTTACTTTGCATTTAATTCATGAATACCTTCATTTATTCATTTGGCTCTCTCCACAGGTTCATTTGTTGTTGCTGGTATTAATACTGGCATTGACATATCCAACTTGAGGCATACCACTCTTCAAGCTCAAGGAAATCAGCTCTAAGACCATTTTTTGTGAATTGGAGATAGATTATCTGAGAATTTTTGTAAACTTCACTATTACTTTGCAAACTTTGTTATGATGTTCTTGTATGGTGAACTTTGTTAAGAATTTGCTAAGTGATGTTTAATGTTGCTTTGTAATTCTGTAATTTGCTAAGTGATGAACTTTGTTAAGAATTAGTCTGCAATAATTCCCAGGTTCATTTGCTTTCTAATTCAGCTCAAAGCTATGTGTAATTCATTTCCTTGTTGAACTTTTAGGATGAATTATTTGCAATTTAGTATGAATTGTTTGAGATTTATGTTACACTTCTTATATATATCATATGTTGTAATCGTGTGAAATGCAAAAATCTTATTAATTTTATTGTGCTGAATTGCTGATCATCTAGACTGTCCCAAGTTTATTGAAGAATTTTTTAAAAAAATACACTCTCTACCGAGCTAACGAGCTAAGTTCGAGCATCTCATTCGAGCTCGAGCTGGGGAAAAAAATTCGAGCCAAGTTCAAGCTCGAGTTCGAGCCGGTTAAAGAGTAAGCGAGCCGAGCTCAAGCTCAGTAGTACTCGAGCTCGACTCGACTTATTTGCACCCCTAGGTGCGGAGTCCGAATGGAAAAAATTCACGTTATGTTATTGGAGGCTTCGTTTGTGACGGCTTTCTTACTGCTTCTTAAATCAGCTTTTAGTATAAAAACTTTACTCTTTTACTAGAAAGTTGCTTTGAAAAGCAGTTAGAAAGCCATCCCAAACGAAGTCGGAGTCTAGACCAAAAGTTGCATTCGGACTTCGCAAGTAATAATCTCTCCAATATTTGGCTGTTCTGACCTCAATTTTATAATTCCTATAATTCTAGTTTCAAACAAAGTGGTTTGATTTTGTTTTCGAATTTTGCTAAGATTATTTCAACTCGAGTCATTTAGAACTCATTTTATTCCACTTGAATCTACTTATTATAATTATTAAAATAATTAAATATTATTGTTTATCAAAATGCTGAGTATGATTTAGCAACATAGATAAAAAAATTATAGCATACATCATAGTTTTAATATGAAAAATCTCAAAAATAAAAATTATAGGGTTTAGCCAAGTGAAAATGGTTCAACAACTGTGTATCATCAACTATAAATGATACGTTTCCCTATGATTGGGAAAGTTTTTAGTAAAAATAACCAACATTACAAATTTTGTGGTGAATATTGAAAAAGCCATGCGGTATTAAAGTTGTCTTTAAGAAATCACTTGTTATTCATTTGTTGCACTCCTATGAGGAAGGCATTCTAGAGACTAAGAAGTCCAACATAAACATTAATGTTGACGTTTGAAGTCCGAGTTGGTGTCAACAACATACATCAATCTGAATTCTTTGCATACTTCAATTATTTTCCACATTGTCAGTCTCAATTCCTTATATACTTTAGGTCATAGATAATGGAGTTTTTCATCTTTTATCTCCTAATTTTTTATCATTTATTTCTTGGTCCGTTACAAATTCAATAACTATCATGATTGCTAAAGACACTTTATGCTCTCAGGCGTTGGTTATATTGTCACATCTGAAATATCACGTCCTAATAGTTATCATATTTTTCATCTTACATTGAATCTTACATATGTTGGTCAATTGTGTGATTCTAATTACTTCATCTCATTTTCATCTCCTCCTAATAATGTGCAAAATTTGTGATCCTTGAGGCTAAGTAAATAGGCAGTAGATGATGGGTTTATATATTTTGGATGAATTGAAAGTACCAAACATTGCAGTTTTGAGTATTGCTTCATTTACTTTTTGTTTAACTCCAACATTTAGTTTTTTATGGCATTTGGATCATATTTCATCTCTAAATTAAAATTTTTAATTTCTACATGAGTTGCAAGAAAATTGTAAATTCATGATATTTATGATTATTGTGGTTATAAATTAGCAATTTCAAAGTGAGCTAAAAGGAAGTTAAAATTGTTATTTGGAGCTCAAATGAAAATAAAAAAGGAAGAGCTAGGCAATACATCAACATTTGCTTGATCCCAAAAGGGAAGATCAATAGGAGGAAAAAGCTCTGAAGGTCCACACCATCCACAATTGAGTAGTACATAGGCTTGAATGACAAAAACCTAAAGAATTATCCCCCAAATCTTTGCAAGAAGAGAAACTCAATGAAAAACTCATTTTGTAAAATCGATTAAACCAAAAATTAAACTAACAAATTTTATGAGGTGTCAATAAACAATTGATAGAAATATCAATTTGTATATTTTTATTCAAATATTAGATTATGAATTTTATCAAAGATTATTAGATATTCTTCCTAATACACAATATTTAAGGTAAATATAACTTATTTCATTATTAAAATTAATTGTATTTTAGTTTATTCAGAACTAGCTAGATGAACTATAGTTTGGTTGGTTCAATTACTTAAATTTTAGATATAAAATTAACTAATTTTGCTAATTCATAAATCAAATTGATCAAATGCACACTCCTAAAAATCACAGCTAGGTTGAGTTAAATTCACCATCACTACAAAACTCAGAGTCCAATAAACAACAAAAGAAAAGAAAAAACTCAAATGCAAACAAAAAGTAGAGATCTAAAAGCTATAAACCGAACAATATCAAAGATAGTTGCAACAAAATAAAGTCAAACCATATGCATCCAGACTCCCACAAGAAGACATTTCAATGGAGCACAGAGAAACAAAAGACATAAAGAGAGAAAGAGAAATAACCTAAAACCGACAACCATCTATCCTATTGAATAAAGTGTTCCAATCATTTAGCATGACTTAAACATTAAAATACCAATTATCATTCCATATCTACCTTCTTAATTTTGAAGGCATATAAGGTTTGATCTTAATACCAATAGCAATAAGTAAGCACCATATCATTCTTTTCTCTCCAAATATATAAATTATGATAATGATATACACCCTCCTCAATATATTGTTATCATAATTTGTGCTAACACACAAATTTTGACATGAAAAAGGCTTAAAAATTCTCCACAAGGGATCAAATTAATGAAATGCCCTTATTGCGTGCTAGAGAATTCATAATGATAGAGAGAGTTCTAAGTTCGAGATTTACTTGAAGATTCAGTACACACATAGATAAAGGAGAAAAATGTAAGTGATAATAGATTTTTTGTATAAAAAACTTAGAAGGGAAAATTTTATGGGGCCTAGCTTAATTGAATTAATCTATTATATATTTGAAGTTACAGAGTTTTGCATTTTCCCATAATTGAAGAGGACAGGATTATAATGTTTAGAGCATTTGCTTAGTCTCCTATAATTACAATAGAGACTATTGAAGAAATAATGAAGGGATGATGTTAGCAGCCATATGATATTAATCAGGTAATGGTGGTCGAGCAAAGGCAATTGGGTGATCATGGTCAAAAGAAGGCAACCAGATGGTGGTGATAGTTGGCGATGATAATCAACATCGAACATCTGGTAGAGCTCTAGAGTTTTTAGATTTTCAAGATTTCTCTAATCTCAAATCTAGATTCCCTCAGGTGGAGAATGTGTCCCTATTTATAACTTTTTTTGAAGTGACCTTTTGATAAATTTGTCCAAAATTTAATAACACTCCATTAGATGATCATATTTGATTATAGATTATTTATTCATCATTTAAATACATTAATAACACCAAAATTGAATAATTTTTAGCTTGTTGGATTCATCTTATTGCGATGTTTGATTTAACCATAAGCTTATAAGATTTGGTGATCGTTTCGTTCTTATATTAATGTTTTGAAAATATTCAATCATACTTCACATGTATAATTTAGGCTCATTTGAACTCAGATCAGATCATTTTTGGTGTTGTTGGGTTCGTCTTATTGAGAAGTTTGATCCAACTAAAAATTTGTTGAAATTAAAGTTTGGATGTTCTAAACATAATTTTAAAAAATAATAATACAATCAAGATTTAAGTTGATCAAGTGAAATTTTTAGAAACATAGTAGTTTCCCTCTACTTTTAGATGTCAAAATCTATATCATCCAAAAATATGTATTCAATCTTCAAAAAAATTGTGGCATAACATTACAATTTAAAAAAAACATTATCAGGCACGACTACTCCCTTGATGTCAGCGTAGATCTTCTCTGAAGTCGTGAATTAAGTAAATATCTCTAAACTATGATTTCATCCTTTATAGAAATCACTGTGCTTATTTGAGTGAAAATTTTTGCTATGAACTCTTTAAATTTGTTCAAATTCAATCATAAAGGTGTTGTTGGGCTCTGAAAGTCTCAAAATTAAGCCTGAAATATATAAATGATTTTGGGGACTTGAAAATTAAAAAAAAAAGTTTTTTTTAATGCCCAAAATTAAACCCAAAATGGGTTGTGCTAGTTTGTCAGTAAATAATGTATGCAGAGACATAGGCGCATAGGTGCATGCATGCGTGTCGCATCCACGTGGGTGCATAACTTGACACATCTGAATGTGATATAGTAATCGTTCATTTTTTAACATAAAGATATATTTTTATGATTAAATTTTGTAAAATATTTTGTATAAATACCCTCTACAAGTGAGGCAAAATTTCACTCCTCTCAATTCCTCTTTGTAGGCTCCAATTCCTTTCTTAAAAGAAGTCAAATATTGCCCTCTGTAGGTCAATTGCATTCTCTTTTGTAGACTTCAGTGCATCTCCACCAAAGATTCCAAACAATCCTTCATAGTGGAGTTCTCGGCAAAATCCACATCTCTCAACACTTATTTTTGTAGGCTTTAGTTCCATATGTTAAGAGAAGCTCAATGATGTCTTATATAGGGAAAGCATTCTCCCTTTTTAAGCTCTAGTGCTCTCTCTACCAAGAGTATCAAACTATCCTTCATCAACTGAGTTGTCAGAAAAATTCATACATCTAAATTTCTCCTTTTGAGGTTTTGAATCGATTTCATAAAAGAGATTAAACACTAGCATATATAGGTGGATTACATTCCTGTTATAGGCTCCAGCGTGTCTTTACCAAAAGCACCGAATTGTCATCATAGATGGATTTGTGAAAAAAAATTCACATATCTCCATTCCTCATTTGTAGGTTCTAGTTTCACTTATAAAAAGAGGCCTAGTATTGTTATGTATATGCAAAATATTCTCACTTTATAAGCTCTAATATTTTCTCTACGAGGAGTATAGAACTTTCGTTCATAAGCAAAATTATGGAAAAATATCCTCATCACTTAATATCACATTTATATTTTTTTTATTCCATCTCTTAAAAGATATTAAATGCTAACCTCTGTAAGTGGATTATATTTTCCCTTCTAGGTTGCTTCTTTACTTAGAGTAATGAATTACCCTTTTATAAGTGTGATTACGGAGCCAATCTATATCTCTCAAGTCCACTTTTATTGGTATTAGCTCCATCCCCTAAAAGATATTTGTTATTGATACATCCTCGATAAATTATCCTGATTGGGCACGAATCTCAAGACAAAATCAAGTCGGAAACTTCCAAAATTAAAATTGGGGCCATCTGAACTCTGATTTAAGCAAACTTATGGTCGAACTGAACGTCTCGGAAATACAAACCCAACGACACCAAATTCAACCCAATCCAAGCCCAAATGGGTCCAAATCAAGGGTTTGAAGTGCTGTGGGAAGGTTCAAACCATAATTTAAACTACCACACGGTCTCCAAATATGACATGCTTATAGTCGAATTGAGCGTCTCGACAAGATGAATCCAACGAGCCCAAGATCGCCAAAATCCGGTATCTCTAAGAACTTCAAATGCCCATTGAACAGTCCACGATCAAGGGATTCAACATCGGCCATTCATTCAAACCACTCCCTAATTACCCTTGATCTTCCTCCTATTTACGGGCCATGCCATTCCCAAAAAATCTATAAATAGAGCCGCTCTCCTCTTTGAAAAGAGCACCTAATCCTAAGGAGAAAAGAGAGAGATCAGAGATTGCTCTTGCCTCTTTGTTCCTCCTCGACCACCGCCGGAGTCCCGCTGGACCATCGCCTGACTCCCTGAGCTCCGCCGGACCACCACCTGACGTCCCCAGCTCCGTCGGACCACCACCTGATGTTCTCAACTCCGTCGGACCACTGCCTGACACCTTGAGCTTCGCCGGACCACCACCTAACATCCTCAGCTCCGCCGGACCACCGTCTGACGTCTTGAGCTCCGTCGGAGCACCACCTGACGTCCTCAGCTTTGCCGGACCACCGCCTGACGCCCTGAGCTCCACCGGACCACCACCTGACGTCCTCAGCTCCGTCGAATCACCGACTGACGCCCTGAGCTCTGTCGGACCACCACCTGACATCCTTAGCTCCGCCGGACCACCGCCTGACACCCTGAGCTCCGCCAGACCACCACCTAACGCCCTGAGCTCCACCAGACCACCACCTGACATCCTTAACTCCGCTGGACCACCGCCTAAGGCCTAGAGTTTCTACTATACCACCACCTAGAGCCCGAAATTATGCCAGATCACCGGGTGACCCCGAAGTTCCGCCAGTGCAACATCAGACTTTCACATACCCCCGACTTCAACCCTACGGTTGATACATGTAATATGACCACCCTTGGAGGTGAGTTAGCCCCCTGTAATCTACTCAAGTTCTAGTGAATCATTTCAACTGGACCAGGCCCCGTGGTTTTTCCCTTTTCCAGGGTTTTCCACGTAAAAATATTGTGTTCTTTATGTGTGAGCTGGATATTCGTGCAACGCTAAGACGTAAAATTGAATATCCATCGCCACGTATATTCTAGCCCGCAACAGTTATCATTATGTACATGAGAAGCAATTTTACACCAAATCCTAAACCTGTAAGAGAAGAAAAGATCTAGAAACAGGCCCAAAGTAGTACCCAATCGGTATAGGAGCAACCACCGGAAAACAAATTCACCAAACAGATCCCCCTAGACCAAATGAGCACAGCAATCGGTCGCATCAGACCCCAAACAGCCCAAATGCCCCACCACAAGAAATGAAACAACACATTCAAAAGGACACACACCCAAGCAACAAACTGACAACAGACTCACTAAACAATGGAAGGCACAACAACAAACCAAGGCCACATTATCAAAAAATTATTAGGTGTGCATTTTTAAAGATTTATTACAAGCTACACTCCAATCTAATATAGATATGTATATTCATTTTAGGTATTGTCAAAGATGTAATGTGACTTTTAGTTTGATATTGACGTTCAATGTTAATATTGGTGATGCTCAGCACCTACATTGGCTTTGATGCCATTGAAATCATTTAAGATGTATTGTATATGAGATTAAATTGGTATCCTTGCATCATACTTCAAGAGGAAAGAGATCATTCAATGGAATTTGATACAGAAGTTTGGAGATTTATAGGTTGTAAAAGAATATGCATTAACATAATATAAATACAGTAGTTTTGTATATATCTTTCAAATGTATATTTCATGATGCATTAATATACCAGCTTGAATGATATATGTAAGTTAATTTGTTGAAGTAAAAAAAACTTTTTATTTTCGTGTAAGAGTAATTCATATTTACGAGAACTTTCACTGTACAAAAAATAATATATCTTCTAGACATACTTGAAACATTCAAGTCTTGTTAGAAATCCAATATACTACAGTTGAATCTTTGAGTAAGTAATAAGATATTATCCCCTATTCGAAATATTGTGGCCTCAATCTTTTAGTTTATAATAATTCTTTTGGGCATATATCATCTAATGTTTTAGAATGAATAAAATCATATATCTTTTGAGGATATAGCTTTTAGCTTTCTGAAATTTTTGAGAATCAAGGAAATATATTCCTTTTCAAGATTTTAGCTTAGGTGCTGTTTGGTTACCAGAAAAGAAAATGCAGTGTAAAGTAAATGTAATGTAAAGTAAATGTAGTGTATTCCGAATACTTTGAGATTGTTCGGTTGTATGTAAAATAAACGCAGGAGAACTGTTTCCCTTGTTTGGTTAGGTATATCCAGAGTAAAGTAAAGCGGTATATTTGTAATAATTTTTTTGGCATTATAACTAGTGTATTTATAAAAAGAGTTTATTTATAATAATTAGTATTATTTGATTTTATAAAATAAAACTAGTGTATTTATTTATTGCACTATCTTATTATAAATTTTTTTTGAGATTATAAGATATAATATTCCACTGTGTATTAATTTAGCCGACGGTGGTGGCCAGCGGTGGTGGTCGACGGTGGCGATCAAAGGTGGTGGTCGACGGTGGTTGCCATAGGTGGTTGCTAGTGGTGGCGGAGGTGGTGGCTGGCGGTGGCGGTCAAAGGTGGTGGCCGACAGTGGCGGTCAAAGGTGGTGGTCGACGGTGGTGGCCAGAGGTGGTGGCCAGAGGTGGCGGAGGTGGTGGTCGACAGTGACCGACGGTGGCGGTCAAAGGTGGTGGTCGACGGTGGCCAGAGGTGGTTGCTGGTGGTGGCGGAGGTGGTGGCCGGTGGTGGTGGTCAAAGGTGGTGGTCGACGGTGGTCAGAGGTGGTTGCCGGTGGTGGCGAAGGTGGTGGCCGGCAGTCGGAGGTGGCCGACAAGGGGTTGCAATGCCCTTGAGTTTGCAATGTATTTAGAAGTCGCCCAAATCAGAGGAATTCTAAATGCACAAAAAATGAACTAGAACAGAATACACTACATTTGTTTTACTTTACGTTGAATTTACTTTTCATCCAATCAAACACCAAAATTCTCAAAACCCCTGCATTTAGATTACTTTACACTCTAAATGCGGCAAACCAAACAGCCCCTTAATAAGATTTTTAGAGAATTATAGAAGCAAGTTCTAAGGCTTTTAGGCTTATAAGATTTTGGAAAATCGAAGAAATATACACCTTATTGACTTTTAGCCTTCTACGTTTTTAGGGAACAAAATAAACATGTGCTTTATAAAGCTTTTAAATTTCTAAGATTTTTAGAAATTTTGAAAAATCTATATCTTATAAGGCTTTTAAATAATTGAAAAAAATATGTATTATGTGAGGCTTTTGACTTTCTGAGATTTTCTTAGAACAAAACAAAGAACATATATATTCTAAGGCTTTTAGTTTTTATTTTTAGATTTTTTGAGAACTTGAGAGACATGTATCTTCTAAAATTTTTATACTTATAAGATTTTGGAAAATTAGAAAAATCTATACATTTTAAGGCTTTTAACCTTTTGACTTTTTTAGAGAAAAAAAGTCATATTTTTAAGGCTTTTAGTCGTATAGTTTTTGAAGAACAAAAAAATATATACTTCTAAGGCTTGTACTCTTCTAAGATTTTTGGATAATAAAAAAAATCTTTTGAGGCTCATAGCCTTTAAAATTTTTAGAAAAATATGTACCTTTTGAGGCTATTATCCTTTTTAAAAATTTTTGAAGAATTGAAGAAATCTATAAATTTTGATGCTTTAAGCTTTTAGAGATTTTTTGAGAAGAAAAAAAAAACATATACTATCTTAGTTTTTTGGAGAATTGAAGAACTATATACCTTCATAGGTTTTTTAACCTTTTTATAATTTTGTAGAACCTTTTGAGGCTTTTGCTTTATAAGATTTTTGGAGAATCAGATAAATATATATTTTATGAGGCTTTTAGTCTTTTGATGCTTTTAGTATTTTGTGTTTTTAGGTGAACTTGAAAAATATATACCTTCTAAAATTTTTAGACTTATGAGATTTTTGGATAAGCGGAGAGTCTATCAACTACTTGCTCTTATGGAGTTTTTCTAGTAACAGTCATATCCACTATCAGCTTCTCATATATGTGCCAAATTGTTAGGTGTTAGAATATTCACATTGATAGAGTGAGAGTTTTATGTCTTAACTTTATATAAAGATTCAACACTCACACAGATAAAAAATAAGAATACAAAAGACACTAGAGTTTTTAAGTGAAAAGCCCAATAAAAAAAATTATAGGGCTTGACCCAATTGAAATAATTCACTATATACTTAAAATTAAAGAAATTTGTTCTTTTCAACAATTAGAGAATAAAGTGATTGGGGGAACTTGCTTGGTCGCCTGTAGTTGTAACAGAGGGGAGAAATAGTGGAAGACTAATTATAACCGAGTAAAAGTGCTACTAAAATAATAATGGTTATGTGATATTAGTTAATGATGACGATCATACAATGATATTTGGATGATGATTGGATGACGATAGTCAGATGATGAGGAATTGGCTATGATAACTAGGCATTGGTGGTCAAATAACAATGGCTAGGTAATGATGATTCAATGACGATAGTTGGGCAACATGGTAGCTAGCAATGATTGTTGGCGCCGCATGTTGGGTAGAGCTCTAAATTCCTTCGGATCTTTAAACTCTTCTCTAATCTTAGCTCTAAGTCCCTCTCACATGGAGAATGAGGCTTTATTTATAGATTTTTTTAAGAGTGTCAATTTGATAAATTTGGCCAATATTCCATACTACTCTATGAATGATTCATATCAAATTCTTTGATTATATGTCATTTATTCAACATTGAAGTATCTTAATGACCTTTGAATTGAATAATCATAGTCTAGTTGGTTTTGTCTCATCGAGCCGCTCGATTGAATATAAGTATGCAAGATTTGGAGATAATTTGATCATTCAATTAATATCCACTTGCTTAATTTAGGCTCCTTCAGATTAGACCATCATTAGGGTAATTGGATTTGTCTTGTCAAGATATTCAATTTGACAAATAAATTTGTTAAAATTACAGTTCAAATGGTACTGAATTTAATTCCGGCTTATCAAAATTTTTGTCAATCGATTTTTTTTTTTTGAAACATATCAACTTTTTAAAAACTGCACCTTAAAATTATAATTTTCATTCCTTATTTACAAAACTTATACGTAAGACCACCTGCCAAACCTCAATACCTCAAATTATCATCCATTTTTTATTTCTCAAGATAAATCATCCATTAATAAAACAAATAATTAATGAAGGACCTTTAAACCATAAAAAATTAGTTCAATTAGGCTCTCAGCGATCTTCAAATATTTTTTTTATTAAAAAAAATTCTCTTTAATCCACAAAATTTTAACACCTCGTCAAATGCCTGTATTAAATATTAATAATGACCTCCGAAGCACATTTAAAAAGACCTTGAGTAAATGGAGAGAGATCGGGTGCTGAGTGGTCGACGGAACATGTTCCTCTCATACAGGGCTGGAATCCTCTAACTATTAAAAAAAAAAAAAAAACTTTTAAATGGAGTTAGGGGAACTGCCGCAGGATAGAAATGTGCATCTCTTTGGGAACATCGCCGTAAAGCAGTCCGGATATTCTTCTTTATCAGAGAAGCTCGCGAGCTAAGTCTTTGCTTTATAGTTTCTAGCATTAGCCGAAAGTATCTATAATGGAAAAAAGAAAGAAAAAAAAAAAGACAATTTGACCTCTATAGTTTAAGATGTATTTTTTTTTTCTTATCTTTTTAAGAAATCAATAGAAGTCATCCGAATGAGTGATTTAGAGATTTTAACAAAATATTAAATTATAAATAGACGCATATTATTCTCATGAAAAATAGCATAGAAAGCTAGGCCTCGACTTGGAGTTGAAGAGAATCCTGCCTAACAATGGATGCCAATGACTCCCGCCACTGATGACCATCATAAATTCGCCGCCCAACCGTGTACTAACTATTATGCTTTCATCGCCCAACTGCCATCTCTTACACAACGTAGTCTATTTATTGAATGATTAGTGTAAACTAGTCACAAAGTAATGAATGAAGCACTTTGTAAGTTTGGCTATTTAATTTTTTTCATTGTCATACTTGGTTCATGTCAGTTAATGTTTGATATATTTTCTATTTGTATTGGCTATATTACTACTAATCTATGACACGTATGAACAAACACAAGAATTATTATTGTTGCGGGTTAGAATATACGTGGTGATAGAGTTATAATCTTACGTCTTAGCGTTGTATGGATATCCAGCTCACACACAGAGAACACAAGATTTTTTACTTGGAAAATTCTGAAAAGGGGAAAAATCACGGGGTCTCGCCCAGGTGAAAAGATTCAACTAAATTTGAGTGAATTACAAATGTTGACCCGTCCATTGACTTAAAGGCGGTGAAATTACAGTAGTTTGTAGAGTTAGGCAAGGGTCTGGCGACGATTGGGCGGAAGTCCGACGACGCTCGGGCAGAGGTTCAGCTAACGGGCTATGAGATTTATGTGTACACTTATCATCATTTATGACCACCATACATAATTTAATTTTGACGTTATTTTAGCCAAAACCAATAAATATTTATTATGTAATAATATATTGCTTCGTTTGAGATAATTTTTTTTCTGCTTTTTAAAGTAGTTTTTTTGTACAAAATTTTTTGTTCTAAAAAATTATTTTAAAAAATAGTAAGAATCCCAAACGAAGCCTCTATCATAATGAGCTTTTAAAAGCAAAACACAAATGAAGGAAACTTTGTTTTTGTTTGATTCATTAAAGAACCGATACTAACCTAAGCTCATTGATTCATTAATAGATCTTTTTTGTAATATCTTAAAAATTTACTTAATTAGAGGAAGTTATGTTTTTAGAAAAATAAAAATGATAAAATATACAAACATTTGTCTATTTAGCGCTTTTATATGACTTAATAAATCTCTTATTATTAACATAGTTTAAATATAAGAAAGATAAATAAAATAAAAAAGTTATCTAGAACCTAAAATAAAAATTAACTGAAAATTAAATAATTTAATTTATTTGCATTTTAAAATAAAAATAGAATTATATATTACAATTAAATCTAAAATAGATGAAATATTTTTTTATTAATTGAAGGATAATGTTTTTACGAAAGAGTATCAAATCTATAATTACAAAGGCTTTGACCAGGATTAGTTCCTCGCCGCATCACCTTCATCGTCGTTTTCTGCAGTCGAATCTACCCCGCCGTGTTATTTCTCCTTCCCTAAGCTCTTGCGGCGACGACGTCACCACCGCCTCCGTTTACGAGCACGGAACCGCTTCGCCTCAACTCCATATCCTCGAGTTTTTCCTCATCATCTCAGTGCGGTACGGCGATAAAGGGAGAGAGATGGGAAAAGGGAGAACACAGATGGAGGTTGGGGCTGATGGAGTAGCTCTGATAACGATCGAAAACCCTCCGGTCAATGCCCTCTCACCTGACGGTACTCTCTTAATTTCATCCTTTTTTAGATGGACTGTATTTTGGATCATGGTTGTTCTAGTACTTTCATAGAGTAGGCGTAGTGATTTGATTTCTTGTTTCTTCGTCAAGTTATTTTTACGTTACAGTCCATGTTTGTGCTTTCTATTTGTTTATTGTAGATGCTAGAAATCGTTTTTCTGTAGGTGTGGTTCTTTTGATTAAGCTTTTATTGATATGTATTTGTTTTCTGGTTTTGTTTTGTAATGTCTAAAATTGCGGCATCTGATCTTTTGTTGTGCTGAAGCTATTTAATTTAATTTAATTTTTTTTTGCGTATTGCTCTTGATTTGTGCAATTATATTTAGCAATGCTCCTTATGTAGTCTTTAGCAAGGTTTAAAATTACCAATTGGGTATTGAGACATTTTCTGTCAGTGTGGTGAGGCGTGACCCTCAAGGCATTTTTAGGCATAAGACTCAAAATTCAATATTTGCGTAAAGTAAAACGAAGATTAAAAATGATTTTTTTAGAAGAAATAAATTGGCATATACATGAAACATAAGAATGCAGAAGACATAAAGAGACAAGTAATAATTTGTGTGAAATAAAATTGAAATCCAAACTTCACAATAATAAAACAACACAAAATATATTAATTACACAATCATATAAAATATAGTTCAACTCAACATTCGATCTTTCCCAATTCCCTACTCATCGACATTTAATTCAAAAAAGAAACAGTAATGATATAGCAACAACTTAGAAGTCATTGATGTTGTTATCACTGAGGGAGTCTTCATTTGAATCATTATCATAATGAATTGCTCTCTCTCTCCTGCCTCATCACCTGTGGATTTCAATGTCTCCCAATCTGCTTTTTCTTCCTCTATTTCAGTTATCTTCTTCCTCTATTTCAATTATCTTCTTCTTCTTTAAATATTTTTCATCAACATAAATATGAGTAATACTCCAAAGTAAATAATCTTACACAAAATAATTTTTTATATACCTTTTCTGTCTTGTTCCTTTTGTGGTTGGATTGTGATGGAGTAGATGCTCTGTTTTTATCACTACCAAAGAAATCAACGTTCAAATTTTTCTATCGTAATTCAGATGTGATATCTCCATTTCATCATCTATAAATCACTCATCATCTGATGCCATGCCCTTACAAATCAAAAGGTCTTCGTCATGCTTCAAACCTTTCTTCTTCAAGTTCAAGTCTTTAAGCCTCTTATTGTACACAATATACACTAAATAATTCATTCTTAAAGTTGTTAGACGATTTTTTCTCTCTGTATACACTTGATTGTACATTCTTTAGTTGCGTTCACATCCCGATGAAGAAAACATTTATCCCAAAATTTTCATAGCGAAATGTTAAAGTTTTGAAGTGCCATCACCAAATTGAATCCACCACAAAACTGAGATTTAAATAAATGAGTATAGTAAGTAGAATGAATTTCAAATAAACGAGTATATAATATATTAAAACAACAAATGAAATTACCTAAGTGATCACTAGGAAACAGTGTCCTTCGCTTGTTGCAATATAGAAAAACCCTTTTTATTCTTGAAAGATATCAATTGCATGTCAGCATTTGCTTTTTCAGTTGAATCATCTATAAGTCTATTCATGTAATGGTATAATCCTAATTTTATCTTAAGATTTGTTGACCTATTTTTTGCATATTGATTCTGAGGGTTCAGATAATAGCTCATTGCATGTAAGTGCCGATGAAGCTGTAGCTCTCATCTTTCATCAATGATATTCTAAATTTTTATATAGCTTCCTTCTTGTCCTTCTAAATTGTGGACAATTATTTATTTTATTTCATCCATAGCATTATATATAAAACTCATAACAGGCTTTTTTTTGGCTCCACCATCCTCAAAACTTGCGCCAGTGGCCTATTGGTTGTGATAGCATATATGACACTCTGCTAAAATCTGTCATTTAGAACAATCTTCATAATCTCTTTCCTCTTAGATTTTCTTGCCCAATCACAACTCAACTACTGTGTAGAGGTGAACATAGACTCCAAAGGCTATCTTGTCTCCAACATGCTATGCAAAGTCAAATAGACGGTGACAAATCTGATTGCTGCAGTTCTAAGTATTTCTTTATCGGAATGTTTTCTCATAGGTATCAAAATCCAAGAATGATTATAAATAAATTTGCTTATTTTCTTGGTTTCGTCAGTGCATTCTTATGCTGCGGCAGCTCCCTAAGTTTCTCAAGGATGAGATCTACACAATATGCGGCATATGGAGTCCAATATAAATGTTTTCTCTTCTCCATAATTTTTGTCCCTATAGCTCTATAAGCACTAGCATTATCTTTTACCAATTATACTATCGTGTGTTCTCCAACCTCCTCAACAATACTCTCAATATATCAAAAAAGAAACTCTGCATCTTTTACCTGAACATATGCCTCAATGGACTTCAAGAACATAGTGGCATAAGGGTTATTGATCAGTGTGTTTATCAAACTTCTATTTTTTACATCTGACCATCCATTATACATGATTGTAATCCCTTTCTGGGCTCAAGTCCTCTTAATTTCTCGATTCTTCTGTTAGTATTTTTTTAAAATCTATGCTCTCAAGTCATACATGGATGAAGGTTTCAATCCTCTCCCATATGCTCCAATTAAACGGATCATATTATAGTAAGAAGGGGAGGTTACAATGTTAAATAGGATATCGTTAAAAAACTCTGTCTATATCCATGCATACACGTATCTGTGCCTACCCTGACATTCTTTGGGGTCAGCTTTTGTGCAGTAGGTCTGTCTTCTTGTCTATCCTCTAATGTGTTTGTCATTTACTAATCCATAGAAACCTTGCACCCTTAAAGGACATTGATTACAATGAAGAAGATGAATTCCAACCACTGCACTCACTTCTATAGTAGGAGCCCACATCAACTCTGTCATCAAACTGTTTCTGTGCTAGGTGCTTTGATATTACCGACTTATTCATGTATGTTTTGATCTCCTCTCTTATGGTATTAGGCACTTTGGCACATGGTGCAATATTTTTGTGTGATCCGAATAGTTGCTTATTCATCATAGTGACACCACCTTTCACCACATTCTCATAGTAATTATATTTCAAATATATACGCATCTTATTGCTGCCTCCCACCACAACTTGACTATTATGTTTTCACGCTAGGTCCTTCCTATGACCTATCGTAGTTTTATCCTTGCTTTTGATCATCCTCTACAAAATCTTACAATAACAAGTTCAAAAAAAAAAAAAAAGAAACTCATAAAAAATTTATGCATGCATGCTTTGGGGATCATTACACGAGTAATGAATTTGATTTTAATATGCAATGTTATTCCTAGCATAACATCTTCTATTTAAAATCTATCGAAGCAAAAATTACTTCCTACATAACTTGCTTTTGGCAAAGTATGTAGATTCAAAATATAAGTCAAATCTAAGTCATAAAATGATCTACCCAAAATGATATGTGCAATATCCATAGGCAAAACATCACAAAATTTCTATTTTTGAAGTGACAATGCTACATAACATTCAAAGAATCAATATATTTGTGAAATCCCTTATCTCTTCATCAAATACATGAATATTATTCCCCCATTAATTTCATTATCCTCTTTCTTTGCATAAATAGACATTCATTTGCAAAGTAATCCATTTAATTACATATAAAACAAATTTAGCAAATATGGTATATAAAAAATGTATGCTGTTTGAGACTGTGAATTGCTCTTAAATTTTCCTGGAATGTATTCAGGAATCAGGTTCACTCTATTTGCCTTCTTCATTATGTTAATATCTTTTTATTGGTGTTAACAAGAATTATTCGAATGTTCCATCCACTTCCAAAGAATAGAAATGATTTAAAACCTTCATTGATTAATCCTAAAATCACCAGTTTAATTCCAACATAGGTACATAGTTAAAACTTTCTCTTCTCACAATCAAACAAGAAAGAGAATACAACAATATTAAATATATTTTCAGATCTGGAATCGATTGAGGTATTAAATCCATGTTTAATAGAAGTTAGCGACTCATTCAGAACTCTACATCACGTGAAGCAATCAAAGTCAAATAGCAATGACGAAATTGCGACGCATCCAAGGAGGCAAAGAAGCTCATGTCTCGTTCAAACTCTACCTCTCGTGAACCAGGCGAAGTTGAGCAACGAGCAATGACGAAGCGCGTGAGAGGCGAGAAAGATGGCTACAGTCGTAGTGAGCAAGCTCTTGTTGTTACTTCCGATCCAATAGGAAGAGCATCATCGAATTGTCGTGACTTCTAATATGACCAGAAGGGAATGTTGTCGACGAAGGTGAAAAAGCTTTTAATGATTCATCGAAGCAGGCAAAGTCAAAAAGACAAAATGTCGAATGAGGCGAAGATTAGGGATTTGTTTTAAAAAAATGTATATTATTTGAGGCGTACGTCTCGCATGAATGAGGTGAGGTGTGCCTCAGCTAAATTGAGGCACATGCCTCACGAACAAAACTTGAGGCGTACACCTCGAAGTGTTTTTTGAGGGAATTGCGCTGAGGTGCGTCTCTTATTGCGTAATTTTAAACAATGGTATTTAGGGCCAAATTTATTGTAGTTTTTAGATGACACTTTCAGAAGTTCAGTGGTGGAGCCAAATTTTTTTTAAGTGAGGGCACAAATTAGATTTTTCATATATTCCCACAACTTTTCATTCGAGCTTTAGACTAACATTAACAATTTAATTTTTTTTTGTTGAATTTGTTATTTTAAAAGATAAAATGCAATATGTTAAAAAACTTATAGTTTATAACACCCACTCTTCATGTTTTGAAAATTTGAATGATTACTTCAATATCAATATAATTAAATATTTCTTTCTCAATTTGACTAAAGTGTCATTTATCTACTGATCTTCAATTCTATTTTATAGTCAATTTTTTATAATAGTCATAGCAGAAAAAACTCTTCCAACTTATAAAGGCTTGTTGTTGTTATTGTATGATAATATTTTGATTATAATATCCTAATGTAATTTATTATTATATAAAAATCAGAGCTATAAGGAGATGAATAAAGAAATAAATGTGATTAACTATGCTTCTATTTTAATAAAGAATAAATAATAGCAATATAAAAAAAAACACTAAAAAAGAGTTATAATTTTTTTGGGGGGGGGGGGGGAGGGGTTGACCCATGTAGAAGTTCTTTGAATTGAAGTGCATTTTACTAATATCTATATGATTTGTGGGAACACATTTTTTTATGAATTTAGTTATTTATTTGGATTGCAATGAGTGTCATTTTTACCCATCGATATAAAAGAAAAGTTCTATCATATCATCCCATTAAATTGAAATTTGAGAATTGGATGATTTTTTTTTAATAATACAGTGTAAAAGAATTATTTATTGCCATTGTCACTTTTAAGACTGTAAAAAAATTGCTTGATCAGATGTGAATCTCAATGAACATTTGAATCGCAAACTTTCATTATTAAATTTAAGACCATTCGAACTTTGGTTTCAGCAAACTTATAGTTGAGCTGAATGTCTTGATGAGATAAATCTTATGACAGAAAAAGTGGTTCAATCCCAATTTGAATAAGCCCAGATTGAGCACTTGGAATGTAATTGAAAACATTATAACATTCATTGGATGACCAAACAATCTCCAAATCTCACATGCTTATAGTCAAATTGAGGATCTCGATGAGATGAATCCAACAAGCTTAATATCGTTTAATTCTGATATCATTTAAGGCACTTAAATACTAAAAGAATGATCTATGATTGAGGGAATTAGAACGAGTTGTCCGATAGAGTGTTTCAGATTTTAGTTATATTTAAGGGGCACACTCTCAAAAATTTAAAAATCAGCCCCCACTCTCTAAATGAAGGGAGGATCACAAGCTTGAACCTTGGGTTGAAATTCAAGAGAACTCATAGGCTCAAAAAATATCAGAGCTTTGCCGGAGCACCACCACGGGCCATTGTCGGACCTTCGCCTGACCGTTATTTTCAAATCACTGCTCGATTGTCATTTGACTAGGGTCGCTTGACCACGGTCCTTCGACCACTATCGCCTGATTACAGTCCTTCAGCCGTCCTCGCTCGATTAAGGTCTTCCGACGGTTGTCGCCCCACTATAATTCTCCGGCCACCGTCACCCGACTACCATTATTCCGGTCATCATCGCCCGACTACTGTCTTTCGACCACTGACATTTGACTGTCATCCTTCTGCCTCTGTCAACCAAATATGGTCCTTCAACCACCATAGCCCTATTACGGTCATTTCAACCACTATTGTTTGACTATGGTCCTTCGACAAGCATCACCTTACTAAGATCCTCTGACCGTCGTCGCTCGATTATAGTCCCCCGATCTAAAGTACTCTGACCATTGCAGTTTGGCTACACCAGCGTCTATTGACTTCATTACCAATGCTAATGCATGCTCTCACTTATAAAATCAATGTAAGTTGTCAATAAAATCAACTTTGATTCCTGACTTTAGCACTAGAATTTAAGCTGGATTTCATGGCCTATGGTCTCTCCCCTTCTAATGAGTATGATCAAATATACGTCAAATGTCCTTTTGAAGACAACTCATATGCCACCGGGTTTTTTCACTTTCCACCATGAAATTCGTCACTTTCCACCATGAAATTTGTTGTGTACAGCTTATGTTTATTATGTTGTAGAAGCACATTTTCTTGAGGAAATGCATCATTTGTGATTAATGACAAACACTAGTAGAATTATTTCAACAGGCCCTACACTAGTTTTAACTTTTCTATATTTTTTCATATAAAAATTCAAGTGTCTCTTGTAACTCCTCTGTTATCTGTGTGCATGCTGGATCATTGTATAATGCTAAGACCATAGATCTCTAACTTTACAGCCACGAATGTTCTGACATGCAACAAATATAAATTATGTTTTATCCTATTACATTTAAATTCTGCAGTTGTGAGATTTGGTAAAATTTGATAGTGGGTTGTAGATTTTTATTTTATTGCTTGAGCCTTTACACAGATCAAATAAATTGCCGCCACAAAGCTAGAAGTGCGCACAAAACAAACCAACTATTTTCATCAAATTTCTACGCTAGGAAAGAACAACCATTCGGAACCATCAAACTTTAGTAATTTTCCACCAAAATTTAATATTTAAAATGTTTTCAGGACTTAGTAGTTTGATAATTGAGTTAAAACTTGGTGATTATGAAGCAAATGCTTCTAGAGTTCTATGCAGTTAGTATAATTTCAGAGATATAAAGATAAATTTTAAAAAATTGCAATTAGCCAATTATATCATATGATGTTGATTGCTTAGCAATGAAAAAGTAACATAGAAAAAAGAGAAAATTATCAAAATGGTCCCTTCATTTTTTATGAAAGATCAAAATGGTTCCCAAGTCCCAACTATATTAAAGTATTATTTTGGTTTCCCAATTCTTTAAAGATAAATCAAAATTGTCCCCACAATGGGACTATGTTGGTTCCTTTTTAAAGTCTTGAGGGATCAAAATTGTCCTTTAATGTAGTTGGGGACCATTTTGGTTCATAGAAAATTAAGGGACCATTTTGGTCCTTTTCCCATAGAGAAAACTTAGTGTGGAGAATGATTTGGGTATACACTTGGAAGTATAAAATTCTTAGATTAGGCTAATGATAATGATCATTTTAAGATTTTGTCAAAATGTAATGAATGATTCTAGCTGATAAAAGTATATAAGTGAAATTTTTATCTGTAGCATACTTCAAGAAGTGTCTAGTGATTGAGTGGGTACTGTTCATTAAGTGATGCTGCAGATTATCAATAGCATTTCTTTTTGTAGGATTTTCAGGTTACATGATCCGACTGAAATGATCGCCACCTTTTCTGTGAGAATGTTATTATTTTTCTTGCTGTAATAGGTTCTCCTAACTGTAGAGTTCTTTTGGTTGTATTTTCCTTCATTTTAAAAGGAATCCCGTAAAACCCTTTCAGTGAATGGTTAGAGTGACATTTCTTTGTTAGTGGTTGAGTGGGCTGCATGTTTATCAGAGCTTTATTGCTTTCAACTGCTTATAACTGCCTTTGCTCTCTCTCTCTCTCTCTCTCTCTCTCCCACATGCAGTCACAAAGGCAAAACCCTTCATATAGAGTTTATCCAATGTGAATATCTATTTGGATCCCAAATGGAACGACAGCAATTAATCATATTATGTTGTATTGACATGTAGTTTTGTGATAGAATGATGCATGATTGCATGGCATGCATTTGTACGGCTGTGAAGTTCTGCTGCTATTCAATAACAATAAAATTCTGCCAAAAATGCGAGGCCAAAATGGTCTCGAGTCTTGGAGATTCCAACTTTATCTTGTTATGCATTGCACTAGAAAAGATACATAATTTTATTACAAATGAGTCTTTTTGTTTATTTTCCTCTTGCAGTACTGTTGAGCCTGAAGGAAAATTATGAGGAAGTCATGAGAAGAGATGATGTGAAAGCAATTGTCCTTACAGGTTCGTAATAATTCTCCAAACTTGTTTAACGTATCTATAACATTTTCTAAGGTTCAAGCTCATTGAATAGGTGCTCGAGGAAAATTTTCGGGAGGTGCTGATATCTCTTCATTCAAGGAAGGAGAAGGTAAGTTGAAGGCATTTCCTACCTCAAACTTTTTGACTTTCGTACTTTCTGAAGTCATTTCTTATTTATTGACAGGAGAGTCACCAAGAAACAGTTCCATGTCAATAGAATTTCTTACAGATATTCTGGAAGGTGGTGTTTTGAATTTTAGTGAACAATATTGCTTTGGTGTTTTGAGTTTCAGAGGAACTAATTGTTTCACAGTTTTTCATGCTGTCAGGTGGAAGAAAACCATCAGTAGCTGCAATTGATGGCCTTGCTCTTGGCGGTGGGTTGGAGATTGCAATGGTGTGCATGTGGGATTATTTTAATCGTTGTTTCCAGTGTATCCTGTGCTTGAGATGCCTCAATTTTTAATGTTTCTGTTGGTTTTCTTTTCCCAGGTATGTCATAGTCGCATTTCCACTTCTTCTGCTCTGTTAGGACTTCCTGAACTTCAACTTGGAATAATTCCAGGATTAGGAGGTATTGTTTTTAGCATGGGTTTATCAATGAATCAGGCTTGTCATGTATCATATCTAATTTAGATGTTAGTCAATAATGCTTATTTGTATTACTTCACCCTCTTGATAAGTGAAGTTTTTTTTTTCCCATTCATTCAAATCTTTTTGCTAATTACTTTTTTAGCATTATAATCTTATTTTCTGTGCACCTAAACCAGGCCAATTCTAATATTCATGCAAGAACTTTCCTCTACACCGTATTCATCTTTGTCCATTATTTAGCGACTTGTCAGATGTATTCAACAAAATATTAGTCAAGCTACTTAAAAAAATTCTCACCAAGAATAAGAAATAATGCCACATTAAGATGATAGAGATATTATGAGCATGCCATACCTCCCTACAAGTTGCTCTATATATTTAAAGTTAAAGCAGTCCTTTCACTTGAAGTTGAATTGATATCACTTAAATAATAGCACATCACAACCTTTCTTTGGAGCAAAACTCTACATCTGTGGAGGCTTCTACTATAGTGCTTCTCCAAACTTAATAGTTAAATGGGGCCTATCCCACCTATAATATATATATATATGCATGCACTTCCATCCCTTTATCTCATTTCTTTACTCCTTTCTAGATCTCACACTTCTTAGTCCACCACTTACTCTTTCTCTCTTTTTCTCTCTCTTTTAATATCATTATCTCGCCCTCTCACTGCCTCTCACTTTATATTCCTAACAACCATGTACAAGGTAGTTCATGAGTGCATTTGGGCACTTTTGCTCACTTGCTTTCTGATAAATTTTTGCATGCAATGCACTCGCGTATGCCTCTAAGCACTTTTATTGGTGCAGTGAAGTATTTTATGCTTCGGTGGCCTGTGCACTACAACCAAAACACTTTTTTTAGATGGTGGGATGACCCACTTTACCTCATCTTGGGGAGATGTGGAACCACTAGCATATTTCACTTAAAATCTAGATGCTAAAGATATGTGGGCAAAAAATAAAATAATGCAATAAAGGCAAAATAAGGAACGTGATGGACCGGCTGAGCTAGTCCAGCCAATCAACCTAGCCCCAACAAGGAGTGTCGGTCTAGCTGGCGGGTGGAAGAGCCCTGTGGGCCCCAGTAGTGTGGGCGGCGGGCAAGAGCGAGAGGGGCTCAAAGAGGATTAATTCTACCCCTTTAATTACTTACCATAGAAAACCAAAATTGGGAGGAAATTAGGAAGGTTTATTTAGGGAAAAAGGATTGATTTCAATTCAGATTTAGGTGGGAATTAGGAAGATTTATTTAGGGAAAGAGGGCTGATTTGAATTCAGATTTGGGAGGGAATTAGGAAGGTTTATTTAGGATTAATTAGGTTGTTTTGTTTTCATTATGTGATTTTGTGTTTTGCAATAATTTTTTTTAACCAGTTTAGGTGCTACTCGCATCGTTTACCACACTAATATCTGAAAGAATTTATATTGTAAAATATGAAGATGTCTTAAGCTGCAAAACATTACACATGTTACAAAATTCTTTGAGCCTTCTCCCTAATGATGGGTTTGGTTAGTAGCAAATTATAATTGAAGGGATATGCAAAACTTCTATTAGTTCTCACTATGTTAAACGATACATGATACTTGAAATTATCCTTCTTTTCTTTATTATGGGTAAGTTATAACAAAATATAATTAGACGAGATCCCATTATAATTATGCTGTCAAAGTTAAAAAAACACATATATGAAAGCATCATACCTCCGTGATCGGTGAAACTATTGCAAATTATAATTAATAGGGTTTATCGTCCAAATCAAGTTCCCAACCATACAAAAAATACAACTTGAGCTTCCATCCTATGATGGGCATGATCTTCATAAATCTTAACTGATGATGTCTATGAAATCTTTAAATGGCCCTGAAACATAAAGCATATCATATTTTGAGCATTACCATTGATGGGTATGATTATAATCAATCATTCTTGCAGTGGTTCATCACCAAAATCAAGCTCTCAATCATAAAGATTAGCACTTTGAGCCTTTTTGCATTGATGGGCTTGATTATTTGAAAATCACAACAGAGGGGATCGAGTTTTTACATTGTTAACCGGAATCGAGTTTTTACATTGCTTGAAAATAAATCTGCCAGATGACATTCATCATTCTAAATTATTGATAGTTTAGGATGGTTAATGAAATTCCGCGTCACGATGTTTCACTGAATTGGCTGGTGCAGGAACTCAACGGCTTCCACGGCTTATTGGCCTCACTAAAGCTCTTGAAATGATGCTGGTGAGATGATACTTGTTGGTTGCCTATGGGTTTTCCTGTTCAATATATTTAATCATTTATTTGATTACTATTAATGGATTTCTTTTGAAACAGACGTCCAAACCCGTGAAAGGGAAAGAAGCTTATGCGCTAGGGCTTGTTGATGCCATTGTCCCACCTGGTGATTTGCTAATAACTGCTCTTCATTGGGCTATAGAAATTGCGGAGTGCAGACGGCCATGGATAAAGTGCCTTTATAAAACTGACAAATTAGGGTCATTGAGGGAAGCTAAAGAAATTCTCAAGTTTGCAAGAGCTCAGGCACAAAAGCAATCTGCTTATCTTGAACATCCACGAGTTTGTATTGATGTCATCGAAGAAGGTATTGTATCAGGGCCTCGTGCTGGACTTCTGAAGGTAGTTCTTATTTTTAGTTGGTCTATTTTTTTCCTTTAACATGAATCTATGTTTCTTCGTTTTTTACTTTTACTGAGTATTAATTTCATTTTTCAGGAAGCAAATGCTTCTTGGACTCTTCAGTTCTCTCCCACAAGCAAAAGTTTGGTGCATGTGTTCTTTGCGCAACGAGCTACTTCCAAGGTCTACCAATTGCTTGATCACTTTATACGTACATTTTTGTTTGTGCTTGTAGTTATATTAATACTGGAAAAGCGTATATTAGCAAGGCTTCTTTTCTTATAAAAGTATGTCTTGATGTGTCCTAGTAGTAGTTGCTTGGGGTGGAATTATCATCATAACCTTAGCGATGTAGCTTTATCAGAATAATTGCTTAAGATTTGTTACATCAGAAAGGCTTAGCTTGGTAGTTGAAGCTTGCACTTCAGAATGCTTGTTATGCAATCATTCTAACGGCTAAAATTCCTTCACCCTTAAACTCTGCTGCTTAGGTGCCAATAAGGTCATAATGTTTAAGATATCCTGCTACGTTTGCCAAGGCTTTAATAATGTCTTTAAATTTCCTGACCACAAAGCGGAGTGGTGCAAATGGTAAAACTGTAGGTCGTGGGATGCCATGACTGCCAGTGAAAGGAAATTAAAAATATGTTAATCAGATGTTACGTGGAAGGCTTAGTATCATGGGCATGTCATCTTCTTCTCTTTAGCTCTATCCAAACATGAAAAGCTGCTAAACTAGACAGGCACCTCGATGGATAGATGCCACTTAACACCATCTGGATGCTTTAGCAATTTTTACGTGGCCTTAATATAAATATAACGTTTCTTTTAACTTTTGAAACATCACACACATTGACATCATCAGCATTAGACGTCTCTCTATTCTGAAGGTCTAGCTTTAAAGGTGCTTATTTATCATTTAGTCCTGCTAAAAATTGCTTTTACGGTTAGTTTGAGGCCAGCTTTGAAGTTTAAGCAACTTCTTCCTTTGTGAGCTTGTTCTGTTCACCATAATCGGTTTGAATTGTGCATGTATTGATGAGACATCAATCCAAGGTTTCGCCACGTGTACCATCGACGGAGACGTAGATCGACGGCCACGATTTGTAGTCTTTATTTTTGATGTATTTTTGCATGTTGCTTATTTATGTATTTTCAGTTTTGCAGTTCTACCCTTAGGGTATTGAGTCTCTATTGTAGCCCCGAGGGCATAGTTGTCGTTTATTTTATTTTCTAGTTTTTGGGACCTATATATTAAGGTCTCCATGCATTGTATTATTATTGAATTATTGAATGAAAATTTGCTCCACTAGATTTGATCTCTTAGTGAGTTCATGAGAGGAGAGAGATCTCTTTGTGAGTTCTAAAATTCTTGTTCAATAGCTCTTTGTGAGATTTGGAGTGAAATTACATTGAGGCCAAGTTCTCCCCTCTTTACCCAAAACCGGTGGCACCTTTGGGCTCCAAACCGCCGGCCACCTCCTCCTCATCCCTCCCAACAACAAGCCGCCGCCCCTCCCTACCGCCGGCCACCTGCTCCACTCCCAGCCGCCGGCCCTCCCCCAAGCCGCCGCCTCTCCCTAGCCAACCCGCCGGCCCCTCATGATCCATGGCCAAAATCTGAAATCAATTATTTAGGGCCTTTACTCACTTTCCTAAAATAAGTTCAATCAATTAGGAAAGGTATTTAATTAGAATTTTGAATTCAAATTCTAATTTCAAATACTTTCCTAATCCTAAAACTTAAATTAGGAAATATCCTTATTTACTTAAATCTGAGATTAAAATCAGATTTGATTTTAATCTCTAATTACTCCTTGGGGCCCACCTACTTAAAACCAAGTCCCCTCTCTCCACCTCCTACATGGCCGGCCCCCTTCCCTTTGTTTTTCCTCTCCCAAATTAAACCCTAAGCCCTCCAAATCAGCCCCAATCACCTCCCATAGCCGCCCCTTCCCCCCTCCCCTTTGGAATTAATTTGGCAAGTCAAAATTAATTCCTCTTCCCTCCAAATTACCCCAAAATCTGAGTTAATTTCAGATTTGCTGAAATTTCCATACCTCTCCTCTCCCTCCTTACACTTACCTTCTCCCTCACATCTAGACAAGCATGAATGGCCTATCCGGACGTTGATCACGGATTCGTTGAAGACGATCAAGGAAGAGCACATCCTCCCGGGCCGTTGGTACATCATCAACCATCAACCCACTCCTCCTACTCCGGTTACTTCTCCAACGACTAGTATCTTACGCGGCACATGTCTCCTAGTGGCATCCCTAAGTTTGTTTGCAACATTCTTCCGCTAAACCCCACCATCATGAGTTGAGTAAGGGATCTCTAGGTGAAGTTCTAAATTTTAAACATTGGGCTTTGTTAAGACGCCATTACATTTTCTTTAATTTTGGATGGTAATTTGCAAGACTTGTAATCTCTAAATGTTACTACTTGCTATTATTTAATTTCTTTGCTAAAAGTTCTTAAATCCAACTTGAGCATGTAATGAGTTTATCTTTGACAACGCAAAGTTCTCTTATGTTTTAGTTTTCTAATAGCAATTCCTGTTGCATCTTATTTGTTTCACATCATCTTGATATCAGAGCATGGTAAGCATGCACTACATGTGCTAGAAACTCCTAGGGGTCTAGTTTAACATTTCCAAAATCTGTTTGCTTGCATACCATTGCCTAGCTATTTTATTTTTCTGTTTTCGTTTGCTGTCCTTTAGATTTCTGCACCATTTAAATCACTTTTGGTAAGCCTACTTCACTGTTTAGGTGCTGCCCATGTCACTACAACTTCCCTAGTTGTCTAGGATACCTAAACAATCTTCATATCTTGCTGTCCAGAATTTTTTCTGCAGCATTTAGAGGACTATAGGTGACCCTAACCTAGTGATTAAGTGCTGGCCACTTCATAGAAACTCACCCTAAACACCTAGGCCACCCCACCAACTGCTGTAGGTTGCTGTCCACACCAAATCTGCACCCTTTAATGCATTAGGAGCATTGCATGCTAGTGTTCTAGTGCTGTCCCCTTGTCCCGTCACCACTCCTAGTGTTCCCTAACACTTACCCATGGATCCGGAGCAAATTCAAGCAACTCTAGACCTTATAGTTGGTCAATTGGGAACGGTTACTCAGCAAATTAGAAACACCCAAACTGATTTAGCAGACTTTAGGCGCCAAACGGGTGAGCGACTTGATAACATCGAACGGATAGGAAACCCTGTTATGTATACACCTTCTAGACCTCCGTCACCTTATGTCGAAGAAACTAGAGCCGACCATAGACCGCAGAGAGAACCTTACAATCCCCATCTTAGACCCAACCATGAGCCTGTAGGACATGAACCCGTATGGAGAGACAACGATGCCTAACTCTTGAAAAATATTCGAATAGACGCTCCTTCCTATGATGGGACCCTCGACCCTCAAGTCTTCTTGGATTGGATTAAAGGAATGGATAGCTACTTTAAGTGGTACAACATTTCAGAGGCTAGAAAGGTTAGGTTCGCAGAAATGAAACTCACTAATCGAGCTAGCCAATACTGGACCAATTTAGAGAACATGCGCGAAGCTCGTGGTGAGTATCCCATCACCGATTGGTGAACCATGAAACAAGAACTTAAGAGAAAGTACCTCCCTCCGTCCTACTACCCTAAGCTCTTAGACAAATGGAATAGATTGACCCAAGGTAGTAGACCCGTAAAGGATTATATCTCCTCCTTTGATGATTACATGATCCGCTGCAGCGGAGAGGAAACTACCACCCCGGCCCAAATCCTTTCTATGTTTAGAGCTGGTCTAAGGGAAGATCTGAGAAATGAATTATTTGCCAGAGGAGTAGACACTTTGGAGGCTGCCTGCAGTTTAGCGTTGGATCTTGAAGAGTCTAGAACCACTCTCATCCTAAGTATTTAGACTCACGCCCAACACCTTTCAGAACTTCATCCCATCAACCCCTTAACCGACCTACTGGCCCTGTAATCACTCGACCACCCACTGCTCAACTTCCACCTCGTCCTGACTTTAAAGGAAAAACCCCTGAACGTGACACACCAAAAGCGACCTCTGGAACCAAGTGTTATCGGTGTCATGGTTATGGACACATCGCCTCCCAATGTTCTAGCATCTACAAGGTTACAATAATAGAAGAGGTTGAAGAAGACGAAGTTGAACCCGAGACTGATCTCGTCCATCACGTTGATGAAGAAGAGGAATTTTTCTGTGAAGATGACCCGGTAGAATTGCAAGTTGTTAGGTGTGCCTTGTCCCAACCTAAGCCTAGTGATGATTGGCGTAGGACCTCTATTTTCCACACTTTCACCAAAATTGGAGACAAGAATTGTAAGGTCATTATTGATAGTGGAAGTTGTATTAATGCGGTCTCCTCAGCTATGGTAACCAAACTCAATCTGAAAATTACACCTCACCCGAATCCTTACAAGGTTGTTTGGATCAATACGACGACCATTGAGATAAAAGATAGGATCCTGATTCCTGTTGAGTTTGTTGGATATCAGGAGAAAATTTGGTGTGATGTGTTGACTATGGACGTAGGACAGATTATCCTTGGCCGACCCTGGTTATTTGACAACGACGTCCATATCTATGGGAGAACTAATACTTGTATTTTTGAGCACAATGGAAAGAAGATCAAGCTTATGCCCTCCCAGCCAAAACCCCACAAACCCGAAGTCAAGCCAACCTCTGTCCAACCTAAAGGACTCCACTTCCTAACTGCTAAGGAAGTAGAGGTTGACATAAACCAAGGCTCACCCATGTATGTCCTTGTTGCTAGAGAAGTGACCTCTAACCTTAAGGAACCTATCCCCAAAGAAATAAAACCCCTTATCGAGACCTATCTTGATGTCTTCCCCGAAGACCTACCCGATCACCTCCCACCTCTTAGAGACATCCAACATGTCATTGACTTAGTTCCCGGAGCATCTCTGCCCAACTTCCCTCACTACCGGATGAACCCTACGGAGCACGCTGAACTTAAAAAGCAAGTGGATGAGCTACTGCAGCGCGGTTACATTAAAGAGAGCCTGAGCCCCTGTGCTGTTCCTGCACTACTAACCCCCAAGAAGGATGGCTCTTGGCGTATGTGTGTTGATAGCCGTGCTATCAACAAAATTATCGTCAAGTATCGATTCCCCATTCCCCGACTCGACGATATGTTAGATATGATGACTGGTGCAACCCTATTCTCCAAGATTGATCTTAAGAGCGGTTATCACCAAATTAGGATTCGCCCTGGGGATGAATGGAAGACAGCCTTTAAAACTAAGGACGGTTTGTATGAATGGATGGTAATGCCTTTTGGCCTGAGTAACGCCCCTAGTATTTTTATGCGAGTTATGACCCAGGTCCTTCGACCCTTTTTAGGAAAATTTGTCGTCGTATACTTTGATGACATTTTGATTTACAGTAACTCGGTGGAACAACATCTAGGACACTTGAAGCAAGTCTGTGAGGTCTTGAGGAGGGAACAGTTATACGCCAACCCAAAGAAGTGCATGTTTCTCACAGATAGTATCACCTTTCTGGGATTTATTATTTCTTCGCAAGGAATTTCAGCTGACCCTGAAAAGGTTAGAGCTATCAATGAATGGCCTGTACCGACAAACATTAGAGACGTTCGGAGTTTTCATGGATTGGCCACTTTCTATCGACGTTTTATTAGGAATTTCAGTACTATAGTGGCACCAATAACGGACTGCTTAAAGAAAGGAGAGTTTCACTGGAGTTTAGCTGCCACTAAAGCATTTGAGGAAATTAAGAGAAAAATGGTTGAGGCCCCAGTTATGCGTCTACCTGATTTTTCTAAAGTCTTTGAGATTACTTGTGACGCATCTGGTATTGGTATTGGAGGAGTTTTATCGCAAGAAGGACACCCCGTTGCCTATTTTAGCGAAAAACTAAACGATATCCGGCAACGATATTCCACCTATGATAAGGAGTTTTATGCGATCATTCAATCCCTTAGATATTGGAGGCATTATCTCTTGCCTCAAGAGTTTGTAATATTTTCGGATCATGAGGCTCTACGCTACATTAACTCACAAAAGAAACTCAATGCCCGTCATGGCCGTTGGGTTGAGTTCCTGCAAGAATACACCTATACGATTAGACATAAAGCAGGAATTGCGAACAAGGCCGCAGATGCCTTAAGTCGTCGGATGATGGTTGCCCGTGAGATGAGAACTGAAGTAATTGGTTTTGAACGACTCAAAGAAGACTATTTGGACTGCCCTGATTTCAAAGAAATTTATTCCCTGTTAGCTAATGGAAGTGAACGTATTACGGATGATTTCTTTGTGGAAAACAGATACTTGTTTAAGTCTCAGAAATTGTGTATCCCCAACACTTCTCTTCGAGAATTCCTTGTTTGGGAATTACACGCTGGAGGCTTAGCAGGGCACTTTGGACAAGCCAAGACCATTGCCGCAGTTGAACATAGGTTTTTCTGGCCCAGCCTCAAACGGGATGTTAGTAGACTAATTAAGCGGTGTCACACTTGTCAGTTGGCTAAGCAAAGGAAGCAAAATATCGGTCTTTATACTCCACTTCCAATTTCCAATTGCCCATGGCAAGATGTCAGCATGGATTTTGTTTTAGGTTTACCCAAGACCATTAGGAAGCATGACTCGGTGTGTGTCGTAGTAGACCGTTTCTCCAAGATGGCCCATTTCCTTCCTTGTTCTAAAACTTTTGATGCCTTGCGGATCGCTAAACTTTATTTTGATGAAATCGTCAGACTTCACGGTTTACCCAAGACTATAGTGTCCGATAGGGATGTTAAGTTCACTAGTTACTTTTGGAAGACTTTGTGGCATAAGATGGGTACCAAACTCCAATTCTCCTCTGCTTTCCACCCATAAACGGACGGTCAGACTGAAGTTGTCAATAGGAGCTTAGGTAATCTTCTTAGGACTTTAGTGGGTGAACATATCCGGGATTGGGATTCCAAACTTCCAATAGCTGAATTTGCTTATAACAATTCCGTTAACCGAACAAAAGGTATGAGTCTGGCTGAAATTGTGTATGGCTTCCAACCTAGGCAACCAATAGATTTGATTCCGATGGATCCTAAGTTTAGAACATCTGAGTCAGCATCTGTATTTGCATCACATTTACAGGAATTGCATAAGGAAATTAATAACAGAATTGAACAGAGCAACGCCAACTATAAACTTAATGTGGACCTCAAGAAAAGATATAAAGAATTCAAAGTGGGAGATTTTGTAATGGTTCGGATTCGTCCGGAGCGGTTTCCGCAAGGAACCGTTAAGAAGTTACATGCAAGAAGCGCAGGACCTTTCAAAATTATTTCCAAAATAAATAGTAATGCTTATGTGCTAGACCTTCCTGAAGATTTTAATATTAGCCCACGTTTAACATTGAAGATCTCGTAGCCTATGAGGGTCCAGAGTTTAATTCCACCAATCCACTAAATAATGAGCCTTGTGTGACCCAACCTGGTGAGAACCCTAGCCTACCTCCACTCCCAAATATTCCTACTTTACCTACTGCGGAGAAAATTGAGGCAATACTTAGTGATGATATTATTTCCACTAAAGACGGTGGTCGCTAAAGGTATCTAGTTCAATGGACAGGGAAACCGGAGACGGAGAACACGTGGATTGACCGAGACGAGCTGCAGAGATTGGATCCAGATTTACTAGAGTGGTACGAGAGTTCCAGGGACACTTACTCGACGGGGTCGAGTTTTCTCCCACATGGGGAGAATGATGGGGACATCAATCCAAGGTTTCGCCACGTGTACCATCGACGGAGACGTAGATCGACGGCCACGATTTGTAGTCTTTATTTTTGATGTATTTTTGCATGTTGCTTATTTATGTATTTTCAATTTTCCACTTCTACCCTTAGGGTATTGAGTCTCTATTGTAGCCCCGAGGGCATAGTTATCGTTTATTTTATTTTCTAGTTTTTGGGACCTATATATTAAGGCCTCCATGCATTGTATTATTATTGAATTATTGAATGAAAATTTGCTCCACTAGATTTGATCTCTTAGTGAGTTCATGAGAGGAGAGAGATCTCTTTGTGAGTTCTAAAATTCTTGTTCAATAGCTCTTTGTGAGATTTAGAGTGAAATTACATTGAGGCCAAGTTCTCCCCTCTTTACCCAAAACCGGTGGCACCTTTGGGCTCCAAACCGCCTGCCACCTCCTCCTCATCCCTCCCAACAACAAGCCGCCGCCCCTCCCTACCGCCGGCCACCTGCTCCACTCCCAGCCGCCGGCCCTCCCCCAAGCCGCCGCCTCTCCCTAGCCAACCTGCCGGCCCCTCATGATCCATGGCCAAAATCTGAAATCAATTATTTAGGGCCTTTACTCACTTTCCTAAAATAAGTTCAACCAATTAGGAAAGGTATTTAATTAGAATTTTGAATTCAAATTCTAATTTCAAATACTTTCCTAATCCTAAAACTTAAATTGATTTGATTTTAATCTCTAATTACTCCTTGGGGCCCACCTACTTAAAACCAAGTCCCCTCTCTCCACCTCCTACATGGCCGGCCCCCTTCCCTTTGTTTTTCCTCTCCCAAATTAAACCCTAAGCCCTCCAAATCAGCCCCAATCACCTCCCATAGCCGCCCCTTCACCCCTCCCCTTTGGAATTAATTTGGCAAGTCAAAATTAATTCCTCTTCCCTCCAAATTACCCCAAAATCTGAGCTAATTTCAAATTTGCTGAAATTTCCCTACCTCTCCTCTCCCTCCTTACACTTACCTTCTCCCTCACATCTAGACAAGCATGAATGGCCTATCCGGACGTTGATCACGGATTCGTTGAAGACGATCAAGGAAGAGCACATCCTCCCGGGCCGTTGGTACATCATCAACCATCAACCCACTCCTCCTACTCCGGTTACTTCTCCAACGACTAGTATCTTACGCGGCACATGTCTCCTAGTGGCATCCCTAAGTTTGTTTGCAACATTCTTCCGCTAAACCCCACCATCATGAGTTGAGTAAGGGATCTCTAGGTGAAGTTCTAAATTTTAAACATTGGGCTTTGTTAAGACGCCATTACATTTTCTTTAATTTTGGATGGTAATTTGCAAGACTTGTAATCTCTAAATGTTACTACTTGCTATTATTTAATTTCTTTGCTAAAAATTCTTAAATCCAACTTGAGCATGTAATGAGTTTATCTTTGACAACGCAAAGTTCTCTTATGTTTTAGTTTTCTAATAGCAATTCCTGTTGCATCTTATTTGTTTCACATCATGTATATGATGTCCTAGCCAGTCCATGCAACGTCAAACATCATCCATCCCTGAATCATATTGGTTTGGCCTCAAGGGATGCTTATTCACCATCGATCATGTTAAGAATTTCATAGGTTAAATCTTGGTCCCTAAAACTTTTAAAAAAACATCGATGCAAGTATAATGATTGTTAGAGTTCTGCTGTTCACTTAATTGTAATGACCTAGATTACCACAATCAGGATTAAATTGTGGTCTCCCACTTTTAGGTTCCACCTTAGTCTAGGATATTTCTGAAATTTTCATATAATTTTTTTAGCCTGCGGACAACAAAATCATGGCAATTCGGAGTCAATCTTTTAAGTTTCTTATTCATATGACTCCTAAAATTTTCTCGTTCTTTTACTGTAAACAAGTACAGCCAATCCGAGCACTGCCTGTTTTTTTGTTTGGTTTGCTTTTTTTATGTTGGCTAGGAGCTAGTTGAACATGAGTCGAGCTACTTTTTCATCGTACTTGCCAGCTCTTATTGCAACCCTACTCGTTCTGGCTTGGTGTTTGAAATGGTATTTTTGAACCTGTTTTGACCCTTTATCTTTGTTTTTTCTAGATAAGCCATTTGAAAAATGAAAGCATTTGGACAAGTTATAAAAAAATGCACTTGACGTTGATGAAATAATTTCAGCCCTATGGTTCACATTCACAACCTTTTCAGACCTTTTTTTTGCTCATCATAATTATCTTCATGACGTCATGCATGATCTTCTACTGTTGATGAACGAGCTCTAGGTCAGGCAATATGTTTTTTTATTTTTAGGATAGAGATCTCAAATTCGAATCTAACATGTGTCCTATTTATAATCAATTTTGACACCCTTGTTTTAGGTTCCTGGCATTTCTGACTTGGGTTTGACCCCTAGAAATATAAGTAAAGTTGGTATTCTTGGTGGCGGTTTAATGGGCTCAGGTATTGCAACTGCACTAATACTGAGCAATCAACGGGTGATACTAAAAGAAGTAAATGACAACTTCCTTCAGGCTGGGGTTGGCAGAGTTAAAGGTAGAGCTCATGGACATTAAATCTTGTTGTGGATGATCATTTTCTTCCTGTACTTTCTTTTTCTTAATTTAACATGTTGTCATGTTTCAGCAAATTTGCAAAGTCGTGTTAAGAAAGGGACAATGACACAAGAGAACTTTGAGAAAGCTCTTTCTCTTCTCACAGGTGTTCTTGACTACGAGCAATTTGGGGATGTGGACATGGTTATTGAGGTAATGTGTTTGTGATGAACTAACCCTATTGTTATTTGTTTTTCAACCAACTGAGAAGTCTTGCTTCATTTGATTCTTCTGACAGGCTGTTATTGAAAAGGTTGATTTGAAACAACAAATATTTGCTGATCTTGAAAAATACTGTCCTCCACATTGCATCCTTGCTACCAACACCTCAACCATTGATTTAAATCTGATTGGTGAAAGCACAAAATCACAGAACAGAATTGTGGGAGCACATTTCTTTAGGTAAGCAGGATTGCTTGAAGACTTTGTTAGATACTATTGTGTAACTGATTCATTATCTTCCTCAGCCCTGCGCATATAATGCCACTTCTAGAGATAGTGCGTACGCATAATACATCTCCTCAAGTTGTTGTGGACCTTCTAGCTGTTGGGAAAAAGATACACAAAACACCCATTGTTGTTGGGAATTGTACTGGATTTGCTGTCAACCGCATGTTCTTCCCCTACACTCAGTCTGCGCTGTTACTTGTTGATCGTGGTTTAGATGTCTATAAGATTGATCAGGCAATTACCAAATTTGGTATGCCAATGGGCCCTTTCAGGTAGGAGGTTTTGACTTAAAAATTAGGGTAGTTGAGGGTCATTACATAGTCATCTTAGATCTTGAATGCTGCTAATTGATTTTTTTAAAGCCATTTCAGATCCTTTTTATGGTATGCAGATTGGCTGATCTTGTTGGTTTTGGTGTTGCTGTTGCTACTATTCTGCAATACCTTCAAAGTTACCCTGAAAGATGCTATAGGTCTGAATTAATGAAGCTCATGCTTGATGATAAGAGGACAGGTATGCTGAATATAATTTGTCGAAGTATGAAAGTTTGATCATCCTTTAGTTCTTGCAAATGTATTTCCTTTCAACGTAAAATCAGTTGGGACAAGCTCCTTTCCGTTGATTAACATTGGATGCAGTTGTGTTATACCTGATCAAGTATCATAGGGCTGTCGGCTTGAAAGCATGTCCTCTCATGCACGGGCCAGGTTTTGGCAAGATTTCAGGCCCAAATCAAGCAAAATAATAGGAAAATCATAAGTAATTCTTTTTTACTGACAATAAAATTAAATTAGGGCGGGTTTAGGTGCAATGCTCAAATTGTCCTTTAGAGTTGTAGTCATGTTTTGAATCATATAAAGCCGTCTCTTAGCTTGAAGTAATGCTAAGACTTCATTCATTAGTCTCTCCCTTCCTGACATTGAAATCGGCAGCTCCATGGAAACGCCTTACATAAAATCTAAGTATATAAATTATTTTTATTTATCCAGAAAGTTATACCTGTAGCTTGGTCGAATACAAGCCTAACCCAGAAATGGCTTTTGCTAGTTCTCTGTTGCCACTGGGCCTTACCCAAATAATGATGTGAAACCTGTTTACCCAGGTAAATGGTTCAATGGTTGGCATCCTAATGAATGTGTAGGCTTTGAGACTCCCACCCTAAAATCATAGAAAGAGCTGCAACTTCTAGAAAGTTGAAGTATAATCACGGAATCACCCACCTCAATTTCACTTCTAGAAAGTTGAAGTATAATAATCACCCACCTCAATTTCTTTTAGAAGATGAAAATTCTCCCTTCAAGGTTACTTCAATATTGGCTTAACTTTAGTCAATTCTTCTTTAATTCACTACCTATGCATTATGTACACATTCATATCAATTTATTTACTTAATTCAGATCAATGAATTAAGTAAATAAATTGATATGAATGTGTACATAATGCATAGGTAGTGAATTTTTCTTCTCTCCTCTTGATTGATATAATGATAATTAAAATAACTAACTTTAGGTATAATTCTTACCTTAATTATGAAGGAGTGAATTTCTCTTCTCTTGCTTTTGACTTCTCTTCACTTCGAAATCTTGATAAAATTTCATAGAAAAATGTATATTAAGGTTTATTAAATTCCCATACAATTTTTCTTATTTTGTTCAAATTTGAAAATTAATGTACTTTCTATAAACTTTATACTTGATGTTTGTTATTCTATGCCATTCTCTCTTAATTTCTTTCTTCTTTCCTTCTTCCATGTCTCACCACTATTTTACTTTCTTTATTGAGGCCAGCTTCGTAAGAGTCAAATTGTAGTGTTGATGTGTCGAATGACATCAAATAGAATGTCAAAAGTGTTGAACGTCGTCAAAGATGATGCGAAAGTGTCGAATGTTATTGAAGCTAATGTTGAAGGTAAATGACTTCATCTCTTCTTTGTTTCTCTCCATCGAACGAGATCGCACAAATCCCGCTTCCTCTTATTCATCCTTTTTGTCGAGTAAAATCTGCATAGATTGGCCTCTTCTTCTTCCCTATCGAACGATTCCTCTCAATTGAATGGAGTTGTACTCTTCTTCCTCTTTGTATCGAATGAGAAACACAATGAGCTGAACAAAATCACACTCTTCTTCCTCACTATGTCGAACGAGAAACACAAAGCCATACGGAGTTCCTTTTTCGTTCTTCCTATCTCGTTCTCCTCGCCTTAATCTTTCTCCTAACCTCCGTTTCTATATGCCAAGAGGAGTTGCACGTCTCTTTGTGTTGAACGAACTCGCACCCCTTAGTCGTGGATCTCACCCCCCTCCATCATGGATCTCTGTCTAATGCTCTCGCACCCCTTTGCCTTCATCACACACTTTATAAGATTTAACACCACTGCAATAGTGCGTGTATATGCCTGTGCATTCTCTCCCCTCTTTCCTCTTGTATGTGGATTGTCCCACAATGATTTTGAACAAGAAGATGGGCTCAGCATAAGTGGTGATACATTGACATGCAATCACTCGCAAAGGCGTTGGTGCTGGTGGAACTTCTAAAGGGAGTACCAAATAAGCCAAATCCGACCCAGACCACTGCTTTGGATTCTCAACTGTGATTGATATGTTGAGGTCACAATGTGGTCTCTGAACTTAATCTTTCAATTTTCTTTTGTTTTTTCTCTCTGTTATACAAATGAATTGCTGTTAGAACCTAGAACATGAACACCTTATCTTCTAAGTCAACTTTGAACCATGGCAGGTGAAAGTTCCCGGAAGGGCTTCTATTTATATGATGATAGGCGAAAGGCTACCCCTGATCCCGAGATAGGCAAATATATAGAGAGATCAAGAAACATGGCTGGTGTTGAGGCTGATCCCCAGGTCCTCAAATTCCAACTATATCATTTAAACTTTACCAAGCTAACGATCTATTCTAAATCGTTTATCATCTTTATGTTATCTTGTGGTAATCACCAATAACCATTGATTTTACACTTTCCATGTTTCAATTATGTATCATGTATTGCGGCACCCACTTCAGCTTATGAAGTTGTCGGACAAGGACATAGTAGAGATGATATTCCTGCCAGTAGTGAACGAAGCTTGCCGAGTCCTTGATGAAGGAATTGCAGTAAAAGCATCTGATCTGGACATTGCCTCCATCATGGGAATGGGCTTCCCTTCCTTTAGGTTGTCAAGCTTTCAGAATTCCTGGTTTTCTCTTGTTATTTGTTACATTATTTCATCTTATAAAGCTTTTGTGTCCATATATCTTACTCCATAGGGGTGGTCTTATGTTCTGGGCGGACTCTCTGGGTGCCAAGTACATACACACAACACTGGAGCAATGGGCATTAACCTATGGCAATTTCTTTAAGCCAAGTTCATATCTTGCAGAGAGAGCTGCCAAGGGAATTCCTCTGGTAAGCAGCAGGATAATTTCTCTTTACTGTAGACATTTGATATGAACATACTCAGCATTGTGAATGGTTTTAATTAATCTCATTCCTTATAACCTGATGCAGGGTGCTCCAGTTAATCAGGCTAGTTCGAGGTTATGATCTCGTCCTTCGTAATGTCTGTCAGTTTGAAGAAAACTAAAAATATGGGCTGGAAGTAGGGAATGTAGGGCCTTAAAACGCTTAATGACTTGCTGTTGTTATTAATAAAGGAGATTGAAACCGCTTGTGTTTCTTAAACATTATATCGTTTAATTTCAGTAAAATTTAGGTTTCGTTTGGGACGACTTTTTTATTACTTAAAACAACTTTATAGTACAAAAATAAATAAAATTTATATTAAAAAGCTACTTTAAAGTAATAAAAAAGCCGTCCCAATCGAAGCCTTAGTTTTAAACTGAATTGTTCAATCTCTTTGAAAGCATGTTGAAACAAAATGAGTTAAAACTCAAAAGTGATGGCAAAGGAATTGAATTGAAATGGTTATATATATATATATAAAAGAACAAAATTATTTTTGGATAGTTTTTTTATTGTTTTATTTTTCACACTATAATTACAGTTTCTATTTGGCTTTTAACTTTTCACTATTTTCAGAAAATTTGTGTGAGAATTTGCTTTTTATAATAACTTTAAAAAAATTACTCTATAGCAGTTTTATAATCAATTTTATAAAAAATTATAGCCGTCTCAAACAGATCCTAATATTGAAATCAAATAACTCAAAATTATGAAATAAAATGAAACTTTATTCCTCTAATTTCTTCACAACAAAAGAGCCATTCTTGTACTGTTAGCTCTCATTTTACCACACCTACACCTATGCACGAAAGGGTATGAATGGTATATCGTTTTATTGCTTAATCTTTACTTCTATTTATTTACTGAGTATTGATGCTTGGCTGAGTAAAATCAATAAAAAGGTAGGCAAAGCTGAATAGCAAAATTCAGTGCTGGACTTCTATAGGATCCCTGTGCAGGCCAACGGCGATGAAAAAGATGGTTATTATTAACATTTGAAAACTCAAGCACGCCATTATTTTTAGGGTTCCTTTGATTTCATGAGTTTTAAATTTCACAAAATTTGTTAATGTAATAATCTTATTCATCTATCTATGTCAATTAGTTTAGTTGATACAAAATTTGAAAGCTGTTAAGATCTTGGTATCAAATCTATTATAATCAGCTTGAACATAACTTAGTCATAAAAATCTAATTAGGTTTTCTAGAGTTTCCAATTTACATAAAAAGCACTCAACTGTCATTCATTTCATAAAAAAGATCATCAAGATAATTCTAGAACGTTAAAATTATTTAGGAAGATCCTCATAAATTATTCAAGCCGGTATGCAAGAGAAAGACTTATATGCACAATGAACAAATAAATTACAAGGAGCTTGCACAGATCACCCTCACTTATAATAATAATAATAATAATAATAATAATAATAATATATACACACACACAAAATATGATGATAATAATAATGATAAGATATATTCTACAATTAACTACACATTTGACATTAAAGATTAAAAAAAAAACTCTTAATTAAAGTCAAATATTGATGGGCCAAAAAATTATATATCATATTTGATTTATAAGGCCACAAAATAAAATCATGATGATGATGCGTAACATATTGTGAAAGTATGATATTTGCATGTTATGGAATTTATAAAGAATGTTGGGGTTTACCAAATGACATGTAAGACTTGTTTTTATAAGTTCATGCAAAACTAAATAACACATTATGGAATGAATGTGAAGGTAATGAGTGATGCATATCACGTTTATGAGCTATAATAAGAGAAATGATCATTTAATCTAAAAAAAATTAGGATTTATATATGAGAATGTAAGTGACATGTAAGACTTACAATAAAAAAAACCTATAGTACACAAATCATATTTATATATGGATCACACAATAATCATTAATTATAATGCAGACCGACTTCTCATCTAGTTGGGATGTCCACTAAATCTACTAATCAGGTTTTAATAACCATATAATTTAGATAAATTGTCAATGCAAGATTGGGCAAATTTTTGTTATTTAGAAATATTGAACTATCCATTTAAGCTTTAGTTTTGCCAATTAAACAAAGTACGAAGAAAAGGGTTTGGGGCTTACACTGCAATTAACACTATACAATTGGAGCATTTGACTTTATAATGCCATTGGAAATGTCTATCCATATAAGGAAATGTGATGCATTTAATGCAAATTACTAGCTATATTAAGCGATTACTAGACTTTAAGTTACCTAGGGCTTGCATATGAAGTTTATTAACTAGCCATATATGACTAATCACTCTATTATATCTAAATTGCTTGGCCCATTTATCATTGCATGGTTGTTTGGAATATTAGAAGATGATAAAGAAGTTGATTATTTTGAAAGAAATTGCTTAGAAGGAAGCCATGTAGATTTTTAATCATATAAAAGATTCCATCAATTTTTATTAATTAATTTTATCTTTATAGATGATTAACTTCCGCGGAGGCTAGTCATTGATTAGGAGTCGCATTATAAATAAAATAAAACAATGAAAGAGAGTAACCTCACAATTACTAAGGCTGATAAGATTGAAAATGTAAAATAATAGACTATATATATATATACAACTCCATCTTAGACTTATACATGAATGACGCCAAGTACATAAAATAAAAGATCTTCAAAATCTCATTTTCCTCGCCATCCTTGCTCCTCAAACATTGTACTTATTTCACATGGATTTTCTAAATATAAACATGCATAGTAAAACAAGCTTGCAAGCATTGGCATATATTGCATGCACATATATTTACTCCACATTTGCATAGCACTATGCGCCACTAAACAACATTGGCAAATTTTATTATTTTTACCATACACAATGCTATTAACATATGCAATATTTTAGCATTGCCTTAGCAATACCCATAGTTGAAAATATATATATGCACACACAAATGCAACAAACGAAATTACCATTATGTTGCTATTACATCACTCTGCCAAAAGAATGAATACATAACATCACATACATAGGGATTTCGTTTAGGAGTCATATATGAAAGGCTAAAAACAAATGTGCAGTCATTTGTAAGCATCATTGATTAAAATATAGTATTTGTTGACATCCTTTTTGGCGTCGATCACCTACCTGGACTTATTGCATATTTTATAGGTTTATCCACCTTCCTATATGTTGCACCATTATGTTTGATGAAGGGTCAAGTTGCATGTTTTACCTCGATTCATCGTCGGGTTTAGAATTCATTCCTCTTGATCATATATCATCCTTTTTTTATGTTTTAAAAATATATATGATCAAGTTGATGTCGATTTGATGAGTACTTTACGTGAGTTTATGCGTTTGGACATTCCATGCGCATGTTCGTTGTATATGTAAAAATATAATGGTGGTTTTGAATAGTGTTCTTTATAAAATATGAAGAATGCCTTTCTCTTCAATTATTTTACTCTAAAGTGAATATGAAAATAACTTATATAGAGTTTTATAATTCATCCTATCTATTTGTCTCATCCAAATTTGTAAATAAAATCTTATATTCATATACGTGAGATTGTTATTGCATAAACACTATTCTTATTAGTGTAAGTGTCATAATTATTTGTTTGTTATTACAAGTTGGATTGTAGATGAAGTCCAGACAATTGTAAAATCTCATTTCATACATTCATATTATAGATAATTGTAATGAAGTTCTATAAATAGCAAGGTGATGTCTTTTAATTCCTCATATCATGTTTATACGTATGATTATTATCACATATTATTTTGAATTTTACATGAATATAAATTTGTAGATTAAAATGCATTAAATTCTGACATATACTTCTCTTTTCGTGTTATTTGTGAGGAAATGTAGAGACCAAGTGGAGAGCAAAACTAAAATATTCAGTCGCCTCCATTTTTTTCAAATGAAAGTACTACAGCTAGCTTGCACCGTTGACTTGCTCTAATGAGGTAACTATCTCAAACTCAGCGCCCTAGGTCTTCAAAGCCTTACATGTGTATAAGATCTCTCTAAATCTTATGTCCTTGTAGAAGCCATGCATTTTAATTTTTCAGACCCAATAACATGCAGGGGAGTAGAATTTTATTCGTTAACGTCAAAACTAAGAATGCATTGTTTTGATTAATTGCCCAATCCAATGATTCAATTGCCTAAACTAAATCCCCAAGTGTATAGTTATATGTACCTTGGGTGATGAATTATGAAATCTAGGAAAGCTTTGATGAAGCCAACTTCAGTGAGCTTAAAGCACATATTCTAATGAACTTATATTTCTTCACTATAATTGGAGATCACTTGGTCTGTCAATTAGTGAAGCCAACATGCATATGTATAATTAACTCAGAACTTTCATTGATTCATAATAAATTTAAATTAAATCTTAAAAATATATTTTAAGCTACAAGCTTCTTAGAACTAAATGTTAAGTAAGTGAAAATTAAAAGGCCCATCAAATTTCAAATAAATAAAACATAATTTTTAAAAAAATTAATTAAATAAAATAATTAAAAAATAAAATTAAGAAAATTTAATAAAATATCAAAAATTCAATAATTAATCAACTCAATCCATCTAAGCTAATAAACAATAATAAATAATAATTAAACTCAATTAACCAAGATAATTAATGGGTAATTCAAGCTTACGAGGCTATTTAGCCCCAAAGAGGATGAAATAAATCTCATAGCTCTGCTTTAACAAAACTAATTGCCATTCAATTTAAACAATCAAATCAATAAATCAATAATAAATTCTATTAATAAAGTTTATAGGCTATAATACCTCAAGCTGTGGGGCTACGTATCCTAAGGAGGCTTTGGTCATTGTGCCCGTTATGATAATGCCACGAACAAATTGACAGAGAAATTCTTTAAAAATCTAAGAAAAATAAAAAAAATCATAAATAAATCTCTATAAATCTATAAAATCATAGCAAATATTAAACTGAAAGCAATTTCAATTAATAACTTATTTTTAACTTCAAATTAAATAAACCCCTTAATTGAACTAGAACTTTAAAAAATCATAAAAAAACTAAATAAAAGTAAAAAAAATATGAAATAAATTTCTATTAACTCCTAAAATAATCATAAAAAAATCTATGGTAACAAAAGTAAAATTAAAACAAAAATAAAATTCTTTTTCATAAATCCCTAAAGTCTTAAGTAAAACACTAAAACGCTAAAACTCAAACTAAATATCCCTTGGCTTTAAATAAATAAAACAAATGTGTTAGAAAACTTCAAATAGTAATAAACCTATGACCTATCCAAATCACATAGCTTATACACGCACTATAACTTATTTGTTGGGACCACTGACTCTAGTTCTAGGCTAGGCCATTAGTGTGTTTTGGTATGATGCAGGCATCTTTGTCTGGAGGATATCGTTGGTGTGTTTATTTTTTTTAGTACTATGGATGTCATGGCATGTATGATTATTTTTCTGTTGGTCCATAAGTAAGCTTTTAAATTTTATACACATGCACTATATTCATGTTATCTTTTTCTTTATTATAAAAGAAATGCAAAGTAGAATGTATCTAGGCTTGCTAGTAAAAGTGAAGAAGCAAAGTAGAATATACCTAGGTAAAAATGTGCATGCAAATGATCACGTGTAAATGTAAAGTGTCTATATTGTATATTTAGATTGAGTTGAATAAATTCAAAAAGCTGTAAAGGTTAGAGATGCTTGCTTATATATATATATATAAGACTCTAAAAGAGAAATGTCTTCTCTTCCTTTTGAGAAATATTATCTTTTGAAATCTTATAGGAGATATATATGGAGCTAGAAGAAAATAAGTAAGTACATTTAAATCTACATTTATAGAAGTAGAAATTCAAACATGTTGTGGTGGAGTTTGACCACCTTATATTTACAACAGACCCTTGGTTGTATTTACATTCCAAATAAATTAATAAGAGATTTTCTTTATGCATTTGCTTTGTAAATCATACTTGACGTTACTTAGATGCATTTACATGCTATATAGCCCTGATTTAAATATCTGAATTAAAACCCTTGACTCTTTATAATAGAGCCATCCTATCTTGTATGCATAAGATGTTGATTGATTTCTAGGATGTTAGCTGGCTGTCTACTCCAGGCAAATATAAGTCTAGATTGTACACCCCTTAGTATGTCTTCTTTAATTTTTAATAAATTCTAAATATATAATTTCTTATAAAATAATTAATCTTTTTTTAAACTTCTAAACTCAAATTTTTAATTAAATCTTCATACATTTAAAAAATCTAATCCTCATTAAGATGGAGAGAAGAGTTTGTTTCCCTTGGATTAGAAGAACCTAAGAATTATGCACCAAATTAAGGAGAGAATAAAATAACATCCTTAATTGAGAGTATTCCTAGGTAAAGGCCTAAGATGTAATTAATCACGTGGCTTGCACCCATGGGAAACACACACCCATATCAAATAAATCACATTCGAGCAGATGTATTGAATGAAAGAAATCTCATGACTATTAAATTATATATATTATTATTCATCGAGCTGTGTAGGAGAAAGTCATTATTATTCATAGAAAATCGTATACATAATTCTATCTGCTCTTTCATTGACCTGCTTGTGTAGAGTGTAAAAGTCTGTGATTGTTTTGTCTTAAGGGACAGTGCTTTTGTAATTGGCTTGATGAGTTGGCGATTTATTGAAAATATTTTTATAATTTGTAAAATGAAACTTGTTCATTTTGGAGGATTAGGGTTTTAATCATTTGCTTTTGTAATTTGGGTAAATCATTATATTGGTAATTCTATCAATGATGAGTGAATTCATTTAATTCAAATAAAATACGAATATTAATAGATTGAAGATTATGAGTGAGTTATTAGTTAATCAAATTTGAATTTGTCAGAATTTTGATTGAATAATAATTTTTTGATGGACTTTGGATGGCTTTGAATTTATTAATTTAAATTTATTCAAGTGTAAGTTGGCTTACTAAAATTCATTTTGAATTCACTAAATTCTATAAAATAAATTAAAATACTGATTAAATCTTATTCACAGAGAGAGAGAGAGAGAGAGAGAGAGAGAGAGAGAGAGAGAGAGAGAGAGAGAGAGAGAGAGAGAGAGATTATCTTAGCAGTGCACAAAAATCCTACATACATATATAAGATGAGTTGAGAGTAGGTCATAAATGACAAGAATTTTTTTTTACGTAGAAATCCAAAAAGGAAAATTTATGAGGTTTGACCTAGTTAAAATGATTTCACTAGTGTGTGTTATAGGTTATAAATGATGTCATTTACTATAATTAAGAACAATGGCGTAGCCAGAAAATTTTCGTAGAGGGGGCCCAATTTTTTTTTTAAATTCCCCTCAACTTTTTTCATCCAGGCTTGGAACCGGCATTGGCAGTTTTAAAAATTTTTATTTAAAACATAAACTACTAAATAAAAGACAAAGTACACTTACAATTTATAGCGTCTATTCTTCATATTTTGAAAAAGCTGAATAATAACATCATTGTCAATATAATCTAAATTTTTTTTTTCAATATAAGCGATTAAAGCATCGTTCATCCACTGATCTCCAATTCGATTGCGTAGTCGATTTTTTATGATAGCCATTACAGAAAATGCTCTTTCAACTCCTGCTGTTGCAACGGGTAGTACTAATGCCAGCTTCAATAGCCTAAAAACAAAGAGATATAACATTTCCTTCCTGCTTTGAACCATTTTTTCAGCAAGACTTGCTATATCTTTCAACAATGAAAATTGAGCATCAAACTGCATATCCATAATGTAAGTTTCTAGATGATCATCGAGAATCATCAAATCTGAAGTACTGAAATCGTTTGGATATAAGTTTGCCATTCTAATTAACTTCTTTTTGTTGAATGCACAGAACAAATTTGATGTTGATACACAAGATTGTGAGGCCTTCTTAAAATATTTCTCCATAGTCTTTGTGAGAAGTCAAATAACCTAAAACATGTAGAACTCATTTGAAGCAAACTACAAAGCCTTCCAAACTCCACTAAAATTAAAACAATAACAATCATATCCAAATTTATAAATGATCATTTTATGAACAAAAATGACAGGACAAAGTGACAAACTACATAAAAAAACTAACTATATGTTTAGGATTGATACCATTTGTTTTTAATATCAGGAAAGCTAAGCAGGAACTATATGTTTCCTATTACATGTTATTAATCCATTTCATGAAATATATATAAGAGCATAACTTTTCTCATGCTGATGATAAGATGATTATGACTGAACAAACAAACGCTTAAATTATTATAAATCAAACCTTAAAAGAGGTACCATTAAAAGTATTCATAGATATTGTTTGTTTTAATATATTTTTATTTGTAATACTATGTTATTCATGATAAAAGATAGATCTGCTTAATGATATCTCTTACACCAAGAAAACTTGAATAACCTAAACCCTAAAATTAAGTTAATCTACACACAGATCAAGTTAGATGCTATTTAGATTATCACAATTTTAATGACTTAAAACATAAGAAATAAGATAATAACTGAAAAGCTGGTGAAATTGATACATAACAACTGAAAGAAGAAATGGAAATGGAAATCTCCAAGTTGGATGCAAAGCTAGTGAGATTGATACATAACAACTGAAAACAGCACAGAAAAGATAATCCAAATCAATACAATAACAGATCTTACCTTCTAGATTCAAGGACGGACTGGACGGTGGACGGACTGGCGCCGGCGGACTGTTCACTGCGACTGCCGTCGATCGAAGAAGGAAGAAAGGAACCACACAGCCGGTAAGCCCGGAAGACTCAGCCTCTGCGACTGCCGTCGATCGAAAAATCTGAAGCTTCCGTCGCGCGAGAGCTTCCCGTTGATTGCAAAATCCTAAGCTGCCGTCGCGCGAGAGCTTCTGAGCGAATTTTAGGGCAAGCGAGTAGCGAAGCTTTGAACCGGGCATGTGACGAACCGGAATATTTGATACGCGAAATTTTTTTTTATTTTCGCGGAGGGGGCACGTGCCCCCGCGGGACCTCGCGTGGCTCCGCCGTTGATTAAGAAAAATATTGATACAAAATAATATATATGAACTCTAGAGGATCAGTTCATGATGAAAGTTGGAGGAGTCTTAAGGTGGTGGTGGTGTGTGTTGCCATTCGTGTATATAATGTTCATCAATTTTGTTGGCAATAACCTACATTGATTGGTGTTGATGACGTGCTTAGCTTTATCGTTGATGACAAATGCCAATGCTATTACTGATGAGTTGTATCAACCTTATTGGTGATAGTGTATTGACGTTGGTATCGACAATGTGCATTAGCTTTTACCTATGAGGACATTAACATTTTGTTGATGATGTGGATTTATCTTCTTGGCGATATAACTCATTGATTTTGATGTTAATAACATGCGCCAATTTTATTTGTGATGACATGCATCAATGTTTATATCGATAATGGGCAATAATTTTATTGGTGTTGGTAGATGTCAATGTTGTGTTGCAACGTGCGTTGGCCTTGATGGTGATTATGGGCTTCTATATTGTTGGTGAATGTGGGAAGTAGCATGTTGGTGTGGGAGGGTATCAATGTTCAAGCGAAGAGAATCGAGCTAGTGATGATAGTTGGGTGATAATAGTTGTTGGTAAAAGTTGCTAGACGGATTTCTAGAATTCTTCAGTTATATAAGCTCTCTCCTATTCAAGGTCCTCTTCATGTATAAAATAAGGGTCTGTTTATTGTCATTTGGAGTGACATTTGGGTTATTTTAGTCAAAATATCCATGTCCTCCATTGGATGATCCCCTTGATTATATAACATTCTCTTTTTGTTTAACTAACTTATTGACATTGAAATTGAACAATCTTAGTCTCATTAGATTCCTTTCATTTAGATGCTCATTTTAGCTATAAGAACACGCAATTTGGAGATTATTCGATCCTTCAAACAACATCATAGATTTTTCAACTATACTTTAAGTGCTTGATTTTCAATTTGAACTCAAATCAAAATACTTTTGGTATCATTGAGTTTGTTTTGTTTTAAAGTTTATTTAACTTGAACACTTGTATTGGAAGGTCATAAAGTCAAACTTGAATGTTTCTGGTTCACATACCTGCATCAAAATTCATGCTTGATCACATGAATTTTTTGTTGATTGATCAAACCTATCATTTAAAATTTGGGTTAATCAATATTCAAAATGTATTTGAATTCATTTTCTTTTGATTTCATGAATGAAAACATTTTATTTTAAAGCTTGGACACATTTATATTTTAACACTAACTTTTGATGTTATCCAATATTATAAGAAATTATAATGAGTAATTTTAATATTTATGTTTTATTTATAATATATTTCTTTGAATTTAATAACATTAAGATTAACTTATAAAATTAAGAGTATTTTTAATATTTATATTTTATTTATAGGATATTTCTTATAATTCAATAACATTAATATTCATAATAAGCATTTTTAATAACATTAAGATTAATTTATAAAATTAGGGTAGTATATTTAGCAGTTTTTTATTCTTAATTTTCTATTTTTAGCTCATTTTTTTTAGAAAATCATTGAATTTTATTTTACATTTTTTTGTCTCCATTTGGATTTATTAGAATATTTTAAAGATTTCAAAAAAAAAAAAAATCCAAAGAAATGGAGTTATCCAATTAGCAATGTTGGCTATATACACTTTTCCATGGACCACATTGGTCCACCTTACCATGCTTAGCATTGGAGCTTCATCATAGGAGAACGATGGTTGTGCTATAGACTATTCGATTTTTTATTGGATGCCCATGTTCGAGTCCATTGGATAATCTCCACCGTAGATCTCATTACATAAAAGTATCCAATGGTCCGTGAATATTTTTTAACCTCTGGCTAGATGAACAATACCCATGTCTTAGGCCTTAGAACAATTAATTTACAATTAGGAGTGTCAATTCGGGTTGGTGGGATGGGTTTAGGTTTGACTCCAAATTGGCTTGATTAGAATATGCTTGATCTGACCCCGACTACCAGAAGCCGACTTGCTCGACTCGTTTATCATATTGTTCATATAATTTTTAGATCAATATGATTCATTTAATTCATACATAACCCATTTAACTTAAGCCTGAAAAGTTAATCATGTCAATTTCGAGTTTTTGAGTCAGGCTGTATCCAACTTGAGCCTGATCATGATCCAACTTGAGCCTGCTCATGATCCAACCTAAAAATTAATCTGGTCGATATTTCCAACTTGAGCCTGATCATGATCCAAAATTAATTGGGTTAACCTGAACCTAAAATTTTCAAGTCTGGCCCATGTCAGATTTTTTAATTTGGTTAGATTTTCGAATCTTGTCATTTATTAGCACACCCTTATTCACAACTTCTTATTCATTTTTTATGATCTCTGGTTCTTAATGAATTTGCCGAAGCTAAGACAAAACCATTCTAAATGAAAAACTCAACCTGTCTTTAGTGATTTTTAGGGCTGCTTATTGCCTTTTTTCTACCAATGTCAGGTAGATTTGGCTTTGCAGATCATTAGGCAATTAGGGCATGAATGAGAAGGTCTAGCCATTTGGTGACAATTCCATTGGATCATAGCATTGAGCTCACTGATGAGCTCATTAGCTGCCCGATCATCGCTCGTGGATTGTTCAAGAAGCTTTGAGATTAATCATTAGGGTTACCTAAATAGCATTTAAGTATTAGCTCACATATATTAAGCTCAGTTAAATTGAATTGGACTAAGGGCCATCTTGGGCTAGCTCAAGTCAGCTTGAATTGAGCTTAGCTGATTGATGATGAGCCCCATAACACTTAACTGACCTCCCTCCAAGTCAGATGAAATAGAACTAAGAAGCTTATTTAAGTAATTCTTAAAAGATATAAAATGAAAAAAATTGATATGACACATAATAATTAGCTTTTTGTTACATTAACTTAGGCACAAATGATATATATATATATATATATATATATATATAAATAATAAATTAATCATTATAATTTTTTTTGGGATAAAATTCACATAGGGGCCTACACAATAATATAAAAAACAATTACATGTCCTTAATGATACAAAAGCTCTTTAAAAATATAACATTTGAATCAAAACCTATGAGGCATTGGATCAATCTAATGCAATAAGTAAGCAAAATAAACAGACTAAGTTAAAATGAAGATAAATTACCCAAGGGAACATAAAAAAAGATGTCAAGGCCAGCACGTGAAAAGCTCCAGCCGAACAACAACATAAAGCAATGTTGCTAAGAAAAAAACAAGCAACATTGCAGCAAGAGTCGATCCCAACACTAGTAGAGAAGCAACAACCAGTAGAGCCTCAGCACAAGCCACAAATTCCTTGAAACTTCAACCTATAAAAAGCAAAAGCTGCAAAAGCCAACAAACCAACAACCCGGAAAGACCAAAAGTAAAAGAGAAGCCCAAACACCAATTATTTCTTTCTAGATTTCCGCCTACGACGTATTCATCCTTCCTTTGCTTCTTATGAGCTCGCAAGGGGAAGGCTTCTGTGGGAGCAGTGACATCGTGTTTGTGATAAGTTCGCATTGATTATACTTATTAATTATGCAGTTGTATGTCCAATTCAAAATAAAAATAAAAATAAAAATAAATCACAAAATACTATAATTTATTAGGTATGCAGTTGTATGTCCAATTCAAAATGAATTAATAAAATTAAAATAAAAAAATAGAAATCTCATAAAAAATTATATGAGCTAGATTCGAGCGCTCACCCTCCTTTAAAAAAATAATTATAAAATAATAATAATAATTGATATCCACTCATTAGCAACACTTGAAATTTAAATATTCATCAATATGTCACTTCCAGGTGATTTTCATGCACAATAAAAAAAATGAGATATGAACAAAATTAGATGCAGTGAAATAGCCACATCAATTTATTTCTCTCTTTCATCTCGATCTTTCTTTTGGCACTCATTAAATATTTCTTATCTTTTATATATAAAATAAAAATTAGATTATATGTCAACAGACAATTCTTCGGAGCAAACACAAATGGATTATATTATATTAAAAAAAATTAAAATTAAATTTAGAATTATATAAATTCTGATTTTGACAAATATACAGTCAAATTGAACGTCTAGACAAGATAAATCTAAATAGGTTATCTTAGCTTGCTGTACATTTTTTTTAAATCTAAATAGGTTATTGGGTTTTGTTTGGTCAATCAAGCTGAGGGTGGTCAGATTCAATTTTAGATTTTGACCCATTTACAAAATGGGTCGTGTTCGAGTCGAGTGAGTTCAAAATAGGTCAATCTTAGGTCAGACTTGAACCTGACCCAATAACCTATTTCGACACCCTGATAAGGTCTAGTGAGTTTTTCCTTTTCTTAGATTTTCTACGTAAAAATTCTAATGTATTTTGCATTTTTTTTCTTTTATCAATGTATGTATTAGATTTAGTACAATGCTAGTATATAAAATTCTCTCTCTAATTTTTTAACTCTCTTTGATTTCATGCCAGATACTTACATTAAAAACAAATGAGCCATAATATTCAATTCAATTTTCATCATAACAATTATAAAAATTGACATATACATGTTTTTTATGACATATACTTATATTATATAATTAAAATATTTATTATTTTTAATTTGATCTGGAAATTAAAATCATCATGTAATAAAAATATTAACCGCTAATTTTTTATTAGATGACTATGAGAAGAAAATAAATTATTCTAAAATATTTTGATTAAAAAATGTATAAAATTATCTTAATATAGTTTATATTTGAATGAGTTTAAAATTTAAAATTTTTTTAATCCATGTTGAGATTAATACAATTCATAATGCTCTTATATTTTTTTATCATAATATAATTTATACTAAAATAAATTAAAAATTATTAAATTTACTTTAAAATTAATGTAATATAAATTCTTTAGATATAAAACTAATTTTTTGATAAAATATAAATTAATTTAAAAAAAAAATTTTCAGCTCAGCTTTATACAATTTATTTTTTCATATTTTTTTTGGGACAGTTAGGCCAATTAAGACAAATTCACACACACATTACATACACAAAAATTTGAATCTAAGACCTCTTTTTTTATGACGAGGAGCTGTCCGTTGTCATGCTTTACTTCGTCAGACGCGCTTGGCGGTCCGTAAACTCCGACCGACCTATCGGGTCACCCACACTACTGTACCCAGAGCCTAAGCTCTCAAACAATATGTAAATATGAACTGTGTCATTTTCTCATATTCATATAAAGAGCTAGAATTTATAATGCATTAATTGAAAATAAATTTATAAATTATGATGAGAGGGGCTCACTTTGTAAATAATAAGTATAACAATAATTTGCTTGGGGGGTGTTGAGTGGGCCCCATATGTACGGAATAAACGAATAATTCCAATTGGCCTCATTGCGATTTCTCAAATCTATGTTGCGAGGCGAAGTGGGGAACGCCGAACGCTATTGAAATAATTGGTGACAGCTTAACAAGTACGATTATAAATTTTTGGCTGTGAATATTGCGTTCATAAAAAATAAAAATTATTTTTTATTATTTCGCTGGCGAAGCTAAGATTTTTTGGAACGTCTCCGTTAACTCTTCTTTTTCAATTTGTTTTTTTTTTGTTTTTGTCAATGAACTGTTCGTACGTTGAAATTTGAGTGAAAGATTATGAAAATTAGATTAAGGCTTTATTTAGGACGATTTTTTTATTATTTTTTAAAATTAAAAATTTTGTCCTAAAATAAAAAAATCATCCCAAATGAAATTTGAGATTACTTTTTTATTATTTTTTAAAATAAATTTTTAGTAAAAAAATTAATTTGAAAAATATTTATATTAAAAAGTTATTTTTAAAAAGCAGTAATAAAGCTTTCCTACATGAAACCTTGAAATAGCTTTTTTATGATTATGCTTTCCCGTCTTTCAGATCGCAATTATAATTTTTATTTGACTATCACTTTTTCACTGCTTTTAATAAATTTTTGTGCTCGGAAGATACTTTCTACGGCGGCTTTCATAAAAGATGCTTTTTTCACAATAACTTTTAAAAATTATTTATAAAAAACTATAATTATCCCAAACAAACCATAAATCTTCTTTTGGGACAAGTTTTTTTATTACTTTCTAAAATAGTTTTCTAGTATAAATTTTTTTTTATGCATGAAAAAATATTGATAAAAAGTTATCCCAAATGAAGACTAAGATTATTTGTGAGCTGAGACTACTTTCTTATTCTTTTGCTTTTTAGGCTATAACCATAATTCATATTTGATTAATATATTTCAAAAAATTTATTTTTCTCACAATAATTTAAATTGATCTTTACAAAATATTACAGCCATCTCAAACAAATACTAAATTTCTATGAATCCTTTTTAGTTTAATGATGATTAACATAAGCTAATAAATATATGATTGAAAGTATTAAGTATTTACTCTTTTAAGTGATTTAGGATTATGTGATTGTTTGCATCTTAAAATTTAATAAAAATTTGGATATTTAATATAATAACAAGATAATTAGGGATGCATCAATGTGCTCAGGATCACCTCAAGAGACTCAGCGGATGCTCGAAAATATATTTAAGAATCTCCTAAGGAGTGAATTATAAAATCACTAGTAAGACTTTAAACTATTAATTGATCCGTCCTCCCTTCTCACACTTCGTCTGAGGCCAAGATTCAAACCTCTCTCTCTCTCTCTAGTAAAACGATAATAAAATAAAATATATATAATAAATTGGGTTTAAATTGCGTTTATTATTTTGCTAGAATTATTATAATAATAAAATAAAAATTATAAGTAAGATCTTTGTATTATATCTCAATCATTTAAATGATAATTACAAATTATTTTCTAATGTCAAATAATTAAATAAATTAAAGCAACAACACTAGTTTTTTCTATCATGTCATCATCAACATAAATAATTAGGTAAAGTGAAAGTTTCAATATGCCAATAAATTTTTTTGTTATGAAATTATTTGCACATCTTTATGAAACGTAGAGAGAGAAAGAGAGAGATAAGACGGAAAATAATAAAGTTCTAGATCTCAATAAGAGGCCTAATTATTCTGTGTGGGCACCGGATGTGTTCGGAGACCAATAAAAATGGGCCACGTCACCCAAAAAATATAAGCGCTCGGTATTGAGCTCGGTACCGAACTTGGTACTGCTCGGTATTTGAGTAGTACCGAACGGAAAGAACCATCCGGTATCCGCACAGAATAATCTCTCCAGGGGGGGAGGAGTGTTTAGGGGTTTAGAGTGCCAGAGCTTACTGACGAGAGAGATGGAAGAGAGCGGCGTCAACAAGGAGTTTTAATATGCGATTTGACGAGGAGCTACTATGATTTGGGTTAGCATTAGTCTTATTTTGATTTTATTTTCATTATAAGCTTCTTTAGCTTAGGAATAATATTTGAGGACCCATGCCCTCAGGGCTCGCATTGTAGCTCTCCTGATGTTTTAGAGTATAATTTTTTCAAATAATTATATAAAAGATATATTTATCCAATTTGACCCAAGAATAAAAGACCAAATTACCAATGTTTAAAACGTCACAATGTTCTATTAGTATAATAGTAATAGATGCCAAATATGGATGCAAATTGACGCCCTGGTCATCCAACAACCAAATACTACATAAGCAGCTATATATGTAGCTCAGTTTAGTCTATTGGTTAGGAGTTTTGGCTACCAACTAAGAGGTTTTTGGTTCAAAGCTTACGTGTGATGTGTGAGTGAGTTTGTCATCTTAATTGCCCCAAATTGTAACAACCTAAACTTTTAACAAATTTGAGATGAGCATGCTTAACTGCAAAGTTTTTTAAATAAAATTCCAATCATTACATCAAAAGGCTTCTGGATGTTTAAAAATTTATCTTCTTTTACTTAAAGGGTTTCACAATCTCCCACACTTAAGTAACTAACATTATCGTCATTATCATCATCCCAGAATCATCCACCATATATATAGGATTTTAGAGGTGGCACCTACATGTTTAAGTGGTGACTCTCGTCACATAGCACTTTGTCCCATACATGATTCAAGAGGTGGCTCTCATGGCGTAACACTTTGTCCTGTATGACACTTAGTTCCTATCTTCCTACTGGTGTATTGCTCTGATACCAATCGTAATAACTCAAACTCTTAACTATCGAGATATTGTCCGCTTTAGGCTAAGGGCCTCGTGATTTTGTCTTGTTGGTGTAACTTCATAGGAGGTCACCCATCTCAAGATTTCTCCGAGATGAGCAAGCTTAACTGTAAATTTTTTTAAATGAAATTCTAATAACTACATCAAAAGGCACCTCGATATTTAAGAGTTTAGCTTCTTTACTTAAGGGATTTCACAAAATGACATCCTCTTCATTATCATTATCTCATAATCATCCACAAGACATATAGGATTTTAGAGGTGGCTCCTATAAGTTTAAGTGGTGACTCCCGCTACGTAGCACTTTGTCTCATACAGGATTCAAGAGGTGGCTCCCATGGCGTAGGCAATTTGTCTTGTATGACACTTAGTAATTCTCATCTTCCAGTTGGTGTATTGCTCTGATACCAATCGTAACAACCCAAATTCTTAACTATCGATATATTGTCCGCTTTGGCCTAAGGGCATCATGGTTTTGTCTTGTTGGTGTAACTTCACAGGAAGTCACCAATCCCAGGATTTCTCCGAGATGAGCAAATTTAACTGCAAAATTTTTTAAATGAAATTCCAACTATTATATCAAAAAGCACATCGTTGTTTAAAAATTTAGCTTCTTTTACCCCTAAAAAAACAAGAAGCTACTATATGTTAAGAAAATATTGCCACCTAATCCCCCCACCAAAGGCCTAAATATGATCTGACAGTAGGGCGCGAAGTGTATTCTGTCTCCTTTTCTTCTCCCATCATCAGCCTTCTCTTCTCTAAGAAAGATAATTAATGGAGGATTCACTCTTCTTCATAGGACTCATAGGTGAGCTATCCCTACACAGAAATCAATCCACCACTTCCTTCTTTAACTCTTATCTTCTTATTCTTCTTCTTCTTCATGAGCAGGCAATGTCATATCTGTTCTGGTCTTCGGCTCTCCCATGTAAGAGTACTATCTACAGCCATTTTTGCACGTCAAATTCTTTGAAACATCTATTTCTATTGAGTATACATGTCAAAACGCATTCAGCCCGACGTTTTGGAGGATTGTTAAGAACGGCTCAACAGAGGAATTCGACCCACTTCCTTATGTCACGGCTTTCCTTAGCGCTTCTCTTTGGGCTTACTACGGCATCCTCAAGCCTAACGGCCTCCTCGTCACCACCGTCAATGGCGTCGGCGTCGTGCTTGAGGCCCTCTACATCTCTCTCTACACTTATTTTGCTCCTCCTCCTCTCAAGGTATGTATATAGCCAAAATTTTTTCTCAAGCTTAAATTAATTATTTCAAAAATATCATTAATATTTTTTTAAGATATATCTATTGATGAACTCTAAATTTTAAAAATTTGAAGGAGAAATTATATTTATACAAATAAAAATATTTTAAAATTAAGAAGGCATGATAGATACACATAATATAAATCTGCCCTTGTATTTGCTCTCCCTATATGAGTCATATAAGATCAAATAACACAATTGAAAATTTTTTTATCAAGATTGTAAGATGAATAGAATAAATGAAGGAAAATTAACATCCATAAGATTCTATTTTTTTTAAAAAAATTTATATCAAGATTTTAGATTTCTCATTAGAATAAGGCTTGGTTTGGGACCGCTTACATACTAGTACCTAAAACGATTTTTTTGTATAAAATTTTCTAATTTAAAAATTTTTTATACTGAAAAGCTGTTTTAGAAAGCAACAAAAAAGCTGCCTCAAACAAAGCGAAAGTCTTTATTTGAGATGACTTTCTTGTTGTTTTGTAAAGCTACTTTTTAGTATAAAATTATCCTAAAATTAAGAAAATAATAGTTATCCAAAGTTGTCCCAAACGAAACCTAAATTTTTTTTGTTTTAACATGTCATTAATTTAACTAAATCATTTGACAATATAATTAAAATTCTTGAACCATTCATAATATAATTTTTTAATAATTAAACTTATAACCACAAATTAATTTAATTATATCATTTAATAATTTAATTCTATTGAATGATAATACATGAAAAAGGTGCATCATTTATGAAGCATGGAGCCCACAGAACTTTGTCAACATTAAAGCCTCATAATACCAACATGACAGCTAATGCCTCAAATAATTAGAGGCTTTTTTTTGGAACCCCCATCCCAATTCAAATTCCCTATACTACGGCCCCGCCTCTTCAGTGGGGCACAGTAAATGTGGGTCTGATGTCGGTGGGCGGCCTCGTTAGGTTCTGCCAAAGGATTAGTTACATTGTTAAGCGCTCTCTTTAGAGTGATAGCAGCCAGATACCCGTTCTTAAAAAAAAATTCTAAGCTTCAAATGAATGGCAGGTAAAGGCTGGTATTTTGGTGGCTGTATTAGACATTGGCTTTATTGGGGTGGTGATTGGTCTCACACGCTTGGCTATGAAGGGGGATATGAGGCTTATGGTGATTGGAGTCATATGTTCCGGTCTCAGTTTGCTCATGTATGGCTCTCCATTGGCTGTTATGGTAAACCTCCCTTCTTCCTTTTAATTTTCTTCTCTTTATATAACTTTTAATTAACTTGTAATTATATTTAGTTTAGAAATGTTATAGCTTAATTATGATTTGAACAATTTATTTATAGTTATATTTCATAACTGTGCCCCTAAAATATTTGTTAATGAATATAAATCACAATTTCAATAATAATAATAGTAAGTCTACAGATAGAAGAACATAATTATAAAATAGCTTTAAAATAGTAATCCGCGAGTTATTTAAAAACATAAAAAAATTATAGTAAAATATTTTGATATAATTTACATAGGAATATTTTTTTTTTGATTTACACTGAGATTAATATTTATATATAACATTATGAATTATATTAATCTTAAGGTATATTTGGGAATTGGGATGATTAATTTTTATAAAAGTGATTGTAAAACTATTATAGAGGAAAATAGTTTTTTTTTGAAGTTGTTGTAGAAAATAGCTTTTTAGCATAAAAAATATTGAAAATGATGAAAAAGTAGTGGTCAAATCAAAATTGTGGTTGCGTTCTAAAAAATAAAGTAGTAAAAAAGTTATCCTAAATAAACAAAAATTGTGGTTGCTTTCTAAAAAGTAAAATAGTAAGAAAGTTGCCCCAAACAAAGTCTTAGGATTTGTTTGGGATGGCTAGTTTTGACAAAGTTGCTTGTAAAATTGCTAAAAGGAAAGCAGTTTAATTACTTTGTTGTAAAAAAATTGATTTTTTACCGCAAAATATTTTGAAAAATAATAAGAAAGTAATAGCCAAGCGAAATTATAGTTGCTGTATGAAAAGTAAAAAAATAAGAAAGTTGTTTCAAACAAACTCTTAGTATAAATTTAAAGACTCATAAGTTCATGTTAACATAAATTGCATTATAATATTTTTATATGATTTTTTTAAAAAAATATCATTATTATGCTAAAAAAAAAGGAGAGCAAATATATCATGTATTTACAAACATGTCCAGTCTCTTGTGGGGCGTCTAGGAAGTGGGCCATGACACAGCTCATTTTGATATGTTGGTTGGAAGCTTTGGCTATCAATTAAGAGGTCTTGAGTTACAGTCTTATATATATAATATGTATGAGTCTACCTTAATTGACCTTGTTGCGGGCTAGAATATACGCGGCGATAGAGTTAAAATATTACGTCTTAGCGTTGCACGAATATCCAACTCACACACAAAGAACATAAGATTTTTACGTGGAAAGCCTTGAAAAAGGGAAAAACCACGGGGCCTAGCCCAGTTGAAATGATTCCACTAGAACTTGAGGAGATTACAGGGGGCTGACTCACCTTCAAGGGTAATCAGATTACAAGTATCACCCGTAGGGTGGAAGTTAAAGGCTTTTGAAGGCCTAAGGTTGCGCTGGCAGAACTTCGGGGTCTCCTGGTGGTCTTGTAGAATTCTGGTCCCTAGGTAGTTGTCGGGCAAAGGTGAGGACGTTAGATGGTGGTCTGGCGAAGAACAGGGCCTTAGGTGGTGGTCGGGTGAAGAGCAGAGCCTCAGATGGTGGTCCGGCGAAGAGCAGGGCCTCAGGTGGTGGTCCGACGAAGAGCAGGGCCTCAGGTGGTGGTTCGGCGAAGTGCAGTGCCTCAGGTGGTGGTCCGGTGAAGTGCAGGGCCTCAGGTGGTGGTCCGGCGAAGAGCAGGACCTCAGGTGGTGGTCCGGCGAATAGCAGGGCCTCAGGTGGTGGTCCGGCGGAACTCCGGCGTCAGGCGGTGGTCCGGCGAAACTCCGCGCGCTGGTCGAGGAGGAGCAAGGGGGCAAGAGCTCTCTCTTTTTCTCCTTAGGATTAGGTGCCTCTTTTCATGAGAAATGGGGTCTCTATTTATAGATTTTTGTGAGTGGCATGGCCCGTAAATAGGTGGAAGATCAAGGGTAGTTAGGGAGTGGTTGAATGGACGGCCGATCTTGAATCCCTTGATCATAGACCGTTCACTGGATATTTGAAGGTCTTAATGATATCAGAATTTGGCGATCTTGGGCTCGTTGGATTCGTCTCGTCGAGACGCTCGATTTGACTATAAGAATGTCACATTTGGAGACCGTTTGGTAATCCAAATTATGGTTTGAACCTTCCAACAACGCTTGAGAATCTTGATTTGGACCCATTTGGGCTCGGATCGGGTTGAATTTGGTGTCGTTGGGTTTGTATTTCCGAGATGCTCAGTTCGACTGTAACTTTGGAAAATTGGAGTTCGGATGGTCCCAAATTTAATTTTGGAAGTTTCTAACTTGATTTTGCCTCGAGATTCGTGCCCGATCAAGATAATTTTTTTGATGACGTATCAGTTGCCCCCTATTTTCGGACGTCGAAGCTCCAGAAGTTCGAAAATATGCGTCTTAGTCTTCAGGGAATTTTTCGTGCAATTCAAATTTGAAAATAATCCAATCTTGGGTACAGAGGTCCCGAATAGCTTTGAAAGTGCTAACATTGAGTCTGAAACGTCGAAAAATGGTTCTGGGGACCCCAAAAATGTCCGATTTGACCTTTCCGGGCCCGAAATTGGGCCCGGAAATGAGTCGGGAAGGATAAGCCGCCGCTGTGGCACCGTTGCGCCACCGCTCAGAGCCCGTGCCGCTGCCCGATTGCCTGCGCCCCTGCGCTTGCTGCCCGCTTTGCCCGACTTGAGCCGCGGCTGGCTGACGCGGCCGGCTAGCCGCGTAACCGTGGCTAAGGTTGGGCCAACCCCCGGCTTGCGGTTTAGCTAATCGCCGGCTAACCGCCAGCCTTTTTTTTTCATAACTTCCCCTCCTCCCCCATTGCTATAAATACCCCATAGGGGATATTGGAACTCTTGCACCTTTCTTCTCCTCTCCCTCTTTTCTTTCATTCGAGGCTTTCCCCTGGCCTTGCACGGGTGGTATCCCCCGTGCAGGCCCAGGGCCCCTCGTTGCAAGAAGGAGGTTCCCCCTCTGCCCTTCTTCTCTTATGCCTCCTCTTCTTTCATCTGAGGCCTTCCCCTGACCCTAGACAGGCGGTATCCCCTATCCAGGCTAGGGCCCCTCACTGCAAGAAGGAGATTTCTCCCCATTTTTCTTCTTTCCCTCATGCTGAGGCATTCCCCTAATCCTGTTCAGGTCTTGGGCCCCTCACTGAGCAGAAGTCTTCCTCTTCTTCTCTAGAGATCTTGTAGAGGTCCGACGTCGGGCAGAAGTACAGTGTCGTGTAGGAGTCTGACGAAAGTTCGTTGACGGGTAGAAATTCAGCGTCGGGTAGAAATCTGACGAGGGTCCGACGACGGGCAGGAGTCCGACGTCAGGTAGAAGTTAGCGTCGGGTTGAACTCCGACGAGGGTCCGGCGACAGGCAGAAGTCCAGCGTCGAGTAGAAGTCCAGCGTCGGGTAGAACTCTTACGAGGTTCCGGCAACAGGTAGGAGTCTGGCGTCAGGTAGAAGTTCAGCATCGGGTTGAACTCCGACGAGGGTCCGGCGTCGAGTAGAAGTCCAGAGTCGGGTAGAACTCTTACGAGGTTCCGGCGACGGGCAGAAGTCCGGTGTCGGGTAGAAGTACAATGTCGGGTAGAAATCCGACGAGGGTCCGGCAACTGGCAGAAGTCCTGCGTCAGGCAGAAGTACGGCGTCGGGTTGAAATCCGACGAAGGTCCGGTGACAGGCAGAAGTCCGGCGTTGGGTAGAAGTACAACAACGGGAGGAATCTTGGCGTCGGGCAGAAGTCCGACGAATGTCCCGTGACGGGTAGAAGTCCTTCACCGGGAGGAAGCTTGGCGTCGTGCAAAAATCCAATGAGGGTCTGATGACGAGCAGAAGTTCGGTGTTGGGTAGAACTCCGACAAGGGTCCGACGACCGGTAGAAGTCTGGCGTTGGGCAGAAGTACAACGTCAGGTAGAAATCCGACGAGGGTCTGGTGACGGGCAGAAGTACGGCGTCGGGTAGAAGAGCGTAGGTCAATAGCATCCGCCAAGGATGTGTGACCTTTCTGAGGTTGTATGTCAGAGTCCTTCTCGATGACATTAACTTGTGCAGGAGAGTTCGAGGGAATCCACCAAGGATGTATGACCTATCCAATATTATATGTCAGAGCCCTGCTCGATGACGTTAACCTGTGTGGAAGATGTCGAGAAAATTCACCAAGGATGTATGACCTTTCCGAGGTTGTGTATCAGAGCCCTGCTCGATGATGTTAACCTGTGTGGAAGAGGTCGAGAGAATCCACCAAGGATGTATGACCTATCCGAGGTTGTATGTTAGAGCCCTGCTCGATGACATTAACCTGTGTGGAAGAGATCGAGGAAATCCACCAAGGATATATGACCTATCCGAGGTTGTATGTCAGAGCCTTGCTCAATGACATTAACCTGTGTGGAAGAGGTCGAGAGAATCCACCAAGGATGTATGACCTTTTCGAGGTTGTATATCAGAGCCCTGCTCGATGATGTTAACCTGTGTGGAAGAGGTCGAGAGAATCCACCAAGGATGTATGACCTATCCAAGGTTGTATGTCAGAGCCCTGCTAGATGACGTTAACCTGTGTGGAAGAGGTCGGATCGAATCCCCCTGAAATTGATCATTCAATGATTGAGACACAATAAAGATTGCGTATTTCTCGAATCAAGGATAAATAAATTATATTTATCGGTATTTTTCACAGACGGCGCCAAACTGTTGCGGGCTAGAATATACGCTGCGATAGAGTTAAAATACTACATCTTAGCGTTGCACGAATATCCAGCTCACACACATAGAACACAAGATTTTTACGTGGAAAGCCCTGAAAAAGGGAAAAACCACGGGGCCTGGCCCAGTTGAAATGATTCCACTAGAACTTGAGGAGATTACAGGGGGCTGACTCGCCTTCAAGGGTAATTAGATTACAAGTATCACCAGAAGGGTGGAATTTAAAGGCTTTTGAAGGCCTAAGGTTGCGCTGGCGGAACTTCGGGGTCTCCTGGTGGTCTTGTAGAATTCTGGTCCCTGGGTAGTTCTCGGGCAAAGGTGAGGACATCAGATGGTGGTCTGGCAAAGAGCAGGGCCTCAGGTGGTGGTCCGGCGAAGAGCAGGGCCTCAGGTGGTGGTCCGGCGAAGAGCATGGCCACAGGTGGTGGTCCGGCGAAGAGCAGGGCCTCAGGTGGTGGTCCGGCGAAGAGCAGGGCCTCTGGTGGTGGTCCGGTGAATAGCAGGGCCTCAAATGGTGGTCTGGCGGAACTCCGGCGTCAGGCGATGGTCCGGCGGAACTCCGGCGGTGGTCGAGGAGGAGCAAGGGGGCAAGAGCTCTCTCTTTTTCTCCTTAGGATTAGGTGCCTCTTTTCATGAGAAATGGGGTCTCTATTTATAGATTTTCGTGAGTGGCATGGCCCGTAAATAGGTGGAAGATCAAGGGTAGTTAGGGAGTGGTTGAATGGACGGCCGATCTTGAATCCTTTGATCATAGACCGTTCACTAGATATTTGAAGGTCTTAATGATGTCGGAATTTGACGATCTTGGGCTCGTTGGATTCGTCTCGTCGAGACGCTCGATTTGACTATAAGTATGTCACATTTGGAGACCGTTTGGTCATCCAAATTATGGTTTGAACCTTCCAACAGTGCTTCAGATTCTTGATTTGGACCCATTTGGGCTCGGATCGGGTTGAATTTGGTGTCGTTGGGTTCGTATTTCCGAGATGCTCAGTTCAACTGTAACTTTGCTAAAATCGGAGTTCGAATGGTCCTAAATTTAATTTTGAAAGTTTCTAACTTGATTTTGCCTCGAGATTCGTGCCTGATCAAGATAATTTTTTGATGACGTATCAAACCTAAATATCTAAAAAAAAGTGGGCCATGAAAAAATGTTGATGGAAGAGCAAGAGCAGCAAAAAATGTTAATTAATCTGGCTAATAGATAATTAATGGTCAATGAAGACTCTTTCAGCATTGAGTGTGGAGTTCATTAAGACATATTCAGTGGTTTAGGTGGGCCCACTCATTGCTTGTCACAGCTGAATATTGATGATGTTAGGCAAGTTGGTGGCAGATTTTTTTTTTTGCTTTGAGGGGTGTGCATCGAAATATAATTTTTTTGTTGTAAATTCTTAAATTTGCGTGAGCATTTGTTAAAATTTTTTTTGACAATCACTTATATCCTCATCAGCGATTATTTATATTTATACTCACATCATAAGAACGTAATAATTCTCACATTAATGACAAATAGAAAAGTCCAAAGCCAAAAAGGCCTCAAGGAAAAATATCTCATAATAATTTTAGGTCTATTCTTAAAATTTGATATGCTTTGAAAGAAAATATCTTAAAAGTACTTATTAGGAGTTTTCTCTCATTTTGGAATCCTAGAAAGATATTGCTGATATTCTGATAAGAATCCTAATTAGATTGATAAAAATATGAATAATTTTATGAGAGGGAATAGAATCATGTGTGAGCTTATCTTTTAAGAATTACAGAAAATATTTAATAGATTGAATCTGATACTATAGTAGTTAATATGCTCATAAAAGTTAGAAATTCCATTATAAAGATTACATACAAACACTTTAAACCTCACTAGAATTGGATTTTGGTGAACGACATTCGTCTGAGCATTTTAGCTCCTCTTTAATATCATTATGAGGGGTGCTAATAAGCTGATGTTAACTTAAGTCTTCTATAGTTTATGAAGGATTACAGATAGGTTGATCGAGCATCATGGAAAGGATGGGTCACACTAGTGTTATTTGAGAGATCATGATAAGACTATAGTGGAGGGGGGCTAAAGTATGAAGAGGTATTGCATGAGTGGTATCTAATAAATCATTCCCAAATTGTTATCAATTTTATAGTGGGAGAGCTCATTGGGTAGTGATGGTGCCTTTTGTTATCCAATCTCTAAGAGTTGAAGGATTTAGACTTTAAGTTCTTCCATCCTATGCATATGCTCATTGATTTTTTGGTTTTTTGACTGAGGGATTGTGTAGGAATCGATTGGTCCAATTTAATCAAACCGGACCTCTAACTAAAGCATGGGCGAGTGTGGGCGAATAGAGAGTGCGTGAGCAAGCCAAAGCGTGAGTGGGTTAAACCGATTAAGCGATCGGTCGAGCGAATGACTACGTTTCGAGTGTGTACGATTTTAGAAGCAACTATAGGCAAGTAATTGTGACTCTTTATGCGAGATAAATTAATTTCGTGCACTCATGTGTAAACCAAGAACGAACAAAGGCTGTGACCAAGAGGAAGCTATGATCGAGAGGAAAAGAAGGAATTTGGGTTAGGAAGAAAGAAATTGTGTGGAAGAGAAAAATGAAGGAGAACTTTTGTCTATTATTGAGGTTGTGGAAAGATTAGGGCTTGTCGAAAGAAAGAAAAGCGAGTTTCCATTTCAAACGACAAAAAAAAAAGTAAGTGATTTATATTATTATTTATATTCAAATTTAGATAAGAAAATATGTATACATTTCATACCTCTAATAAGCAATAATATATGATTTTCGATAGAAAGAATCCAATTGATGTAAGTCTCGATTCGACAGTGAAGGAATGAAAGATTTATTAAGGTAATTAATTTTTAATTAATATTATTTTACTTTTTAATTATATTAGAATTTAACGGTAGATGCTGTAATTATAATTATGATTGACAAATTAGAAGCATTCAATGTTATATAGATGATGCCTGACATATTTAAAGTTGTATTTAACAATATCAAATTAATGCAATATTATCTTGATGATATTTAATTTAGAAAGTTGATTAGCAATAATTAATCATGCAATTGGATATTATTTGGGACAGTGAAGAATTGAAATAATTGAGAAGTTCTTTGAGAAAATTAGGTATTGTATTAAGGAAGGTTATTTCAAAGATTGATGATTTGGAAGGATCTAAATACAAAAAAAATAATCAAATTGGTAATTATAATTATTTTTTAGTAATTATAATTTTATTTTATTTTTATTATAATTATTATATGTTGTAACATATGAACTGGTTTATGTATATGTTTAAATTTGAAATTTATTTTTTTGGCTCTTCAGTTATATGTTGAATGTTAGTTTTTTAAGTATTTATATTATTGAATGAACCATTCTAACCGTTTGATCATATGTTCTAGTCTTATTAATTTGAGTGTCTGGGTCAGGTTGTGACAGATTGATTGCCTAGCTTTAATATATATATATATATATATATTTGTAGTGTGTTGGGATTATATTTCACATATAACGCTAAACTGTTATGTGCTAAAAACTTTATTATGACAGAGCGTTTAATATTTTTCCTTTTGTATAAAGTTCCAATATTCATAGATACAAATTTAAGAGATACCATAATTTTTTATACGAAAAATCCAAAAAAGTGGAAAATCATAGTGCTTGACTTAGTTTCAATTGTCAACTATATTATTATATATATAGAAGAATCTACTCTTGTTAACAATTGAAAAAAAAAAAAAAGAAATTACACAATTGAGAATAATTATCACATTTTCATTGTAGGAATTACATAATTGGGTATTCATAGTCGGACAATTGAAATATAATAATAAGGTTGAATGTTAAAAGTTAGGTGACAATAATTAGATGATAAAAATTTAACAATGGTGGTTGATGATGGTTGTTGGTGGTGATTAATGGGATATTATGCATTAATGTTCTTTAGCATCCTGAGCTCTCGAATCTCTCACATAAAAAACCTGCTCTTATTTATATTTTTGATAGCGACATTTTGATAATTTAGGCCATAATTCAAAAAAACTCTATTGAACAACTCATATTGATTCGCTTGATCATATTATTTATTAAGCATATGAGTACTTCCATCCTACGCATATAATCCACCGCATTTGACTATTATTGCATCCTGGAACATTCATGATGGTAGAGGGATATAGAGTTTAACATCCTATCTTTGTATGAAAGTTCAACACATTGACAAATAAAAAATAGGTGTGCAACATGCATAAGAGGTACTAAAATTTTTACGTGAAAAGTCCTGAAAAGGGGGAAAAACCATAGGGTGTGGTCCAATTTGAATAAATCCACTAGTATTTATAATTAATTACAAATGATGCCCTTTCTCAGGGGAAGGTGTTGGCTCAATATAATACATATACATCATATAGAGCACTTTATATGGTTGAAAGAATCAAATGACATTAGAGTTATCCTCAAGAGAGTATTAGCTTGTTCATCGAATTAGTAGGACTTTATTAGGATGATAGATGTTGGAGGGATCGCAGTTGGTGAATCACGAAGGTCAAAAGGACCGTAGTTAGGCAACAATGGTCAGAAGGATCATAGTTGGCGAGCGACAGAGGTTGGAAGAATGTTAGTCAGGCACTAGTGGTCAGAAGGATTATAGTTGGACAACGGTGATCAGAGGGACTGTAGTCGGTAGGCTATGGTGGTCAGAAGGATCGTAGTCAGACGATAATGGTTAGAAGGACTATAATCGGGCGATGGTGGCCGAAAGAACCGCATTCAATGTGTGATGCCCTATAATCTGATTTGAAAGAATTATTCTTTTATTTTTTAATAAATAATAATCAAAGCTACCTAATTTCTTTTATCAATATAAATATTATTGAAAATAAAATTATCTATCAAAAAATATATATATTTATTTCCTAAAAATTATATACACTACTTAAAATCTATATAATCATATCATAACTATTCTATCATGAGTACAAAAAAATAATTAAAATAATAATAACCTGAACCTGAAGAACTCTGGTCAATCTCTCACTCATGCTTCTTTTTCTTGACTTGAAATTATTTAATCACATATAATAAGCTCAAGAGCCCAGCAAGTCACCAAATCCTACAACTAACTCATAGTACAACAAAGAAATAATATGCATGTTATCAATTAATCATATGATCATGAATCGATGTAGAAATAACAAAACACACATGTAGTAGCAATAGAATATGTAAACAGTAAATGACACAAAAGCAGTAAAGCAATATGGTAGAGAAATCAGTAAACCAATATAGGTTTTAAATTGATAAAATAGTCATTATATCAGTACTATCAATTAGTAAATAAATCATATAAAGTGATAAAACCAAAACATCAGTAAAGACTATTAGAATCATATAAATATAGTAAAACTCTATAATGATGTACATATATTATCTAGTTATTCAATATCAGTATCTTAATCATGTGCTCAGTATATCACATATTTAGTATAAGTACAGTAAATCATCATCAGTAATTAATACATTGAATCAATAGTAGTATCAAATAATATCAATATTCATATCAGCAACATTATCAATAGTCATTGGTAAAATCGGTGGTAGTAATAATAAAGCAATATAATAATAGTAAATTTGTATAGTGACATTAAATCGGTAAACAGTAACAGTAAAGCAATATAATGATATAGTAGTAGTAATAATGAATCAATAATATGCATTTCAATAGTAACACTAAATAAGTAAATAATCCTAGCTTAATCGATGTTTTTCCAGTATCGTATCAATATAGTAAACTGTTAGCTCAGTAAATATAATTATCACTCTTTGCACGTCGACACAGTAATCATCATAACTCCTAATCAATATCACGTGAATCAATAGATGATAATACCAAATTATAGTATTTAATAGACAATTAATCAGCCCGCCATCTTGTATAGATCAATCAGTCTCTAGCCAACATAAGTGAATATTCAGTCCTTACTTATTTTTTCCCCCACACATATTATTATTATAGTACTATAACAGTAATAGTGATCAGCTATTACTCAATCATATACTCACATTTATTTATAATATATTATAGTAAATAAAATATAATTGAGTTTAATTCAGAGAGTATAAAAATATACGAATGGTAGGCAACAAAAAATCTAATTAAGCAGAAATTCATATATTTAGAAATTAATCAAATTATCAAATATCGTATATAATAACATTATGAAATTTTAATTGAACTAAAATATTATTTTTAGACATCAAAATAAATTTTTGAATTGGTAAAAGTCGTTGCTTTTTTAAAATCATCGAGCAAAAAATTTTAAATAAATACTAAAAATATTCATAATCTCAATCTCTATAACATATAAAAAGTTACGTGGTGATAGTTTAATCATTACAAATTATCTTTACTTTTTGGTAACGAAATTACACATTTGATCGAAAAATTTACAAAAACATCAAATTATTGAAATCATAAACAAGGTAATGATTTCTTACAATAAGACAAGCAAATTTTCTAACATGATTGACTAACGAAACTCACTAATGACCTCCAAATCTTAACTTCCTTTTCCCCCTCGAATATCTCTTTAATTACTCCTTACAGGCCTCTGGCTTGCAAAATGAAGAATATGAAAAGCTTAAAAGGGTTTTAATGAAATCTAAAAATGGAATTAGATATTTAACAATAAAATAATAATATAATATAAATATAATTGTATAAGTTACTTAATTTTAAGTATAAAATTCCAGTAAATGTTTTTAGGCTTAAAAAATTATAAAAAAATATTCATAAAATAACATAATTTATTTAAAATTTTTTAATGAAATTGGTTTGCTAAACGGACACTTGAAGGTCCCAAAATTCTAACTTATACTGAGAGATGTCAATTTCTTAAGGATTTACACAAATGTCCACAATTTTTAAAAAAAATAGTACAATTAAATCACTACAATATCTCTATTATGACAAAAATAGTTTGTGATTTGGGCTTATAATGACTCATAAATTTTCTTTTGATTGGGTTATTACACGACAGACGACTGTGGTCGAAAGAATCGTAGTTGGAGGACAGTGGTTGGAAGGACAATAGTGAGGCGACGGTGGTCGAAGGTACCATAGTCGACGGGTGACGGTGGTTGAAGGGATGATAGTCGACAGGCAATGGTGGCCAGAGTGACCATAATCGGTGGGCTATCGTGGTAACAGGAAGGCTCGACAGTGACAGCCAGATGGAGGTGATCCAATGGTGATAGTTGAGTAGAGGTTTAGCAGTGGCGGCCTGGTGGCACGGATTCATTGGCGGTGGTGCCAAGGTGGAGCTCTATGATTCTTCAAGCATATGAGCTCTTCTCTGTTTCTCTCTCTCCTCCCCTTATGTGAAGAATGAGGGTATATTTATAGTTTTTTGGAAGTGACATGCTTAATAAATTTAGAAAAGATCCAGGATAAATTTGTAGTGTTTTATCAGGCGGTTGATATAAATACCCTCAATCATGGAGCATTCTTTAAACATTTATATGTCTTAATGATGTCGGAATACATCGATCTTGGGCTCGTTGGATTCATCTTATCGAGCCACCGATTCGATTGTAAGCATGTCATATTCGAATATCATTTGGTCATCCAATTGATGTTTTGAAGCTTCCAAGAATATTTTGATCCTTTGCTTTGGGATCATTTGGGCTCGAATTGGACTGAATTTAGTGTAATTGGATTCATCTCCTTGAGATTTTCAATTTGACTATAAGTTTGGTGAAATCGGAGTTTAGATAGTCTCAAATTTAACTTTGAAAGTTTATGATTCATATTTGCATCGAGATTCATATTCGATTAAGGCGAATTTGGCAACATATCAACTATAAGCTCCAAGATTTGGAGATCATTTAGTGCTCCAATTAATATTTTGATGTTTTCAAATACTTCTTATATATCTACAAAAAATTGGCTTAATCAACACGAATCTCCAGGAAAAAAATTGAATTGAAAACTGCTAGATTAAATTCAATATCATATGAACTCCAATTTAAGCAAAGTTATAGTTGATCTAAACGTCTCAATAAGACAAACCCAAATATACCAAAAGTGGAACAATACGAGCCTAAAGAAGCCCAAATCATGCACTTATATCATAACTGTAAACTTCAAACATTAATTGGATGACCAAATCATCTTTAAATTAGACATGATTATAGTTGAATAAAGCGGCTCGACGAGACAAATCCAACAAGTCCAAGAACACTCAATTCTAACATCATTAACTCGCTTAAATGCTGAATAAATATTTCATAATCAAATGAATCAATGTTGACCGTATGATGTAGTGTTTTGGATTTTGGTTCAAATTACCTAAATGCTCATCCCAAAAAAATCTATATAGAGCCCAATTATTCACATGTTGGGAAAAAGAGAGAACTAGAGAATTCTCTTATATTTTCTGAATTTTTCTCGTAAAAAATTAATGTCTTACTACATTTTTTCAAACCCTAACCTTCCCCTTCCTCTGATGCAACTCCAAGGCTAGTTAAGCTCATCTCAGCCGTACAAAATAATTTCGGTGGTTGGGATATGATGTAATTTACAATAGGAGATTTATTAGTTGTTTAGTAGGACGAAACTAAAGGTGAATAAAAATTGGGCTCAATACATCAATAAATATTTTTTTTTTCAAGGTTTTTGTAAGATTTTGAGGATATAATTGGCTCATAAATAAAACTTTTTAATGAGATAATTTTGCCAACTTGATTTAAGCATTTTTTCATAAAATATATTATATATATCCTAATTTTTCTTCATGATTATTTTGTTCTTACAGAAAATGGTAATAAGAACAAAGAGTGTGAAGTACATGCCGTTTTTTCTCTCCTTCTTTCTCATGCTTAATGGTGGCATTTGGACGCTATATGCTTTGCTGGACTGGGATTTCTTTTTGGGGGTAAGCTCTCCCATTAACTCATTATCATGATTTATTTTTGTAATAAGCACTGACATTAAGATTTCATTTGGGACAATTTTTTTATTACTTTAATTTTCAGATCATAACGACAATTCCTATTTGTTCATTCTTTTTTTGCTGTTTTTTGTACTAAAAAATTGCTATCAACAGTTGCTTTAAAAAGTTACTTTCTCTATAGTAATTTTTCAAATTAGTAAGGCTTCATTTCGGACAACTTTCTTATTACTTTTTAAAGTGGCTTTCTAGTATAAAAATTTCTTGAACTAAAACTTTTCGTACTAAAAAACTACTTTAAAAAGCAGTAAAAAAACCGTCCCAAATAAAGCTCAAGAAAGTTGTACCAAGGAAGCCCAAATAAAGCATGAAATGTAAAAAAAATGTTAAAAAATAAAAGCAAATGATTTCATAATAAAGGAGGGTTAGTGTGACAATGCTCCAATTTATTTAATTACTTTATTGTCTCCCCATATTTATGCTAATATTCTCATTTTGTAAATGATTATCTCAGATATCCAATGGAATAGGATTCATCTTGGGAATCATTCAGCTTATACTGTACATAATTTACATGAATCCTAAGGTGCCCAAACATCTGAACATTGCAGTTGAAGAAGACTCGCAGCTGCACCAGCGGCTCATCTTCCCCAACATAGACGCTCACAGAAGCACTGACGATGAGGAACGAGGCACTTCCAGTAATGAATAAGCAATTATTTCAACGCAGGTCCAATGAAACGGGCATACTAGTTCCTCTATCCAGATAGAAATTTGCACTGCTCTCTGTCTGAAGTCGAGCTATAGTAACATTTTATTGATTGGGACAACTTTTTTATTGTTTTTTAAAACATTTTTTTATGTAAAACTATTTGAAAAAAGAAAAATTATATTAAGAAGCTGCTTTAGAAAGCAGTAAGAAAGCTGTCTCAAACAGTATTGCATTGTTGAGTGGCGCACTTCATCAGCAGATAAACTAGCAATGAAATTGCATCTTTCCTAGAGAGGATATTAGTTCTCTATCACAATCCTTATCGAGCATGGTTGGCAAACATGACTGCTAATCAAATACCATTGGGGGATGGCAGAATGCCACATTGGATTCTCCCAAGACGCAATATCTCCCTCTATATGATTCACATGTGGGATGCTATGTTCTATCTGCAGTTAATAATCTTTTTTAAACTTCTACAATCTAAATCTCAGAAAAACCTAATTAAGTTTGTTGTATGCCAAAACATTCACAAGACTTTTAATATCCTAATATTATATGAAGATATATTCAGGGGCGGAACCCCCTTGTGGTACCCCCCCTCAAAAAATTTTTTAAAAAAATTAATTATATGATTTTTTTAGGTAATTTGTTCATCTTCATTCATTTTTTAGTCTTTATTATAAGGGTTTTTAGGCAATTGCCCCCCTAAAAGTTTTAAAATAATATGGTCTTTAGGTAATTGCCCCCAATAAATAGTAAAGAGAATTCATCATTGAATTCTAAAAAATATCATTCAAACCAAAATTTGTTCCGGGGACGCTGCCCCATTGTGGTCAGGTCGAACCCCTTGAACCCCCGACACATATGCCTTATAAGTTTGCCCCCCCTGAAAATTAAGGCTGGTTCCGCCCCTGGATATATTAGACGTAGATAAAAGTGGGTTGGTTGCAAGGGCACCAGAGTTTTTATGTAGAATATTCAAAAAAAGGAAAACTCGTGATATGGCTCAGTTGAAATGATTCAACTAGTATTTATCTTATGTTACAAATTATACCATTTCTCGTGATTGTGAGGATGGTGATTATATAACATAATAGATGCAAATGAATTGTGTTTTGACAATCAAAGTCCAGAGGCATTAGAATTATCTTCAAGAGAACATTTGTAATATTTGTTCATTTTACTTTGAGGAGAAGAAATTAGATATCATAAAGTTTAGTATAAATATTGGAATTGACATTAGAAGTTAGAGTTAGTGTCAATAGCGTGCATCTGCCTTATAGGTGATGGAGTGCGTCAAGATTATTTGTTTTGATGATGGACGGTCGGCAACAAAGTCTGTGACCATCGGTGTAGTCGAAGGACTATAGTTGGATATGATCATGTTCAGAGAATCATTGTTGGGCGATGATGACCTAACGACTATAGATGTCGGGAAACGATGGCTGGAGAATCGTAGTCAGAAGATGTCGGTTGAAGGACCATAGTCGAGCTAAGAACTAAAGATACACTCCTTCGTTCTTACACTCCTTCGTTCTTCCTATATATATCTACATGACTTTTCTATGTAAAAAAAGGTTATTTCTTACTTTCTAACCAAAAAAATGCCTTTATTAACTAATGAGTCTTCGTTTACTTCAGCACGCAGAACTTTGCTCGCCCACAGTGGGCTTTTGCAAATGTATTAGTGCCCATTCTTCAAGTCTTTATGAGTGTCCACTAAACTAATATCTATATCCGGTGAAGATTGTAATGAATTAACCATTGGATGACAAATGAATTCTAGAACTTTATTAAATCGCCTAATATTATCAATATCATTGTGTAGGTGCTTTTATTTGATTGTTTATACTATAATTAATCATTTATACGCTCATTTGATTGCTTTGTTCCTAATACATATTTGTTTGCACATCATTCGGCAGATCAAGAACTCACAACAGGAGGTTGCCCCCTTTTTTCCTCTGCTAGGGTTTCTTTCTCTGGAGCTTTGCCGGGGTTCTCCCCGCCCCGCTGGCACCTCCCCCTTGCTGGTGCCGGTAACCTTGGTGATTTTCAGGGAAGTACTCTCGGCCTTGTCTTGTGTTTTAACGGGTTTTGTGTTTTCTCATTTTGTTTTTGGTCTCCTTCTCCGGCATTCGCCGGAATGGCGCCGAATCGTTTGAGCGACCCTGGTTTTTTAGGGGGCTCGTCTCATTCGCGCTCGTTTTTGGAAGCGCTTGCTGGATCGAACTCTATTTCATCTTTTCCGGAGCTGAGGACCTCTACGTTTCATGGTTTACCTTCCCTGTGATTTTCCGACTAGGAAATCAACGAATTGGCCATCCCCTTTCAATTTTCTTTAGTTGGTTACTTCCCTACTAAGAGACCCTCTCTTGACTCCATTCGCATGTTCTTCTTTAACCTAAAATATAACGGTGAAGTTTCGGTCACTTTGCTTGACCCATCGCACATTTTGATTAAACTCGCGAATGATTTGGACTACTGTAGGGTATTTTGTCATCGTTCCTACCTTGTGTTCAACTGCTACATGAAGCTCACAAAATGGTCGCCTAGCTTGGATGTTGGTGTTGGGTCGTCTGTTTTCCCGATTTGGGTCACTTTCCGCAATTGCGTCCCCATCTGTATACCCTCGTATACTTCATGGTTTGGGAGCAATTTTTGGTAAACCCTTGAAAATTGATGCGTCTACCTCTGCGGGCTCCCGGCCTTCCGTGGCTCGTGTTCTTGTGGAGCTTGATATTACTAAATTATATCCAAATCAGGTTTGGTTAGGTCTTGAGAGTTTAGGTTATGTGCAGGAAGTTGCCTTTGATGATTGCCCCCCCCCCCCCTTTGTGCTTCTTGCAAATGCATTGGACATTTAGCTGGGAATTGTCGTCCTCCCCCTTCGGCTGACTTGTCTATTGCTATTGCTAATCCTGGTCCTACCGTTGCTGGGCTGGCTTTGGGGAAAGTTGTGGATGATTTAGGGGATATTGGTACTAAGGTTGCTGCTCTGTCTCCTGTTGCTTTATCGATTGTTAAGGCTGCTCTGATTTGTTCTTCTCCCCCTTCCCCTGTGGTGTCGTTGTTGTTTGTGGGGGATTGTTCGAAGGAGGAAATTGTTGTTGATTGTGGCCCTGTAGTAAATTATGTGGGGATTGTGGAGGTTTCGGCTGGTTTTAATCCGACTTTTACTGGGGTGGATCCTTGTGGTGTAGAGGGATGTGATCCTGTTGTAGCTTTGGTAACTGCTGATCCTTCTATTGTGGATGAGGAGCTTGACCTTTATTTGCGTGATGGTCCGGTTGTTGATGTTATTGGCCCTTTTTTTCCTTGTTCTGATTTGGCTGGGGAGGGCAGTGTTTTGGTGATCTCTCTACCTAGCCCCTCGAATGGTGGTGATGGAGCTGCGGTTTCTGTTGATTGTGATGATGGAGTTGTTGTGTGTAATGATATTGTCCGTCAGGTGCCTGAGGATAGTGGGGCTGTGTCCCATGTGGGTGAACCTGTTGCTACGCCTTCTGACAGTAAGCTGGTGCCCTTTGTGCAGGGTTTCTATGCTTTGCCTCTTAAGGATGTTGATGCAGTTAGTCCTTCAGTTAATGTGGCTTCACCGACAGATGTTGTTGATATTCCAATTTCAGTTGTGTCTAATGCAGAATTGAAAGGCCATCTGGCTATGTCAGGAAGTAATTCAAGTTGGGATCATTCTCATTGGTTGAATGAGTCCGGAGTTGATGCTGGTGAGCCTGTAAATGATTTTCAAGATTTTCATGATATGTGTAATCGCATGCCAAGAAGCAAAGTTCATTAAGATGTTACTAGGGGTGTTGGCAAGAGAGGTAAAAGCAAATCTAAGAATTAATAGCTCTTTTGTAAGCTTGGGATTGATGATTTGGGTGTGTTTCATGCCTGGTTTGGGGTTATCTTCGGTTGACAGAGATTTATTATGTTTTGGTTTTGGATTAAGGACTATGATGAGGCAATTCTGCATTTTCCTGGGTTGGCAGAGCTGGCAACCTTGGTGGTTGGTGCCTATCCAGTGGTTCTTTTATGCCTTGTGGGGTGATGCTTATTTCTTATCGGATCATCGGCTGGTTGTTTTGTGGATTTCTTCCACCAATGGATGGTCAGTTCTTCGCTACTTGATGGGTGCAGGATTGCCATTCCTGAGTCCGTTTTGGGTTATCCCTGTTGTTTTTTTTTTCTGGGGTTCTGTTATGCTTCATGGTTTTGTCATCTTTGCTAGTCTTTTTGGTTTTGTGCTCTCAAATGTTGTTAGTGTACTCCGACTTTGCTCGGTCTGTTGTACTTTCTTTTTATTGAATAAAATTTGGGCTTGTCCCTTTTCGGTTTTAAAAAAAATATATTTGTTTGCACATCTAATTTGTGCTCATTTACATATTAATCTCAGCTTCTATGCACTACCTTATTTGCTTTATTTGTTGCTTTGGCCATATATATAATAATTATTATAATTATAATTTTTGTATTGCATTGTGACTGATTATGATTTATTTAAATTTAAAAGAATTTCATTAAAAAAAATACTAAGGCTTCATTTGAGACAATTTTCGTACTGCTTTCTAAAATAGCTTTTTAGTATAAAATTTTTTGAACCAAAATTTTGTGTGCTAGAAAACTGCTTTAGAAAGTAGTAAGAAAGCTGTCTTAAATGAAGCCTAAGATTTCGTTTGGGGCGGCTTTCTTACTGCTTCTTAAAGCAGCTTTTTAGTACAAAAGTTTTATTTTTTGCATTAGAAACTTGCTTTAAGAAGCAGCAAAAAAGCTGTCCCAAACGAAGCCTAAACCAACATGAAATTTTAAAATAGACTTGTTCCAGCTAACAAATTGTTCTACTGATCCATAGTGCTATCGATTGTATAAATAAATCGCTGTGTCATCTGAATATATAGTCCAACAAAATTGTTTGAATTATTCTCTTTAAATAAGAAAAAAGATGAAAGAATATTAAATACATTGTGTATATATAGTGATAATATGATGTAATGTACTAATTAATTAGAAGGTGACGTGTGGAGGTTAATGTATTTCACATGATCAAAGCTATTATAAATGGTTGTAAACTTGTCATTGCTCACATAGAATGCTTTGAAACTCTTATTTGCAGTCAACGTCACCCCAATAGTTAATGTTGACTAGATTGCAAAGTTTATAGAAAGGCCATGCATTTTTCTATAATTATAAAGGTGCTGATATAGAAATTATGAAATTGACCCCTATTTTTAATTACATTGTTCATTGTAATTAACCTACCGATCAACTCTAAGGTGACATATGGAGCTTAATGTTTCTGAACTGATCAAGCTTTATATATCCTTAATGGCTCACTATAAAAAAAAAGGGCTATCACAGCACAAATTTAGACATATACCGGCGGTTTTAGGACCGCTGCACGACCGTTGTAATTGCAATGCGCTGCAACGATATTCCAAAGCAGTTTATGGACCGGTGGGTAGTTTTGTCGAAGTGCTTAATTTAGCAGCGGTCATAACCGTTACAAAAATGCAGAACCGAAATGACCATTGCAAGCTTTATGTGAAACTAGAAATTAATATGAAGCTTGTGGTGTTGTGTCACTCTGAATGCTTTGGTCATATTTTGTCCTTTGGTCAATTGATATTTGAAAGCCAGCGTCACCTCAATATATAGTTTATTATGACAACATCACATATATTTTAATTTTGATCAAATAATTATAATTTTCACAGTGCTTAAAATTACTGAATAAAATAAAGGTTGCTGTATCATTTCTGGCAATAATGGCTTCTTCAAATTGTTTTTAGAATAGAGAGAGGGCGTGTGCAGTCAACCATTATTAAAAAAATGGCATAATTGAGATCCCAGTTACCTCCAAACACTCTGAATGTATCAGTGATCAGCTGCCATTGAAACAAGGATGGCCATTGCTGTCATTGATCAGACTTTGCCAAGCTGCAAGATGAATACAATCAACTTATCTATCGCTTGTAAAAATTGTTGCTGGAGACTCTTAAAAACCATCGAATTTCGTCTGTTTTCAGATATTTGAATTTTTTTTATTATGATCAAGAGTATATATATATATATGATAAATTTTAAAATTATATGTTTCAATTTTTGTAAGAGAAAAGTTGTTTGTATGGGAGCTTATTATTAAAATATATAAGAAACATTTTATGAAAATCTATGACACAATAGACCTTGAGATAGATATATAGGGCTCTGTTGCACTTAACTTGATCCATTAGAAGTGATTTCATAGCTATTTTAGTCTCATTAAACAGACATATATAATGTATAACATGTGATTGTGCTAAATTAAGCTTTTTATGATTAGGGTTTATTTGGAACACTTAATTAACATAATAGAACATCCAATCGTATATTTGTTATAATCAAAATTAAGATAAGGAATCGTGAAAATCCCGAGGCTAACAATCTCTTCTTTTATTATGATGACAAATTTATGTTGGAAGTGAATGCTAATGAAGATGTAAAAAGACCTTGAATTACAGGTTTGAATTATCTTTGCAAACTTAATATTGTATGTGGTATAAAAATATATAAATAATTGGGATTACTTATTCATATTTTACATTATATTATTTTTTTCACCCATTTATAACAAAAATTGTAGTTTTTCTCTTACTTGTAGAAAATTTTTTTTCTTAATCTAGCAATTTAGACATTAGCATAATATATAATAATGTATATTATTCAAATCAAATTGTCATTGTTCTACTCAGAAGTAAAGTTAAATTAAAAATATATAACTTTTTTATTGAAAAAAATTAAAATTGACAAATAGAGAAAAAGAAGATAGAAAGTTATTCTATATAATTAGAATCACTACATGCATACATTTAATTTAATTATAATTTAAAATTTTGAATGATAGATGAGAGGAGAAAGAGGAGAGGGAAAAGTATTAAATCCAATGTAAGCACAAAATTGTGTGGCCCATCTCCTCTACTTAAAAAAGGTCAAGAGTAATTAAAGTGACACATCTAAAAATTAAGGCGGAACCAACCTCTATTTTGAGAGTCGCCAAAATAGGATTGGGACGTGCATAACTTTAAATGTGAAATATTTTCTTAGAAATTTGAGCAAATGCACTTATTGAGAGAAGATAAAAGAATTAAAATGATTTTTCTATTAAAAATTTTCAAGGTGAGCAATTGCCAACCCTAAACTTTTTCTAGATATACCCCTATCTAAAAATAAATTAATATAATTGATATTTCACCAAAAAATCATCTTAATCGGGCACGAATCTTGATGCAAATATGAGTCGGGAGTTTCCAAAATTAAATTTGTGGCCATCCAAAATCTGATTTCAACAAACCTTCAGCCAAATTGAACATCTCAGGGATTTAAACCCAATGACACCAAATTTAGTACAATCTGAGCCAAAATGAGCTCAAATCAAATGAATAAAACATACTTAAAAGTTTCAAAGCATCATTTGGATGACCAAATGATATCCAAATATGATATGCTTATAATCGAATCGAGTGGCCCAACGCGACGAATCCAACGAGCTCAAGATCACTTAATTCTGACATCGTTATGGCATATAAATGTTCAAAGAATGTTTTATAATTGAGGGAATTGATATTAGCTGTCTGATGGAATACCCCAAACTTGCCCTAGATCTTCTCCATATTACTAAGCATGCCACTACCAAAAATCTATAAATAGACCCCCATTCTTTAGATGAAAGGGGGAGAAAGAAGAGAAGAGCTATGGGGCTTAAAATATCATAAAGCTCTAACTCGACACCACTGCTGGAAAATCTGCACCACCAAATCGCCGCCAGATCTCTTCTCGGCCACCAACCATTGCTGGACTTCAGCCTATTCGCTGATCGTAGTTGGATCTCTTTTCTACCATCAACTGTTGCTGGACTTCTACCTGTTCTTTGATTGCCGCCGGATCTCTTCCTGACCACCGACTGTCACTGGACCTCTACTTGTTCGTTGACTGCTACCGGATCTCTTCCCAACCACCAACCGTGCTAGACTTTTGCATGTTCATTCGCCGCCTTCAAATCTTCAAATATCGTCAGACTTTCACCCGTCCACTTATTATTATTGGATCTCCAACCATTGTCAAACCTCTTCTGAATATTCTCCCAACTGTTGCCATCATGTTTCTAATATCTGTCATTAAATCAAGATCAAGAGTATTCATATGAAGTTTGAACAATTCTTCAATACATTATATTCTCATTGTCCATGAGTTGAAGGACGAGTCGACTTTATAACTTGTTCAAACACCAGTGAAATCATTTCAACTAAGCAAGGCCCCATAATTTTTTTCCCTTTTCAAAGTTTTCTATATAAAAATTCTAGTATTTCTCTATAATCTCAATTATCTATTTGAGTGCTAAATTTTCGTACATTTTTAAGACATAAAACCCTTTCATTTTATCATCGTGAATCTCTCAGCCCGCAATACTTTGGTGCCCTCTATGGGAAACATTCCCAACATACCTCTTCAATGGCCAACAATCAATCCCCCAATCAAGAATAACAAAATGTGAGTGATTAAGTCCCTTGATGCCTCACTTTCGAGGTTCATATGCGTAAGATGAAGGAACTTTAAAGTCAAATACTTCAATTATTGGAGGAGGTTGGATAATAGAGGGTACCATCGCAATATGATGGAGTTCTCCCTCCATAATTCTAACAATAGTTTATACACAACATCAATCAAGGAGCACCACCATCCCCACAAGCTTATCAAAATCTCTCTGATATAATTGGTTCAACACATCCTCCCCACATTGTTCGGCTAACCCATAATCCTCCACCTATTGTTGAGTAATCTTCTTTTACAAACTCTGATACATACACTTATAGAAGCTGAAAGAAAAGCATTAGCATAAAAATACAAATGTGTAGTAGTTGTGTAATATTCTAATGCTTCTAATGCATACCTAAAAGAGCCTAAGTGCACTAACATAAAGTAAAATGTATGACATTCAGAGTACATAAATTAAATAAACAAACAAAAGGTGCTCTCCAAGCAAAGTACCCGACAAATCACATCACACCATCGGCCTAACTTAAGCTAAAGTTGGTTGTCCTAACAAACCATCTAAGTGTGTGAAGTAGGTTGTGTGATTTTGCTATGTCCTATAGGGGTTTAATGTTTAAGTTGCTTGGATTATTAATGTATGTTTATTACAGGCTGCATGAGATTTATTTAGTTAAAATTTAAGTTATGTGTATTTGAATTTTATTAATTGAATTTTAAATGCTAGAGTTATTTATTTAATTATAAAGAACTTTTAGATTAATAACCCCAAAATGTAAGGGCTACTAACATACAAATAAAAAAGGCTTATAAATGAAATGCAATCATCCCCCTATGTAGGATAGATGACCACATGAAGCCATTGATATTTTATTTATAATTTATTAGGGATAGGGAAAGGACCCTTTAATCCAATACATATGCTCTCCAAGTGGAGTCAAGCATAATATATAGGGTCGATGATTTATTAGTCTTTAATTAAGGGTTGTGAAATTTATACATCCATGCCTTTTGTGAGCGGAGGCTAGCATGGTGCATAGACCTTTAACTTATTCTTTAAAATTTATTAAATCCTTAATCACATATGTTAAGTGCCCTCCTAAAAGGAATCATTCACTTACATATAGGGATAGGGTGATTTAGGGTGTTAAGAGGCTTTGAAATGTAATGTTAAAGTGCCCTCCAAAAGGAATTAAGCACCAAACATAAAAGCATAATTATTTAATTGAGATTAATTATCAAATTTATTTGATTATGAATTATCAAATTAAATTATTTTTTATGTTTAATATTTTTGTCGAATTTTTTTGCTTTTTATTGAATTATTTGAATTTTTTAATTTTCAATTAATTTTAATTAATTATTGATTAATTATTAATGAATTATAATAAAAAATATTTAAATTTTTTTTAAATTTGAATTATTAATCTTTGAATTTTATTTTAATTTTTATAAATTTTATTAATTTTATTTATTATATTAATTAACTATATTAAAAGAATGAATTATTTAATGAATTAAAATTTAATGAATTATTAATCTCTGAATTTTGTTTGCATATAAACTGATATAAACTGATGACTGGATAATTGCAAGAAGATGCAGGTTGGAATTTGAATTGTAGATTGCATGTATGCAGGTTGATGATTGATAACTGGCTAAATGATTGACAGGTTGTTGATTGTCAATCATCAGATATATAATCAGGAGTTTATGGTGGTCTCTGATGACCTCATATCAAAAATGAGGTTAACAAGGGATATATATATATATATATATATATATATATATATACAAGTTAATAATTTATGAGACAGGCACACATTGGGAAGTAAATCATGCAACGAAACAAAAAAGAAGAGAAAACAATGGAAATGAAGACTAGGATTTATAGTGGAAAAAATCAAAATTGAGAAAGGATTATGGAGCTATACTACACTAAAAAATACAGCATGAAAATTGAGAGACACTATACAAATCATTTTTCTCACACTCTTTTCTTATCTCTCCTCACTTCTCTCTTCATTCTCAACTCAAAACGGACAAAGAGATGCATTTCAATACGCCGAAAGACGCAACCCTTCAAGTGAAATATAAAAAATAAGAAAGAAAATTGTTTAGGCTGACTCCTAGTTCGACATTGAGGTCTAGTGCACTGCGTTACTTCACTCTTTAATTTTGAGTCCACCCTGCAGCGCCACAGTATTATGTTCTTTGTCTCCAACCAGAGACTACAATGTTGCATAGCTCGAATATACAACACCACAACATTGTGCAATTGTAAAAAAGAATAAAATTTAAGGGGAAGCGCTACCCCTTTGCAACCACCTATTAGCTTGGTCGACGGTATTTGAGCCTGAGACAACAGTGTATCTGATTGATCAACACAAATTTCACACAAAACTAACAGCATGCACCCGTCTTAAGTCCACCCTTGATTGTTGATATTGTTCACGTCTGAGCAAGCTTTCACATAACAAGTATTGTGATATTACAGTGTAGCGTAGAAGAATGTTAGAGAAATAGGAGATGCGAAATCGTTATACCCTTATTATTGGCTCATAACTTCCATGGTTAAAATTGTTAGCACATGGAATACGCATCACACGCTCTGCCATACGCCTGACACCTAACGGCTCCACTACTCTTCTAGAAACCTCTCTCTAACGGAATGCTACACCCTTTACGTCTATATATACGGAAGGCTTAACCCCTTGGCATACCACGGTATCAGTATACAGATGAAATGAATACAGAGCATTCTCCTTTTTCAATCTCTCCTCTTCTATTCTTTGTGCTTTAACTTTCCTTGCAGGTACCTTACAGGGCTCAAGAATTTCACATGGTATCAGAGCCCGTGAAGCTCAACAGCTCTACCACCCAGGCAAATGTCCGAAACCCAAGGCTCAATCTCTCAGTCTCAACCAACCTCATCCCTCTCAGCGTCCATGGCTGAGTTTACCATTCCATCCCCACTAAAGTTCCTTATCTCCAACATCAAGCAGATAGTTACCATTCAACTCAACAACGAAAAGTATGCCCTCTGGAGGCTACAAACCCTCAAGCTATTCTCAGCAAATGGGTTTGAGGGATACCTCACCGGAGCACAACACCCACCACCAGAGACGCCCGCCGACTTTCGCCTGTGGAGACTAGTGGACCAAAATCTTGTTTTGGAGTTCTTCTCCACCATTTCCCCCACCATCCTACCATACATCCTGAATCTCACGACAGCACAGGACATATGGAGAACACTGGAAAGCCGACTTCAACCTACCAATCGTTTACGAGTCATACAACTCAAGAATGAGCTGCATAACATCACCATGGGGGACAGCTCTATGCAGCACTACCTTGCCCAAGTTAAAAAGCCTTGTTGACAACATAGCAGCGGCGGGATCCAAGCTCAAGACCGAAGACATCATCCACTACATCCTAAACGGACTCCCCACCACATACAACTCCTTCTCCACCTCCATCCGCACCTGTCAGACTCCCATCAGCCTGGAAGTTCTCTACTCACTACTATGCAGTGAGGAGATCAACATTCAAACCCAAATACTCAAAGACACCTCAATCTCCAAGGACAACACTGCATTCTACTCTAATACCCGCCCTAACCGGGGACGAGGACACCAGCTCCAAACCAATCGCTCCCCTCGCGGACGAGGATACACCAACCGAAACTCACATACCACCGGTCAAGCCATAGCCCCAGCTTCCCCTGGAAACTCCAGGCCCGTATGTCAAATATGCAGCAAACCTGGACATATCACCACCGCTTGCTGGCACAGATGCAATCTCAACTACTCCGCTCCCCCCCCCCCCCCCCCCCCCCACGGGCAATGCTCACTCATCCTCTAACCAACACACCCACCGAATGGATGCTAGACTCCAGGGCGTCCTCTCACCTCACGGCGGATGCCAGTAATCTACAGCAACCACTTCCATATCATGGCTCGGACTCGATCTCCATCGCAATGGCAGCACCCTTCCCATTCAAAACAGCGGCGACGGCATCCTTCCACTACCTCACTCCACCCGTAAGTTGCTCCTCAGAAACCTCCTCCATGTACCTTCTCTCTCACACAACCTTCTATCAATTCATCGGCTAACCTATGATAACCACTGTTCCATCTCATTCGATCCATCCGGCTTCCAAATCTAGGATCTCCACGACAATCAAATCCTCCTACGTGGTAGAAGTCGCGACGGCCTATACCCACTTTCAATCAACTCTACTACGCCCCTCCACGCGCTCCGTTCCTCCTCAACTTCCGCCACACCTTGGCACGCTCGACTCGACCACCCGCACCAACTCATTCAGCAAACTTTAGCTAATTTAGATCCCAGTATATGTATTTCTTCTACCTCCCTACCCTGCAAATTTTGTAATATGGCCAAGAGCCATAAATTACCCTTTACTTCTTCTACTCATGTAACAGCCCCCTTACAGTTAATCCATACTGATGTATGGGGGCCAGCACCAATTGTATCCATTACCTGTTACAAATATTATACTATCTTTATTGATGATCATACCCGATTCTGCTGGTTATATTTAATGCATTCTAAAGGTGATCTGGCCTCTAAATTCCAACAGTTTGCTCATATGGTGCATAATCAATTTAACAAAAAGATCCAAATCCTCCGCTCTGACGGCGGCGGGGAATACACTAGCACCCAGCTTAAATCATTCACCTCCCAACATGGAATTATCCACCAATTCAGCTGCCCCTACACCCCCGAACAAAATGGGCTCACCGAGCGCAAACATCGCCACCTCCTCGACACAACCCGCACACTCCTCCTAGCAGCGCATCTTCCCAACTCCTTCTGGGCGGACGCCCTTCTCATCGCCAACTACTTAATCAACAGATTGCCAACCAAGGCACTCCACCTACAGATCCCCTTCCAACTCCTCCATAATACACCACCCACATACAATCATCTCTGCAGCTTCGGCTGCCTATGTTTCCCCTGGCTCCGTCATCAGGCACCGCACAAGCTCGCCCCCCGCTCATGCGAATGCATTTTCATAGGCTACGCTCCCACCTACAAAGGCTATAAATGCTTTGACCCCCAACCAAACACCACTCACATCTCCAGACATGTCGTCTTCTACGAGGACGTCTTCCCCTTCCACACTACCTCCAGCGAGCCTACAACGCCTCCTACCCACCACCCGCCGACTCCCCTTACACTTCTCCCAATATCAACTCCTCCTACAGCCTCACCTCCACCCTTCACAAACTCTCACCCCACTCCTCCCGCCCAACACTCTACATCCACATCATCTCCTCTCTCAACTCAACCCCCCTCTCCCGCCCCAACCTCCCCTACCCATACCGCGACTGATCCTCTCATACTACCACCCACATTATCCACACACCCAATGCAAACCCGCCTCAAATCTGGAATAACCAAATCCAAACCTATTTTCGATCTTATCGCCACTCCCACTACAAACCCAATACCCTCTTCCTTCATTCAAGCTAACAAACACCCATCCTGGCGTGCTGCCATGATCGAGGAGATTCAAGCCCTCCACAGCCAGTGCACCTGGTCACTCGTTCCCCTTCCAGCTCACCGTCCAATACTCGGCTGCAAATGGACATACAAACTTAAAATCAACCCAGACGGCCAAATTGTGCGCCACAAAGCCCGACTCGTCGCAAAAGGGTTCGATCAACAGCACGGCATCGACTACAAAGAGACCTTCAGCCCCGTCGCCAAGCTCCCCACCATCCGCATCCTTCTCATCATCGCCCTCCATCGCCACTGGCCGGTCACTCAACTAGACGTCTCAAACGCCTTCCTCCACGGTGGCCTCGAGGAAGACGTCTACATGAAACAACCTCCGGGATTCGTCGACAAGCATCTTCCCAGTTACGTGTGTCGACTTCACAAAGCTCTCTACGGCTTGAAACAATCCCCCAGGCAGTGGTACAGCAAGCTCACTACCCACTTCCAATCAGCCGGCTTCCTCTTTAGCAAGTCTGACCCCGCCCTCTTACCTTATCACAAAGGCAACACCTCCATGTACATCCTCATTTACGTGGATGACATGCTCATCACCAGCAACGATTCCAAATCCATTCAACAGTTACTGCAACAACTACATTCAGCCTTCTCCATCAAAAACCTGGGCCCGGTCTCCCTCTTCCTCGACATCAACATCACAAAGACCCCCACAGGCTACTTCCTAGACTAATCTCACTATGCCGCCGACATTCTCAAAGCAAGCGGATTCTCCGCATGTAAACCAGCCTCTACCCCAATCACCCTCAAAACCAACAAAACTCCCCTCCACGAACAGCCCATGGAACATCCCACACTCTACAGACAACTCGCCGGTTCCTTACAATACCTCACCATCACCTGCCCCGACATAGCCTTCGCCACCAACCTGATATGTGAACACATGCATAACCCCTCCGCCACCACCACCTAGCCTTAAAACGCCTCCTACGGTACATACAAGGCACCATGCACTTCGGTTTTCCCATCATACCGAGCGAACCCCTCTTACGCACATATGTCGACTCCGACTGGGCCTCCGATCACTCCGATCGGAAATCTATTACCGGGTTTTGCTCCTTCCTCGGCGCCAACCTGGTCTCATGGTGCGTCAAGAAACAAGCAACTGTGGCTAAGTCCTCCACGGAGGCAGAATACCGCACCTTAGCCGCCGCCACATCCGACACCATATGGCTACGTCGACTGCTCAATGACCTCCGAGCTCCACAAGTCTCACCTTCCCCCATCTTCTGCGACAACGTCTCAGCCCTCGCGCTCGCCAAAAACCCAGTCTTCCTCGCCCGCACCAAACACATCAAGATCGACTACCATTTCATCAGCCACCACATCAAGTCCGGAGATATCGAGGTACTCCACATCGCCTCCGAAGACCAACCCGCCGACATCCTCACCAAACCTCTTACAGCCAGTCGCTTCCACAACTTGCGGAACAAACTAACCATCCTACCTCAGGATCCTTAGTTTGCGGGGGCCTGTTAGCACATGGAATACGCATCACACGCTCTGCCATACGCCTGACACCTAACGGCTCCACTACTCTTCTAGAAACCTCTCTCTAACGGAATGCTACACCCTTTATGTCTATATATACGGAAGGCTTAACCCCTTGGCATACCACAGTATCAATATACAGATGAAATGAATACAGAGCATTCTCGTTTTTCAATCTCTCCTCTTCTATTCTTTGTGCTTTAACTTTCCTTGCAGGTAGGTACCTTACAGGGCTCAAGAATTTCACAAAAATAACAGTTGTAATTACTTTTTTAGAATATTAAGTGAAAATTTTATAATTATATGACTTAAATTTTACGTCCTCCCTCCCAATAGAGAGTGAAATTCCTAACCATTAAGACAATGAGATGTTATCTTTCTTTTAGAAAATAAGAGTCTCGATCAGCCAATATAATTGAAAAGAACAACATTATTTAGCTCCCAAAGAGTACAAGAAAAGAAAATGAAAATGAAAAAATATATACTCCTAATAGAAATAAGAGCCTAAAAGAAAAAAATTAAGGCCTCAGAGCATAGTATGGTTGCTTACCCAAAACAGCACATAAGAGAGGGCATAAACATCTCCGATTAACGGAGAAATTATCTGCAAAACCAAAGCTTGGAGGAATGAGCATCCTAGGTAAAAGAAAAAAGCCATAGGAAATACATTTGTTCAACAAGGCAGGCATGATGGTGGTTAAAAAATAAACAGGAGTGGGACTCTTGTTTGCATTTGCAAAGAACACAAATCCTAGACATTCATATTCCCCTTTCAGCTAATAAGGCATCATAAGTTTTCAATCCTATCATCTGAGTTTTCCATCCAAAACAATCATATTAAAAAAAAGCATAGGATTCAATCTTTAAGGCTTTGTTTGGGACGACTTTCTTATTGCTTCTTAAAAAAACTTTCTAATACAAAAATTAAAATTTTTGTACTAAAAAATTATTTTAAGAAACAGTAAGAAAGCTGTCCCAAATGAAGCCTAAGACTCGATAGCATGGAAAAGCAAAAAATTTCAGATTACATGAAATAACATACTCCACTCCCACTTTTATTCATATCGAAAAAAACAAAAACATGAGAAGCTGATCTTATATAGGCTTCTTAGCAATCAACAGCTCTTCAACCCGAACTTCACAGCACAGCAAAAAAACCATACACCACAAACAAACCTCCAACAGTAGCAAGTTGTCTTCACAAACACACACACACACATATTATTTATTCTTACACATTCTACCAAGTCACTCTCCGTTGGTGTCCTCGCCTTTCTATCTCCGAGGACACCTGGTAACTTTGAAAGCTCAACAGAGCTCACACCTGATAAGGAGAAGCATTACTCTTTCCTAATGCGCCCTGAGATGCATCAGAGGAAGAGTTTCTCCGAAATGGATTCCATTCCTTCCCCCCTGTTCAAATGCCACAAGAAAACAAATATAAAATCTTAAAAAAAGAGGATTTACAAAGCCACCATCAAATAGCTAGGATAAGACTAATAATGAAGAAGATGAAATATAAAATCTTAACAAATGAGCTTCTTGGAGCAGGTTTTAATGCACAGAGTAACTTTAGCTCAGTTCTGTCCACTTAAACTTAAGCTTAAGATACCAATCATATATTCTAAAGCGGGAAAGAATTATTGATGTTTTGCAAGATAATTTTAACTGTTTAATAGTAAAACAATTAAGTATAGTTATAAACAGTAGTGTAAATTATTAAAACTGTCTTATCATTCAAAAAAAAAAAAAAACATGTGGTACCTTTTTTTTTTGCATGATACATATCTAATGCACCAAACTCGATCGATCTCATGTGTAATAAGAACGAAAAAAATTAGGCTAAGAAATCAAATAGTCAAAGTCAAATTAGGATCAGAGACATATTTTTTCAACAACAAAAACATCAAGCTTTTATCCCACTATGTGGGGTAGGCTTCATGTTATGATTATTCGACAAATTTTACACTGACTATCGACTATCTCACACAACTTTTCATTTAGATTTGGGACCTAGCAACCGCAGTGTTCAATCAAATATTTTTATCAAATTAAAGACAACGATTTTTATTATACAGAAACAAAAACTAAAATAATATGTTGTAAGAAAAAAAATGTAACACAAAAAACTAACATGTAACTTAAGATTAAGTATGATAGATCCTAACCAAAATTTTTATGCATACATCGAACCAATCTTTCCCACTAAGAGCTCTTCGGGGCTGTTTTTTATCCTATTTTAGGCAGGATTTCTGCAAATTTTAGCTTAACTCCTGCTAAACAGGTTTTTGAAGATTTTAAATCTTACCATCTTAAAAAATTTAACTTCAGCCCATTATTGATTAAATCCAGAATTTATTAAATCTCATCATTCTGAGATTTAGAATGCACAATTTTTTTTCTTAGGTAAATCCTATAAACCTAAATTTGATAAAGACTATGAGGATTACATATTGAAAATTACATTGCATGATTTATATTAAATTCAATTAAACCCTAGTAAACGATTTAGCTACTTATTCCAAGATTTAGTATTTTTTATAATTATGAGATCTTATTATATTTGCTTGGCTTCTATTAATCTTATACAGATTAACTAAATCATCATCAATATAAGACAGCATTCTAATTATTAATTAATTGGTAATCTATTTAGTTAATTAAACACAGTGATTTCTGTTTAGTCAAATTAAATTGAAAATAATATGAACTTGCTTATGTTAATATTTTTTTAATTAAATAATATTAATCATTAAGGCTTACTTATTCTTTATTTAATCCATCAATATCTAATTTATTTGATTGAATATTTAAAATTTTTTATCAATTCTTATTAAATTAATTAAAGTATAATTACCAGAGAGTAAGATCTCAATTAGTAATTAATTATTTATTTACAAAGTTAATTGATCAAAATAATTACTATTAGTAAAATCAAGCTCCAAATAATATCAATTTTCTTAAATTAATATCTTTTTAATCAACTATTATAATAATTAAGATTAATTTAATTTTTAATTAATGTATCTATTGCAAATTATTTTATTTATATTAATATTTTTAATTAATAGTTTTTATCCGTAAAGCTCTCTATTAAGCGAAGGGTTTTAGGATCCAAGCATCCAACCATCACGAGTTTCCTAACTCTGGCCTTCTCCTCTATGGCTCCTACCCAAATTACCAGGACACTCCACGACAAAGCAGAGGTTAGGAAGTCGGACGGGAGCTCGCTGAGAAAGGTATCGACGGGACAAATATCGTGTGAAAGAAACGAGGAATTTGTGAGACGTTGCAGATTTCAGTTAAATCGCCGAATCCCCGGATTTTGTAAATCCGAGATTTAAGTTCTTCTTTTTTACTATTCGGAAAATTTGAGCTAAATCATGCTTAAAATCCTAGTCAAAATCAGCTACGACCATCCCCTTAAGATCTTAAATTTTGATATAACCAAACAGTCTATCAGGATGTAACAAGATTTAATAGCTATCATGCAAACAGTTTCCAGATTATGATCCTCTCAACATTTAGTAAATCTGAATTTACAGGATTACCGATTCCTATTTCAGTTCAATTATACTTGCAGTCAAATAGCCCTGTTCAAGTTTGGATTCAAATAAAACCCGAACTGGGTTCCTGGTAAGTTCTCCATCACTCAAAATGACATTCAGCGTAGATCAATCAGATTAACGGCAGGGTGAATATGGACGGATTCAATTTTTTATGGTTCAGGTCCCGTTAAAAAAAAAGGTTTCTAAAACTCAAAACCTCCAGATGCCGCCTTGGATCTATGCTATGAGAAGCATTCCTTAAATCAAAAGGTCAAGCTTACCAGATGCCGGGGATAATGGGGAAGTCGATTCGGCCGGTGACGGTGATGGTGACGGCGACGGCGACGGCGTCCCGCTCAAAGGCGACGGGCATCCCGAAGGCCTCTTGATCATAATACTCCTCGTCACCCTCAGTGCATTTTCTTGAGAATCATAGCCGAAATCCTTGGAGATCCCACTGTCCACCATCTCATCTTCTGCAGTCCAAAACCCCCCTATTAGGCCAACTTATTCCAATAAAAAACCCTATTTCGAGAAGACGAGAGTGCTAGGGCTCGGGTTACCTTTGCCGTAATTAGAGCGGAAGCAGAGTGGATTTGGCTTGCGAAGGCGGCCAAGGCCTTTCTCCGGCCGAGGCCCGGCGAGCGTGTCGTCCCAGAGCTTGTCGAGAAGACCCATCTTCTTTACATTAACTATGAGAAGTAACCAGCATATTTGTCCGACTGTGAGGCAATGTTAGGAGGAGCACCTAAGCTATTTAAAACACCCATCGTCCACTAAACTCCAATGCATTCAACGACTTCAAAAAAAAAAAAAAAAAAAAAAAAAAAAAAAAAAATCATCATCTTGATCGATTAATTGAGTGTTTTTACTATCAACTAAAAAATTTTAAATTTGAGATTTCATTTGTTATAATTTTTTAATTATCTTTTTAAAGTATTTTTTTAAAATAAAATTTTTAATTCAAAATATTTTTTATATTTAAAAATTATTTTAAGAAGTAATAAGAAAGTTATCCCAAATTATGATTGAGGCTTCTTTGGGACTGCTTTCTTAATACTTCTTAAAGTAACTTTTTGTACAACAACAACATCAAGCCTTTATCCCACTACATGGGGTCAGCTACATGAATCCTTTTTCTCCATTGTGTTCTGTTAAAAGTCAAATAGTCGTTTAAATCTAATAAAGAAAGATCATTTTTAATATTTTCTAACCAAGTCTTTTTAGGTCTACATTTACCTTTCTTAACATTAGTCAAATCTAAGACATCTACTTTTCTAATCGGGTCATCAGGCCGTTTTATGTGACCAAACCATATAAGGTGACTCTCTCTAATCTTATCTTCCACTGGAGCTACTCCAACCTTTTCACGAATATGCTCATTTCGTATCCTATCTTTAAGGGTAAAGCCACTCATCCACCTGAGCATCCTCATCTCTGCAACCCTTAACTTAGAATTATGCTTCTCTTTTAATGACCAACATTCGACACCATAAAGCATTGCAGGTCTCACCACTATCTTATAGAATTTTCCCTTAAGTTTGAGGGGTACTTTTCTATCACACAATAAGCCCGATTCATTCCTCCACTTCAACCATCCAACTTAGATTCTGCTGATAATATCCTCATCTATTTCATCATTGCTCTGAACAATAGATCCAAGATATCTAAAATGTGTACTCTTATTAATGACTTGATCGGCCAAAGTCACAATCCCCTCACTAGGTTTATTATTACTAAAATTACACTCAATATATTCCGTTTTAGATCTACTCAAACGAAAACCTTTAGACTCTAAGGTTGACCTCCACAATTTTAGTTTACCTTCAACTACCTCTCTAGTCTTATCAACAAGAAGAATATCATCAGCAAAAAGCATACACCAAGGTACATCCTCTTGTAAATGTCTAGTGAGAACATCCATGACCAAAGCAAAAAGATATGGGCTTAAGGCTGATCCTTGCTGTAATCCAACCGAAATAGGGAAATACTTAGTCAAACCACCTTGTGTTTGAACACAAGTAATAGCTCATGCATACATATCTTTAATGATTTGAATATAAGCGTTATGAACTCCTTTCTTTTCAAGAACTCTCCATAGCATTTCTCTTGGAACTTTATCATATGCTTTTTCTAAATCAATAAATATCATATGTAAATCCTCCTTATTCTCTCTATATTTTTCCATCGAACCTCTTAATAAATGTATGACTTCCATAATAGACCTACCCGACATGAATCCAAATTGATTTTGAGAAACATTAGTATCACGTCGCAACCTATGCTCCATAACTCGTTCCCATAATTTTAAAGTATGACACATTAACTTAATTCCTCTATAATTTGCACAATCTTGTGCATCACCTTTATTCTTAAAAATAAGAATTAACACACTCATTCTCCACTCATCTGGCATCTTTTTAGTCTTCAAAACAGTATTAAAAAGTTTAGTAAGCCAAGAAATTCCTTCATCTCCTAAGCATTTCCACACCTCTATTGGAATATCATCAGGTCCAATAGCTTTTCCACCCTTTATTTTCTTTAAAGCCTCTCTAACTTCGATTTTACTAATACATCGATAAAAACAGAAATCTTTATTTTCATTTAGGGTGCTAAGGTCACTACAGTCAATTTAATTTTCATATTCTTCATTAAAAAGTTTAGCAAAATATCTCATCCACCTTTGTTGAATATCATCTTCTAAAAAAAGAACTTTTTGATCTTCATCCTTAATACACTTTACTTGAACTAAATTTTTACTACTCCTATCTCTTTGTTTGGCTAATTTATACATATATCTTTCTCCCTCATTAGTATCTAATTTATTATATAAATCACTAAAAATTAAACTCTTTGCATTGCATATTGCTTTCTTAGATTTCTTACGTGTCTCTTTATATGATTTTCAATTATCAGAATATTTACAATTAAACCAATTTTTATAATAAATCTTCTTATTTTTAATCTTTTCTTACACATTTGGATTCCACCACCAACTAATTTTATTATTAGAAGCTTTTTCCTTTAAAACTCCAAGCACATCTTTTGTAATATTCTTAATATTACGAGTCACTTTTTTTCACATAACATTAGCATCCTCATGCACAGACAAAATCTTAAGATCTAAAATCTTACTCTCAAAAATATTTTTGTTAAGATTTTTTAAATGCCCCCATCTAATCCTAGAAAATCATTTTACTTTATTTTTTATTTTATTCCCCATCATTTTCAAGTCCAAAACTAATAAACGATATTGAGTACATAAATTTTTACTCAGAATAACTTTACAATCTTTGCAATCTAAACGATCTAATTTTCTTATAAGAAAATAATCAATTTGAGTTGTATTATATTCATTTTTATAAGTATGAGATGCTCATTTTTTTTCTTAAATAAGGAATTAGCAATTAAAAAATATAAGCTAAACAAAAATCTAATATGGACTTACCACCTTCATTTGACGTTCCAAACCTATGGCCACCATAAATGATTTTAAAATCATTTACCTCTCTACCAATATGTCCATTTAAATATCCTCCAATAAAAACTCTTTCTTCAAGATGTATCTTTTGTATTAATTCTTATAAGTCATTCCAAAATTTTAATTTTGAATCTATATCCAAACCCACTTGAGGAGCATAAGCACTTATAATATTAACAATCTTAGCATCAATAATAATATTTAAAGCTATAATTCTATCTCCAATTCTATTAATATTTATAACATTATCCTTCAAACTCTTATTTAAAATCACGCCTACATCATTTCTAGTACGACTCCTACCCAAATACCAAAGTTTAAATCTTAAACTATCAATCTCCTTAGCCTTCACTCCAACCCATTTAGTTTCCTAAATGCACAGAATATTTATCTTCCTTTGAATCATAATATCTATTAATTTTCCTGTAAGGGAACCTATATTCCAAGTTCCTATCCTAATTTTAGTTTCATGTTGCCCACATCCGTCCTTAATGTGGGAACCCTTGCCTATTTAACACTATACCTGGGCGGCAGTGCAGCGGCCCTTGCACACTTATCGATGTATTCATATCATACAGCGCGTCGCTTCTAGGGGACGCCTTAGCATTAACACAATTTATTAAAGGATTCATGTCATTATTATTCGACAAATTTTATGCTGGTTGTCGACTACCTAACGCAACTCTTCACTTTTCTCATCCAGAACTTGGGACCTGATAACGACAGTGTTAAAGTAACTTTTTGTATTGAAATTAAATTTTTTATATTAAAAAATTGCTTTAAGAAATAATAATAAAGTCGTCCCAAATAAAGCCCCGGGTCTTATATATATATTATGTGTATGAATTGATCAAAATGTCCTTAAAAAAATAAGCGAAAAAAATATTTTCTGGTACAATCGGGTTAATAAAATGATATTTAACACGAATTTCAGGAACATTCTTAGGTTTTACTTAAAATATCTTATTTAATTTTGATGTTAATATTTTTATAATACTTAATTATTTTAAATTAATGTAATATAAATTTTAATTAATTATGTATCATAATTCTCTTAAAATAAATTTAATAAATTTAATATTTATTTTAATTAAATTAAATTTAGAATATTTTGTCTAATTTTATCCTTTTATTACACTCGCAAAAATAAGAAAGTTCTAGAATTCGAGCACTTCTCCAGCCGATGGATGACGTTGCAGGCGGATCGCACGAGAATAAGAGCCGGCTAAGCCGGCTGCTAGCCTGCTACAAACAAATTGTAAAAAATATGCAATTATTTTTGCTAGCTTTTTGTAACCTTAATGAAAGGCTAGATACATTTTACTAAAATTATTTTATTTTGTAATAAAATTTATCGTAATAATTTAATTTGTAACCAGAGCAGGCAACCATTCATTTTGCAATAATTATAAAAAAATTTAGAAACAAACAAAATAATATGTCGAATTACACCATAATTTTAAATTGATTTAGCTTCTTTGTTTACAAAAATGAATAAGAATTTAGGTATTATAACATCATTTGAAATTTATGATATATTTTAAATTGTATAGAATTTTCAATCTATTAAGAAATTTTACTTCATATATATATAATTATCATTATTGCAGGCTACAATATACGCGGTGATAGAGTTAGAAAATTTTCATCTCAACATTGTACGAATATCCAACACACAAACGAAAACAAATACGACACCAGAATTTTTACATGGAAACCCTGAAAAAGGGGAAAACCACAGGTCACGCCCAACTGAAAGGATTCCACTAGTATTTGCTTTGGTTACAAATGGTTGACTCGTCCTTGAAATTGAGGACGGTCATATTACAATAATCAACTCTCGGATTGAAATTTAGTTACAAACAAAGAGAAAAAACCCAGAACCGTTGAGTGGTCGGGTGAAACTCCGGCATCAGGTGGCGGTCTGGTGGAACTCCGATGTCAGGTGGTGGTGCGGCAGAACTTCGGCGTCGGGTGGTGGTACGGTGGAACTCCGGCGTTGAGTGGTGGTCCGGCAGAATTCCAGCGTCGGGTGGTGGTCCTGCGTACTCCAGAGGCAGGTGGTGGTCCGGCGAAACTCCGGCTTCAGGTGGTGGTTCGGCGGAACCCCAGCGTCAGTCGGATGCCGAGTAGAAGTCCGACGGTGGTCGAGGAGGAGTCTGGTGGCAAGAGAGCTCTCTTCTTTTTTCTCTTCCTTGGCTCCTTCTCTTCTCTTCTTGCTTGGGGTCCCCTCTCAAGAGAAATGAGGAGTTTATTCATAGTTTTCTGAGAGTGGCATGACTAGTAAATAAGAGGAAGATCAAGGGTGAATTGGGAGTGGTTCGAATAGACGGCCGATATTGAATCCTTTGATCATGGACCGTTTATTGAGCATTTGAAAGACTTAATGATATCATAATTCGACGATCTTAGGCTCATTGGATTCATCTCGTCGAGCCGTTCGATTCGACTATAAGCATGTCATGTTTGGAAACCGTTTGGTAATCCAAACTATAGTTTGAACCCTCCAAATGCGCTTTGGGTCTTTGATTTGGACTCATTTGGGCTCGGATTGAGTTGAATTTGGTGTCGTTGGGTTTATATTTTCGAGACCTTCAGTTCGACTATAAGTTTGCTGAAATTGGAGTTCAGATGGCCCCTGATTTAATTATTGAAGCTTCCAACTTGTTTCTTGCCTCGAGATTCATGCCCGATCAAGATAATTTTTTGATGATATATCAATCATGTTGAGAAAACTTTTGTTAAAGAGCACATTTGGCATCTGATCATTGACATCAGAATCAATGTGTTCAATACTATCATTATAAAAGCAAAGCAATCGTCGATGGGAGCACAATGGGTGTTGTTTGGTTTTCAAATGATTGCAATGATGTTAATATTTATAAGAATGATGTTTATCGATAGATCACAACCGTTAGTATGATCATTGTACTCATTAGTGACATATTTGATCTTCCATTACAACAAAAAAGATGATTATCGATGAGAGCGCTAATTAGCAATGCTTAGACTTTTGAAGGATATTTAAAGTGGCTTGCCCTTTATCAAATTTTATGGCAAAGTTCATTGTTAGATAGCACGAAAGAAATGTGATTGAGCTTAACAAAGAGTAAAGAGCAATTTTTATCCTCAGATAAATGTAATGAGCAATGCATCCATGCATCATCAACTATCATGATTACATGGTCCATTGATGGATAGCTCAACATGCATATGATAAAGAGCAATGAAGCACAAATAGTGTCATCTACTCTTCAAATTGCTACAATGCGCAGCACAATTTTCATCATAAGCGATTCACTTATGTTATTATTATGATGAACAAGATGGAGGTTGATAAGAACACTTATGAATATCTTTAATTGCGAAGTTCTTTAGATCTTTACAATCATGAATATATATATACATATATATCAAATGATCTAAGAAAGCATTAAAGATATTTGACACTCGAGTAAGAGAAAGTTTTCTTCATTTGACACTCGAGTAAAATCTTTTTTCACTATCATTTTTATTTTAATATGGTATATTTTCATTTATATAATAGGTTTGTTTTTTCTATGTGCAATTCCATTAAAATCATGTCAGTCCATTCTTAATTAGTTCTACCAAAATTGCCTTGTCATTTTCCTTAACCAACCATTAGAATTTGATTAAGTTGCATAACATTTCAAAGAGTTTTGAGCTCTAATAGGGAATTGTAACTCTGGTATTAATAAAAATTCTAAAACTCTAATTAATTTTCTTGGCAAAAATTATTTAAAATTTGTAATTTCAGCCTGCTTGTGCTGATTAGCATTATTTTATTTCTTATTATTTTGTATAAACCTCACTTTTAAATACTTTTAAAATACCATTTTATATTTTTTGAAGTATTTCATTATAGTAAGCACTCACTTTTACACTTATATTTAAATTAAATTTTTTCTTGCATAGTTGCATTTTTTATGCATCATAATCTCACTACCATTGCATGCAATCTAAGGCTTCGTTTGGGACGGCTTTTTTACTGCTTCTTAAAGCAATTTTTTAGTATAAAAATTTTATTTTTGTACTAAAAAACTGTTTTAAGAAGCAATAAAAAAGCCGTCCCAAACGAAACCTAAATTAACTAGTATTAAGCAATTTTAGGGATTAGTCAAGATTGTAGATGGCCTAAAGGCTAAGACAAATAATCAGAAATGTAATAGCCTCAAATTTAATTTCACTGAAATTGTTGGTAAGCATAAAATTTGGATAAGTGAGCACAACAACACTGATTGTGAGCATTACAGTGCTAAACTCTGGATTATAAGGATTTGAGCAAGTGTAGTGGTATTGGGTCAAAAAAATTATTTTTTAAATAAAAATATAAAAAAATAATATTTATGTTAAATCATTTAGCTGTATTTCCATACTGTGTATGGAAGGTTCGGTGATCGCAATTAATAATTTCTCGATAATAACTTGGCGAGTTGGCGGGTGATTCTTGCTTTCAACCGCCGAAACTTCTAGAACTCAATAGCTTCTCAGCTGGAATCATTTGGAAACGTTAGAATCTCTTCAGCTGGATTAAAGAATGTGAATCACCGAAGCTTAAGTTTTATTTAAAAAAAAAAAAAAAAGATCAGTGCTAAGGGCCGTCGCATATACCAAATCCCGGAATCTTGATAAGGAGAATGTTGCTCCTTCCTCCTTCCCATTGGCATCAAAATTCGGAAGCAAGTCAACCATTTTAATCTTGGATGAAGAGGTAAGTTTCTTGGCTAAAACCTTTTCCCTTTCTTCCTCGATGTCAAGTTCCATTTTGGCCGTCCTTGTATTGATGGTGTGCATGAGCTCTCTGTGGATTTGGGATTATTGGGCTCATTTACTTTTGGCCATCCGGATTTGAGACATGTTATGTTCGTTTACAGAAGGGAAATTACAGTCTGATGATTTTAAAGAGGGTGTGCGATGCCATAGTATTGCGACGAAACTTCTTAAATAGACACTTCATGTTCATTGAAAAGAGGAATCTACGACTACCCCGGTGTGGATTTCGTTCCCCCGAGTTCAAGTTTGTTCGATTACCTTTACCATCTTTTTGTGTTCTTTATGTTTCAGTTTTTGCAAACCGCTGGAGGTGTATTCTGCTATTGCCTGTTTTTCAAGCTACTAGGGTTCTTGTTGAAATGGATTTTACTGAAAGATTTGATAATGAAGTTTGATTTGGTTGTAAATCAAATGAGATGTTTATCGTTAAACTGTCACAATTGTAAAATGTTGGGGCTTGAGCAAACTAGTTGCTTTTCACTCTATTATCATCACATTGTCTTCATTATAGTTGTCGGTGCCATGATGAAAAACTAAGGATTCATAAGGCTGCTTTCTAGTATGTTTCCCTTTTTTTTTTTTTAATAAAACATAAATATATTAAAATGAAAGGAAGGATACACGGAGAGAAACAAGCTTGTGAGGGGAAAAACTTTCACTTCCCAAAGACAAAAGGGGAAGGGATACAACTTGATAAGCACCCCAAACCAAGCCGCAGACAGAAACAAAAGTAAAGAAACCCCTCAAGTGAGAAGGAGGACCCTTTCATTGATTTGTAATGTGCAACAAATCCCAATACAAACCAATGAAAAGAGATCACTCATTAAGCACTTGAGGGGACTAAGTCCCCGCCTGTGAAGTCTGTTGAAGTCTTCTTCCTCTTCCTAGGGGATGTGGCCAAAGCACTTAAAGGCCCAAGTCGGAGGAGCTCTTTGTCCAATTGAGACTTGGCTACTCTTGGTTGTTTCTTGCGAAAGTTTACAATCCTATCGGAAGTTTCTTCCATTTGCTTTAACTTCTTGGCCGAGAATTGTATAGGGGGTTCGGCTTGTGGACGAGTGCGTTGTTCTTTAGGAGCCCTTGGTTTGCCTTTCCTTCTCTGGGTAACTAGGTTCCAAGCTCCAAGGGAGGATTCTTCCTTGTCCTTACTAAGAAAGGTCTCTTCAACCGCTGTATGCTTCGGCTCAAGAGAAGGAGTGGGTGCTTGGGGGACATTCTCGGGTGTGGTTTGCCCCTTGGTTGGCGGCGACGACTGCATTAGGGGAGCTTTGGGACCTTGGGTTGGAGCCTTGGATAGGCAAGCTCCATTGGCATGACCAATGAAACTATAATCGAAGCAAAAGTTTGTAAGCCCTTCATATTTGACTCTCTGAAAAAACCGTCCATAGAGCCCATTAATCCATACCCCAGCTTGAAGCTTTTGAGAGGGATCAATCCTAACACAAATTCTTGCATAGGATGATCTTCGCCATGTACTCGTGTGTGAGTCCATCCACAGAGGTTCCCCAAGCATATTGGCTAGTCTAGTGATGTTGTTTGTATCCCAGTACATGAGAGGGAGTTGTGGAAGCCATATCCAAATGGGGGAGTGAAGCCCATGAAGAGAGTTTGGAGAGGAGGTAGGAGACCACTTGTCCATTCCGATGATGTTCCCTGCTATGATCCACGGCCCACTCATGAGCACCGCATCCCTTACCTCTATGCTTTGGAAAATACATATAAAAGAGTTTGGAGTTGTAGTAATGATATTGAATTCCCCAAAGTGATACCACCTACGTTTGAGCTCACCAAGAAGGTATAGAAATGCAACCCTCCGTCCCATGAGCTTAGCCACTAATGCTCTATCCAATTTGTCAATGTTCCCGTGTACAGCTGCCACTTTCGGCTCCATGGACATGCCATCTTTGGCTAAGAAGATTTCACTTGGCATTTTATCCAACTTGACGAATTGGACCTTGTTCCAAGCGAAGGGGCCGGACTGCAATCCTTTAGGCTGCAACAGAGGTAGGGCACTCAGCGACATTAACACAAACACTTTGATGGTGCACTCCTATAGCAAACTGCTAAATGGGTGAGGGATCCACAGGCTTTATACACCTGCATATAGGAGAATCCTCCGCAAACATAGCCTTGCATTGCCCACAACCAACAATAGTAAAATCATTTGAAGAGGTGGCCAACTCCCCACACGGGAGGGCAGGGGACGGACGACCAACTTGAGCAGGAGTGAACTGGTCACAGCTGGGCGTCTCTGCTTGCGGGGCTGAACAATTGGGAAGCGATTCAGGTTGCCTAGCTGACCCCGTGGAATCATCCGATCCATCCTCATCTGAACTATTACTCAAGACCTGCATAGTGTCGGAGTGGTTTGTCTTCTCGGGCGGCTGGGTTTGCTCGTGCTGATCATCCTCCATTTTGGAATTTGGATCCGACTAGCCAGCCGACTCCTCCATCTCGTCTTCAGAGTTTTCCGATTCGCCACCCAAGCTACATTCGCTTGAAGATTCTGAAACAAGCGAATGGCTGGGCTGGTTGAGTTGAATATCCGCATCTGGCTGTCCAATACTAGAGGGAAGATCGGGCAGAGGGATCACACCTTACGAGCAGGTGAAAGAATTAGACAGGGTCTTGACGTTACCATCCTGCCGATTGACATAGTTGGCCGGACCTTGCGGGCACGGAAGCTGCACCGGCTTACGGACCTCCTCCTTGCTCCGTCGGATGATGGCTTGTGATTTCTCAACCACCTCATTCCAAGGTTCCCTAGTGACAGAATCCCGAACCTTAGGAGAAGATTGGGAGCTGCTCTCCATTTTAACCCTCGGAGTGTGCTTGGAAGTCTCCACCGCCTGCTTGGAAGTCTCCGCCGCCTCCTCACTGATGGGTGTGATCAGATGCCAGTAGTTGCCTTGTTGCTAGAAATCCCTCCTGCCGCCGCCTCTACCACCATTTGGAGGAGGTGACCTAAGGCCACCCCCTCTAGCCATCCTAGAGCTTCTCTTTCTAAAACGCTCTAGAGCTTCTAGTATGTTTCCCTTGCTTCTCAGAGAGGACAAATATCATGTCGTTCAGATTTTACAATGGGCAATAAGGTTGAGTTCCCCAAGACAAATCGACTATGACGTTCTTTAGATGAATACTTGTGATTCAAATATTGAAAACTCTTCAATAACTTAGGAGGATACCGTAGTTCAAGCTCGAGCCGAAAATATAAAATTCAAGTCGAGTTGAGCTCTAGTACCGAGCTTGAGCTCGAGTTCAAGCCACTTAAATAGTAGGCGAGCCTAGCTCGAGCTCGTTAGGACTTGAGCTTCGGACTTGAGCTTGACTCATCTTGTTTTCACTTTTCACCCTCTTGTAATCCTACTGTTGCATCCATTAGTTAGGTTGTCAATGAAGTTTGTGACAATCCTCCTTTTTTTTTTTAAGAATTGCAAAGCGTATTTGCTTCATAGCTTATTTTGTTGCTTAAAGTTAGGAATGTTGTTTGAAAAGCAAAAATTTTATTAGATTTCATCATTTGATTGGATATAGTTAGAAATCAATATTTGATTCAAACTTTATGAATACCTTCAAAATCATGGAGATGTAGTGTTTTCATGTCGCAAACAAATGAATGAAAATAAAATCATCATTTTCAAAAATATTTAATATCTTCAAGCAGTGAGCTGTTAAGTTCATCCTCAATTTTTGAATAGGAGAAAATCTATTATGACATGTTCCCCAGGAGATGAAGAAGGTTTAAATGAGCTCTTTCTGATGTTAATAATCGATAGACCAAAGCTTGTTCAACTTTTCTGCCACCTGCTCTCAAACTAGAACCCTTAAACAAGCAAATGATTAATGCAATGGTATGCGTTGTGATGGGGATGCCAAATGACTTGAATGTAGAGGTGTCACAAAGATTGATAATGATGCTAACAATATAAATATAAAAGACAGAAAAGTCAATCAAACCAAACTAAGATTTACATGATTCAATTTCAACTAAGCCTACGCCCACAGGAGAGGAGCGGTAATTCAATCCACTAAACAAATAAAAGCCACACAATCGTGATATGCATAACTTATGAGTACTCATAAATTCGTTTTTTAAACCCTGAGTACACTGAAGTAAAAACAAGCTTTAGAATTTTACAAAACAAATCATACCTCACATATGAATCCTTCTTTTTATATAAACCTAGAAAAACTCCAATCCTTTAAGAACCTTAACTACCAAGAGGGTATGTTAGGAGCATAATTGATCTTCAATTTGAGAGCACACAAGTGGATTCATCAATCTGTGCCATTCTAGCTTATCTTGACAATTTAAGAATAAATAAATAATTCAATTCCTTTTAGATCTGGTGCAATGCGTTGAACAGAAAACATAAATAAATATTTCTCAAAAAAATTTCATCCTACTCAATATAATGACAAACTTGATCTCCACTGTATCTTCTCCTCTCTAAGTCGAGTACTTTAAGCTCCTAAATCCCTGAGGGATCAATATTAAAAAGTCTCATTAGACCTCAATTCCTTATGCATTGAATATTTATAAGACATCTTAATAGCAGAAAATATTACACGTTTAAGTAGTATCTAAAAGCACAGACGAAATCAGCCGCCATGTACGGCGCCTTAACCGATCACATGGCATACGCATCACAACCATCCACCTGTAACAGTACAAAGCAATCTCAGCCATACATGTATACTAATCCAGCTATAAATACAGATGTACAGATAGCAATTAGGACAAGGAAATGATTACAATAGCTTTATCATTTTAGCCTTTTTCTCCTTGTCATTTTCCCTCCATTTACTTTCTTTATGGTATCAGAGCACATTCAGCAAGGACTGAAGATCACAAGCAAAAGGTAAGAACCGCAGAAAATCATCTATGGCTTAATCTTCCTCTTCTCAGATAGGAAATCCTTCGACAGATATAAGCCTTGATTCCTGCATAATACCTGCTTCATTGAAATTCGTCATTTCAAACATTAAAACCATTGTACCCACCCAATTATCAAATGACAACTACCCCATTTGGAGATCCCAAGTAACCAAACTACTCACTGCAAATGGATTTGCTAATTTCATAGATCCCAACATCTCCCCACCTCATCGTCTCCAACAAACCTCAGATGACCAAACTATTACAAATCCCAAATACACATAATGGGTTCTGATTGATCAGAACCTAGCAGCTGCACTTTGCTCAACCATAGCCCCAGCTATACTACCATATGTACTTCACCTTGATTCAACAGCAGCTATTTGGGTCACTATTGAAAGAAGACTGCAATCTTCTAACAGATCAAGGATAATTCAACTCAAAAATAAATTACACAACGTTTCGATGAAACAGAATACCATGGCAGAGTACTTAAATGAAGTAAAAACTCTGGTAGACAAAATAGCAGCAGCAGGAGCAACAATAGATAAAGAAGATATAATTCTTTATACACTCAATGGGCTACCACCAGCTTACCAGTCATTCAAAAGCACCATTCGTACAATGGTACAACCCCTAAGCCTCGACGATTTATATGCATTTTTTATCAGTAAAGAGATCAATCTCAACACAGAAGCAGCCCGACACTACACCAACCCTGATCAGAATACAACCCTATACTCTACAAGAGGAAGAGGGAGAAGAGGACGAGGCAGATTTACACAACAATCTGTTCGACCCAACAGCACCAGCAACAATCAACCCACACTCTTGTGTCAAATCTGCAACAAGAAGGGTCACTCAGCTACCACCTGTTGGCACCGATTCAATATAAACTATACCCATCATCAACCAAAATTCAACACCGCTTTCAATGCTACAACTGAGAAGCAAAACCTAGACTGGTACTTAGATTTCGGAGCCACATCTCATCTCACCAACGACATCAACAGTCTCACAATAGGTGAACCAATGCCATACCATGGCACAGACAATATTATCATTGGAGATGGAAGTACAATGCCTATAGCTCACACTGGAGCTGGTATCCTACCAACCCCCAACAGTAAGCTCCACTTATCAAAAATTCTTCACATACGTACTCTATCTCACAATCTTCTTTCCATTTATCATCTCACAAAAGATAATAACCTCACTATTTCATTTAATGCCTTTGGTTTTCATGTCAAGGATATCAAGACAAACAAAACGTTGCTACAGGGTCCAAGCCGTAATGGGATTTATCCCATTCCAACTCACCCAAATACTTCTCAACATCACGCCTTCTCAGCAACTCAAAATTCCCAAACTGCAGCACTATGGCACAACAGGCTTGGACATCCTCACTCCAGAACTATGGCTATCATCTCCACCAACAACAAACACCTTCATATACCTAGTTTTTCTGATTTATGTCATGCATGTAAGGTCGCTGAAGGCCACAAACTGCAATTTCCTACTTCCACTTCTAAATCTAAACTACCCCTTGAATTAATTCACTCTGATGTATGGGGCCCGGCCCCAATCACCTCCATTCAAGGATTACGCTATTATGTTATATTCATAGATGATTACTCTCGTTTCATTTGGATTTTTCCATTGTTATGCAAATCTGATGTGCCCTCCACATTCATAAACTTCCACACCATGATAGAAAAACAAACACAATACAAAATAAAACAGTTTCGATCAGATGGAGGAACTGAATATGTAAACCAGAAGTTACAATTTCACTTACAATGCCATGGCATCATTCACCAAATTTCTTGCCTATACACCCCTGAACAGAATGGTATTGCGGAAAGGAAACATAGACATCTCATTGAAACAACAAGAACCTTACTCCACACCGCATCAGTACCATACCACTACTGGCCAGATGCTGTACTTACAACATCCTATTTAATCAACCGACTACCTTCCCCCACAACTCACAACAAAGCCCCATTACAATTGCTTTACAATAAGACACCCGATTACTCCACTATAAGAACATTTGGATGTGCTTGTTTCCCATGGATTCCCCCACCAAACCGACACAAATTAGCTTCAAGAGCTAATCAATGCATCTTCCTCGGCTATTCTCCATCCCACAAAGGCTACAAATGCCTCGACCCAAACACAAACAGAATCATCATTTCTAGACATGTGACCTTTCATGAAACTACCTTCCCATTTTCCCAAGCCACATCCAACACCACACCTCCACCTGACATCAACAACAACTCTTTTCTCCTAACCCCAACCACCCAATTCACCCTCCCATCCCCAAACAGAAATCCTCACAGCCAACCCAATATTCCTCTCCCCCATACATCCCACACCCCAACCACAGTTAGACCAATATCCTCCACTACCCCCACTCACCAATCAAATAGCATTTCTCCAGAACAACCCACCACAACACCCCACATCATACCACCTACCTCAACACACCATATGATCACCAGACTGAAAACAGGATCTCTCAAACCCAAAACCATCCTCAACCTTCTACACCAACATTCCCAGACTAATGATGCACAACTCCCAGATCCTACAACCTATCAAGAGGCAGCAAAACACCCCCACTGGAGACAAGCCATGGATACCGAATTTTCAGCTTTGCAACAACAAATGACATGGACTCTGGTTCCACCACCACCCAACACTCCCATACTAGGTTGCAAATGGACATACAAGAACAAACTACATTCCAATGGATCGGTAGCACGATTCAAGGCCAGACTGGTAGCACTGGGCAACAAACAACAACATGGAATCAACTATCTGGAAACTTTCAGTCCAGTAGCCAAATTCCCAACCATTCGCATACTTCTTACAATTGCATTTAATAGGCAATGGAAAGTCCATCAGCTGGACGTAGCCAATGCATTTCTCCATGAAAAATTAACAGACACCATACACATGAAACAACCTCCAGGATATGAAGACAAACAACAACCAGGACATGTGTGCCTTCTTCACAAGGCCATTTATGGACTCAAGCAAGCCTCTCGGCAATGGTTCACCACTTTCTCCACATTCCTTCAACAACTCAGCTTCCATCCCAGCAAAGCCGACCCGTCACTCCTAACACTATCTAAAGATGATTCCCAAGTGTACTTACTCACCTACGTTGACGACATCTTGTTAACAGGTAACAATCCTTCACTTATCTCAAGCATCACATCGCAACTGCATAACCAATTTTCGATGAAGCATCTTGGCAAAGCTAACAATTTTCTTGGCATACAAATTACCTCCCACGAAAAATCCCTATTTTTATCCCAATCCCAATATGCACTTTCACTCCTCACCACAGCAGGACTTCAACTCTGCAAACCTCTAGCTAACCCATCATGCACCAAACCACCACCAAACATACCTCCAGACCCTATACTCAATGATCCTTACACATACCGGCAAATCACAAGATCATTACAATACCTCACAATCACCAGACCCGATATTGCCTATCACGTAAACCTACTCTATTAACACATGCATGACCCACAACCCTACCATGCGTACCTTCTCAAAAGATTACTCAGGTACATAAAAGGAACAACAGATTACGGCATTCCCATCTCTCTGGGACAACTTCAACTCCACTCCTACTCAGACGCAGATTGGGCGAGCGACACAGAGACCAGAAAATCCACATCAGGCTACTGCTCTTTCCTTGGCACAACTCCTATTTCTTGGAGCGTCAAGAAACAACATACTATGGCAAGATCATCAACAGAAGCCGAGTACCGAGCCCTAGCTTTGGCCGTCACTGACATCATCTGGCTCAGACAGCTTCTACAAGACTTCAGAGTACCTCTATCTCACCCGATGGACCTTCACTGCGACAACACTTCCAGCATAGCTTTAGCTCACAATCCAGTTTTTGATGCGCGAACGAAACATATCGAAATCGACCACCATTTCATCAGGCATCAAATACACTCGAACACCATACGAGTCCAGCCGATCAGCACACGAGACTAGATTGCCGACATTTTTACGAAGCCACTCTCCACCACGCGCTTTCTTCTGCTCCGCACCAAGCTCCAAGTTCATAGGAACCCCTACGCTTGCGGGGGGATAAAAGCACAGACGAAACCAGCCGCCATGTATGGCGCCTTAACCGATCACATGGCATACGCATCACAGCCATCCACCTGTAACAGTACAAAGCAATCTCAGCCATACATGTATACTAATCCAGCTATAAATACAGATGTACAGATAGCAATTAAGACAAGGAAATGAATACAATAGCTTTATCATTTTAGCCTTTTTCTCCTTGTCGTTTTCCCTCCATTTACTTTCTTTAGTATCATTAAAGCTGAACATGTGCATGCCACTAAATTTTCATTTCATATAGTATTTATCTTTCTTGTCCTAAATGTTGCAATGATATGACCTGGCGTAGGGATAGACTATGCAAATATAATTCATTTGATTATTTGAAGTCCTCCCATCATCTTGTGTTTGAATTTATTTTGGAACACTTGTTGCAACCAGAAGCTAACTCTCATCTGCTTTGCAAAACACATACTCCAATGGATGAAAAGAAATATTTGAAGTATCTCCAACTAACTTGTACAGTCCTTTGACCTTCATGGACTACATTAATCAGACCTCTATAAACCTTGAATATTTTAGCCTCTCTAGAAAACTGTGCCTTATCTCAGTCAGAGCATCCAAAGTTACAAAATTTACCATCATATCAAATATATATCTCACTCCAACTAAGGTCTTAGATGTATCATCATTTGTATTAATACAAATAGTATATAGTCCAACACATACCATTGTTTCCATACACACATAATTAAAATTAGAAAAGAGAGACATATCATGATTTATATGAAAATAATATGTTGAGGTAAGTACTCACTTATCAATAAGCTTGCAGTCTATAGTCATATAAAGAACATCATCAAAATCTATATTAATTGTGTTTTCATTTATTGTCCTATCATCTAGATGATTGTCACTTACCTATTGTTCCCTTTTCTTCAAAGTCATATAATCTCACTTAATGTGTTTTTACTTTATGCAATAGAAATAATTCATAATGTTAACAAACTTGTCGTTTGAGATTCTTATGGTTGTCATTTCTGGGAGGAAGGATAGAGAACAAGAATGAGAGAGAAGATGGTGGAAGGCTTGATATAAAGTAGAAACCATAAGGATAAGAAATAATTCTTTCTTATTCTTTAACTTATTTGATACAGGACAAAAAATCAAGTGATTTAAGAAATTCCTACAAATTTTAAAACAAATTTTGAATTTTTATTTCTTTGCCATGAATTTGGTGGATCTTGATTTACTTTCTTCACATGAATTTATGAGATTATGATTACCTTCTTTTCCATGAATCTATGAGATTCTGATTTCCCTCATTGTGGATATTGATTTTGTTGTGATTAGTTCAAATTTATATTAGTATTTGCAGTTGTACTTTCTTTAGGTTCTCGTATAGCTTTGTGTTGCCTATGGAGTCTATATATAGGTGCTATAGTTTGTAATAAGGTTTAAGCCAACAGCAATAAAGGTTTCATCATTCTAATTTGCTCTCTCCCTCTCTTCCCTCTCACTCTCTCTTTCATCCAAGAAATTCAAGAGGAACTTCATCTTCCTCCAAAGAAGATCCAACAGATTTCCATCTTTAGCATTATTCAATGGGCTCCAATAATAAGAAGATTCATAACACATGCATGTCTTCCAATAATAATTATTTGTGTATTTATTATTTATTCCTTTACTGCAAATGCATATGATAGATTAGAGTGTGATTTCTTATATTAATAGTCTTGGATTAATTTGGCTTTTTGTCATCCTAGATCTCCCTAATTAAGTGAGCTTGTCCAATATCTGGATTTCAGCCATTATTAATAGTGAGGTGAATAGGTTTGTCAAATCTACATCGGGATTGAGGCAAGGAGATCCAATTTTACTTGGGACCATTATAATAGCAGTATAATTCCTAGCTATAGTATTTGCCAATCTGTATACCAAGTTTCCTTCTCATCTTTATATTCTAGGCTACGATCCTGCTGTTTCTAGGCTTTTCTTTTGATATGAAAATAAATTTCATAGTGGTTTTACAACCAGATGAAACAGCTGCAGGTATTGAACAATAGATGACTACCCTTCAACTTTATAGAGGCACGACTTCATGCTGGGTATTTAAAACAAGCTTTATGCTCTGGAGCAATATTTTCAAATGTGAAATGGATGACTTTAACTTCATATAAGCGGTGTTGTTCTGTCATTTATGGTGGAATAGAGAATTAGGAGCAGATCCATAAGAGATTGAGAATTGACTGGGCAGAGATTAGAGCACTGAAATTCCCTATGCCATTTTGATTATATCTTGGTCAATAATAAAGTCAAGTCATGCTATCAAAACCTGAATGTGCTTATTTTGTGCTTTCAAGAATGGCCAACTTGGAAATGATGCATATTATAGGAAAGGCCATATTCAAGCTTTGCAAAATAAGAAAACACAGCATGATTTAACAACTGCTTGAAGTAAAAAATATATAAAGCATGTAGCTAAAATACATAAAATTTGATGTCTATAATAACAGCACTCCTGCAGCCTTAGGAGAAGAAGAAAACACAGCAGGAAAATATATATTGTATAGCTTAACCGTTGAATACATATCTCAGGAAGTTTTATATAAAAGCTTAGGGAACAAGGAGTTGAGGAATGTCAGAATGCCGTTAGTGACAGTCTGAGCAATGTGGGTTAATGGAAGGGTGTTTCTGATATGGATGAAGCACTTTACATAAAGTGAACACCCCCCCCCCCCCCCCTCAAATTAAGTATGTAGTGAGCCGATAGTTAATTTGGTTCTTAGAGCAATAAATTTGTTTGTTGATAGAGGTTTGGTTAAAATGTGTGTCGGCTGATCTGCAGAACTGATGTGGGAGACCTCTATATCCTGTTTCTTGATGTGGTCACTGATGAAGTGATGATCTATCTCAATGTGTTTTGTCCTGATATGGAACACTGGGTTGTTTGCAAGAGCTAGTGCAGAAACATTGTCACAATAGATTGTGGTGGGCTGAGAGTGAGACACCTGAAAGTCAGCAAGAAGACGACATAGCCAAAGGACGTCTGCTGTAGCTGAGGCTAATGCTCTGTATTCAGCTTCAGTGGATGATTTCACCACCGCTGTTTGTTTCTTCACACTCCATGAGATGAGGTTGTTGCCGAGATATGTGCAGAAGCCCGAGATAGATTTCCTATCAGTTGTCTCGGATGCCCAGTCCGCATCACTGTAGGCATTGAGATTGAGTGAGCCGAATGAGATTGGTAATCCAAAGTTCTGCATTCCTTTTACATAGCGAAGGAGACGCTTTAGCTTCTGATAATCATGGATGATCGGATTGTGCATATTTTGGCAAATGACATTGGTTGCGAAGGCTATATCCGGCCTTGTCACCGTGAGGTATTATAGCGATTCTGCTAGCTGACGATAGAAAGTTGGATTATCATATGGGGTGAGATTTGGGGCCATCCGAGAGCTCTTGCGAGAGATAGGCGTGCTGACTGGTTTGGACGAAGCAAAACCTGAGGACTGCAAAAATGTCTCTAGCATAGTGAGACTGATGCAGAAACGCCCCATCTGAAGTGTGATGTATTTGAATTCCCAGAAATAGTTTGGTCGGGCCTAGATGTTTTAAAGCAAAGGTATTTTGTAGTTTGAAGAGAAGTGTCTCAATGGTTGGAGGATGGTTTCCTGTTAGGAGTAGATCATCAATGTATATCAGTAGATAGAGTTGAACGTCTTGAGTGTGATATACGATTAAGGACGGATCCGCTTTGCTGAATTGAAAGCCGAAGTGAATGAGGAACGTTGTGAGCTTGTGGAACCACTGACGTGGAGCTTGTTTGAGGCCATAAATGGTCTTGTGTAGTTTGCAAACATGGTGAGAATGGTTGGGATTAGTGAAACCTTGCGGTTGTTGCATGTAAACTTTCTCCTGAAGTTCTCCGTGAAGAAAGGCATTAGCTACATCGAATTGTAAGGTTTGTCAGTTCCTCTAGAGAGCTAGGATCAGTAGAACTCTTACTATTGGCATTTTGGCCACTGGGCTGAACGTGTCTTTGTAGTTTATGCCATATTGTTGGGTGTAGCCCTGTGCAACGAGCCTTGCTTTGTAGCGATCTATTGTTTCGTCTGGATGTAGTTTAGTTTTGTATGTCCACTTGCAGCCAAGAACCGGAGCATTGGCAGGAAGTGGTGTGAGGGACCATGTGCCCTATTTTTGAAGCGCATTAAATTCAGCTGACATGGCATCTTGCCAGTGTGGAATTTTGGATGCTTGGGTGTAGCATGTTGGAGTGGATATTGAATCTGGAACAACAAGTAGATCAAAGATCTTTTTGGGTTTGAGATAGCCTGTTTGAAGTCTTGTCTGTATGTGGTGGGAGGAGACTGGTGCTGGACGAGTGAAGGAGGTGAGTTGCTGTGGTTCTGTTGGAGGGGAAATGTCGGTGGAGATGTGTTCGGGTGGTCCGTTGGCTGTGTGATGGACGTTTGGTGAGGGTGATGGGGGATGTAGTTGTGTTGTGTTTGGTGAGGTGGTGTAGGTAGATGTCGGGATTAAGAGAAAGGGTGAAGTAGATGAAGTGGTTATGGGAGGAGTGGTAATGGTTGAATTGTTTGTTGAGGGAAAGTGCTGCTCGTGAAAGATTACATGACAGGATATATATAGTTTTTGAGTTTGAGGGTTGTAGCAGCGGTATCCTTTGTGAGAGGATGAGTAGCCGAGAAAGATGCAAGCAGTGGAGCTAGGTGCGAGTTTATGAGGTGCTTGGGGTTGTAGCCATGGAAATTTTGACCCCTGTGTAATACCCAACGAAAAAGCAAAAAATAAAAAAAATATGCTTACCTGTCGAAGCCCATGCTGTCGCAACCTACAAACGGCGTCGAACTCGGTCTCATCACGCATGCGTACGAAGCCCCCCTCGATCGCTACCCTTGGCGTCTTTAAAATGAGAGCGAGGCTCTCATTCGTTGGCACTTCTCCTCTCGCAAGACATCCGAACTCCTTCCCGCAGCTCTCGCAAAACTCCTGTTTCGAACCTCCAAACCGAAGCCAAGCCGCTACTCTGCCCGTCATCTTCCTTACCCAAGTCTTATACTAGAAAACCTCTCAAGCCTAAGCCTTCATCTACTGAAGCCGACGCTAGCAACCCCATAGCCAACCCCAGTACTTTGATCTTTGATCCATACCTGACCGAACTGCAAGCTCCAGGCGGAACCAACCCTAGCTCCACTGTCTGTCCCGATCTCTGCCTTATCCGCCCCTGTCCAGTTCAATCGCCAGCCAAATCCCTAAGCTGCCTCTTATCCGATCCCAAGTCTTGGACTAGGCCCGACCTCCTTGTCTACTGCCCTCCTCACTCCAGCCGAAATCTCCTGCTGCCCTACCCGAATATTTTAAGAGATTAGGTATACACTATTTCATTTTTATTTCCTGTTAGCATTAAACATCATTATTTATTATAATTATTGATAGTTATAGTAAGTATATTATTATAATTGTTAGTAATTATAATTATTATTAATTATGATGATTGTATAATTATAAATTTTTTTTATATTATAATTAATCATAATAATTATGTTATTATAGTTATTATTAATGATAATAATTATATTACATAATTATTAATGATTATCAACTATAATAATTATGTTGTTATTATTATTATTATTATTAATGTTAATTATTATTAGTGTAAATATTAATATTAATATTATATTATTATTTATCATAATATTACTTTATTATCATCATTAATAAGATCTTTAATGTTGTATAATAATAATAATATTATGATAATATAATATAGTTATAGTATTAATATTAACATTATTATCATTAACATTATTAATTTTAATATCATTATTATCATTATTATTATTATTATTATTATTATTATTATTATTGTTTAAAAAAAAAGAGAAAGAAGAGAGAGATTCAAAAGAAAAAGCAAAAAAAAAAAAGCAAAAAAAAAAGAGAAAAAAAAAGAAAAGAAAAAAAAAAGAGAGAAAAAGAAAAGAAAAAAGAAAAGAAAAGAAAAGAAGAAAGAGAAAAGAATTTTGCAAATTTTGAGAGCATACTTCGTTGTTTGCAGCGGACCGAAAAACCGCATATACACGCTTTTCTTAGCGTGGTGGGATGGGGCCCCGGTGCGGTGCCTACAACGAGCGGGTAATCACCCAAAATCCTATCCTCGACGTTTATTGTCGGGCCGGCAAATCGCCTATACACGCTTTTCTTAGCGTGGTGGGAAGGGAACCCGGTGCGATGCCTACGACGAGGTGGGTAAGCCTGGTGCACGCTTTTCTTAGCGTGGCCGGGATAACTCTTAAGTACCCGTACGCGGCTCTGTACCTGCGGGGAAACAACTGCGTTCTTTTAAAACAGGTACATGTAGAAGACCCATACACGCTTTTCTTAGTGTGGTGGGGACGAAGACTTTACACGGCCGCGGTGTCCTCGAAAGAGGGCAACTACCATACACGCTTTTCTTAGCGTGGTGGGAAAGACCCAATTTTTTTGTAGTTTTCCCTAAACAGGGGAGATGCCGGAATGCTGCTGAAATTTCGGGTGAACAGAAGACCACACTTGGACAATATTTGGACAGCAGGGGACTTTACTTGAACCTGATTTGAACGTCAAATGAGCAAGACTTGTACTCAAACCTGGTTCCATTCGAGCATAAATAAACTCAAATATAAATGAAATCAAACATGAATTTGGACTCGCCGGCAGGGGACTTGATGCAAGAGAACATTGAACTTGAATTGAACCATGAACTGAATGTGAACAAATACAAAGAAATTGAATCGAGTTCAACCAAGAAGAACCCGAATTTGAACTCAAGCATGAATTGAATATAGAACTTAAACCTTTAAGAAAGATTTTAGGAGACTTGAACAAGATATGAGCTGCAAAGAACTCAAGTTGAGGTTGGACTTGATTGAACTCAAAAAGCAATAGGGGACTCTGATTTGGATTTCAGTTTGAACAACAGAACAGAGGGCTTTGACTTGACTATAACATCAAGTGAACAAGACCTCGACTCAAGCAAACTCGGATTGAACTCAAAGGACTTTGAGTTTATTTAAACAACTTGAATATGCAACAGAATTAGCAGCTACAAGGAATTGGGCCTTAAATCCAATTATTTGCAATTATGCAAATGATAGAAAGTGACTCAAAAGAACTCAAGTGAATGCTAAAAGACTTAAAGCATTTGAAATAAGACCTTGATCCGATGAGTGATAAATCAAAATGGAAAGGCTCAATAAATATATCTTGATCATTCAAGCAGATACAAATGAGCAGATAAAGGCGTATAGTGGACAAGGAGGGCCCCTACTACATCTCATCTATAAGTAGCAGCCAAGATGGAGATGCATATATCAAGGAACAATCAAAGAGCAATAAGTTTGAATAACGAATATAAAGGAGTGAGCTCAATTTGAATTCAAGATGAACAAATACGAGGGACTCGAATTGAATTTGTGTTGAACAAGGAACTCAAAGTACAAATTGCTTGCAAAAGAGAAATGAACAAAAGTTCCTACATATAAATTATGGCATGAAATCTCCAATGAATGTCAAAGAGTCAAACAAATGCAAGGACTATTAAGAGACATTCCCACAAGCAGTAACAATCCAATGCCAAACAAATGCAAGGAACATTGACAAGTCATAGCGATCAATATGCAACATGAGATGTTCATAACTAGAGGTAGACGACGTATAACAAAATGCAAATGTCTACAACGTTCGTTGAAGACCCGCTCTGTACACGGCATGTCATCTACGAGAAGGAAGCAAAGAGTCTGCTACAAGTGTTAAGATACTTATACAGCATATAATGAGGCAGTGGCAAGTAGATGCATCTGTCTTCTATAAGTGCAAGTGCTACGGTCTATTGCAGAAGGTATATGTGTCTTCTATATGTACTAATGAAATCCCCAAATCAAGCAACAGTGCCTATAGACGGAGATGGCAACACTGTTAATTGATAGTGGAAGATCCGTCCTTGCAAACAAGTACATCAAACCACCTGAGATTGGTGAAAGGTGGATATGAAGAAAATATGGAAACTCCATAACAAATCCAAGCTCTTGCGAAAGGAAGCAGGAGATTCATTAGTGTACTACAATCTACCTGCGTAAATCATGCAAGTAGTGCACAACAGTCTACCTGTACAAGGCAGCAAACCACTCAATTCCCAAGCTGCTGCATAACGCCACCGGATCTGCAACACCTATGCGAGCAGACAGAAGGCGTACAAATCCCCAAATGCAATGCCAGCGCCACGCCACCGGATCTGCAACCTTTGTAAAAGCAGACAGAAGGCGTTCACAAATATTTTCTAAAATGCCCCCCGCACATGTACCATAATATGTATACACATAGGTACACATAAGGGGATATACTGAATGCCCGCATGGGCCCCGACTAGCATGTTATTGGTACACACGTGACGTCTAGGGATGCTACGCGGGTCAATAAGTGAATTCCAGTTCGAGCCCGATCCTCCTATACAGGTATATAGGAGTCGACACGGCTCGAACCATTAAATTAATATGCGGTCGCGAGATCGGCCAGGATATTTATTTTATAGTTCATATTAGGCCTTCAAGGCTTATAATCAAGAGAATTCACTTACAAAGGCATAAAGCCTACGAAATCTGATCCTCTGTCAATTACTAGACAGAGTCGACAAGGCTCAAAATACAAAAATATGAATGACCCCGCACTCCGATGATGGCCGTGTTGAATGCAAACATCAACCGGAGGGGTCCACACAGATCATTTCAAATACCACCCAAATACTCAAAACTCCACAAAAATTCCCAAAATCCCAAACTCCGAAAATATTTAAAAATTGAAATCCAACTATCAAAACACTTAAAGCAAAACACATCCACCCTCCGCAACAGTTTGCCGAGGTGGACAAATTAAAATTTACTTCAGCTCGCAAAGTGCTAATGCCTGGTCGAGAATATCACTAGGATCCATTCTCAAATAATCTCCTGCCAGCAAGGACGTGGTACGAGTCCTCTAACCGGCAGTTTCACCGCCAAATAGCATTGCAGGATAAACAGTTATGACTCGGGGCCCTCTGAACCAGGTGGTCGCCGCCAAATGACACCATTATATTATGGTTATGGCCAGAGCCCGTATGCTCCCCAATGGCATCAAATCCTTGAGATATGAATCAATAGGATATGATCGATAGGGCACAAAGCCCTCTGTTAGCTAAGGTGGATTCAAATTTATCCCCTTAGACAAACACTCCCCCCAGGTCTACAAGGTCCTCTTGGACGAAGCAACCCATGGCTGCCGACAAGGATCCTTCTGTCAGATTGGGTCGACTACCTCCTCTGACTAAGTAGACCAGGGACTACGATGGCCCGGGACGACGGAACCATGGGATCTTGATCGGGTCCATCATCCATTCCCCCCACCATCCGCTTTAAGTGCGAGATGGTAAAAATTTCTAATTTTAAACATTAACCCTTTTCAATATCAACCCTCAAATATCTTCAATCCATTGCTGCTACTATATGCCAGATGCACGTATCCTTACGTATCTGATCGACGACTAGCCTTAATCGAAAGTTCTCTCTCGTTATCGAGAGGGGTAATTAACTATAGGGGCTTGCGCCTATAGGAAACCAGAACTCAGATCATAAAGTCCTCACAAAATGAGGGAGAAATCTCTGGGTAGTGTCTTATCTACTATCTCATCTGCCTTCCAAAATTTACCCCGGAATTTAGTTCGTTAAAACTCCCCCCTCGAAAAGAAACAAAACGGGCGGAGGCCGGGGCCAAATTTTCGGAGCCCACAGGAAAGTATAGACAGCCGAAGGATTTGAGGTGATCATAGTTAGGTGGGTGGCCATGGAGAAGATTGAATGGGATTTGGAAATTGAGAGAGGAGGTTGGTAGTCGGTTTATGAGGTAGTTTGCTGTTTGAACTGCCTCTGCCCAAAATTGAGGAGGAAGATTGGCTTCATGTAGTAGAGTACGTGTTGTGTCAAGGAGATGACGTTGTGTCCGTTCAGAGACTCCATTTTGCTTGGGAGTGTAGGGACAACTTAGGTCATGACGGATGCCATGGGCAAGGAGAAATTATTTGAAGGTTTGGCTTGTGAATTCCCCTCCCCCATCAGATCAGAAAGTTTTTATAGTTGAATTGAATTGAGTTTTTACCATGTTGACAAATTATTGAAATTTGTTAAGTGTTTCATTTTTGGAATGCATGAGATATAGCCAGCAAAAGCGAGTTCCATCATCAATAAAACAGTGTAATATCGATAGCCATGTAAAGAAGAGACAGGGGATGGTCCCCAAACATCTGAATGTATTAAACTAAATGGAGTGGATACATGTGTAGCTTGTTTTGAGAATGGTAACTTGTGGCTTTTGGCCACTTTGCAAGACGTACACAAAAAGGATGAGGAGCTATTATATAAAGTTGGGATAAAACTATATAGTGCTGTCATCGCTCGATGATGAGGATGTCCAAGGCGAGCATGCCATAAGGAGGTCAGATTTGGAGTGGTGTGTAATGCATGAACTGAATTGCGGCTGATGGTGCGGATTGGGTAGATGCCATCCCGATTATGGCCACGAAGTAGAGTTTTGTTGTCTAGAAGATCCTTGATAACAAATCCACCAGAGTCAAAATAAATGGAGCAGTTATTGTCAGAGGTAAGTTTAGAAATAGAGAGCATGTTGTGAGAAAGAGAGGGGACATGTAGAAGGTTATGCAGTTTTAGCTTATGGTTAGTATCAGGAAGAGGTAAAATGCCAACTCCACTGTGCTGTATGGGAAGGGATGATCCACTTGCTGTTGAGATTGAGTCGGGTCCCTGATAAGGAACGGAGTGCTGAAGGTTGACTATATCAGGTGTGAGATGCGTGGATGCTCCAAAATCAATAACCCAGTCCGTGGTTGGTTTCAGCTGAGTCTGAGTGAGGAAGGCGCGAGGATTCGCTGATGGTTGCGGAGCGTAACTGGAATTGTGTCTATACCAACATGAGAGAGCAATGTGACCCAGTTTACCGCAAATCTGGCAGCTTGGTCTTTGTGTTCCATAGGACATCGCCTGAGGTGGCCTAGGAGCAGCTGCGGGTGGACTGAAGGAGGCTCCACGACCGCGATTGTTTTTGAAGGAAGGAGAGCATTTGCGACCTCGTGAGGTGTAGAGCGCTTGGATATCAGTTGTTGTCATGGTATCTTGCTGGAGCTCAGATTGAAGGTTAATTTCCTTACTGCAGAGGAGAGAATAGAGTGTCTCGAGAGTGATGGTGTGAGGACAGGTGCGTATAGCTACCTTGAACGGGTTGTATGAGGGAGGAAGCCCTTTGAGAGTGTACAGGATGATATCCTCTGTGTCAAAGCGAGAGTCGGCAGCTGCTATGTTGTCGACTAGCGATTTGATCTGAGCTAGGTATTGTGATACTGTTTGATCGCACATCTGGACATTGTGAAGTTCGTTCTTCAGCTGTATTACTCTAGAGCTGTTGGTGGGTTGCAGTCGGAGCTCTAGAGTAGTCCAGATGTCGTGTGATGTCTTCAGATGGAGGATGTATGGCAGCACAAAGGGCGATATTGTGGAAAATAGTGCGGATATGAGGTTTTGGTCTATCAGTTTCCACAGTTTGTAGTCATTCGACAGCTCATTAGAGTGGGTGGGTTGCGGTGGGCACTGTAGCTGACTTGTAAGGTAGCTGTCGAATCCATTTGCAGAGAATGCTTGGTACATCTGTAGACGCCATATGGCGTAGTTGTCGATCGTGAGTTGAGTGTGCACTATGAACTTGAGGTTTGACATCAGGAACTTGAGCGGAGGTGGGATTGTGAGGTCTACCATGGAGGCGGAGGGAGGAAGAAGGTTGAGACTGCGATGATGCAGGTTGAGACTGAGACGAAGAACCTTGCTCAGTCATTGTAATGAAAGGTAGAAAGCAGTGACGCTATTATGGCTATTATGCTCTTATACCATAATAGCACTCTTGCAGCCTTAGGAGAAGAAGAAAACAGAGCAGGAAAATATATATTGTATAGCTCAACAGTTGAATACATATCTCAGGAAGTTTTATATAAAAGCTTAGGGAACAAGGAGTTGAGGAATGTCAGAATGGCGTTAGTGACAGTCTGAGGAATGTGGGTTAATGGAAGGGTGCTTCTGATATGGATGGAGCACTTTACATAAAGTGAACCGCAGGTGTATAATATTTGGTGTGTTAACATATAATTGATTGAAGTCACCACTAGATGAAGTTGTTAAAGGGCTTAGTTGAATGGCAAGTAATTCTTGAGATTGAGCGAGTTCTTAAGGCTCTTGGCAAGTTTGACATTTCTCTTGTGAATACATTACAACTTTGGCGATTTCAGGCTAGATTTGGCGAATTGATGATGAGTCTGATGAGTTTATAATGAACCTGTTGAGATCTTGGTGAATTTGGAAAGTTCTTGGTAAAGCTAGCGAGTTTTTAGGGAACCTGGTGAGCTCTTGGTGATTCTGACATATTCCCTATTTTTTATTCCTCTTGCTCGATTGGGATAAAGGCTTGATATTGTTGTTACTTGATTGGCTTGCTTTGAACTTCAAACCAAATCGACTTAAACCAGGTCTATGAAATATTTGAGTGTACATTTAGTTATTTGATTATCTTGTATTTTTAATATAATCTTGTAAACATAACAAGAAAATTACATGACATTTCAATTTATAATAATAAAATAAATTCTTAGAATTTATTTTCCTGATGAGCTATCACATTGACAATCACACCATTTTATTGTGTCAGTAATAATATTAAATTGATTGGACAAGTCAACATCAATGTGAGTCTATAAATATGAACATTGGGTTAGCATTTGAAGAATACTCTAGTCTGTCGTCTTCTTCCTAAATCTTGCTCTGCAAATTGCTTCTTATTAAGATGAACAATATTTCGACTGAAGAAAATAAGATTTCAGATGATCCTTTTAACTCTTGCCAACTAAGCTACTTCTCAAAACGAACCACAAGTTCTCTAGTGGGTAAGCTAACAACTGAATTAGAGATTTCTCAAAATAAGTTGATAGTTATGCTAACAATTTCTTGAATTGTTCCAATAAATGGACCAATGATTCTTTAGAAAGAATAAATAACAACTCTTCAAAAATAGTAAATGAACCAATGATTCCCTTATAGCCTTTTGTTAAAATTTTGTTCTTTATGAGTATTTAGTAAAACTTTTTGTTTATATGTTGTTCACTTTTGTATATTTGAATATTTAGCATTGATAAGCTATTGAGTTGGATATTTTCTCAACATATTAAGGTGAATGATGATGTTGTAATTGATACAGAAGTATGTGAATGCTAAAGAATGGTTTAATATAACTCTCCCAAGCCTTATTCGGCCTTTTATCTTTGATGTATCCTTAGAGAAGTCGTCAAATTGGATATATGTCATCTTACACCAAAGCTTTCTTTATTTTCAGATAAACCATATAGACTCACTGACTAGAATGGACTCTCTCCTACTCAATGTGAGCCTTTTTTTTGAAATATAAAATTTTCATTCCAAAGAAAAGAAATTACAGACAACACCAAAAGAGGACAAACCAAAATACAAAGCATAATACCCCAAGTTTAGAAAAATGACCTCAAAAAATAAAGAACCAAAAAAGACCAAGATGCAAGATGGACTCATTAAATAGCATGAGTCATCCTGCACTCGTCACCCAGATGCCTTGCCAGGACCATCCATTGGAGGCAACAAATCAGTCCAAAGATAACCTCGAGAGCAACAAGTATCATCTCACATCCAAAAGAAGCGCCACCAATGTCCGACCAAAACAAGAGATTCCACCACTAAGCTTTCCAGAAAGCCAAGATCATCTAGGTGGCGAGCAGGGGCCTGCCCATTATTGTCCATTTGCCCGAAGCAAACCAAAAGCACCAAATAATATCCATAATTGCAAATCCACTGCATCCAATAGAGATAAGAAACGCACCATAAGAAATTAAAAACCCACAAGGCCACACCGTGCAAAGCCAAAGGCAACCAACAAAGAAGAGAAAGCTACTTCCTTTTGTGTATGAGAACAGAGAGTACCACCCACAACAATCCGAAGGAAGAAGCCCGCCCCAACCAAGCAAACCTCAACAGCAGAAGGGAGGCCAAATCCAAAAGAAGATTCTTTTTTTTTTATTTACGTTTTCTATGCTTACCACTAACATTAGCAATTTGAAGAATACTTAAATCAAAGTTGTCCCAAGAATTCAAATCTTTCTCATTAATTTCCTCCCCACCTGCTGAAGAATTGCCATCATCTAACCAGTCACCATGCCTCACCACTTTATCCCTAGCAAGTTGAGCTAACAAAGCATCATTGAAAATAACGGATATAGGCACATCAACCAAAGGCACAACAACTTCATCATTACCCTCATTAACCACCATAGTATGAATTGGTGAAATAAGTATTCCAGAAGCCACATTATCCAAATTAACCAGCTCTATCGTAGCTCCACTACTCCCAGAAACTAAAGAAACAGAATTATCACTTGACTCCTCCACAACTTCAGCACTAATAGGATTAGCTATGAGGTTAATGCAACAATTATTGGCATTTAGGTTAACATCAACACCTTCTACACCATCTCTATTAGTACAATCGATATTCACAGGCATAACAGGATCTAAAGGAGCAACTTCCTTCTCAACTTAAATGGGATCACCCAAAGGTAAAACCGAAGTCAATTGACCAGCAGCTTCCACCGAAAGACCAGCATCATTCCTGTCAACAGCATTAGTAGGACCCAACTCCAGATCCAAATCATTGGCAACACAAGAAACAACATTAACCATCCTATCCCGCTCACAACAAACAATAACATTCATCGGTTTAAAGGCAACAGGAAAAGCAGTAGGCTGGGCAGAAGACAGATAAGGCTGGCAATCACCACTCAAATGCCCTATACATTTATATGAAGTACAAAAGGATGGGAAAACCTCCATAACAACTTGTTGAATATAACCTAATTTCTCAGGACCCAACCACACTTTGTCAGGGTAAAGTTTTCGTGATGTCAAGCTCAACCAGAACACAGGCTACAGAAGGACGAGAATCCACGGAAGTAGCGTTATCAACCTTCAACGGCCTACAAAAAATTGAACCCAAGCCATAAAGGATAGGGGGGAGAACATATGAGGGTGGAGATTAGGGAAAGAAACTCAAATAGGAATAACAGAAGACTCAACACCAACATCAACAAGAGGAGACCATTTGGTCATTTTCATATAGCAATTATTAGCTAAATAAGATCTATGACAGAAAATCATACTATAATCAAGATCATTAATCATTTTAATCAAAATATGCAACGGATCAAGCAAGGTAATCAAAATATGAGCCTTATTTGGTCAGTTTCATATAACAATTCTAAACCCTAAATACTCAGTGTGAGCCTTATTACAAAGGAAGGAATCCAAATTATAGGGCTAGAATTTATGTTCAATGATACAAAAAGATTTAGATTTGATGCTTAAATTTTTGAGTTTAATGATTTGAGTTAGCCAACTTGGAGTCAAATCTTGAAAAATAAATTTTTGTTTAGAATAAGTGATCAAATATTTGAAAATTATGTAGAATTAATTCAAAACGTTATGAAAATTTTTATTTTTTTTCAAGTCCATTAGATATGTCTTTCATCCTAATTACAAAACATAAACTTAGAATTACGCATAAAAAACTACTTCGCTAAGCATAGACTGTTTGTCTACATAAGCGCCTTAATCTTGTAGAGAGTAGTCTAATCAATTTTAAGTTTGGCATTAGGATAAAATCACTGTAACCAATGAACTAAAGTTAGTCAGTCTTTTACTTAGTTAGCTAAGCACTCATTTATAATAGAAATTTCTCCAATGTTGATCTTAGTCGACAATGTGCTAACTCTCTAGCTTAATGTTGGCCGACTTCAAGTTTGAATGTTGATTTTTGTATTTTATATCAAACTTTCTTGATAATTTTCCTCACACTTCTTCCTTTTATTTTTATCTTTTAATTATTTTTTTAACAAAAAAAAAGTATTTAAGAGATGAGTTTGCCAAGCTTCTTGAGTTTAACTTTGTCAATTCATTAAACTTTCTTTTAAACATCTTCAAGTTTTGGATGAATTAAACTCTTCCCATAACGAATTCAAATCTTGAACAAGTTGAATTCTCTCTTAGATGACTTTAATTGTTAGATAAATTGAACTATATTTTGAAACCTTCGATTCTTGGATGAGTTGAACCTGTTTTGTACAACTTCAATTATTAGATAATTTAACTCTCTGAAAGACTTCAATTCTTAGAAGAATCGAACAATCTCTTAGATTTCTTCAAGTCTTAGATAAATTAAACTCTTTCTTAGACAAGTTTAATTCTTTGTACTCATTTGGAAGACTTTAATTCTTGGAAGAGTTGTTGATGCATGACATATATGAAAATACGATTTAAATAAGGATTTTGCACGCTTGATGATTAAGAGCAAGTTAATTAAAGCTCGATGGTGATCTAGACAATGAAATAAAATATTAGAGCAATAACAAAAGCTTAGGCCAAGTCACTTGCAAAAAGTAAAAATCATAAATAAACCAATTACTCTTGACGTTGCATATGAGATGGGTTTCAACAAGAAATCCCTAGTCTAACAACAAGAGTAGTGCTATGAAAGATCTCTCACAAACTTCCTACCAAGAACTAAGCTTTTAGCGGAGCTTGACAAGATTTTGCACGATTCAAATAAAACCACAAGCAAGGATCAATGAAGGAGGTAAGAGAGAAAGAAAGAGTTCACCCTTTGCTAAGATTCAACCTTCTCGCAAGCTTGGGCAGTAGTTGGTGGCTTCTTGGACGATTCGGACAGCAATAACCCAAGCTCAAACCTTTGGCAGCAAGCAGTGGATCTCGGATAGTAATTCCTGATAGATTCGGGCAGTAATGGAGGCTTCCAAAGGGGCTGGACAGCAACGGACTCCTGCTGGAAATACTGGACAGAAAGCAGGAGGTTTTGGATAGCAGATCCTGATAATTTCTGGTAGCAACGATGGCTTCCAAGGGGCTGGACAGCAGCGAACTCCTGCTGAAATCACTGGACAACCAACCAGAGATCTTGGACAGCAGTTTTCCCAATGCTGAAGTTCAGGACAGCAGTTTGCAAGGCTTCCAGTTGACAGAACAATAAAAATAGGTGCAGGAATTTCTTGCAGCAGATTTGGAGAGCTGGAAACTTGGTTTGGTGAGGTTCGGGAGAGGATCTGGAGAAGGGAAAAACAGCCAAGGCATATGGGGAGTGGGCGGCCAGGTGAGGGTGAGATTTGGAATTATTCCCAGGTGGGGAAGGAGTGATTTGTGGGAAGAAATAAAGGTTGTGGGACCTAGTGGATTTTTGGCCAGAGAGAGGGTGAGAGTTTTAAATTGTTTCCAAGAGGGAAGTTGGGATTTTAGGAAACAATTCCTAAACCAAACCCTAATGGGGCTGGCGGCTTATAGAGAAAAGGAGGCATTTAATGGAGCAATAAATACTTACTGAAATTAACAAATTAAGTTTGGGAAGAAATATCTCATCCCTACTTAATTCAAATTTAAATAGGATTGGAATAACTAAGTTTCCTAAAATAAGATTTTAAATTAGGTAACTATTTCAAATTCAAATTGATTTGAATTTAAACATTAATAGAGTTATCAAATTTAAGAAATCTAATTTAGGAAAGAATTAATGGCTAGTGGGGGTGGATGAAAGGCCAAAGGGGAGGCCGGCTGTGGTGGTTGGCCGTGGGTGAGGTGGTGGCAAGGTGGAGTTGGCGGATAGGTGGGAGGGGGGGGGAAAGGGAGAAAGTGGCCGGTGGCTTTGGTAAGAAGGGGAGGGGCCGGCGGCAAGGTGGTGGTGGCTAGGGAATCCGGCGGCTAGGGTGAAAAGATTGAAAGAAACGAACGATAAACAAACCATGAACCCGGCCGTCTCCAAGGTTGGTGGGTGATCCGTTTTCTCTCCCTAGGGATCTCTCCAAAGCTCTCTCCTAGAACTCTCACAACTCCAAGAACACATGCAGGAATTTTCTTCTCATTTCATTCATTAATCCTCAAAGAAGAAGAGGGAGGCTTTAAATAGCCAAATACATGAAGGGAAATAACAAAGACACTATTGCCCCTAGGACATACATAAGACAAAGCCCTCAAGTGAGGGTAGAAAGGGAAAAAGAACAATAACAAATCAAATACATAAAATAGATCAAAATAAATAGGCACAATCGTAGCCGTAGATCTCTGATGTCCTCATCATTCTCCCCAGGTGGGAGAAAACTCGACTCCGTCGAGTGGGTGTCTTGAGAACTTCCGTGCATCTGGGCCGATCTGCTGAAGCTCCTTGCACTCTAACCAGGTGTCCTCTAACTTGGGCTTGCCTCTCCACCTAATCAAATACCTTCTTCGACCATCCTCTTTTGCAGAAATAATATCATCATTTAAAATCATGCCAACTTTCTCCACTATAGGTATTTTAGAAATATTTGGGAGTGAAGGTAAGCTTGGGTTCTCATAAGGTGGGGTCACACAAGGTTCAAATTGAAGTGAATTTGGTGGGTTACACTCCAAATTCTCATAGGCAACCAGATCTTTTATGTTAAAGGAGGGATTAATGTTGAATTCTACAGGCAGATCCATCCTGTATGCATTGTCCTTGATTCTCTTGATTATTTTGAATGGCCCCACACTTTCAGCATGTAACTTCTTAACAGTTCTGTTGACCTCTACTAATGAAACAAAAAGAAAAAGATAATTTTTTTTTCTTAAGTCATACCTCTGCCGTAAATCCAGCTGCCCATCCCGTATCTCTGCTCAAATCTCGCCCATGCTCCTGCAAACGGCGCCGCTGTCAGCACCTGCTCCCGCGTGCGAATGCTTGCCTCGATCGCTACCCTTGGCGTCTTTAAAATGAGAGCGAGGCCCTCATTCATTCGCAACCTCATCCCCTGTTCGCAAAGCTCCCATCGATCTCCCTTCCTCCAGTGCCGACGCCCCCAGCTTCGGACCTCACCCGACCAACCCTTACCTCAGACCCCATCTCCGATCCCTTCTCCTCTACCCGACGCCTTCCTCCTTCCCCTTCAATCCGAAGCCCAACCGAACTCCTGCCCCGACGCCTTCCTCCCTCCATCTCTGTCCTAGCCGAGCCGACCTCCACAGTGGATAAGAGAGAGAGAGAGAGAGGAGATCTTCCTCCACCCTAACCTTGCGGCAAATCCCTATGCCCGAAGTCCGTCCATCCCGTCACCCTACCTGGCCGAGCCCGATTCCGCTTCCCCTCTCTCCGATCCAAGCCTATAACCTGCTCTGACCTTGACTTCTCCGACTGATCTCCCTAGCCGACGCCAACAGCAGTGGCCGAACTCCACCTTCCCTTCTCTCTGCGATCTCTAAGCCCAACCAGGACCACGACCAGAGCCGGCCGACCTCTTCTCCCTCTTAGCCGAAATCCACTTTAGCTTATTGAACTAGGTGATCTCTCTTTCTCTAATAGACATGTATTAATGCTAATAATATATGTATTAATACTGTTATTAATACTTATATTAATAATTGTTATTAATACATATATTATTATTGTTATTAATAAAGATATTAGTACTATTATTTTAAATGTATTGCTATTATTATTTTAAAATTATTGTTATTATTATTATTATTTGGGATTAATTATAATAAGTTTATAATTAGTCTTAAAATAAATTCAATTAATTTATAATTAATCTTAAATTACATATAATTAATTATATATTAAATGTAATTAATTATATTTAATTTATAATTAATCTAAATAATTTATAATTAATTTTAAATTAAATATAATTAGTTGTAGATTAATTATAACTAATTATACTTAATTTATCATTAATTATAAGTTAAATGCCCCTCTTGCCTCGGTCCACGAGCCAACACATCCCATCACCGGTCGCCAAGGTATAACCCTTCTGAACTTAAAACTCCGAGAGCCTACTTCGTTGTCTGCGGCGGATCGGAAAACCGCCTATACACGCTTTCTTAAACGTGGTGGGATGGGACCCCGGTGCGGCGCCTACAACGAGGCGGGTAATCACCTAAAATCCTGTTCTCGGCGTTCGTGTCGAGCCGGCAAACCACCTATACACGCTTTCTTAAGCGTGGTGGGAAGGGAACCCAGTGCGACACCTACGACAAGGCGGTTAGGCCCTATACATGCTTTTCTTAGCATGGTGGGGACGATTTTAAGTACCCGTACGAGGCTCTGTACCTGCGGGGAAACAAATGCTTTTCTTTTTCAGGTACGTTGAAGACCCATACACGCTTTCTTAAGCGTGGTGGGGGATTGAAGACTTTACACGGCCGCGGTGTCCTCGAAAGAGGGCATCTACCATACACGCTTTCTTAAGCGTGGTGGGAAAGGCCCAGTTTTTCATAGTTTCCCCTAAACGGGGGAGATGCCGGAATGCTGCCGAAATTTCGGGTGAACAGAAGACCATATTTTGAACCTGATTTGAACTCAATTGAACGCAAGGGACTTATAAACTTGATTAGACCAAAATGACTTAAGTGAACACAAACTTGAAACACATTTAAACTCAAGACAAATTTAATTAGATGAACTTGCAAAAATTTGAACTCTTTTGACTCAAGTGAACTCGCAATTTGAAGAGAATCTATGTTGAACCTAAACAAATTTGAACCTAAAGAATGCACTTGTAGACATTGAACTCAAACTGTACAACATCAAGCAAGGATTTGAATTTGCAAAAAACAACAGGGGACTTGATTTGAACTCAAGTAAATTGAACAGAGGCTTGATTTTGGATAACAAGTTGAACTTGAATTTGGACTCATATTCAAGCAAATGCAAAAAGCTTTGACTCAATTTAAAGCTAGATGAAAACTACAAAAGAGACAAGAATTGTTGATTCATCTACAAAGAACAATGCAAGCTCTCAATAAACTTAGTGACTTACCAATGGCCATATACAGAAGAATATGAAGTGATCATAAGCATTCACATACAAACATATGTTGAGAACTCATGGTAAAAGATCTTCAAGCAAACAAAACTTGACATGGATCTAAAAGGAACTAAAGAAACAAGGAACTTCAACCAAACATGAACAAATTGAACAAGGGATTGAACCTTCAAGGGTCATAGAAGATTTGAATGAATATACGAAACACATACCGGGTTTGAACTCAAGCATGAACTAGATTTGGGCTCAAATCTATACAAAGAATAGAACCTGAAAGGGAACTCAAACAGCAAGAACGACAAATAGTTGCAGAATGCACTCTTATATACATTATTGAAATCCATGATACAAGCAGCAACTCTCCTGTAGATTGAGATGATAGTATTGTCAGTTGATAGTGGAAGACCAGTCCCTTGCAAACAAGCACAATCAACGACCACCTACGAATGAGGAAGGTGGATATGGTGCCGGTATAATGACCCTTCTACAAGTACGTCCAGGAAATTATGGTAAACACAATCATTCCCTATAAGCAAAGATGGATAATATTACACATTTGTGGATAACAACAGTGGATATACCATGGACACAACGGATCTCCTGTGGACACAAATGCACACGTCTGTAAATGATCTTAAAAGATATACTGCATGGGGTAATCCATCTACTGATGACAACGAATGATGTGCAATAGAGGTTAAAGCCACTTTGCAATTAACAACCATCCAATGGTAGTCAGATACATCTATCTCTTACAAGTGAAGATGTACAACACATAGTAAGTGCAAATACCTACAAACTGCCGTAAAAGATTTACCATGCCCACTGGAGTTAAAGATCAATATCTGCCAAATGTGCTGTGAAAAGTTTGGTGGTCCAAACTCATAACTACAAATAGAGAATTCATTCGCCATTCTAACCATCTCAAGGACTTCAATAATTATTTTGTGAAAGGATATCTTGACGTCAGCAAGACCATAATCATCCAAGGTTGAAGTAATCGATTCTTTATTTTGAGTCAACAGTAGAAAATGAGAAGGACGGCATGACTAGAAAGTCGCTCATTAACTCCTATACGAGCTCTGGAAGGAGAGAGCCAGATCAAAGGATCATGGAATGAATGAATCTCAGTTCAACCATATTCTAAACGTTGAGGTGGAGAAGATTATTGAGACTTACAAGCTCCTCAATGAACAACGGTCGTGTATTCCATGTAGTGTCCACATGTAAATACTGAAAAACTACAACAATCATGGGCTTCTACAGAGCGTTGTAGAAGATCCGCCTTAAATTCAACATATCATTTATGGGCAACTATCAAAGCCTTACAACTATAAGACTCCTATGCATCCAATGCATCACCCACAAGCAAAATGCAATATGATCAGGCCAAATGTAAATGCCTACGGGCTGCCGTAGAACATCTGCCAAATATTTGGAAATTCCACCGCACGTGCACTATAACATGTATACACTTAGGTACACATAAGGGGATGTATTATCCACCCGCATGGGCCCCGACGAGCGTGTTATTGGTATACACGTGACGTCTAGGGATGCTGCGCGGGTCAATAAGTGAATTTAAGTTTGAGCCCGATCCTTCTATTCGGGTAGATAGGAGTTGACATGGCTCGAACTATTAAATAAATATACGGTCGCGAGGTCGACCGAGATATTTATTTTATACGTTCATATTAGGCCTTCAAGGCTTATAATCAAGAAAATTCACTAACAAAGGCATAAAGCCTATGAGACCCGATCCTCTATCGACCAGTAGATAGAGTCGACAGGGTCCGATCAATAAAATATAAATGAGCTCATGCACCCCGGTGATGGCCGTGTTGAATGAAAATATCAACCGGAGGGGTCCATTTTAAATATTTCAAAATACTACCAAAATACTCCAAAATCCAAAAAAAAATCCAAAAATCATCAAAATCCCAAAAATATTTAAAACTGAAATCAAAGCATCAAACACTCAAAACATAAAATCCATCCACCCTCCGCAACAGTTTGCCGAGGTGGATAAATTGAAGAATACTTCAGCTCACAAAGAGCTAATACCTGGTCGAAAATATCACTAGGATCCATTCTCAAACAATCTTCTGCCAGCAAGGACGTAGTACGAGTCCTCTAACCGACAGTTTCGCCGCCAAATGGCACTGCAGGATAAACGGTTATGACTTGGGGCCCTCTGAACCAGGTGGTCGCCGCCAAATGGCACCATTATATTATGGTTATGGCCAGAGCCCGTATGCTCCCCAATGGCATCAAATCCTTGAGATATGAATCAATATGATATGATCGATAGGGCACAAAGCCCTCTGTTAGCTAAGGTAGATTCAAATTTGTCCCCTTAGGCAAATATTCACCCCAGGTCTACAAGGTACCCTTGGACGAAGCAACCCATGGCTGCCGACAAGGATCTTTCTGTCAGGTTGGGTCGACTACCTCCTCTGACTAAGTAGACTAGGGACCACGATGGCCCGGGATGACGGAACCATGGGATCTTGATCGGGTCCATCATACATTCCCCCACCATCCGCTTTAAGTGCAAGATGGTGAAAATTTCTATTTTAAATATCAAATCCCTCAATTTTCCAATACCCTAAACCCATTGCTGCTACTATACACCAGATATCACGTACATCTACGTATCTGATTGACGACTAGCCTTAATCGAAAGTTCTCTCTCGTTACCGGGAGGGGTAATTAACTATAGGGGCTTGCGCCTATAGGAAACCAGAACTCAGATCATAAAGTCCTCACAAAATGAGGGCGAAATCTCTGGGTAGTGTCTTATCTACAAACCCATATGCCTTCCAAAATTTACCCCGAAACTTAATTCCGTTAAAATTCCCCCCGAAGAAGAAAGCAATAGCGGGCGGAGGCCGGGGCCGAATTTCGGAGCCCACAAGTTCCTTGTGGGAACCATTCCGGACGAATCCGCACCATCACTGAGTCACCAACCTCTAAAGTTTCAAATCTTTATTTAAAGTCAACATGAAGCTTATAATTAATGTTGCTCTGATCAATTTCGCATGCAATTTCCTTATGTAAATCATGCAAATGCAATGCACATGTAGATGCAGACTCAGAAATCCTATGCCTAGGACACATGGGTATGAGATATATCATCGGCCTAGGTGTGAACCCATAAACAGCTTTGGTGGGACTTAAACCAGTGGTACGGATCATCGAAGCAAGGTAGGTGAACTCAATTGTGGGGAGTTTGGATAGGGAGGCTCCAGGGACTAGATCTAAATCATACGGGATGTCTCTAATCAGAGGCAATGGATTGGGAAGATCATCAGGGAAGACCTCAACAAGTCTACTAGGTATGGGCTGAATCTCCTGAGGGACTGATTCGTTAGACTCAGTGAAAGTCTCACGATCGACTAAGATGTGTAAAGGAGTGCTCTGGGCTATGGCGGCTATCAAGTTCAGTCCCTTCTTGGCTTTGACAGGGTTGGATTCAGGATCATCTGTAACCCGAGGCTGTGATGGCAAAAGCTTAATCTTTTTGCCCTCATGTTCAAACACGCAGGTGTTTGAACGCCCATAAATATGGACATCGTTGTCAAATAACCAGGGACGGCCTAGCAGAATTTGTCCAACATTCATAATCAATACATCACACCAAACATTCTCCTTATAGTCAGCGAAGGAGATAGGTATGGAACTTCGCTCTTTTACCTCCAAGGTAGTGGTGTTGACCCAAGCTACCTTGTAGGGGTTGGGGTGAGGAACTACAGACAGGCCAAGCTTAGACACCATGCTGGAGGAGACATCATTGATGCAACTGCCACTATCCACGACAACTTTACAGTTCTTATCCTTGATTTTGGTGTAGGTGTGAAAGATCGTACTCCTACGCCAGTCGTCGGTGGCAACGGGTTGTGACAGTGCACATCTCACCACGCAGGTGGGAGAAGTATCAATTTTCTTAATGTATTGGATGACAGCAGTGTCGTCATCCTCCTCAAAGAATTCACCATCGTTGTCCACTTGGTGAATCTGGTTGACTTCGGGCTCAAATCCCAACTCAGCGATCTCTTCGATAATTGTGACTTTGTAGGGACTAGAGCACTGAGAGGCGATATGCCCATACCCCTGACATCTAAAGCATTTGGTCCCGGGGTTGGACCGAGGGGTATTCGGAGTGAGAGGCTTACTTCTAACATCAGGACGGGGAGTGGGGGGACCAGACAAGGGTCGAGTAGTGCTCCCTGGGCAGTGGGAGTGTGAGGAGTGGAACTACCGGACGGTCTGTAGGAGGGCCTAGAGTCATGTGAACGGCTCGGGTGCTGGGAACGGGTCTCCTCTAAGTCAAGTACTAGGCTGTAGGCATTCTCCAGAGTAATAACGTTCCGGGCAGAAAGCTCGTTGCGAAGATCCTCTCGCAACCTGGTATGAAACATAGATAAGATTTGCGCGGGGGTGGTAGAGGTCTCCCCTTTGCAGCGAATCAGGTAGTCATCGAAGGAGGCGATGTACCCCTTAACTGGTTTATTGCCTTGAGTCAGCCTATTCCACCTATCCAATAGTCGGGGGAAGTACGAGGGAGGTAAGTACTTCTGCTTGACCGCTTCATGGCTGGCCAATCAGTGATGGGGTATTTGTTCCTGGCTTCCCTAAGGCTCTCTAGATTGGACCAAAACTGACTCGCCCTACCCGTGAGTTTTATCTTGGCAAAACTAACTTTTTTAGCCTCAGAAATATTGTACCACTTGAAGAAACTGTCCATACCTTTGACCAAGTCCAGGAAGAGCTGGGGATCGAGGGTGCCATCAAAGGTAGGAGCATCGACTTTGATGTTTTTCATCAGTGGTACGTCAGGATCATGGTGATGGTTGTGTCCATACTGGGGAGCGCGATAAGGGGCACGAAGAGGTCCCTCATCTTGGTAAGTATCGTCCCCGTATAAAGAAGGTGGTCTAGACGGAGTGTAAGGAGTCTGGTGGGTCCTACTCCGTTCTAAAGTGTCAAATCGATCAGTGGTGGTCCTACGAAGCTCAGCTAGATCGGATTGGTTTTCTTTGAGTTGCTGACTAATGGTGTTCATTTGACCTACCAGTAGGTCTAACGTCCTTCCAAGTTGTTCCGGGTCCATGGCTAGACACTAGGGGACACTTAGGGTTGAAATGGGATAGGGTGTCCACCTAAATGTAATGAAAAACTCCATAAAATGACACAAAATGATACAGAATGCAGTGGACAGCAAGCATAAAATGTGATTAAACTAATTTAAATGATAGCATGCATGCAACAAAGTATAAACTAGTTAAAACAACTCCTAGGGTGATGTCTAGCATGCAAAACTAGAGCAAACCATGCTCTGATACCAGATGATGCAGGACATACATGAAAATATGATTTAAATAAGGATTTTGTACGCATGATGATTAAGAGCAAGTTAATTAAAGCTCGATGGTGATCTAGACAATGAAATAAAACATTAGAGCGATAACAAAAGCTTAGGCCAAGTCACTTGCAAAAAGTAAAAACCACAAATCAACCAATTACTCTTGACGTTGCATATGAGATGGGTTTCAACAAGAAATCCCTAGTCTAACAACAAGAGTTGTGCTATGAAAGATCTCTCACACACTTCCTACCAAACACTAAGCTTTTAGCGGAGCTTGACAAGATTTTGCACGATTCAAATAAAACCACAAGCAAGGATCAATGTAGGAGGTAAGAGAGAAAGAAAGAGTTCACCCTTTACTAAGATTCAACCTTCTCGCAAGCTTGGGCAGCAGTTGGTGGCTTTTTGGACGATTCGGACAGCAATAACCCAAGCTCAAACCTTTGGACAACAAGCAGTGGACCTGGGACAGTAATTCCTGATAGATTCGGGCAGTAACGGAGGCTTCCAAAGGGGCTGGACAGCAACGGACTCCTGCTGGAAATACTGGACAGCAAGCAGGAGGTTTTGGATAGCAGATCCTGATAATTTCTGGTAGCAGCGATGGCTTCCAAGGGGCTGGACAGCAGCGAACTCCTGCTGAAATCACTGGACAGCCAACCAGAGATCTTGGACAGCAGTTTTCCCAATGCTGAAGTTCAGGACAGCAGTTTGCAAGGCTTCCAGTTGACAGAACAATAAAAATAGGTGCAGGAATTTCTGGCAGCAGATTTGGAGAGCAGGAAACTTGGTTTGGTGAGGTTCAGGAGAGGATCTGGAGAAGGGAAAAACAGCCAAGGCATATGGGGAGTGGGCGGCCAGGTGAGGGTGAGATTTGGAATTATTCCCAGGTGGGGAAGGGGTGATTTGTGGGAAGAAATAAAGGTTGTGGGACCTAGTGGATTTTTGGCTAGAGAGAGAGGGTGAGAGTTTTAAATTGTTTCCAAGAGGGAAGTTGGGGTTTTAGGAAACAATTCCTAAACCAATCTCTAATGGGGCTGGCGGCTTATAGAGAGAAGGAGGCATTTAATGGAGCAATAAATACTTACTGAAATTAACAAATTAAGTTTGGGAAGAAATATCTCATCCCTACTTAATTCAAATTTAAATAGGATTGGAATAACTAAGTTTCCTAAAATAAGATTTTAAATTAAGTAACTATTTCAAATTCAAATTGATTTGAATTTAAACATTAATAGAGTTACCAAATTTAAGAAATCTAATTTAGGAAAGGGTTAATGGCTAGTGGGGGTGGATGAAAGGCCAAAGGGGAGGCCGGCGGTGGTGGTTGGCCGTGGGTGAGGTGGTGGCAAGGTGGAGTTGGCGGATAGGTGGGAGAGGAGGAAAGGGAGAAAGTGGCCGGTTGCTTTGGTAAGAAGGGTAGGGGCCGGCGGCAAGGTGGTGGTGGCTAGGGAATCCGGCGGCTAGGGTGAAAAGATTGAAAGAAACGAACGATAAACAAACCACGAACCTGGCCGTCTCCAAGGTTGGTGGGTGATCCGTTTTCCCTCCTTAGGGATCTCTCCAAAGCTCTCTCCTAGAACTCTCACAACTCCAAGAACACATGCAGGAATTTTCTTCTCATTTCATTTATTAACCTTCAAAGAAGAAGAGGGAGGCTTTAAATAGCCAAATACATGAAGGGAAATAATAAAGACACTATTGCCCCTACGGCATACATAAGACAAAGCCCTCAAGTGAGGGTAGAAAGGGAAAAATAACAATAACAAATCAAATACATAAAATAGATCAAAATAAATAGGCACAATCGTAGCCGTAGATCTCTGATGTCCTCATCAGTTGCACTCTCACTCAAATGACTTCAATTCTTGGGCGAGTTGAACATAGGGGATGAGTTTCCTAAGTATTTGTCAGCTCTTAAGGATGACTTTCCCTAGTATTTGTCAAATTATAAGATTGAGTTCCATAAATATTTGCTAAATTCCTTGGACGAGTTATCTATTAGTGATAAGTCTTGATTTTCTATCTATTTAGTTGTTCCAATGCTTGAAATTCTTAATTTTTGGTTCGTGACAGCAGTCCACGATAACTGTATAAATGAGAACTTTAGATCTAAATTTGTCCATGGGCAGTACTGGAACCTTACCTACAAGGCTAACAAAGCACAAAGAATAAAAAGTAGAGATAGAAAGAGAGAATTTTGAGAGAGAATCTTTGAGATTTTATTAGGTTACCAAAAGTATGAGACTTGAGTACAAATAACTTGATGTATCCCAAGCCTTCCTCCTATAATCCCTATTTATAGGTTCAATCCTGGATTTGGCGCTACAGAAAAGGCCATATTAAGGTCATACGAAATAAGAAAATGCAGAGGAAGGCTTAACAACCACTTGCTATAAAAGTACATGAGAGATATAGCCAAAATGCATAAATGTGCATTTTGATAATTTATTGAAGCTACCACTAGATGAAGTTGCCGACTGCCTGGTCGAATGCTGGCGAGTAATTTTTTGAGTTTGGGTACAAGGCTCTTGGTGAGTTTAACATTTCTCCAGCTAATACATTATAGCTTTGGCGACTTTAGGCTAGATTTTATGAATTCATAGTGAACTTGTCGAGTTCTTGGTGAACCTAGAGAGTTTATAGTGAGCTTGGCGAGTTCTAGGTTAATTGCTGAATTCTCGGTGAACCTGATGAGTTCTTGGTGATCCTGGCAGATTCTTGGTGAACTTGATAAGCCAGAAATATTATATTGCCTGAGGTTGAGTCAGCTATACTTAAGTTTGTGATGCCTTTAGATAATATTGTTCACCAAAATCTTAAGGAGATACAAGTTGTTCCACAATCTCCAGTACTATTATCCGCTCCATCATTAGCTACTTGGGTTAACTATGTCTACCACTGCTTCCATCTCCAAAGTATCATGTGTTTCTTGTTCACCTTTTTGGTCATCTAGAGTGGCTTGATGAATGGTTAATTTACAGTCGAAGCTCCTAAATCCTTTCATAGCAATATAGTTTCTCTCTGCTACTACTTTATGAGATGTCTAGGTTCCAATTTTGCCTCCAGAACTAACTTTAGATACTATATTTTAAAGAAGATTATTTTTAGCCAAAGTATATTACTTCAAAACTATCATAATTATCAGTTCTTCTCCAGGCAAATCTTCACAATATATCCATGTAAAAAACTGTTGTAAACATGTTTCAAATATGTTTCATTTTTTAATATGTAGTAAGGTCAAATTCTATCATTCCTTTCTCAAAGATTTAAAATATAGATTATGATAAAAGCATACAAGCTCTTAATACTGTTGCCTAGTCTAAAATCAAGGTAGTAAAATAAAAGACAAATTTCAAACTATTTCCAATCTGTCAAACATAAAAGAGAAAAGAGTCAAACAAAATTTTCCTTTTTTTTTTTTTCAAAATAAAATTTTCATTCAATGTTAGGCCCTTATGAAGCATAGGTAATAACATAATTTTTCCCTTCATATAAGAATCATCAAGAACCCACATAAAGAATAAAAAAATATAAAATGAAAACATCAATTAATTTGATGCAATCAAGCAACAGCTTGAACACCACCTTCATCAATGCAAAAATGGGAAAATATCATTAAGTAGTGTTTTCGATTCTTCAAATAATAGTCAAAGAAAACGTTATTCTTATATCTCATAAAATTATTATCAGACACTCCTCTCCTCATCACCACCATTATAACATTTAGTAATTGACCTTCCCGTCATCAATCAACCTGTTAATGATAGGAAGGTGGAGAAGTTGAAATTAATATAGGTATATTCTGTCTCCTTTTATCTTGTATCCCTTGAATTCATAGATGAAATTTTTATAATTTTAGTTGTAAAATTAGGATCTTGTTAACCGGATATAGTATTATGGCATCCCATAACTTGTTTATTATATGTAAAAATGAAATATTGTTATGTTTATTCTATATCAAGTTTCTAACAATTATTTTATTTTGTTGCATTAAAATCATAATGGTTTCACATTAACTAATTGAAATAATTGGGATTGGTATTGGACTATATTTTTTGGGATTTATATTCAAAATTCTTGTGAAATGGAATTTTTGGGTAGTGATTACAGAGTACACTAGTTCATTTAGCTTTGCTTTATAGTTGATCTTGTTTGATTTATTGACTACTATTATTTGACCTATATGTGACACTAGAGTGAAGTTGCCATAATAGTTTTAGGCTCTCAAATTATCTTTTTGGTGCCTTTAATCTTATTTTTCAAGATTTTAATATTTTTGGAGCAAGTTTAAAATCATTGAATATTTACGCAGTAATGACCATTTAGTGTTGATGCTTGGCGAAGCTACAAGTTCCATTTATAACAGAAAGGGCATTATATGGCGTAGTGCTCAATCTATTGATTCACTTTTGTATTTTCTTTATAAGTATCATCATTTGGGTGTAGTTACACTAAATCATAAATTTTTACATATTTTTTCAATTTTAAATACTCAGTTGATTTCTTAGAAGAAGGTGCAATTGTAATCCTATCATATTTGTATTTATTATCTTATGGATGATTAGACATATGTCACTAATTATATCATATAAGCATCATTTGAGAATAAACGACGAATATTTATTTCAAAGATTATCTACTTTGCAAAATCTTTGTGGATAGTGTTGGGAAAGTTTCAACACTTCCTGCGATCTTTGGGCTCGGTTCTTATTTCGAGTGTGCTGTTAATGTACATTGTACCCATCATTCTTTAGGTTCCAGAAAAATATTGGTCCCCGACATAGAAATGCATTAGTTCAGTTAGGGAGATTGCTGGAAGTAATAATAGATGGGGATGGGGAGCAAGGAAATTTTGATTTTTCTTCTAACTATGGATTCACAGTGAATCAAAGGGAATTAAAATTAGGCTAAACATATCAATTATCTACTGTGGAATTACATCCAAAACTTCACGTTCCTTATAAATCTTCACCACTTTTGAGAACTTGCTACATTGGCCATTATTTTCCCTCAAATTGAAGCATAATCAAGTACCATGCACTAAGAACCGTTCAATCACATTAAGATTCATCCACTCTTTCAACCTTGCTCGATAATGATAGAACAGTGGCTAAAATCATGGTATACAAGAACCACATGATCACGGTTGATTCATCGACTTTGACGCCACTTGTTTGTGAATGTGAACAAAAAAAAAAAAAAAAAAAAAAATCAAAGATGAGTTGAAAACACCAAGGATCATATCCGTTTTTCAATGAAAAAATGATCAATGTTTATAATTAAGAGCAAACCGCTTAATATTTTTACACCAATGTCTTTTTTTAGCTATTTGTTATATGACTAAATCCAAAATTTTCACTTTCTTCAGCAAGTATACACTAAGGTTTCGTTTGGGTAGGCTTTCTTATTGCTTCTTAAATCAGCTTTTTAGTATAAAAATTTTATTTGTTGCACTAGAAAGCTGCTTTAAGAAGCAGCCGTCCCAAACGAAACCTAAATATTCCTTTGTTTGCTTCGTCTACTTGAGGTACCGATACAACGGATGTTGTATATTCCCATATTATATTATGAAAACACTCGTTTATTGCTTTCATTTTTCTAATGGAGTTTATTTCATGATTGATTACCTGCAGATGAAAGAAAAGAGATTAGAATATGTTATGGTATCAAAATATTCATAGAAAATTAATTTTACTCAAGAATTTAGAGCATCTGCAATTTTCTCTTTTATTCTCTACTTAAATCCAATGAAACGTTGAAGCAAAACTGAAGCATATGAGTAACATTAGATTTTCAGGACTCTTCAAATTATTTGTTATTTCTTCATACTAACTTAGAAGAAGACATTAAGACTTCATATGTGATGGCTTTCTTATTGCTTCTTAAAGTAGCTTTTTAGTGTACAAATTTTATTTGTTGTACTAAAAAGCTAGTTTAAGAAGCAGTAAGAAATCTGTCCCAAATGAAACCTTAGGCTTCGTTTGAGACAGCTGTCTTACTGTTTTCTAAAACAGTTTTTTCGTACTAAAATTTTTAATTCGATAATTTTTTGTGGTAAAAAGTTGATTTAGAAAATAATAAGAAAGCTGTCACAAATGAAGCCGAAGTTTCAGTTAAATTTCTATTCATTCAAACGAGTGAAGACTCATTTCAATTCAAATCATTTATGATTTGAATTGAATCTTTTAGTCTCTCTCAGTTCCTCTTAACCAAACAAATTGAAAGAGAATAAAGTGGATTAATGAGAGAAATAAAACTAGCATCAAATATGTATATTAATAAATAAACACAATTACACAAATGCAATAATATAAGAATTTAAATGGCTCAATGAAGAATGTCCTATGGTGATGAGGTGAATTGGCATAGACAAATCTATCATTTAAAATTTGGAGCACTAAGTAATATAAGTGATAAAATAAATAAATCCTCTCCTCAAATAACTAATAAAGATGTGGAGAAGATCTCATAAAAAATTTAGAATAATATTTATTAAGAGAAAGCTAATGAAATTAATCTCTCACAAAATCTCCAAGAACAAAAGTAAAAAGTCTCTTTCCTTCCTTTTTGGGATCTCCAAACTTAAAAACCCTAGAGAAGCATTGAATAAATCCTCCCCTGACTTGCAATATACTTACCTGTTCGATTAGAAGATGCCACAAAAAAAAACAAAAAAATCCAACATGTTCTTTATTTTCAAGTGATCCCTAAAGGTTCTTGGTACTTGCTTACTAGTAGCATGATTCTCTCATGATACATATTATGTCTATCCAAGTGAGGTGCACTGTTACTATCACATAAATTCACTTGATTATCTTGTATAAATCTATGTCTTCAACTAAGTCCCTCAACTAAGATTTCATTTGGGACGGCTTTCTTACTGCTTTCTAGAGCAATTTTCTAGTACAAAAATTTATAGTTCAAAAACAAATTTGTACTAGATAGCCGTTTTATAAAGCAATAAGAAAGCTATCCCAAATGAAACCTAAATGTCTACATTGACATCATAAGAAAGTGCTTAAACCCTACTTCTATAATAAACAAAGCAACTGCATACTAAACATAAGCCTTCTAACTGATGACACATCTAAGGATATTAAAGATACATCTAGTCTGAAATCTTCTCCTATCAAGATCGTTAGCATAATTTGAATACCAAAATAAATCCCAAATCACTTAAATTTATCTTAGTAAAATTCACTTCATTGCTACCCAATGAGCCTATCAAGCCTCTTAATATATTTAATTGTAACATTAATTGCCTATGAAATGTTTAAATATATTAAGTAATCCATAGGATGACCAAATCATATCTTCTTAAGAGTTCTCAGCTAGCTGGAGGTCTATTCATCAAGCAACATGCACTAATTATAACTTCTACCCAAAAAACTTCACCATAATTTTTATTGGATAGCATAAATGTAACCTTTTTTAAAAGTGTTTTGTTCATTTTTTTTTTTCAAATACTCCATTTTGTAGAGGTTTATCTATTTGATTTACCAATTCCTTTATTCTCACAAAATTGCTCAAATGTGAAAGAAAAGAATCATAAGATATTATTAGCACCCAACCTGTTGAGCTTCTTTCCTATTCGCTTCTTAATATTGGCCTTTCGCTTCTTGAATCTCAAATACATTAATCTTTTGCTTAAGTATAAAACTCGTACGCTCGTTATGAAAAAAATCATAAAAATAAGCATGTATCTAGATTCAACCTCGAACCTAATAGTGGTAAGACCCAATAAGTTAGAGTGAATATAGTTAAGAGTACTATTGGTATAATGATCTCTAGTAGGGAACTTTAATATCTGATTCTTAATTAGAACATCATATAAATAAAACTCCAATGCAACAAAACTAACCACTTTTGTTTAGCTTTAATAAGCCTAACTCTGACATAAGCTCAAGCAATAAATATCATAATTTAGTCAAATTATTTGAGGAAGAAACCAACACACCACTTATCGTTGTGTTATCCTATAGGAAGTAGAGATTGTTAATTTATCTAAGAATCTTATAATTTATCTCCTCTTTCTCCTCATCAATGTAAGTTTGGATATTTTTAAGTCAAAGCCTTATGTAGACCTTCCTTTGATAAAATTTTTATTATCTTTATTTTATAAATGTTGAAATTATTATATTTATTGAAAATTTTGAACTTGCATTTATTAATGTTTGTAAAAAGCTTTAATGATATCATATATTACACTCAATTCAAAAATAAATTCAGAGAAAAATGGACTTTCATTTCATTGATTATAAAATTCTTTTAAATTCATGTAGAAAGAAAAAATAATTAAAAAGAATATAAGTGCATACATTGACACCATTTTTCTAACATTTTCTCTCTAAATGAGGTACATCAAAAATGAATTTAAATGAAAAATTAAAAAAAAAGAATATAACATGAAGACCTAGGGGACAACATGGGCCAAAGATCACTTGAACTCGACCTCGCAAAATACAATAGAGGGTAAAGGGAAATCTATTGTGGGAGATCTCCAACCCATATTAGTTGGGGAAGGACAAACTCAACCCCATCTATAATTTGACTTATTGCATCTCAGATTTCGAAGGTGATGCATCTAGACAACACAAGATATGATAAAGGGATATAAAAATCTATTTTGTACTTGCAAAAATAAAGTTTATATATAAATAGACTATTGCAAGAGATTTAAAAACAAAAAGTTAGATTCTTCTACTAGTTAGCATGCTCTCATAATGATGATCCACCAATTAAGTAAAATTTGTTATGAGAAAGTTTTACCACATGAGGAATTCATTTTGAATAATAAACAATGCCTACTAACATATGCATAGTAATAATTGGGTATTGAACGCAGGAATAACAACTTACAATATTTAGGAACTTAATACAAGCAACGAGAATGCTATTCATAATAAAGGATATATTTATCTCGTAATAAACAAAAGTAACTTATCTCAAGCGAACATTTTAAAATTAAAAAATTTTAATTGAGATTTCACCAATAATGTCGAGTGAAGTTCAACTCGAAGATCAAAAAATATGATATCTAAATTAATATTAAATTTAGTACAAAATGCAAAATAAGATAAGACTTTCTCTAAATAAAAATTAATTATCTTTGTCAAAAATCATTAGGAAAACCTATTCAATAAAAGATTACTCCAAAATCGATATAGTCTAATCATTGTGAAATACAATGTACAATACTAGCCTATCATTATAAATTAATTCATAACCCTCTCTAATTCCATAAAGACTCAATCATAAAAAGAATTAATTAATTAAAAACAACATAAATAAGGAATTAAACTCTTCTTACCAACTTGAGTGAAGAATATAAAACAATAGTCTTAAAGGAAGAAAGGGGAGGGAGGAGAAGAAGAAGACTAAAAGGGAGTAAATAATGTAGAGAAAGAGAGGAAAAAGATAAGGGCTTATTATTTTTGTTTGATTGAATTAAAAGAAAAAAATGATATCTGATTCTACCTATTTGTCAAACACATGAGAGAAGAAGAAAATTAGGGACTTCTTTATTGTTTGGTTGAAGAAGGAAGGAGGAGGAAAAGAGGCTTTACTGGCTGCAATAAAGAGAAATCAGAATAATATTGGATGCCCCAAGTCCATGACTTAATATATTGAGAGTCAAGGCGGTGATGAGAATGAGAATCATGAGCTATTATTGCAGGTTGAAGGGAGGTTGCATGATTTGCTAAATATAGGAGATGATTATGGGATTTCCCACTGAGAAGGGGGATGAGGCACATAATTGGGTTTAGGGTGAATGCAAATAAAATTGAGCTATGAAAACTCAATTAAGATAAGTTAGTTTAAGTTATAACATGACTCCTATTAGAAATCCTTGAGAACTTCATTATCATAACGATTTAAGTCCCAAGCTCATCAATTTACAACAAATAACCTTGGTGAACCTCTTGGGCAACTTGGTAGGGCTACTAGCAACATGCTAATTCAACTTATCCCTTCATCTCACTAAGGAAATTTCTAGCGATTTTGTTGGGGACTTCATGCTAAGAAACTTATTCCTCAATAATCATCCAATTCCAAATCTATCCATCCACCCTCAACTTCTCAATATTACTACAAACTTCATGCTAGCTACCAACTTCTTTAGTGACTCTACCTCATCAAGTAATTCTTAGAACATACCTTCTGCGATAGTCATCCAAGACCATCCCTCAATTGACTTCTCTACAAAGATAGCTTAAATTTTTTTTTCTTTTTTTTTTTGGTGTGAGCATGAACACATCCTTCTAATAATCATATTATCCTCGATAGCCTTCAAGTTCATTTTCTTATTTATGTTTTGCTCAATACTAGCATTAGCACCAATTTATTTATCAATGTAATCCTTAATGAGCTCTATCTCTCTTAAAATAATCACTTCAGCATAAATAGCAAGATCAATATCATTTGCAACCAAGATATCCACACCCCCATTAAATTCCTTAGGCATTAATTTCTTTGAATTCTTCACCTCAACAACAATAACATTGGCATTGATCGATGCTATAAATAGGAGATCACTTGTCAAGCATAAATATGAATAATTATATGATAAAAAAACCATCATCAAATGATACATAAAATCATACTAATTTCACATGAACTCTAAATCAATATGTCTAATCTTCTCCAAATAATCTCTCTCTAAATTGTTTTTATATAGTACACTACAAATCTCCTTTCTCTATTCAAAGAGGTTCAAATAAATTCTCTACATACCAATTCTCTAAGAAATTCACTAAAATATAGCATTATCTTTCTCTCTTTCCCATTTTTAGGGATTGATTCATTTCTCTAATAAAATATCAATATCTTTTCATAACAACTTTTAGATCTAACAATTATTATGTAATATTATATAACAACTCAACAATATAGAATTATCAAATAAAATCTAAAACCTCTGATATCAAATGATACAGATAAATCCAGCTATATATTTTTTGAACATTTAGGCCAATTAAGACGAACTTACACACATCACATATACAAAATTTGAACTCAAAACATCTTAATTAGTAGAAAAAATTTCTAACCAATAGATCAAAATAATGGAAAACAGAAGCCAGGAAGTATAAGGAAAAGAAGGAATAAAAAATAAAAAAAATAAAAAGGAGAGAAAAGCCAACAAAGACTATAGAAAGAAACCAATTTGGTTCTGAATGTTTTATTTAATATTATAATTTTGTCAACTCCTTTCACAAAATCAAGCTCAATATAAATAAAAATTATAGAATAAATTTTAAGTTTGCAAATTAATACAAAATAGACTTTTTTTTTTAACTTTTATTCAAATGTCAAAAGAAAAATAAATAAATAAAAAGATAAAAGTTTGTGTTTTTTGCTCCCAGTTATTCCCAAATTTTATGACAAGGCCCTTTTTAATTTCACCGGGTTTGAAAATGCAAACCCCCGTAAAACGCTCGGGCCCACGGCTCCCAGTTCGAAAAAGAACCTCCTCTCCCCCGTGAAATCCGCTCCCCACCCTCGACATCCATGTCTTGCGTGTGCTACGCGCCTCCGTTTCCTGCGTTTCTGTGTAGCCTTCCCTGTTCCCCTTGATGGTCTTCCTCCTTCTTCGGCTCTCCATTCCCTTCCCTTCCCTCCCACGCACGCACGTACGCACTTGTGCCTCAGTGGATCTCCTCAGAAAGAAGCCAACTTCTCTGCTAAATAGAATTCATTAACGCTGCCAGTTAAGAACATCTAGTCCAAATTCAATTTCAATTTCTAACGTTCAACTTACTTTGTTTCTCAAAATTAACAGTCATCCTTTTTAACATTGGAATCGTGCTAATCAAACTATAACGAGAAACCGCTTTTTTACTGCTTCTTAAAGTAGCTTTTTAATAAAAAATTAAAATTTTTTACTAAAAATTACTTTAAGAAGCAGTAAAAAGGTCGCCTCAAACGTTTTTGGCCACTATCTTCTTGCTACTTTTAAAAAAAATTTATGCGAACAAATTATAATAAAAATATTGAAAATTTTTAAATCTAAAACTTTTATATTTATTTATATGATATTTTAATGTTTTTATTACATTAAAAATATTATTAATATTAATTTAATTAAAATGAAATATATTTTTCATGTCTGCAATTTAATATAATTTAGATATTAAAAATTTATATGAATAAATATATAGGTTTAAATATTAAATATAAATCCCCCAACTATAATCACTGTTGTTCAGCAAACTAGTAGCAGCATAAACAGTGACAATTAAAATTTTTAATGAAAGAAGACAAAAGTATTTATTCAAAATTTCAGATTTCTGTAATATATATAATTGTAAAAGAATTATATCTAAAAATAAAAATTTTAATTTATACATAAATACATTGAGATTTTCGAAATTTAAGGGAGGTGAAAGCCACTCCCAGCCCTTTAGTTCCACCATGTATAAAGCAAACTAGTAAAGTCTGTCACATTAATTAAATCTGCAGTGTGAGCATATTATATCTGAATATAACAGAGTATGTTGTATCTCAGAGAGAGAGAGAGAGAGAGAGAATGGCAATACCTGCATGCATTTGCACTTGAAGCCTGAAGCCTGAGCTGATAGCAGAGTAGAGGTGAGAAGTCCTTGTTGGAGAAGGGGAGCACGTGCACAGAGAGAGATGGATATAACTACGAGAGCAATACAGAGAGATGAAGAAGTAGCTTCCTAGCCTCTGCACGTGCCCTGCTTCTCCAACAGAAACTACTCGCCTAACTGGAAGAAGAAGAAGAAGAAGAGGAAGAAGAAGAGAAGGAGCTTGAAGAGCATTTAGAAGACGAAGAACAAAGTGGAGGAAACTAGTTCCTTCACTTGGATATATAATTAAGAGAATGACTTCAGAGAGGGAGGAGCTAGATATGGAGAGTTAAAGATCGATGGAGTCCAGGAGTGACTTTGCTTACAAATGGAGGCATGGATCAATCAAGTGAAGGAGGCTCCTTGCCTCTCATTTTAATACATCTCAGCCCTACACCCAAAATGACCTTCTAGGCTAGCTTGTCGGCCTCCACTGTCATAAATTTTCCTAATATAAACTAGTTCCCCTCATAAATATACCATTGTTTTCGGGAAAAAGATTTTCTACATAAAACTTTTAGGGTGGATAGCTAAATAGGCAAAAAGAAAAGAAAGAGACAAAGAGATAGCAACAGTCAAATTAGTATAAAAATGAAAAAGGAATCATGAAAGCACATATAAACTTAATGCACCTTAAGACGATCTTTGTAAACTTAATGCTGATTTAAACATCTCTACTACCACTCACCAACTAATAGCTCCTCCCCTGCCTCACCCGAGGTAGACCTTGTCACTCACTTTCTACTGGAGGGAGTATCTCCTATGGAACCTCTTTACTTTGTATTACCTTTGCAAAATCCCATAAAATGCCTTTTGGACAGAGCTTTTTGGAAAGAGCATTGGTTAAACACCTATTTCTTTTTCTCATTATGAAGTCCTCCTTTCAATGTCCTTTGATCAGCCTCCAATTCTTCTCCAAATTGAAAATCCTTCCCACTCTAGATGAAGATTCATGTATAAGAACTACTAATATCATTTCCGTAGATTTATGGAACCTTAAATCCAAACATAACTCCATATTTTATCTGAAATTTTTCCTATGCAATAAGCTTATCAATTTTAAGCTTGCTTGAAAGGGTGTCCATTAAAATTCTTTTTCTTATATATCCACTAACGTTTCTTACCTTATATCCAAAGAAAACTCTATTTTTTATCCACAAATTGCCCTTTGTAATAGGCTTATCAATGTTAAGCTTGCTTTGAAGGCTACCCATTAGAATTCATGTTCTTATATATCCATTGAGATTTCTAACCTTAAATCAAAACAAAACTCTATTTTTGATAGCTTGGAAATAAATCATTTTAATTATTAGCTTTTTTGCCAAGCACTTAAAAATCAACAAGCTTTAATTGCATCCACTAAATCTGAGACTATCTAGATTAAACAAAGAGCAAAGTGCTCCTAGCTTTTTAGGGGAAAAGATGACCAAAAATTTCTTTATCAAAAGTTTAAAAGTAGAGGGAATCATAATCATATTAGAGAAATTTCTACTTTCTAATAAAGTCTGTTGCACTCTATTCAAAATATAGTTCACCAAGGCATCTCTTATTTCTCTACCATCTTTAATATAGTGGGTTCTTCTCATAGTCAAGATCATCTTAAGCTTCCCACTAAGCCAACTCTCACTATTGAAGATAAATTTGACATTATCTCTTCTATGATGAAGACATTAAGCAGACCTACTTTGAAATTGGCAAAGATAAATTATTTGGACCTAATGGATTTACTTCAAAATTCTTCAAAGATAACTAGCAAATCCTGATAGTTCCTTTGTTGAGGCAATTAAACAATTTTTCATTACATCTAAAATGCCCAACCATGCTAAGAACTTTGTCATTACCCTCATTCTCAAAACCCTACATGCAAAAATTTTTAATCACTATAAACTTATCGCTTTTTGCAACACTATGTACAAGGTCATTGTAAAACTGCTTGTTAATAGGATAAATCCTTTGCTCCCAAGGCTTATTTATCTTGCACAGTCTGCTTTTATCTTTTAAATAACTATATATAGAACATAATATTATCCTTGAAAATGAGGTTCTTAGAGGTTTCAACGATAGTAGCTCTCTTAATTTTTTTTAATATTAAGATTGATCTTAAGAAAATAATCAATAATATAAATCACCAATTCTTTATAACAAACCTATGGAGCTTGGTTATCCCTCCATTTTATTAATTGTGCATACACTGCCAATATACATTTCTCTGTGATCATAAATGGTGGGGTTTTTTATTTCTAAGTTCTAAAAATGGTCTTCGACAGGGATGCCTATTGTCTATATTTGTGTTTAGCTTTATCATGGGTGCTCTCTAGGACCATTAAGGTCCTTTTCGCCAACTCTAGTTTCAAATGTATTGATAACAAGGATTATATGGCATCTCATCTTATATGTGTAGATGATTTATTTATTTTTGGGAGAGCAATCTAAGTATTCCACTATTAAGTATCTCAACTCTATTATGAGTTCACTCAAGAGTGGTATTGGAATTTATGCAAACTTGAATAAATTTGTTATTTTCCTTAGAAAATCTACCCAATCCACTATACAGGAGCAATTATGTGGTAATGTTGGTTTTGGATGTCATCCTCTCCCATGAGATTATTAGGGTATACCACTTACCTCATACATGTATTGTAAGGGGTATGCCCTCATAATCCCATGGGAATAAAGGTTTCGTTGGTTTAAATTGGCCAATTGTTCAAAAATTATGGATAAACTTCACTCTTGGCTTGTGAGTGGAAATAAAAAGTTGTATCATTTGCTAGTATATTCCAATTGATTAGAACCATTATTTGGAGCTACCTTTATTTTTGTATTTTGCTTATTTCTCTTCCCAATGGTCTATGAAGAAAAATTACAAGTATGGTCAATACTTTTATTCATTGTAATGAAATATAGGCTAAAATCCACACCATTTCTTAGAAAGCCGCCTCCTATCCCTAGGAGAAAGGTGGTTAAGGCATGAAGAGCGTCAACCTTCCGTCCCTTGACGCTCTTCATGCTTTATGCAAAACCAAACTCATTTGGAGACTCTATAAAATTGAATCCCCTCTTTTCTAGTGGTGCTTCAACGGTTATGTGTCTCTTTGGACCAAACCAAATTACAAGACCTCCCTTTGTTTGGAAAGATCTCCAAAGTTTTGTTTAGAAAATCAAAAATCATCTCTCCTTCAATATTCATAAGAATAGTAAGCATTTTTTCTTCTATGACACCTAGTTTTATGGAGAATCTTTAATTGAAAATTTTGGGAATGTTGTGATGGACTGGTTTCATTGCAATAGGGATGCTAAGATTGGTGAATATATCTATGATATGAATTTGTATTTATCATACTAAGTACATACTTCTTGCACTCAATAGATTCTTAGCATTGGAATTCAGGAAGACTCTTACAATACATATATATGTAAGAGTTGCTTTTCCAACAAGTACATTTATTCCCTAATCCATTATTAGTCTCCCTCTATTCAATGGAAAAAACTTATTTGATCTAAGGTTATGCTATAAACTATACTTTCTTGCCTTGGAAAAATTTTAATGGAAGACTTAAAACCAAGGATTATCTTATAACATGCGATATTATGGTGAACCAAACTTATTTGTTTTGCAATAATTATCATGAATGACATACATACCTTTTCTTTGATTTTGACATTATCTTTAAAGGTGCTTATTACTTGCATTCTTGATGGGGATTTCTTCTAATTGGAGGTTTTTTACAATTGGTTATTTTTTATGCTGATAACCTCGCATTTGAAGTTTCAAGAAGATTATATCGTCTTGTTGTTCAAATCAATGTTAATTATTTATGGCTTGAATAAAGTAATAAAATTTTCAAGGAATTACTCACAAGATAAAGGTTTTTGTTGCCAAAATACATTATGCTATTTGTTTGAAAAGTAATCACTGTATTGTTAAAAATGAAAAATTGGCCTACATTTAGCAGCTTTACTTTACCCAATAGCATTGTGTTCATTGCTTCATCTCTATTTTTTTATATATTAGATGTAAAACTGTGGGCAGCTTTCCTCTTTTGCTGGCTATTACTTTATTTTTTATTTTTACGAACTTATGAATAATTTATATTGATTATTTTGGAATTGGCTCTTTTTTGGGTTTATGATGAGCTATATAAGTGGAATTGTCTATGTTGGAAATTATGAGGTTAATGCAATTTCTATTTTTTGGTTTGACTTCTTTTATTTTTATCTTTGCTCATGTCATGCACAATAGAGTTTCTTATTTTCTTCATTTTTTTTCCTTCTGTTGGGCGATTGTTGATGTATATAAAAAATTAGGCTTGTTTGTTAATGCCTGGGAAGTTTTTTGGTTCATGGAATGGTGTTGGTCATATACGATAGAGTTTCTTGTTCTATTGGTTTTTAGGTTATGTTTGGTGGTTTTTTATATAAATCAAACATCATATTTTTTTGTTAATCTTTGGGGAATCTCTTGGTTTATGGTAGTGCGCTCCCGGGATCTGGCACCTCTTCATTTATGCCCCTTTTTTGCTCTTGTTTGACTAATAATTTTTGCATTTTTCTACTAATGATCATCCCTATTTTCAATGTCAATTTTTATTTACCTGACTGGAAATTGATTCTTCTATTTTTTGATATATCAATGGATCCTTTTTTTATTCTATACCTAATAATTATAAGAATTATATGAGAGGCGGTAAACCTTATGTTTTTGAAGGGACAACGATGAGGCCAAATGGATATATATGGTTCAACTAGGAGTCAATTGATTCCTTGAAAGTGCCTTTCTCAAATTGTATATTGCCTTTGTTTAGTTGCCTTAGATGGTTCCTTATCATATATATGTTTTGTTCCATCCTTGACCTAGGTTTATCTAACCCCCTCTTTTTTAGTACTCACTTATTTTACTTAACCTTATTCCCCCTTTTATAACTATTATTAGTGTTACAAGTCTTATTATTATTATTATTTTTGTTTAGACCCATTGATTGTAACTTTCAGTAACTTTTTGATGACTTAATAAAATTGGATGGGCATGGCCTCATTTCTTCATAAAAATGCTTAATGTGTCATTGGTTTTTATGCCACTTTAATGTATATGATAAGAGATTATTTTACGAGTGGGACTTCGAATAATCTTGCATGTAGATCTCACAAACAAATGCAAGAATTTTCAATTAGTATAGCTCATGATTCTTGTATGAAATGATTGTTAGATTCAAATTTTGAAGATGGCACTAAAATTTTAGATTGAACCAAATTATGGAGAAAATAATTAGAGATTGAGAACTTATAAAGTGAATTTTTTGGGTTTTCATTAGATTGTCAAAATGTATCAAACTAAAATAAATGATTCACCATGCAAGCTCACAATTTGACTCCCTATTTATAAGATTAAATTGAGACAAAACATTACAAGAAAATATCGCATTTTAGTAAAATTACATAATGCATACCTTAGCCTAGTTTGGATTGACTTTGTTTAGTTCAAACTTGTTGGCTTTAGACATAAGTTTAACATGAGTTCTAATTAAATTATGTTATTGAATTCAATGTTGTTCGTGGGTGAAACATCAACCCTTTTGGTAAGTCTAACTAAGTAGAAATGGGCAAAAAAGTGAGGGTGGGCAAGTAAGGAGGAGAACACTAGAATTCAAGATTATCTATAAATAGTGAAAATGACATAAAATATAAAAAGCATATTTTAACCTCTTATTTATTGGGCGGGAAAGGCTATAAGAGAGGATACACATAAAAAGTAATAAATAATATATAATTTGATTTTTACAAATATGTGGACATGACTCTATGTCAAAACATAGAAAGCCATCTCTGATGTGGCTCCAACCGCTTCTAGAAAAGGTCCTAAGTGAGTGTTTCTTGTGGGTGCCCCAGGCAAGTGTCCTGAGAAAGTACCTATGGTAATGCCCCAGGCGACCTCCCTAAGACAATTCTTTTGAGTTGTGAACAGGCGTGATGGTTGAGATCGCTATTACAGGGTTGGTAGGTATGCATCTCTTGTTGTTTGGATTATGGATCATCAAAGGGACAAGTCATCTTGACTACGGTAAGTCTTTCTTTTGGTTGAGTTCTTATGAGGTCAGTACCTCCTTGGATTGAGACCTGCTTATGGGAGTTCCTCAAATAAACCTCTATGAAATGTGCCTCCTTTGTTGAGCTCTCTGAGGCAGGTTCCCCAAATGTGATTGCCTGCACTTGTTGGGATCTTGTTGGGTGTGTCCTACTCTTAGTGAGGCACAGCTTGGGCGAGTGCACCTCGTGGTCTAACTCTTCTAAGGCAGACTTGACTGATCCCTTCAAGTTGCTTGTATATTAGGGTGTACATGCATGATCAAAATAAATTTCACCAACAAGGTGGCCTCTGTATTTATCATCATTAGCCAAAATTATCGATTCCTTAAAGAAGTCTCAAACGGTGATTACAAACAGTTTTTGGAACTTGAAATATAACAATTCACCTAAATTAGAACAATAATAATGGAACCAATCAACTCCTTTAGAAAATTTACCCCATTATTTTAAAGGTTTTAATATACATCTTACATAATTTCAAGGATATGATTGTGCATCCCTCTTTTATTGAAAATTTTGTATTAGGCTTGTTATCACACAGTTTATAAGCCTACCTCTAGTATAGATCTCTTATGGTACATTGTCTCTACCCTTATCTACAAATAAGAGATTTTATATGGTGGGGAAGTAAAACAAGTAGTGAACACAAACAAGAAAGATAAAATGTAGCAGAAAGAAAGAATACCAAGATTTAACATGAAAAAACTTGAAACTAGGAAAAAATCATGGAGCTACTTCATATCAAGAAATTCACTATAAAAATTTGGTAGATATAGTTCAGATCTCTCTTCTCTCTTGCTCTCTCCCAGTCTCTCTGCACCCTTGAGCCGTTTTCTTTCAAACAAATAAAGACAAAACATACTAAAACCACTAAAGGATGCAAACCTTCAAAAAAATGAGTAAGAAAATTGCCAACCCACCTCGTAGTGCAGCAATTCCAACTTTGGAGCGTCGTGTGCTCAACTCTTTTTCTTCTATTTGCCTAACACCACTGCAACACCGAGGTCTAAAGTGTTATAGTGCTTCGCTCTCTACCTGTCTCCAAACAAATTATGCAGTGCTTGTAAGGAGAAAAAATTTTGGAGGACCCTCTACAGCCCCTAGTGAGCTTTGACCAAAGGAATTGAGGTCTAAGGTATCAAAACAACCCGATTGATTGACACAATTAGATTCCACACAAAATTAGTAATCTCCCACTTGGAAACATATTACGATCAATCCTTCTCCTGATATGCAGCATCAATTATAATACCTATAGTGTGGCTCACCCTTACTCACTCTCATCCTTCATGAAGACTAACTAAAGTTACACATAACTTTAATTTATCAACTTTCACTATCTTAGTTAGCATGTTTGCAGGATTCTTGGTTGTGTGAATCTTCTCCAAAGATAATTGGCCATCTTTCAGAAGTAGTTAGAAAAAATTATATTGAAGCTTGATGTGTTTCATCCTGATATGGAATGAAGCATTCTTGGCTAGATTAATAATACTCATGTTGTCACTATGCAACTTCCCATTCATTTGCCCCTTGCCAAGTTCTGCCAAGAAATTTTACAACCATATCATCTCCTTGCTAGCCTCAGTGATAGTAATATATTCAGCTTCTGTGGTTGAGACTGTAATAATCTTTTGTAATTCGAAAACCCAACTCACTGCAGTCTTTTTCAAAGTGAAGATATAATTAGTTGTGCTTCTCCTATTATCAAGATATCTAATAAGATCAGAATCTGCATACCTCTGTAGATCAATCCCTACATCTCCAAAGTAAAGAGTTTTATGGACTGATCCTATTAAGTACCTGAGAATCCACTTAACTACCTCTGAATAAAGTTTTCCTGGGTTACTCATAAATCTACTAACTACTCCCACTGCATATGTTATATCTAATCTTATACAGAACATAGCATATATCAAACTTCAATTGAAGAAGCATATGAAATCCTCTCCATTTGTTCTTGCTCTGCTTCAAATTTTGGTGATTATTTCTTAGATGGCTGAAAATGACCACCCGAGGGAGTGCAACTTGGCTTTACCTCACTCGTGTTGAATCTCTACAGCTCCTTTTCAACATACTCAACTTGAGACAATTTTAATGTACCTACACTTTTATCCCTACTGATTCCATAATGAGATTTTTTTAGCTGGACTCAAATCTTTCATTTTAAACTCCTTTGATAACTACTCCTTTAACTTTATTATTTTCTCCGTATTAAATCATGCAATTAACATATCATCCACATATACGAATAGTAATATATAATAATTATCAAAATATTTGAAAAAATAAAAAAGATATATCTGGGACTTCGTGTACTCATTATCTGACATAAACTTATCAAATCTCCTGTACAACTCTTAGTGTTTGCTCTATCCTATATAGACTCTTTTTGAGCTTACACATCAAATCTTCTTAACCTATGACCATATATCACTGAGCTTGTACCATGTATAATTCTTCTTTAAGGTCACCATAAAGAAATGATATTTTTACAACCATTTGCTCTAGATGTAAATTCTACATTATTAATATGCTCAATACAACTCTGACTGTAGTCAGCTTCACCACTAGAGAGTAAATTTTAGTGTAGTACACTCCTCTTTGTTGAAAATATTTAATTACATGCCTAACTACCATCAAATTCTTCTTTTTTGCTTGTAAACCCATTAATTTTGTAGTGCTTTCTTGCCATCTGATAGCTCTGTCAACTTCCAAGTCTGATTTAACTCAAGTGAATACATCTCATTATATATGGCTTTCTCCCAATTCTTTGAATAATCAACTTTAATGGCCTCACCATAGCACTCTAGTTCACCACCATCTGTCATAATATATAGTAAAAAGGAAGGATAATACCTTTAAACATGTTTTGAGATTTACTAAATCTCCTAATTTTAATAGCAGGTGTTTGATGAACTCACTATGCTTCATCAACAAGAGCACACCTTCTATCTTTGTCTTCGTGATCATCATCATCCTCTATCTCAATATATTTAGAAGAATCTCCAAGAATCTCATTTCTATTGAATGTTATATCCCTGAATTTATAGCCAAATTCATTTGAGCCATATCCAATGAATGTACACTTGATATATTTTGAATCAAGCTTGCTCCTAAATCCTACATCAATATGAACATAGGATGAACAACTAAAATCTTCGAGGTGAAATAAACTTATCTCCTTACCACTTCAAACTTCCTTAGGTAATCATTCAAAGGAATTGATGGTCCAAAATTGATCAGATAAACAGTTGTATTCATTATCTCTGCCTAGAACTATTTGGGTAAACCAACATACAATGTTATGCTCCTAGCATACTCAATGATAGTTATATTCATGCACTCTACAACACCATTATATTGTGGTATTCTTTCAATAGTGAACTCATGTCTGATTCTATTCAAAGTATATTACTCCTTGAACTTCTTGTCATGATACTCGCCACCATTATCTGATATAAGACACTTAAGCTTAAAATATCTCATTCTCAATCATGGCCTTCCATTTCTTAAAATATCAAACGCATCTAATTTGTATTTTAAGAAGTACAGCCATATATTTTTGCTGTGATCATCAATAAAAGTGACAAAATAGAAAGAACTTACTAAAGAAGAAACTAGTGTAGGACCCCATACAACAGTATGTACTAACTCCAGCTTTTTTTGCTTTACCTTTGAACCAATTTTTGAAAGAATCACCCTTTATTGCTTATCATATACATAGTCTTAAAAAAATGTAGACTTATAGATTTTAACTAGGAAGTTTTCCTCTAGTAAAAAATGAATGCATACCTTTCTTAATCATATGGCCAAGCCTATGATGCCAAAGACCTCTATCAACATCTAAATTAGCAACTCCAATGGAATCTCATATTTTGTTGATAACATACATAGAACTTTTAATACTGTCATGAGCTATAACATTAGCCCCTTTTGTTATCTTCCATGAATCTCCTGTGAATGATGTTATATGGCCTGAGTTTGTAAGCTGACTCATAGAAAATAAATTTCTATATAGATAAGAAACATGTCTATCATCCTTGAGTCTCCAAGTTGACCCATCTAATATTCCAATATCAATATCTCCCTATCTTATAATGTTGTAGGTTTGTTGTCTCCTAGATACACTTTGTACATATCACCTTAAGTGTTGTTCTTGAATGCCTCTTTGTTAGGACTTGCATAAAATGAAGCCCTGAATATATAACCTAAGATTTAAAATTATCTAGAGACAAAATCAAAGAATTTGACTGAAACTATTCTGCATATACATTTGCAGAGTTACTTTTATCTTGACCACCACTGCTAGCCTTCTTTGGAGCAGTATAATTATTCTTCAAGAGACCCTTCTTTCCACAGTTCCAACACACAACTTTCCCTCTACCTAAAGTAAAATTTTTTCTTTTAGATTTATATCTTCCTCTACTTAGATTTTTGTCTAAACCCCTTCCTCTGACTTCAGCATTCATAGCAGACTTTGAAGATTCACCATAGACCTTCATGCCTGAGAACCTCTTCATTAAACAATAACCCTACAATGTTCTCAAAAATCAACTTTGAACTCCCTAAAGAATTACTCATAGTAGTAACTAGCCTATCCCAGCTATCTAGCAATGAAGATAATAATAGCAACGCTCCCAACTAAATACAACTGACTCATCATAGTGTTCAAATTATTCAGGTACTTTGCCATTGAAGTGTTGTCTAACATCTTCATATTAAATAACTTCTTCATCAAGAACTTTTTTTTGGCTGACGACTTCTCATACATCTTAGTTAGTGCAGCCACGAGATCGATTGTAGCCATGAGATGTAACCCTTCAAGAAAACTGAGTAAGAAAACTGTCACTGCCTTGCAGTGTCATGGCAGCAAGTTTGGAGCGCTACGGGCTCAACTCTCTATCTCATATTTGTCTGATGGCCGCACAACGCCGCGGTTTGGAGTGCCGTATTGCTCCGCTCTCTGTCTATAAACTAAAATTTATTTATATTTCATTAATGTGAAAATCATTTATAAATTAAAAGATGTTAATGTTTGTGTAATATGGATGTTTAGTAAGGATAGTAAGATACTCTGCGTTAGATTTAGGCTCATTGAAACTACATATTGCTAATCACTTACAATATTAGTAAGGTTAGTAAGAGACTGCATTTAGTTTAGAACTTTGTTTATATGTACAAATTAGTAAATAATAAGATTAAAATAATTTTTAATTTTTAATTATGTGCATACAATCAACACAAAATAGTTTCTTGGAAGAGATATCATATCTTAAAAATTCTAGCGGTCTGATCCCCTGATAAACCTCCGACAAATATCATTTTGTAAAGAAGTTTATGTATCATAAGTTTTTATGTTTAATGTATAGGAAATCTATTGATGACAAAAATAGCCTCCTAAAGAGCTTTCCTAGTGGTTTTTATTAGTGTTATAAAAACTTTCGAAAAATATAATTTTTAATGGAAATTTATAGATTTCTGACCAATTTTTCCCTTAGAAATAAATATTTTTTCTATAGTGAGAGGGCTAGCCTAAGTGAGGAGAATAGATAAGAAAATAATTGTCTAAGGACTCTAACTTCCAAACAATAGTCAGATTAGAGTTTTTACTCTCTCTCTCTCTCTCTCTCTCTCTCTCTCTCTCTCTATATATATATATATATATATATATATATATATATATATATATATATATATATATATATATGTATAATTTTAGGTATACTTTTCTTAGACATTAGATGAAGCTACTATAATGATAGATGATTGGGAGAATACTATTATAAAGATTCTAACTCAAACCCTCAATGTAGCTTATCATGTGACCAAAAAGAAGGCCTCTATAGAGCTGTAGGTCCTATCCAATATGAATTTAACCCCGAAGCATGGATACAACCTTTGGCTCTATCCAAAGAATGGGTGTAAGGATTAGAACAACATATATGATTAGGTCCCCACTGCATCACATATATTTAGATGGAGCCTATTTCAAGAGCAATTGATCACATGGGAGAAGGACGAGGAGATTGTGCGGTCAACGTTGAAGGAGTCGCATTAACAAGATGCTTTGGATGGTGAATAAAGTAGAGGGTGGATGAGAAGGTATGCAAAGATGATGAAGAAGAAGAAGATGATGATGATGAGAAGGATGATAAAGAGTTTTATGTTTTTTTCTTCTTAAGCAATGGTTGGATATTGTTGTTTGTGTTGTAGATTATAGTAACTTTCACTATAGGATGAGTGTTGTATTTTTTTTGTCACTATAAATTGTATTGGATGTTATAATGCTTTTTGTATTGTGTATGTTTTCATCATATTGTCGCATCAAGAAGATAATTTTAAGATGACTTTTGGAAAACTAATTGCTATCAATCCTCAACAATTTCTTGAGCTTCAAGTTTGCAATCGGCATCAATTGCAAAATGACCACGAAAAGAATCTAAAAATGACCACCAACTAGCATTTATTAGGGTTTTGAGAAGTCCTTTGAGACAGGCCAATAAAAATCAATGCATATCACCATTTTTGTGATCTATTAACTTGTTGACCACAATTTCTTTTGGTGTGTGAGAGATCATTTTTATGACTGGTTATTCGGTCACAAAATAACATTTAGCAATATGATCATTAAACAATTAAAAAATTGTGATTTAGGCTTCATTTGGGGCGGCTTTTTTATTGCTTCTTGCAACGAAGTTTTAGTTAAAAAAATTTAATTTTTTTTTACTAAAATTCCGTTTTAAGAAGCAATAAAAAAGCTGTTCCAAACGAAACTTTAATTAAAATGATTAAAATACTCCTCAATACATTTCTAAACTAAAAAGAGCTTCTAACGTTGTGGGCATGGATAATCTGCACACCAATCTTACAACAATCACGCAACAAAAATACTTAGTTTTTTAAACTAAAAAGAAAACGAAGTTGGTATAAAAACAAAATAAGTTGCTTGAGACAGGTAATGAGGAGAGTTGGAACATATATTTTTTAATATAAAGACAATGGTCATCATTACTTCCACGACATCATAATGCAAACATTGCTGTCTTCCCATAGATAGATCCAGATCTGGCGATGTAAGAACTGCTGCTTCCAACGCAGAGAACCCAGACAATAATTTCCAAGTGCCTGATCAATAAATATAACCCTTTTGCGTGTTAGAAGATTTGTTGAGAGAGAGAGAGAATATATGAGCTTTATTTTGAATGATAATTTAGACGCCAATCAAAAAAAACAAAAAAGATGATTGAAGATGGTAACTTAATTTTTTTTATTTTTTGTGTTTGAAAAGAGAGGGTAATGAATGGCATTGAGTGGTAAGTGTCTCAAAATGGTTGGAATGATTTCTCTTCTTGAAGGTGAAGGTGAAGGTGAAGGTGAGGGGATAAGATAACTAGGAGTCGATGGATGATTGAAGATGGTAAGAACAATCCGCTCTTTGATAGAAGGGGTTGGGGATTGAAAAACAGGCAATCATGCAAGAGGCAACTGAATGTGGCAAACTATGAATCTTAGAACATCTGACATGGTTGATTGGAACTCCAAACAATTTTCAAATCTCTGGAATTTTAGGAAGCGAAGCGAATAAGCTTCTTTGAATTGTTATTATATGGGGGTTTCATTTTTATTTTCTTATGCTTCAATTCAATCGAATCAAAACTAATTATGGATTTCAATAGAGTATTTTGACAGTTTCTACCAAAGTATTTCATATTCAGGTGAGTAATGAATGGTCAAGATCATGCCCTTTCTTAATTGGGAATGAATGATCATATCCTTAGGCTAATCTAATTGACCTAATTGTGTCAAAAATAAAGTTTTTGATTAACATATAAAATTTGTTAATTTAATGCTCTCAGTGTCACAAATAAAATAGAATTAATGGATTAGATTTTTCAATGGTTGTCTATTCAAAATAATTTTGAGTAGGTATATAGATTAAAAATGAATTTGTCAAAAAATGGTGATGACATATCATCACTCTTGTATTAAAATATTTACCACCTTGAAAGTAATCAATATTCATAAATGACTCAAAAAATTTGGTGCTTATTATAGCACAAAATTTGGAGCAGTATGAATAAATAAGTTGACATCCAATAAAAGGAATTGATATGTCATGGATAGATATGTCATAAATAGATAGGGCAAATTTTTAAAAGAACCGATTTCATGTATGATTTAGGAGAAGGATCATGTTATAAATTTAATTTAAAAAGGATCAAAAACGCGGTCACGTTTTGTCTGAAAACGCAAAACAAATTTGCGTTTTAATAGAAAACGTGAACAGTAATTGCGTTTTCTATTAAAACGTAATTTTTTTTTTGCGTTTTCTGTTCAATACTTCTTTTTTGCTTTGTAAATATTTATTTAAATTATTTTTATAAATATTATTATAATAACTAGTTTATATATAAGTAAAAATTATTTTTACAAATAATAATGGCGTTAGATTTATTTAAATTGCATGATATTTATTTAAATTAATAATAACGTTACTAAAAACTTAAAATTAATTTACATTTTCTGTGAAAATGCAAATAAGTTTTGTGTTTTCAGTAAAAAAAAGTACAGAGATTTGCATTAGCAATTTTTGCTTAGCATCAAATAACATTTTTACTCTATTAGTTATGTTGCAGACTCAAATATACGCAGCGATAGAATTTAAATTTCCATCTCAGCGTTGTACGTATATCCAGCATACAAACAGAAGAATAAAAGAACACCAGGATTTTTACGTGGAAAGCCCTGAAAAAGGGAAAAACCACGGGGCCACGCCCAGTTGAAAGAGTTCCACTAGTGTTGTTTGATATATACGAGGCTGATTCGTCCCTTAAATTCAAGACGATCAGATTACAATGAGTATCAGTTACAAGGCCAAGCAGAGTTCCGGCGTCACTCGGGTGTCGAGCAGAATTCCGGCGTCACTTGGAAAGAAGTCCGGCGTCACTCGGGCGTCGGGTAGAATTCTGGCGTCAGGCAGAGTTCCGATGTTGCTCCCGTGTCGGGCAGAGCTCCGGCGTCCTTCAGGCGTCCGGTGGTGCTTCGGTGGTGTTCCGGCGGAGTTCCGACGGAGTTCCGGCGGTGTTTTGGCGGTGGTCGAGGAGGAGCTGTTCCCTCCTAGACTTCTCTTCTCTTCTTCTTCTCTCCCTTCTCTTCTTGGCTTGAGTCCCCTCTTAAGAGAAATGAGGGGCTATTTATAGTTTTTCTGGAGTGGCATAGCCCGTAAATATGTGAGGGATTAGGGGCAAATAGGGAGTGATCCGGATGAACGGCCGATATTGAATCCCTTGATCGTGAGCCGTTTATCAATCATTTGAAGGTCTTAATGATATCAGAATTCTACGATCTTGGGCTCGTTGGATTCGTCTCGTCGAGCCGCTCGATTCGACTATAAGCTCGCCAAAATCGGAGACCGTTTGGTAACTCAAATAGCTATTTGATGCTTCCAACAGTGCTTCGGGTACTTGATTTGGACTCACTTGGGCTCGGATTAAGTTGAATTTGGTGTCGTTGGATTCGTATTTCCGAGACGCTCAGTTCGACAATAAGTTTGCTGAAATCGGAGTTTAAATGGTCTCCGAAATAATTTTTGAAGTTTTCAACTTGAGTTTTTCCTCGAGATTTGTGCCCGATCAAGATTATTTTTTGATGACGTATCAGTTGCCCCCCTATTTTTGGACGTCAAAGCTCCAAGAGTCCAAAAATATATGTGTCGGCTTTTCACTTTGGCAAAATCGCAAAAATTTGTGTTCCAAGAATTAAATGTTTGCTCGAACTTGATCATAGAGGCCCCGTTGAGCTCCGAAAGTGTCAAAATTGAGTCCGGAACGTCGAAAAACGTGTCCGGGGACCCCAAAAACGTCGAATTTGGACTGTCCGGGCCCGAAATCGGAGCCCGGGAACGTGTAGGCGGCCGAACCGGTCGGCCGGCCGGCCGCCGGCAGCCGCCACTGGCGGCGGCGCGCGGGACAGCGCCTGGGCCCGCCCGAGGCCCGCGCTTGGGCCCGCCCGAGGCCCGAATGGCCCGCGCCTGGGTCCGCCTGAGGCCCGCCTGAGCCCGCGCCTGGGCCCGCCCGAGGCCCGCCTGGCCAGCGCCTGGCCCGCGCCTTGGCCCGCCTGGCCCGCGCCTGGGCCTGTCCGCGACTGGCCGCGGCAGTGCCTCGCGCCGTTTGGCCGGGCGGTTTGGCCGGCGGTTAGGGAAACCGCCGACCGGTTTTTTCATTTTATATTATATATATATATTTTTTTTTAAATGTGGTGGGGCCCGAAAAATTCCGAAAAAATCCCAAAAAATTCCGAAAAATTTGAAAAATTTCAGGGAATTTAATAGAATTTTGGAATCCTCCCCCCCTTAAAGAAAACTATAAATAGACCCCCCAGGGCCTAGTAGAAACTCGCCCCTTCTTCCCTTCTTCCTCTGGCTTTCTAGCTTTTGGCATTCTGAGGCTTTCCGCCATTTTTAAGTAGGTGACTTTCCCTACTTGACTTGGCGCCCCTCTTTTTGCGCAGAAGTTAGCGGCTTTCTCCCTTCCTCCCTCCGTTCTTCCTCCCTTTTTCTTCCTACTTCGGAGGCTTTCCGCCATCTTTCGTAGGTGATTTTCCCTACTTAGATCTGCGCCCCTCTTTAGTGAAGGAAGCAAAAATGGGTGATCTCGCCTCCTCTAAAGTTTCTTCAGAAGACCGTCCTGCGCAACGGTCTGAAGTTCCAAAGAGGGCCCAGAAGGCGCCGAAGGCTGACGATGTGATTTCCACCGTCACTGAGGACTCCTTCATCTCATTTAGGAAGAAGTTTCATTTTCCTAATGATTTGGTGATGAAGGTGCCGGCCAGAACTGATCGTGCCTGCTTTCCTCCCCCTGGATACGTGACGGTGTATGAATTTAGTCTGCGAGCGGGACTACGATTTCCTCCTTCCTCCGAACTGATCGACATTCTGACGCTTTGTGGGGTATGCTTGTCTCAATTTTCCTACAGAGCAATGTCGATCGTGATGGGCCTGATCGTGCTTTTCAGAGACCGCGGAGTGGTACTTTCCTCAGAGTGCCTTTCTCAGATGGGGCGTCTCTTTAGCGATGCGCAGGGACGTATTTCATTCAGGTCCAAGTAGTTGGATATCCGCACTCGAGACCCCTCGAAAGGTTGGATCAGCAACTTCTTTTATGTGCAGAATGATTGGGGTCTTCAGGAGAAGTGAGGGAAGTTGAAAGAGCTACCTGTCCCCCTTCACATCGGAGCAAAAGATTTGATGAGGATACTCAAACTCCCTGATTTGGATGCTCTACACTACGAGGTGCGTTACTTGAGTAGATATGTAGATGAGGAGTACTTGTTCAAGGTCGGATTATCTACTCAAGCAGGGAGATCACATGCTCAAATGTTGAAGAAGTCTGCTAGAGTTCCAGAAGTGGTCCCCCAAAAGAACCACTCCAAGCGACCAGGGAGTGAGGAAGGTTTGCAGGCATCGAGGAAGAAGATGGCAGATGAAGTTTTGACAGTTGTTAGCAAAGGTCCCCGAGCTTCTCCCTCCAAGTCATATATTCCAGAGGATGTGTTAAATCATCAGTGCATCGGCCGCCGACGGACTGAGGAGTTGGTGAGTTCTCCTTCACTTCTTCTCCTTTCTTACATTTCTTAAGGAATATATTTCTGATATTTTTCTTGTCTCAGTATTCTGATTTCAAGCTTGAGATGACCAAGACTCTGAATGATTGGAACAAAGAGTTTGTGATGGTTAAATACCTTCAGGGAGAGTACAAGAAGAAATATGACAGTAAAGTGAAGGAGATGAATGTGGTGGAGGATCAGCTTGAGGGATGCAGAACTGAGTTGGCGAACAAGATCACTTCAGTCACTTCTCAGAATGAACGGATGGATCGTCTGCATATAGAGTTGGTGGAGGCACAAGCGACGATCAAGCAGCAGGAAAAGGCTCAGCAAGTCCTTGAGGCTGAGAATGAGAGGCTTCAGAGTGTACTGTCTGAGAAGGAGGCCCAGCAGTTGCCGTCAACAGTTATTGAAGAGTTCAAGAAATCTTATGCTTTCAAGATCATTATTGAGGACCACATTCAGGAGGCCCGCAGTCATATTTATGACGTGGAGGTGAAGGCCTTGGAGGCAGAGTGCGCAGAGGATGGCTTCATCAGGGGCTTCATGAAGGGTGTTCGGACAGTACATCGCAAGACCGGAGCAGAGATCGAGGGACTGACTCCCAGCCAGGCTTCTAGTGATGCTTCTTCGGACTCTGGTGGTGAAGAGCTGGAGAGTGAGTTGCAGCGAGCTTTTGCCTTGGAGGAGGACGAGGATGATGTTGAGATTCTATAGGGTGTCTTTGATGTAGTTTTGTATCTCTTTGTTTTCTTTCTAGTGCTTGTATATATGCTCGATGTTGATGTTTCTATCTGGTGTACTTGATGTTCAGTGATATATAAAGATGTTGTTGATGTTCTTTTCTCACATGCAAATGAAATTTACTTAGTTTTACTTCAGTTTGGATTTTAGTGAGCTCTCTTTTGACTTGAACAAATGTGAGGCATTCCTTTTCTTTAAAGATTTTGACCTATCCGGGGTTATTAGTGAAAGCATTTGCTCGATACCCTTAACCTGTCCGGAAAAAGGTCAGATCAACTCCCTTTGGGATTGATCATCAAATGATTTTGATATTCAAGATATCCTCCTAGGATACTTGACCTATCCGAGGTTGTTAGTCAAAGCATTTGCTTGATGACATTAACCTGTGCGGAAGAGGTCGGATCAAATCCCCCTGGGATTGATCATTCAGTGATTGAAATACAATATAGATTGTGTACTTCTCGAATCACAGAAAAAGAGTTTGGAGAGAAGAAACATTAGCACGACAAAGTGAATATCATATTGCTTCGTAATATGAAATAGCAGTTCCCTAGAATAACTTAGGGATACAAGAAAAAAGTTCTTCTATAATCAACACATAAGGGATATACGAAAAACTTTATAATATAACTACAGGAGAAGATAAAATATAAGACAAACATAACACATAGACAGATAGCAGTATCAACTCCTACTGATAATATTTGCGAAGATTGCCCACGTTCCAAGTTCGGGGAAGCATTTTTCCACCAGCATCCTTCAGTTTGAAGGTTCCAGGCTTGACCATAGCCACTACCAAATAAGGACCTTCCCAGAGGGGGGAGAGCTTATTTCGCTAAGGGCCTTTTCCAGCGGCTTCAATGCTTCGTAGTACTAAGTCCCCAATAGTGATAGGGCGAGGTTTCACCCTTCGATTGTAGTGACGGGCAACTCTTTGGTGGTATGCAGCAGTTCTGAGTGAGGCTTCATCTCTTACTTCTGGGAGGAGATCCAAATTTGCTCTAAGCTTCTCCTCGTTACTTTTGAAGTCGAAAGTCTGAACTCTGTGGCTAGGAACTCCGATATCAACCGGTATGATTGCTTCTGTACCAAAGCAAAGGTTATATGGGGTTTCTCCTGTAGGAGTTCTAGCGATGGTCCGATAAGCCCAGAGGACATTGGGGAGTTCTTCGGCCCATTGCCCCCCAGCCTTCCCTAGACGTGTCTTCAGCCCTTTCAGGATTGTTCGATTTGTAACCTCTGTTTGCCCATTAGTTTGAGGATGGGCAACAGCTGTGTGAATGAGCTGAATGTGAAAATCCCTACAAAAAGATGTAAAGATCTTCCCGGTGAATTGTGTCCCGTTATCAGTGATGATTTTTGCGGGAATGCCAAAACGACATATTATGTTCTTCCATAAAAATTGCTTGGCATTTGCTTCAGTAATCTTCGCCAAAGGTCCTGCCTCCACCCATTTGGTGAAGTAATCTACAGCCAAAATAATGAATTTTTGCTGTCCAGTCGCTATGGGAAAAGGTCCCATTATATCAATCCCCCATTGGGCAAAAGGCCAGGGGCTTTGAAGGGATGCAAGCTCCAGAGCGGGTGTATGAGTGAGGTTAGAATGCAGTTGACAGTTTTCACACTTTCGTGTGAATTCAAGTGCATCCTGTTTCATTGTAGGCCAATAGAATCCCTGTCTCATGATCTTGTAAGCTAACGCTCTTCCTCCCAGATGTTCTCCACATACTCCTGAATGAACTTCCCGAAGCGCGTAATCAGCTTCTGATGGTGGGAGACACTTGAGGTACGGCCCAATGAAGGAGCGCTTATACAACTCATTGCTGATAATGGTGAAATTTGCAGCTCGTCTCCGAAGTCGTATTGCAGCTATAGGATCTTCGGGTAGTACCCCATCTTTCAGAAAAGACAAGATGGGTTCGATCCAAGACATCTCTCTTGGCTCGTCAATTGACTGTATGACCCATGGACCCTGAATGCTTGGAAAGTGGATTTCCTCCATACATCTTCTCTTATAGATGTCCCCCGTTGTTGATGTAGCAAGTTTAGAAAGAGCATCTGCTCTTGCATTTTGTTCTTGGAGGATATGTATGATTTGATGCTCCCCTATACGGGCTAAAAGTAGCCTTACAATGCTACAATATTGAGCCAATTGTGGGTTGTGAATATCAAAATCCCCCTCCACCTGAGAGGCGACTAGTTGGGAATCAGTGTGGGCTATTAGGTTCTGGACTTCACAGTCAATTGCTAGTCTTAACCCAGCAACAAGGGCCTCGTATTCTGCTATGTTGTTGGTTGCCGGGAACTTGTCGAAGCCTGTTCTCAAGGGTAACCTTCTGTGGAGAGATTAATAAAATTCCAGCCCCAGCCCCAGAACTCCCTGAAGCTTCATCGACGTACAACATCCAGCATGGAGAAGAAGGTGAAGCACTCGGTTGTACATCAGATACTGGAACGGTGCATTCAACTACGAAATCTGCTAGTGCTTGAGATTTAATATCAGGTCTAGGCAAGTAGTTGATGTCAAATTCTCCGAGTTCTATAGACCACTTAACAAGCCTGCCTGACGCTTCTGGCTTTTGCAGAATGCTTTTTAGCGGCAGATTCGTGTAAACTCCAATTGAATGGGCTTGAAAGTAAGGGCGTAGTTTTCTGACGGAATAAACTAATGCCAATGCTGTCTTATCTGCCAAAGGGTAACGTCCATCTACTTCAGATAAAATCTTACTAATATAGTACATAGGACATTGTATAGCTTTTTCTTCTCGGACCAGAACTGAACTAATGGCTTGGATAGATACAGCCATATACAAATACAATCTCTCTCCTGATATTGGTTTAGAAAGTAGTGGCGGGGATGCCAAATACTTTCGTAATTGTTCAAAGGCTTCTTGACATTCATCTGTCCATTGAAACCCGGAGCTACGAGCACCTCTAAGTATCTTGAAGAAGGGCAGATATTTGTCTCCTGAACGTGCCAGGAAACGAGATAGTGCCGCAATTCTCCCATTCAGCCTTTGGACCTCCTTGATGTTCTTTGGCGGCACCATGTCCCTTAGTGCCTTGATCTTCTCCGGATTGGCTTCGATTCCTCTATGGGTTACCATAAACCCTAAAAACTTTCCAGAAGCGACTCCAAAAGTACATTTAGCGGGGTTGAGTCGCATATTATAATGCCTTAACAAGTGGAAACATTGTTTCAGGTCAGAGATATGTTGGGTTTTTTCCAGACTTTTTGAAAGTTCGATAGGGATGTTAAGCCCTAGTGAACTAGTCCCGAGGCTAACCAAGAGGGGGGGTGAATTGGTTATTTAAAAATTTCACGATAACTATGAAAATCTTTTTATAACATGCAGTGGAAACAAATTAAAACAACGATAAAAAGATCAACCACAGATATTCACCCAAGCAGTTAATATCAGAAAAAATTAAAGTGCAGAATTGAATCAGAAAAGCAAACCAGATTTTATAGTGGTTCGGTCAACTTGACCTACGTCCACTCCCCGGAGCCTCCCCTCCGGGTATTGCACTAAACAGAAGTGTCTCTCCTTTTGCTCCCACAGCAAGGCGCAGAAGCCTGTGCAAAAATCTCCTTTTCACCACACGGTGAGGCAGAGAACCCGACCTCCTTTCGCTTCCTCCTGAAGCAGGCAGAGAACCTTCGAACTCCTTTCGCTTCCTCCTGAAGCAGGCAGAGAACCTACGAACTCCTTTCGCTTCCTCCTGAAGCAGGCAGAGAACCCCGGATCTTCTTGCGAACGATCCTCCCACGACGAACACTGACTAGACGAAAGACGACTAGCGGAGAAGACGACTCTGATCCGTGATCGGAGCAACCTTAGTGAATCCCTCACTAACTCCCCCTCACAAGATCTTCTCTCTCTCTCCCAACTCTCTCTCTCTCTAGGGTTTCTCAGGGAAGGAAGGCAGCAAAAGATTTTTCCAAAAATTGGAAAAAGTTCTTTTAAAGGAGGGCTTAAAATTTGCCCTAAATCTCAACTGATCGGCCAAGATCGTCCAGGATGATCGGTAGATCGTCCTGTACGATCAGTTCAAATTCAGCTGCTTTAGCCTGGACGATCTGGCTCTTCTGGACGATCAGAAGAAAAAGTTGTTCATATCGTCCCGTACGATCCTGCGATCGTCCGGGACAATTAGTTCAAATTGAGGGAAATCGTCCAGAAGACAGTTCGGGTCGTCCAGAGAAATCTGTGCTAGACGACCAAAAAATGACTTGATCGTCCCGGACGATAGGGTCATCGTCCGGTACGATTAGTTCAAAACGGCCCCAAATCGTCCTGTACATAGTTCTGGACGTACAGCTTAAATGCACTAGACGATCAAGATCGTCCGGGACGATCCTGCGATCGTCCAGGACGATATGATCGTATCAACCAAAAATTAATTGCTTTCCTTAATTACCAGATTAAATTAGGCATGATTGTACTGGATCGTCCGGGACGATACACGTATCGTCCGGGACGATACACGTATCGTCCGGGACGATACACGTATCGTCCGGGACGATACACGTATCGTCCGGGACGATCAGACCAAGTATCTAAAAATAAGAACTTGCCTAACTTGATCTGGCGGCTGAGAATTTCTGATTTGGGAATATCGTCCCGTACGATCCGTAGATCATCCAGGACGATCGGCTCAATCAGACCCTCTTAACTTAGTCGCCCTAATTAGGGTTTCTGTTTTAACTGGATCGTCCAGGACGATGTGGATATCGTCAAGGACGATCTGAATAAATTTTTAACAGAAACTCTAATTCACTCAATCTCTCTCCCTGAGTGTGTGTGTGCAAGTTTACTTAGCTAGGGAATCAGTTACATTACAATTTACTCAATAAAAAGAAAAATCATGCATTTGACACACTTGGACCCGATCTTGAGTTGGCTTGAGTGACTCGCGGTCTTTTGTGCCTGAAACAGATTATCCAAGCAATACACACTGGAAATATGTTTGTCATCATCAAAACCAGATTTGCAACAATCTCCCCCTTTTTTATGATGGCAAATATTTGTAAAGTAGTCTGAAAATAAAAGTAAACTAGGAGATCCAACAAACAAACATTTTTTAAATTTTCATTTAACAAGCATGACTCAGAAAACAGAAATAGACACGACTACAACTGACTCCCCCTTTTGACATCACGAAAAGGAGGAGGAAAAACAGAACACAGAAATAAAACATAAATAGAACAACTACAAAACAGGAAAATCAGAATTTTTTCTTGATTTTAGATTAAAAAAAACAATGACAGGACGATTGACAGCGCTGAAATCCAGAAAAGGTTGGAAATAATCAACTTTCGTAACTCCGACCCCGGGCACCTTATCGATGCACACCTCTTTCAAAACAAAAATCCGATTCAGAATAAAAGACATTAGATTTGAAAAGAAATCCTTTCAAGCCTCGTTCCAGAAAAATATCTGATATAATAGTGTTACAATAAAAAATCAGAAATCGGGATTTTCAAAACTCAAGCTTTTGAAAATATTAAGTGGCGCACAGATTCCTCTAAGACATTTAACAATCTGAAAGGAAAGAAAGCTTGTTTTGGGCTCATTTTGTGCCTCTTTTTCAAATTGGTTGGTGCTTTGCGCATCTTTTGATTTTTGATACACTTTGTGTATCCAATTTGGCAATTTCGCATCTTTTCAGTTTTGGGCTCATTTTATGCCTATTTTTCAAATTATCTGGCGCACTGCGCATCTTTTATAAGCTTTTTCCTTTTCATAATCATTAAAGAGTCTCAGCTGTGAGATTATCTTCCAAACATAGGAGATGACTCTCCGCAGAAAGGAAGAACGATTCACAAAATAAAATCCATACAACATATGATAAATGCAATCACTTGGTTTAGAAAATTAAACTAATGACTCAAGACTTTGAAAAACACTATTGATATGAGGCAGATTACTGTAGGAAGATAAAATAATCTCTATTTCAAAAACTAACATTTTAATTTTGAAAAGGATTTTTATTCAAAAGAAACTACACACCAGTAAAGGAGTTAGAGGAAGAGAAATAATTATCAATGTTTCTTCCCTTTAACAGATTCAGCGAAGTCAATCACTGCTTATCAGCTTCCAAACCAAAACAAGGTAAAAACTCCCAGTCAAAAATTCAGATCACCAGAAGTAGTGAGCGGTGATCAGATCTTGAAAAGCATAAAACAGTAAGTGCAAGATATGAACCCGTAAATAAATAAAAACAGGTAGAAAATCATAGCAAAGTAAATACTCAAATCAAACTAACAAACAGAAATCAGAAAACAGAATACAAAAAAAACTAACTAACAGAAATCAGAATACCAATCATAACAATCATAAATCAGCAGTCATCAGAATCAAGCATTTATATCAATCACTCCTAATCTGGTTCTCAAAATGCTGAATGAGTCAAAGGCCAGTGGTTTAGTGAATATGTCAGCCAGCTGATTTTCAGTTGCTACGTGGTGTAGCTCAATGTCCCCTTTTGTAACATGGTCCCTAATGAAGTGATGCCTAATGTCAATGTGTTTGGTCCTAGAATGTTGGATTGGATTCTTAGAGATACAGATGGCACTAGTATTATTACACAGAACAGAAATTGTGCCAACAGGTACTCCTAAATCCAAGACTTGCTGCTTCAACCAAAGAACTTGGGCCACACAACTCCCTAAGGCAATGTACTCAGCTTCAGCAATGGAAAGTGCAACTGAGTTCTATTTTCTACTGGACCAGGAAACTAACGACTGTCCTATAAATTGATAAGTCCCAGAAGTACTCTTCCTATCCACCCTACACCCCGCAAAGTCAGAATCAGAATATCTAATGATCTCAAAAGAGGTGCTGTGCCTAGGGTACCAAATTTCTAGGTTTGGGGTTCCTAAAAGATATCTAAGAATTCTCTTAACAGCAGTCAGGTGGGACTCTTTAGGATCAGCCTGAAACCTAGCACAAAGACAGACACTAAACATGATATCAGGTCGGCTAGCAGTCAGGTAAAGCAGTGAACCTATTATCCCTCTATACTTCTTCTGATCAACAGATTTTCCATTTGAATCCTTATCTAACTGAACTGAGGAGGGCATGGGAGTATTGATTGGCTTGGCTTTATCCATTTCATATTTCTTCAAAATGTCCTTATTGTATTTTGATTGATTGAGAAAGGTTCCATCATCCGTTTGCCTTATGCTAAACCCCAAAAAGTAGGACAATTCTCCCATCATACTCATCTCAAACTCTTTACTCATTGTTTTAGAAAACTCTTAACATAAGTATTTATCAGAAGATCCAAAAATTATATCATCAACATAGATCTGGACAATGAGTAAGTCATCTCCTAATCTCCTCAGAAAAAGGGTGGTGTCTACGCTACCCTTAACAAACTCTCTTTCTAACAGGAATGTGCTAAGCCTCTCATACCAAGCTCTGGGTGCCTGTTTCAATCCATATAATGCCTTTTTTAATTTATAGACATGATTTGGATATTGGGAACTCTCAAAACCTGGGGGTTGTTCTACGAAAATATCTTCTTTAATTATCCTATTTAAAAAGGCACTCTTAACATCCATTTGAAATAGCTTAAATCCCTCATAACATGCAAAGGCTAGTAGCACTCTAATGGCTTCCAATATAGCTGCAGGGGCAAAAGTCTCCTCAAAATCAATCCCTTCTATCTGATTATACCCCTTAGCCACCAATCTTGCCTTATTTCTCACCACCACACCAGAATCATTCATCTTATTCTTAAAGACCCACTTGGTTCCCACAATACTTTGATTTTTAGGTCTTTCTACTAACTCCCAAACATCATTCCTTACAAATTGATTCAATTCTTTCTGCATAGCTAAAATCCAAAATTCATCCGACAGGGCTTGATTGATGTTGGTGGGTTCAGTCATTGAGATAAAGGCAAAAAACTTAACCCAAGTGAACCTCGAATAATCATCTACAATCACAAAACCATAAACTCTCCCCCCTAAGCTGGCAGTGCTAATGGGTCCAAAGAGGTCCATGTGAATAACTTCTAAAGGTCTAGAGGTGCTAATGTCCTTAACAGAGTGAAAAGAGGACTGGACTTGCTTCCCCAACTGACAGGCATCACACAGGTGATCCTTAGTGAACTTAAGCTTGGGCACACCTCTAACTAAGTCCTTTTGGGTGACTCTCCTAAGGGTTTTCATACTGGCATGACACAATCTCCTATGCCATAACCAAGACTCATCAGCAGCAGTTTTTAAGTAAATTGAATTATCAGATTTAATGCTACTTACATCCAGCTTGTAGACGTTGTTGATCCTTTGCCCCTGCAAAACAACTTCATCATTTAAGCTTAAAATGCAGCCAGTGGGCAGGAATTTGATGCTGTATCCCTTGTCACAGAGTTGACTGATGCTCAACAGGTTGTGTTTCAGTCCATCTACAAGCAAAACATTATCAATCATAAAGTTCTTTGAATCACCAATTATACCTGTGCCTACCACCTTCCTGGTGGTGTTATCTCCAAGTGTAACTTTGCCTCCAGTTCTGGCCTCCAGCGAAATGAACTGATTTGCATCTCCAGTCATATGTCTAGAACATCCGCTGTCCAGGTACCACATGCTCTCACGAGGTCTTGTGTGAGAGCACACCTACAAAAGTATCAAACGTCAGTCTTAGGATCCCAAACAGGTTTGGGTTCCTTCTTATGAAAAGAAGAATGCAATGCATGAGTGCTGTGCTGTGAAACAGGCAGTTTGGGTTTCCACACCCAATGTGTACTACGGTGAACAGTGCAGGTGTGAGAAATATGTCCTAACATGCCACATGAAAAACATCTAACACCAGGAAAAGGGTTAACTAATCTACGTGGATGATAATGCCTCTTCCTAGATGTATATGAAACATGCTTTGAAGAACTTGCAACAGATTTTTCAAAAAGTGGCGGTGCATAAAACTGTTCAAAAGTAGGCGGTGTTTTGTTCTTTTCAAAAGCACTGATCTTTACTTTCAAAAACTCATTTTCTTTCTTTAAACTTGCAATTTCAAATTTCAATGTTCCCTTGCTACTTTCTACTTCACATGCCATTGTATCTAATTCTTTAAAAGCTCTTTCTAAGTCCACATGCGTAGTTTTCAATGAATCATGCTCAGAAACTAAATCAGAATATTTTTTATTCAACTCATCGAATTCATCAAGCAAAGACATGTGATTTGAATCAAGTGTGGAATGATCTTTAACTACAGAATCATGCTCTTTTTGCAATGTTAAGTAATCTAATTTTAAACTAGCATGAGTTTTCTTAAGCTTCCTATACGTTGTATGAATTCTTTCAGAAACTTCAAATAATTGATCGTAGGTAAGCTCACATACCTCTTCCTGATCCGACTGACCAGGGTGATCATCAGCCATAAGACACAAGTTTGTTTCCTCCTCTTCAGCTTCAGTCTCAGAAGAGTCGGATGCAGAGTCTGCCCAGAACGCCTTCTGAATCCGCTTCTTGTCCTTTCTGAACTTTGGTTTCTCCTCACCCTTCTCCTTGCTTGGGTGAGCTTTAAGTGTTGGACAATCAGCCTTTATGTGTCCAGGCTTCCTGCATTCAAAACAAACAGATTCAGATGAACTCTTAAAATTTTTATTGGACTTACCCTTGTTCCACTTTTGATAGTTCTTATGTTTCTTCCTTAGAAAGCTTTTGAATTGCCTTGTGATTAAGGCAACATCATCGCTATCAGACCCGGAAGAACTAGCATCTGAATCCTTGGCCTTTAGTGCCACTGTCTTCTCTTTCTTGCGATCACCTGCATCAAGTTGCCTTTGGTTCACCCCTTGCTCGTAAGCAATAAGTGATCCAAGTAAGCTGTCAATAGAGTAAGTGTTTAAATCTTTAGATTCAGTAATAGCAATAATCTTAGCATCATAAGAAGCAGGCAAACATCTTAGAATTTTGTTCACTCTTTCGTAGTTAGTAAGTTCTCTACCTAGAACATGCAAAGAGGTAACAATCTGAGTGAACCTTGTGTACATTTCTGAAATAGTCTCACTAGGTTTCATGCGAAAAAGTTTGTAATCATGTAGCAAGATGTTTAACCTAGACTGTTTGACTTCAGTTGTACCTTCGTATGTTATGCATAATCTATCCCAGATTTCCTTTCCCGTTGTACAAGTAGAAACACGCATATAGTCTTCGGATTTTAAAGCACAAAAGAAACAGTTCAAGCATTTTACATTTAACTGTGCTAAATCGCGATCATCAAACATCCAATCAGTAAAAGGCAGTTCAGTTTTCACATTGTTAATCAGTCTAAAAGGTGGTTCGTATCCGTCCTTAACTAACATCCACATGCGATAATCAATAGACTGTAGAAAAGTAGACATGCGTGTTTTCCAAAAATCAAAAGGAATATTGTCAAACAACGGTGGTCTTGTAATAGAATATCCTTCAGCAGTATTACGATTATTACAGTTAGCCATGGATCAAATTCAAAAGTTTTTAAACTTAAATTTTGAATCCCGCTCTGATACCACTTGAAAGTTCGATAGGGATGTTAAGCCCTAGTGAACTAGTCCCGAGGCTAACCAAGAGGGGGGGTGAATTGGTTATTTAAAAATTTCACGATAATTATGAAAATCTTTTTATAACGTGTAGCGGAAATAAATTAAAACAACGATAAAAAGATCAACCATAGATATTCACCCAAGCAGTTAATATCAGAAAAAATTAAAGTGCAGAATTGAATCAGAAAAGCAAACCAGATTTTATAGTGGTTCGGTCAACTTGACCTACGTCCACTCCCCGGAGCCTCCCCTCCGGGTATTGCACTAAACAGAAGTGTCTCTTTTTTTGCTCCCACAGCAAGGCGGAGAAGCCTGTACAAAAATCTCCTTTTCACCACACGGTGAGGCAGAGAACCCGACCTCCTTTCGCTTCCTCCTGAAGCAGGCAGAGAACCTTCGAACACCTTTCGCTTCCTCCTGAAGCAGGCAGAGAACCTACGAACTCCTTTCGCTTCCTCCTGAAGCAGGCAGAGAACCCCGGATCTTCTTGCGAACGATCCTCCCACGACGAACACTGACTAGACGAAAGACGACGAGTGGAGAAGACGACTCTGATCCGTGCTCGGAGCAACCTTAGTGAATCCCTCACTAACTCCCCCTCACAAGATCTTCTCTCTCTCTCCCAACTCTCTCTCTCTCTAGGGTTTCTCAGGGAAGGAAGGCAGCAAAAGATTTTTCCAAAAATTGGAAAAAGTTCTTTTAAAGGAGGGCTTAAAATTTGCCCTAAATCTCAACTGATCGGCCAAGATCGTTCAGGATGATCGATAGATCGTCCTGTACGATCAGTTCAAATTCAGCTGTTTTAACCTGGACGATCTGGCTCTTCTGGACGATCAGTAGAAAAAGTTGTTCATATCGTCTCGTACGATCCTGCGATCGTCCGAGACGATTAGTTCAAATTGAGGGAAATCGTCCAGAAGACAGTTCGGGTCGTCCAGAGAAATCTGTGCTGGACGACCAAAAAATGACTTGATCGTCCCGGACGATAGGGTCATCGTCCGGTACGATTAGTTCAAAAAGGCCCCAAATCGTCCTGTACATAATTCTGGACGTACAGCTTAAATGTACTAGACGATCAAGATCGTCCGGGACGATCCTGCGATCGTCTAGGACGATATGATCGTATCAACCAAAAATTAATTGCTTTCCTTAATTACCAGATTAAATTAGGCATGATTGTACTGGATCGTCCGGGCATGATTGTACTGGATCGTCCGGGACGATCAGACCAAGTATCTAAAAATAAGAACTTGCCTAACTTGATCTGGTGGCTGAGAATTTCTGATTTGGGAATATCGTCCCGTACGATCCGTAGATCGTCCAGGACGATCGGCTCAATCAGACCCTCTTAACTTAGTCGCCCTAATTAGGGTTTCTGTTTTAACTGGATCGTCCAGGACGATGTGGATATCGTCCAGGACGATCTGAACAAATTTTTAACAGAAACTCTAATTCACTCAATCTCTCTCCCTGAGTGTGTGTGTGCAAGGTTACTTAGCTAGGGAATCAGTTACATTACAATTGACTCAATAAAAAGAAAAATCATACATTTGACACACTTGGACCCGATCTTGAGTTGGCTTGAGTGGCTCGCGGTCTTTTATGCCTGAAACAGATTAGCCAAGCAATACACACTGGAAACATGTTTGTCATCATCAAAACCAGATTTGCAACACTGTTTACCAACATATCGTCTACGTACACCTCCATAGTACGTCCAATAAGGCTTTTGAAAACTTTATTCATGAGACGCTGATAAGTTGCTCCAGCATTTTTGAGCCCGAAGGGCATCACCCGGTAGTAGTACAATCCTTTGTCTGTTTGAAAAGCTGTTGCTTCTTCATCAGCAGGATTCATTTTTATTTGGTTGTAGCCGGAGTAGGCATCCATAAAGCTCAACATCTGATGACCAGAGGTGGTATCAATTAATTGATCGATGCGAGGGAGCGGGAAACTATCCTTTGGGCAAGCTTTATTGAGATCAGTGTAATCTATACACATTCTCCAAGCTCCACTTCCCTTCCGTACCATGACAACATTTTCTAACCAAGTAGGATAGTGCACCTCTCGTATGAATCCAGCTTCTACAAGCTTATCAACTTCTTGTTCAATTGCTTGCTGGCGATCTGGTGCAAAGTTTCTCTTCTTCTGGATAATCGGTTTGCATGTTGGATTGACTTTGAGGGAGTGAACGATCACTTCGGGGTTAATTCCAGGCATATCCGCTGGACTCCATGCAAAAATATCCTGATTTTCTCGTAGAAAAGCTGTAAAGTTTTTCTTCTCATCATCTGAGAGCAGTGATCCAATTCGCACTGTCTTTGAAGGATGCTCTTCAGAGATAGATACAATAGTAAGGTCTTCCACAGGGGAAGCTCTCTGAGGAATATCTTCGCTCCGTAGATCAAAGTCCTCGATGCTCAGGGTAATCGTCGGATGAGACTTGATCTGCCTAAGATAGCAGGTCTGTGCTATTTGTTGATCTCCGCATACTACACTGACTCCTGATGGGGTATAGAACTTCAGCTTGAGGTGAGGAATGGATGCGATGATCCCAAAAATTGACTGGAGCGGTCTCCCGAAGATGGCGTTATAAGCTGACTCTGACTTTACCACGATGAATTGAATGGAGTGTGTACTCTGTCGAGGAAATTCTCCAAGGACTACCGGGAGACTGATTATTCCTTCTGCTTGTACAGGTCGATTATCAAATCCATATAAAGGACCTGCAGCAGGTTGAAGTTTTTCTCTTGAGAGACCCATGTTGAGGAAAGTAGAGTAGAATAGGACATCTACGGAGCTTCCGTTGTCCACAAGAATTCTTTTGACATTGTAACACGGGTCACCAATGCCTGCGTTTATGACAAGCGGATCTTGATGGGGGGTTTTTACTCCTTCCAAGTCGGAATCATTGAACGTGATGGAATGATCGATACGAGCCTTTTTTGGAGTTGGGTTTTCTTCCACAGTTAGAAAGACTTGGTCGGATAGTAAGGGGCCTCCTGCGATTGTTTCAATTTCGCCAACCGTTATCCGGTTATTCACTAGCTGTCTTTGTGGTTGATTCTGCCCCCCAGTAGGACGAGTTTCTTCTCGGGTAGGTGGATTCCCAATAAACTGTCGAAGATAGCCCTGACGGATGAGTCTTTCAATCTCCTCCTTAAGTTGCCTAAAGGATTCAGTAGTGTGGTCACGACTACGATGAAAGTGGCAGTACTGATCTTGGTTTCCTGTATTCGGCTTCAAAGGATGCGGCCACTTCACTTTGTCCTGATCTTGAATCGCCATCAACACATTTGCTCGAGATGTGTTGAGCGGAGTGTACTCCTTCTCCCGTCGGGGTTCTCGTCGTGGCAGTGGGGGTCTAGGAGGTAGATTGCTCTTCCCTTGTTTTTTCCGTTGTGATGATGAATTATCCATCTCGGGTGCTCCCTTGCGCTTTCCAGTGGGTTGCTCGAACTGTTTTCTGTGAGCGTTTATTGCCTCATCTGCTGATATCTATGCTTCCACACGATGGATCAGATCGGCATATGAGTGAATAGTATCACGCATGAGTGCCGAATAGAAGGGGCCAGGACGAAGTCCTCCAAGAAAGACCCCTCTGAGCAATTCTGGGTCCACTCCTGGGATTTGTCGAGCCTCGATAGAAAACCGCTGAAAGTACTCTTTCAATGATTCTCCCTCATTCTGACGAATCCCAGAAAGGTGAGAAGAATCCTTAGCAATTCTTCGGTTGGCTACGAACTGTTCGACAAATACTTTGGCCAATTTGACAAATGTGGGGATCGTTCCGGCTGGAAGTGAATAGAACCATGTTCGAGCTTGTCCTTTAAGAGTAGCAGGGAAAACCTGGCAAAGGAGTGCATCTGAAGCTCGTTGAATATGCATGATGGTCCTGTAATGGTCGATGTGCTCGTACGGGTCGGATGTCCCATCGTAGGATTCAATGCTTGGCAGCTTAAAGCCAACCGGAATAGGGTGTTGAAGAATGGCTTCTGCCAGGGGTGACGACTCCTGGAAGTCCCACTGACGAAGAGGTTGTCTTATGCCTCCTGTAGGGAATTCCTCTCGGACTAATCGTCACAGTTCATGGCGTAGGGCATTGCGAGGGAGCTCGGCAATGTGAGGTTGGGCTAGCTCCTCAGGGAGGTCTTGAGGAAGGCGAGATTGTTGACTTGCGTGTGGAGGATGGGTAGAACTTGCTGTATCAACCAGCTCGTTCTCTTGACGTGACTGCGAATGCCTCCTGGGTGGAGGAAGAGGATTCTCAGCCTGAAGATGTTCAATCTGAACAGCTTCGATACGGGGTGGATCTCGAGGGAGAAGAATCTCCTCCTGAGGTGCTAGGGTCGGCTGTCGAGTCTCTCGCAAGAGTTGTAGGATCTCGTTTTGAGATTCTTCCATCTTTCGAATTCTCTCTTCTATGGAGGGTCCCGAGGTCCCCTCTTCAGGTGCGTTTTGCCCCCCGGGGTATAAAGAGGCAGATATCGGATGTCTATGATTCATAGACTGATTTCTGGATTGAAGAGAATGAGAGCGGGAGGATCCTATGAGGCGACTGCTACGCCTGTTGACCATCGTAGTAATACTTGAAGTTGTGGGATAAGGTTCCCACAGACGGCGCCAAACTGTTGCGGACTCAAATATACGCGGCGATAGAATTTAAATTTCCGTCTCAGCGTTGTACGTATATCTAGCACACAAACAGAAGAATAAAAGAACACCAGGATTTTTACGTGGAAAGCCCTGAAAAAGGGAAAAACCACGGAGCCACGCCCAGTTGAAAGAGTTCCACTAGTGTTGTTTGATATACACGAGGCTGATTCGTCCCTTAAATTCAGGACGATCAGATTACAATGTGTATCAGTTACAAGGCCAAGCAGAGTTCCGGCGTCACTCGGGTGTCGAGCAGAATTCCGGCGTCACTTGGAAAGAAGTCCGGCGTCACTCGGGCATCGGGTAGAATTCTGGCGTCAGGCAGAGTTCCGATGTTGCTCCCGTGTCAGGCAGAGCTCCGGCGTCCTTCGGGAGCCCGGTGGTGCTTCGGTGGTGTTCCGGCGGAGTTCCGACGGAGTTCCGGCGGTGTTTCGGCGGTGGTCGAGGAGGAGTTGTTCCCTCCTAGACTTCTCTTCTCTTCTTCTTCTCTCCCTTCTCTTCTTGGCTTGAGTCCCCTCTTAAGAGAAATGAGGTGCTATTTATAGTTTTTCTGGAGTGGCATAGCCCGTAAATATGTGAGGGATCAGGGGCAAATAGGGAGTGATCCGGATGAACGGCCGATATTGAATCCCTTGATCGTGAGCCGTTTATCAATCATTTGAAGGTCTTAATGATATCAAAATTCTACAATCTTGGGCTCGTTGGATTCGTCTCGTCGAGTCGCTCGATTCGACTATAAGCTCGCCAAAATCGGAGACCGTTTGGTAACTCAAATAGATGTTTGATGCTTCCAACAGTGCTTCGGGTACTTGATTTGGACTCACTTGGGCTCGGATTAAGTTGAATTTGGTGTCGTTGGATTCGTATTTCCGAGACGCTCAGTTCGACTATAAGTTTGCTGAAATCGAAGTTTAAATAGTCTCCGAAATAATTTTTGAAGTTTCCAACTTGAGTTTTTCCTCGAGATTCGTGCCCGATCAAGATTATTTTTTGATGACGTATCAGTTATATATTTTTTAATTTCTTTTCGATTTGTTTATATTTTAGTTAGATGATTTAGTTTAATTTATTGTGTTAAAGGTTTAATTGTTAATTTCAAATTTTATTTTAATTAAATTTCTTTTGGCCAAATTTGACATCTATTATGTTAATTAATTTTCATTATAATAATTTTCAATATTACAGCACCTCTAAAATTTATTAATTTTAATTTTCAAGATTTACTAAATATCATTAATTAACAGTAATATTAGTTTGACATTAGAAAAAAAAATTATTTGACGATAAATATTTTAAATTTATAAACACGTCTAAGTTATAAAAATTAAAATAAAGAAGAAAAAAAACAGAAAATAATTTTTACTTATATATAAACTAGTTATTATAATAATTATTATAAAAATAATTTAAATAAATATTTACACAGAAAAAAAGAAGTATTGAACGGAAAACGCAAAAAAAATTACGTTTTAAATGAAAACGCAATTACTGTTCACGTTTTCCATTAAAACGTAAATTTGTTTTGCGTTTTCAGACAAAACGTGACCGTGCAGTACGTTTTTGATCCTTTTTAAATTAAATTTATAACATGATCCGTCTCCTAAATCATACGTGAAACCGGTTCCTTTTAAAAATTTGCCCTAAATAGATAGGCATGACTAGAATGACAAAGGATGCTCAAAGCCAATATTTTGCCTAGAGAAGAGTGAGTACTTAAGAAGGGACAGATCATCTTATGAAAAGTATAGGTCATTTAAAAAGGACTTGTTTAGTCATAAATTAGAGATTTGGGTACAATAGTAAGACCATAAGTATGGATAAAAAGATTTCCTCTTGGAATAGGAGGATAAATTGAAAGGATCTCAAATCTTGGACTGAGGGCTTCCTAAAAGGAATGAAAAATGTCAAGTTTTATAGGGATATGCCAAATAAATTCTTGATTATAAGATAACAGACATGACTTTATATCATTTCTTTAGAAGAATAAGTTATATTATAAGTAAATATTGGTCTCGAGCAGAGGATCCAATATCATTGATCAATAAAGGGTAAGTGAGTGGAGAGTTTGGCCAAGTCTGAGGATTGGCTAGGAATTTTATTTAAGAGGAGAAAATGAGGGAGGGGTAGAAGTTATTTACTCCTAATCTTAAGCCTTAATAATGCGTAAGAGTTAAGAACTTTATGAACCCTTCACTCCTTTCCCTCCCTCTTCATCTATTCTTATTAGTCTTTATATGTCGTGTCGTAGATTGCTATTATCTCTCCATTTATTATTTTACCATATATATTATTGGTCTCACCGTTCAATTAATGTTAGTGTGTTAAAAGAAGCTAAAGAGGATTTTATTTATCTCTCATATATCTTAGACTAGAAAGAAGTAGTAATAATAAGGCAGGTCTATTATGAGTAGTTTATGGTTCATATTTGAGGGTGGGATATAAGAAACATGCAACATTATGAAGGACTACTCATCTTATGGGGTTAAGATAATGTGGGGATTTGCACAAGTATCATGCATCACTAAATTTTTTATTAATTTTATTATTTTAGGAAAATATATACCAATTGATTGAGGTGTAAGCCAATGTGGGGCTTCTTAGGTGTTGACTTAGAGAATCTTTTTGTAAAATGTTGGAAACTTAGATAAGAAGGTAACAAGATAGTGGAGCCAACTTCTTTATGGAAGTGTATGAGGACATAACCTTCAAGATATAATGCTAATTATAATCCTATTTTAAAAAAAATTTAATTTCAACCATTTGATTTTTTTAAAATTTATTTTATTATATTTTCTCCAATTTTGATAAACTTCTATCGCATAACTTTTTGTATGCTATAATGCTGATTATTTTGAACATTTTGACTAGTTGATTGTGTAATTTTACTAGATAAAATGAAAGTTGCTGTGTTTTGTAAGATTTGCACATAATAATAATTTTGGGATTTTAATATAAGCATAATGTTAATACAAACATTATGAATGAATATAAACATGTGATTGGATAATAGCTGGTTGTTATTTCTTTTATAATATTATAATAATATGTGTGAAGATAAATAAAAACTAGTTATTTACTGCCATTAGCTATACACTGACTAACATGTACAGGATGATGGGCCAATGAGCTTTTTTAAAAATATTATGGTTTGGTGTTATCCTCTACTAATTCACACGATTCATTGATTAAGAGTTACACCTCTGTTTACTAAGCCAATAGTTACTGACTTACTGACCAATAACTATTAAAAAAAATATCGTGTAAGCCAGAACACCTTACTTATTTAGTGTAATTACTAGAATGCATGTTATTATACTTCTGCTACTATAATCTTTTACTATTTTATTGATTGATGTTACTATACTATTTTACTATTACTTTCACTGATTTTATTGATACTAATACTATTATTAATTCTACTAGTGATTCATTGTCACTATTTCTACTATTGATTCATTATTTACTAATTTATTATTACTAAGCATGTGATTTCTTTACTGAGTATATGATATAAGATACTGATAGATAATGATATAAAATAGTTAAATATCTTGTGTATACACTTATTTTACTGCATTAATATGATTCTAATAGTCTTTATAGATGTTTTAGTTTTACTGATTTATATGATTTTCTTATTGATTTGAGTTTAGTTATAGGATTTAATAACATGCTAGCCTTTTTAGCTCATTATATGTAATTTAAATAATTTCATCGGTTAATGGTTCAAATAATTTTATCAATATCAATGTTCAAATCAAATAAATTCCCAATTATTCCTTTTTATTTTTATCATTTTTAAACCCTTTTTCGTACTAACGTAACGATGAGTTTGTAATTGATCAGTATAGGATTCCTTTGGTTTTATTATTATTGGTTTCTTTTTATCTTTAAATATATTCTTTTGTACTCATGAGTGAAAAGAGGGGGTCACTATATGAAAAACTGGCATTACCGATGGACTTTCCAGCAATATTATATCCGTCGATAGTAGGGGCAGTATAACCGGTGGATATTCCGCTAGTTACTTACAGGTGGGTTGTTCGACGGATAAATCGTCTGAAGATTAACAACAAAAAATTCACCGGCACTGTCGCTAATTTTTTTAAAGCCAGCGGTATCTGCCAGCTTACTTAAACACGATGAAATTTTCCGACGAAAATGCCATCCGAGGCATCTCCGACGAAAAATCTGCCTGCAGTACCCCTAGAAAAGGTCTTATTTCCCCTGTCGATGGAAAATGCGCCAGATGTAGTTGTAGATGCAGCAAAGTCAGTTGTTGGATGAGTTGTAGAAATTGAGGGAATAGTTCAATGGAAAGCAGCTAGCATCAGTAGAGGAGGAGAATGATGAGACATATTTTGATTAGTCTTTTTTTTATTACTGGATATTTTAGTGCTATGTTGGACATTTCATTTCGATGTTTGTATATTTTATTATCCATTTTTTATTATGCAACAAATTTTATGTTTATTTTTAAACTGTCTGGTGATTATTTAATACCATTTTGTGATCAAATCTATTATTACATGCATGTAGCATTAGTGTTTATGTTCAATATTTGAATGTAAATATGATATGTGTATATAATTTATGCGGGAATGTTGTGTTGTAGAAAATATGTAAGGGATGGCTATTTTTTTATTTCTGGTACAGGTTTCTGATGGTTTTCTGGTAGAATATTCACTGGAAACGAAGATACAATGAAATGGTATCGTATTTCTGGCAGACAAATTCAGTCGAAAGTACTAGTGGATAAACCGCCAAACATGTCCGCCAGTTAGTTCCCAAAGGTTTGTCCGCTGGTATTTCTAGCGGTACATTTCCGTAGAAAATTAAGGTGAACAAACCGTCGGGAAGAGCAATTCACAAACGACGAATTTGGCTGCACAATTCTACCGGAAGTATCTCCAACGAAAAACTTCCGCCGGAATAATATTTTCGACGCTCGTTTTACCGCCGACCAAATTTCCATCTACAATCCGCCGGAAATGTAAATTTTTCGGCGAATTTAGGCCGCTAGAAAAACAAATTTTTCCTATAGTGGGTGTTGTATTTGTATGACTCCTGGGTATTATATATAATTTTTAGAGTATAAATATAAAAGTACATTGATGTTTTTATCAATAAATTTTTTTTGATGATATTTATACTATTAATAAAAAAATTAGATAGGTCTGATTGTTGTTGTTATTATATATAAAGATAAAAATAAAGAATTTTTCCAAATTAAATTCTGGGGTGTGACATTAATCTCTTATTCAAACCAAACAGACATGATTATGGAATATTTATTGGTTACATTTGCATAATGTACTTATTATATTACCTTAAGTGATAGAAATAATATTCCTAACCATCGATTCAAAGGATATATGCAAATTTGGGATTTTTTAAATTAAAAATTGCATAAAGAGTAACATACTATCTTAAAAGATAAAATTTTTTTATAATGAATTCAAGAAAAAAATTAATTGTAAATGTAATATATTTTCTTAGGCATCCTCTTACATATATGATTGAATAAAATATGATTTTGTTTGTTGAAATATATATGTTACTCATAAAGACAAACCCTAATGATTAATTATATCCCAAGAGAGGTTGCCTCTTGAACAACTCTTAATAAAAATAATGAAAAATATTTTTTATGATTTTAAAGTTTATTTCAAAGATATGATTTCAAAAGTTGAAGGGTGATTTGCTCAACTTTTAAAAGAGAATTTTATATGGAGTCCAAATTTAAAAAAAAAGTAAGAGCACTGGATTTAAGAGAGGCTTTAAAGTGCTTATACTATCCCATATTAGGCTTTAATATTCTAAGATTTAATTTGTGTTTAAAATGATTACTTTTATTTAAAATTTGGATTTCTCTAGTAATAAAATTTTTAAAAATGCCAGATAACAAGAACATTAGTATTGAATCTTAAATCTAAGGTGAGAATCACCATAAGAACGGTAACTTAAATCTAAATCTAAGATATGTAAACGACTAACAACTTCAAATCTCACATAAAAAGTAACAATTTAGTCTTATAATCGTGTATGCAAAGGATAGGAATTTTTATTCGGTACGGTCTTTGGATGTAGCTCTATATCTGGAATCCAATAAAATCGTGCCACGTGTGACCCGACGACCCCACTACGCAACTCGATGAAAAAATAAAAATTAGGGCATTTTTTCCAACGTCTCGCACGGCCTGATGACCCAGCTCGGGCCATACGTAAAAATTGAAAAAACAAATTGCTATAATATCTAGGTTTTTTTATGATGGCAAACTATTTTTCTCACTTGAGACAGGTTTTCTCCTCAAAAGAAAGCTAAGAAAGAGAAGAGAGGAGGCTATGAAGATGGAAACTGGTTTGGAGGACGTCGAATATTACAAGGACATGGAAGGCGTTACACAAGAGACACAAAATATCCAAGAAGAAGTACCGCAACAAACTATGGAAAATAAGTCGGAGATATTATCCGTAAATATAATACTCTGAAGAGATTTTACTTTCCTTAAAGAAGCTAGAGTTTTTTCTTTGTTTAGGGTGTATCGTTTAAATCTCTTTAAACATTTGAATTCTTACTTGGAAGGTTGAAATATTTTTTTGTTGTGTAATATCGCTCATGTGTGCCACCGCTTTGCACCGCTAGGTACCGCTGCTGTGTACTGTTGGTGTGTTTTTTTTCTCGTGTTCAAATCAAAGTGTTTAATAAGTTTTTCTTGTTCGCAGGGTATTTATAATTATAAGAATGAAGCATATAAGATGTATTGTCATTATGCTTATAATATTAGTTTTAGTGTTCGCAAAGAATGTCATAGTTATTGGCCTAATTCGAGAAAAATAACATTCAAGGACTTTATCTATTTAAAAGCTGAATTTAAGAAGGGCATTGAATTAAACCAAAATATAGAAAATCCAATACCAGGATTGAGTGTCCCGTTATGATTAGATTTTCAGTGGACTTAGATGGAGTATAAATAATGCAAAAATGAATAGAGAGTCACAATCATAAATTAGCTAGGCCAGAAGATCAACATCTACTTAGATTATGTAGGAATATTAGTAATGAGAAAGTATCTATTTTTAAATCAATGACAGGAACCGGGATAAGAACCGTACATACCTAGCCGATGAAGTAGGAGGTATAAAAAATATAGGATTCTTTAAAATGGATGCATATAACTACATTCAGAAAGAGAAAAGAGTAAAAATTGAGAATGGGGACACCAATTCCCTATTTGAACTTTTTAAAGTTTGAATAATTGATGATAACATATTTGTATGGGACGTCCAAACTGATGAGGATGATAAATTGTTAAATTTTTTTTGGATTAATTGATTGGGAAGAATAGATTATGATTGCTTTGGAGATGTGATAATTTTTTATACTAGCTATAGACTTAACAAATATAATCTAGCATGTGCACCCTTTGTTGGAGTTAATAATTATTGGCAGAATATTCTTTTAGGGGTGACATTTCTATCGAAGAAAATAATTAAATCACTTTTCTGGTTGTTTAGAATTTTTGTGAATAATGAGTGATAACATCTCATTATAATATTTACTGATCAGGACCAGGCAATGACTAGGGCAATAGAAATTACATTACCTTAAACACACCATAGGCTGTGCCAATGGCACATCAATAAGAAGGCACTATCCAAGGTGTGATGCTTCAATAGTAATAATAAAGTTAGAGGCCTTTTTTATAAATATTTAAGCAAGTGTGATTCTGAGGAGTTCGAGAGAACCTATGCTAAAAGGATCAATGAAGGGGACCTTCACAACCATAACTTCTTGAAGGAGCTTTACAAAATAAGGAACAAATGGTTTATATCATTCAATAAGAGTTATTTTAACCTTATTATTCTTTCAACATAGCGTAGTGAATCCACTAACATGGTGTACTATGATATTTCTAAGCCAACAAGTTCTATAACTAATTATTTTTTGGGCTTAGAGAAGGTGATGAAGACTTAACGTTGGAATGAATAGGATGAAGATTTTAAATATAGCCAGTTTAAAATTATACCTTTAATTAAAAGTAGTTCAATACTAAAGCAAGCTGCTCGATTTTATTCACAAAAATTATATTCATTTTTTGAGGATGTATTCTTACAGGATATAAGTGGAATGTGCACAGATCATGCCTCAAGTGACTCATCAATATTTTTCATCAAAAGTGTTGAGAAGATTGATTAGTCGCACCATTGGACTGTTCATTTTGATGCAAATGAGGGTACCATTCAATGCTGTGGGAAGTTCAACATGATGGGGTTACTATGTTCTCACTGCATGAGAGTAATAAGGTAGTTATATATAGTTAATATTCCTTCCAAATACCTACTTCTGGGATGGTCAGCTAGAGCTAGAAAAGACATTTATACTGGCCGGATATTCACATATATGGGAAGCAAAGTGATCCCATCTCATGAGGTATTAGGAGGTATGATATTCAAAAATTATTTTTGCAGATTTGCATATCAAATTAACGCACGAGCACAAAAAAATGAGGAAGTAGAACAGTACATGTTAGCTGCAATGACTGACATGGCTGAAAATATCTACTTGATACTGGATGGCAAGAAAAAGAATCATATGTTTGTTGCGAATGCATGTGGGTCAAAAAATTTGAAAGACCCACTCAAGTCCAGGCCTAAAGGCATCTCTAATACAAGGATGAAGAGTCATTGGGAGAAAAGAAAGTGCAAGAAAAAAAAAACTGAGGAATAAGTTACTCAATCAACTGAACAATGTACACCCATAGAACCAATTAGTCAGGTTATAATTGCAAACATACTAGAATGCTTCACAGATGAGTACACTCTCCATCGACCAACCAGCTAGCCAACCCTGAATATGTAAGAAAGATGATTGGAATAATTGAATCAAAGAAACATGATTGATTTATAGTTATTTCAATTTGTAATTATTAGTTGTACCAATTGTTACTCTTACTCTTTACTTTTCTAGTTGTTAAATATTATTCTCATTTGTTAATTCATTATATAGTGTAATTGTTAGTTGTACGAATTGTTACTCTTACTCTTTACTTTTCTAGTTGTCAACAACTACTCGGTACTGATAGGTACCGCTCTGTACCGCTTTGTGCCGTTAGCTTCTACTTACTCGTTACCGCTAAGTACCGATAGGTATTACTCGGTACCACTCTGTATCATTAGCTTCTACTTACTCGGTACCACTATGTACCCCTTTGTACTTATCATTAATAATAGCTTGTTGCGGCAGTTTGTCTATTTACTTTGGGTTGTTATAACATTTACAGTTGGTAATTATGGCAGTTCAACTATTTAAGATGGGTTGTTGTGACATTTATTATGATTAATTATACTTATCAGCTATATAAGTTGTGGTTGTTTAGCTATTCAAGATATTTCGATTATGGTCTATAAACTATGTTGGTATCGGATGCAAAAATGCATCTAGGTATGTCTATAAAAGTCTTCATCGACATTGCCACCATTGGGATGCATGAATGTATAGCAAAGTGTTCTAACAGTCCTCCTGAGCAATAAGCTAGGGCAAATGAAATATACAGATGTTGTGTACATAGATGGTAAGAACGTTGTGATTGTGTTCTTAAAATTTCATGGAGAAAGGCGTTGGCTATTAAGGCCAACAAAATAGAAATTTTCCTAAATGCAGATGGATGGCGATGTGTGAAAACTAATTTTTTTGAGAAATATCATCACCTAGTAAGTGCTCACTTTCTTCAGCAGCGTCATCATGAGCTAACACATCCTAAAGGCAAAGCGGACTATTCAAATTATGTTGATAGGTCACATTGTGATCTAGAAAATATAATTCTTTATCACCCTTTGGATCCAGCTGAAGATGCATTTATAGTAGACCTGTATAAGCAATTACTGAAGAAGCATTCACATGGAGGTAAGCAAAAGAAGTTCCTAAACATGGGTGATTAGCAAGATTTATAGTTTGAGTTGATGACAACGTTTGGATGTTGTCTTATACAAACTCAACTCCAACAGCGTGTGCGCCATTTAATTAAGAGGTAGTTCTTAGCTGAGGAAGGGATGCTCGACCTCTCTTTTCTACACATATAAAAGGGATGATCTAGCACAAGTTCTGTGTGATGATATTATGTACATATAATGAATGACAAAGTTATTTTCCCTACTTCAGATCAATATTGTATGTTCTCTTTCGAACTTATGAATAAAGAGTTATATTATAGTTTGCTTGATATAGCCTAAGGCATTATAATTAGTATCAGAGCATAACCTTTTTCTAGTAAAATGTATGGTTTTGGGATGAACTAAGTGAACTCTAGTGAACTTATGACATCCCAAATTCGAAGAATGCAATTTAAAGAGAGGGTAGAGAATGATCATCGAGTTAAGCAACAAGAAGAAGCTTCTTGCAAGCTTTTAGGATGGAATGCTTTTAGAAGGAAAGGGGGAAATTGAACCAAATCCTATATCGAAAGAAGATTCAATGAAATTGGGCTATTTGAGTAAATGGTTAGGCCAAATGTGGGACGCATGATGTAATAGGCAAATTTCTCTTGAAAACTCCACAATCAAATATGTTCATAATGGAGCATGCTTAAGAAGGGCAAATTCACTAGAAGTTACACACACAAAAATGATAAAATCATGATGTTCATCTTGGTATTAAATAGGATGGACCAAAATGAATAATGTATTGCATATTATCCCTAGGGTATTACACTATAGATGCATTAATCATAGAAATGTGATATCGGGGATCAGCTAGATGCCATTTTGCTAATCAGCAAACGAGTAGTCATGTTGAATGCTCCTAGGATGAGGATGAACACTTTGACCATATGTTAGAAGAGAACGGTTGGTTCAACCCCATGAATCAATTAAATATGTTCATCCTCAGTCCTTTTTTCTTTGAGTAACTTTAGAATCATCATCATGAAGTAATCATTTCAATTAAAATTTTGCATTATTTGAAGTGCATTTAATCTCAAAAATAACTTCTAAAGTTGTAATTTATAGTTAGTTTAACTCATTTGAGTATTTTAAAATTCATAATTTCAAAAAAAAATAATGCTTAATTAGATGGAATCTTTTCATTCCAACCATGCATGCCATGAATCATTAAAATGGACTACTTCTATCCCCCACATGACACTCTTTGAGCCAAAAAAAACAAATTATATCAACAACCACACATGGATTTTGTTGATTGCTTTTATAAACGACCAAAGTGCAAAGTACGAGTATTTTAAAAAAGATGTGATGGAAAGGGAAGTCGTGAAGCAAAAGCAGCATTATATAATCGGTTTAGGCTCACATTATTTGTTAAAGGACCAAATCCATCTCATCCACCTTAATCATTAAGGTTCTAGAATTCTCAATGGCTTTAGGTATTTTTCTTCAACCCTTCAAGCAAAGTGAGAAGACCAAAATTAATTTGTAATCTCTCTTCAAAAAGTTATTATTAAATTCAAATTATATCAAAATTTTATTTAATAGATTAATTAATATTTTTAAATAGAAAATATTATGCACTCCCAAAAAAATTTATATGGTGATAGTAAAAAAATTAAAAAGAAAAAAAATATCTTTTAATTCAAATTATATCAAAATTTGATTGAATAGATTAATAAATATTTTTTTAGTAGAAAACTTTTATGCCCCTCAAAAAAAATTTATATGCTGAATTGCTGATTGTAAAAAGAAAAAGAAAAAAATTAATATTATAAATTTATTAAAATGAAATTTAATTCAAAATATTGATTCTAATTTTTTATAGAAGAATATTATATTTTTAAACTATAAATTTGAATTAAATATTTTATAATTTATGTTTTTTATTAAAATATTATTATTTAAAAATAATACTTGGACTGTATTGTAAGATGCAGGAGAGAGGATGCAGCCGCGGTGTGGTTGCGTGAGCCGCAAGGGTGAGAAATGTGATATATGGACGGATGGAATGATAGAAATAGACAGACAGATGGAGATAGAGAGAGAGGAGAGAGAGATGGAATGACAGATAGGGGAAGAGATAGTTGGAGAGAGAGAGAGAGATTTTTTTTTTTTTTTTGAGGAAAAAGAGAGAGATTTTTGTCTGAAAAATTCTTTAAAATAATTGTTAAAATTTTTAATTTAAATTTTGGCTGTAATAAATTTATATATTGATAATCGTTATTTATTTGATTCTCAATTAAAAGATTTTGATATTTAGGAGCTGCCTCTAATTTTTCAAATAATAATAATAATAATCATTATTTTAAAAATATTAAAAAAATGTCGTGTTATGATCGCCTAATTTATGGCTGCTACCATAACAAAGTATGACAGACATCAAATCATTATTGCTTCCAATAAAAACTAAATCATCTATATTACTGTAAGAAAATTATTATTTATATGGTATGGACTTTATTTAAAAATTATAAATTTATAGATTTAATTTTTAAGTAAAATATATACAGCTAAATATAATATATGCATATAATTAAATTTTTGCTTTTTTTTTATAATCTAGGATAAAATCATTCACCTAGTCCAATTTCAAATTTATCACTAATTAAAATTAAAGGTGTTAAAAAATGGCATTTTTCTTTAGCCAAATTCGAATCAAGATTTTGAGTTCGAGTTGGCCCATTAATTAAATAAGTCGGGTCCTGATAGACGCAGAATATGTCTTAGACCCGAAAGTGATATGTTCAATATTTTTTCTTTAAATTATTTTACTTGTTTATATATTTTTTTAATTAATCTAAATTTTATACCTAAGAAGTTATAAAAAAAATTAATCAAAATAAATTATTAGATCAACTTTGGGTTATTCGGGTTGCCAGTGAATCGAGTTTGAGTCCATATTTTTTATAAAATAGGTTTGATTTAGATTAACCGAATTATTATCTAGTTAATTTCAAGTCGCACTTCGACTTGACTCATCACCTCTTTTTTGACACTCTTAATTAAAACTACATTATATATTTTCTTAATAAGATCTAAAATAGCGAAAACAAATAAATGAATTTAATTTTTCATTTATTTATTTTAAGAAAATTAAAATAAAGTTTTTAAATAAATAAATTAATGAGTGGGCAGTAAAGTAAATTTATAATTATAAAATAAACGCCATAAACGATTTCTGTTTTATTACCAATGCTTTATTTTAAAATTTTTTCTTTCTTTTTTGTTTTTTTTGTTTTGGTAATCCGCTGATGAAGGCAGGGGCGGAATCAGCCTTAATTTTCAGGGTGGGTAAATTATATAATTAAAAGTGTAGAGATTTTTTTTCATAAATATCTTTACAACCTAAATTTGTTCCGGAGGCGCTGCCCCTCGACCCATATTTGTTCATATCCTTGATTATTGTATACTTCAAAGATATGTCGGGGGTCCAAGGGGGCAGCGCCCCCTTGCGGGGTTTGACCTGCCTAGTCAGGTTGCGGGGTCAAGGGGCAGCGCCCCTGCGGGAGTTTCTGGGGGCAGCACCCCCAGAATAAATTTTGGTTATAAGGATATTTTTGAATTTTCTTTACTATTTTTCTTTGTATTTGGTTCATTGTTCCCTAATAATAACATCTCTACATAATGTGTATATGTTGGGGCAATTAGCTAAAGACTATAGTATTTAAAAGTTTTAGGGGGGGGCAATTGTCTAAAAACTCTTGTAATAAACATTAAAAAATTGCTAGATGGGGACAAATTACCTAAATAATCATATAATAATTTATTTTTAATTTTTTCAGGCTTACAGTGAATCTGCCCATGGATGAAGGTATGACTTCTGTGTATTTGACTTTGACAAAAAGATTACAGAATTTTTCGGAAATTGAATCAGAAATTTTTTAATTTGACCAAAAAATCAAATTAATTTTAGGAAAATTAAACTAAAATCAAACATAATGAATCATATCTAATTTTTATCCAGATCTGATTGAGCCAAATTGTGATTACTTTTGATGTACTTTGAGATTAGATTAAATGGTTTGTTGTCGTCTAATGATAATTCTAATACCTCACCTTTACTCTTATCACCACAAATGACATCTTCTATAGTTCATATCTATGACATTATAATAACATATTTTTCAATTAAGAGGAAGGTCTAATAATATTCAACTTATAAAAGTTCAATATTTCCAATTCTTCAATTCCTTGTGATATTTACCTTCTCAAATTTTATATATAAAAAATGTCATCTTATAAGCTAGGGTTGTAAGTGAGTGATCAAGTCGTGAGCTGGCACGAGCTCGACTAAATAAATAGCTCAATGAACTAATGAATCAAGCTTGAGCCAATCCTGACTCTGCTCGTTAACTCATGAGCTGACTCGTTTTAAAAATATGTATTTAAAATTTACTTAAAATATATTAGCATGAAGGATTTTAAGGATAATATTATTACAAAAGTATTTAAAAATTACATATCACTATCTTATATTAAGCGATTATTTATTATTTTTTTAATTTCTCATTCTTTAATCATTTTATTATAATAATTATTTTTATCATAAGTATTTTCTCTCTTTCATAATAAACGAACTAGCTTGTGAGCCATCTCGAACTTGTAGAATAATACTCGAGTTCCAGCTCAAAATTGATTAATTAATCAAGTTTAAGCTCAAGCCAAAAATAATTCGAACTTTACCCAGTTTACACTCCTATTATAAGCTGCTCTTAATCATCTATATGTGCACAAAATTTTTATTTAATATTTTACCAAATGATTTCTCCTGACCTTGACTGGCTAGAATAGGTAGTTTAATAGACCTTTCGCATTTTCCCAAAGAGATGCATCTAAAGCTTGCTACATCAATCATTCTGGGCAACTTTTTCTCCACACAGGTCTTGTAGTTGTGATGTTGATTGTGACCAAAAATAAAAGTTACAATGCAACTTTAAATTTTAATTTAGCTCACGACATGATGTACTTGAATAGTAGCAAAAATCTTAGATCACTAGTGCTGACTTTCATAACCATTTATTCATAAAATCTACATTGCTACTTTTTTATACTGTGGGTCCAAGTAAAGTATTTCGTGTAGTTTGCAAAGGTTTTTTTTTTTTTTCTTCTTTTTCTTATGAATATATTACTAATTGTAATAATGAAAAATTGATATGTTTCTTCAATTATAACTGCTTTTTTTTTTGTAATAGAACAACTTTTTTTAAGGTGAGCACATGGAACTATTAAAAATTTAGCAGTCTGTTATTGTCAGACCTCCACTATTGGATTTTTGTCTGGCTATCACTTTCGAATCGTCCGTCATCACCAGACCTTTGCCACCATCAGAATTTCGTCAACCGACCGCCGACGTTTGACTATCGAAGTTGAACCTTTCACCAACTAACTACATTCGTCATCGAACCTTTGGCCAATTGACTGCCGCCATCGGACTTATGAATTCCTTATAGGATTTTGGCACTATTTCCATCCATTTCTCAAACTCTTATATTTCACCATCCCCAATATAAGGGATTGGACAATTTTTGTAATTTATGTATGCTAGTGGAATCTTTTTAATTAGGCAATGCCCCATAATTTTTTACTTTTGGTGTTTTTCACGTAAAAAATCTCTAATGTCATTCAAATTCTTTCATTTTCTAATTTGTGTGTTGTGTTGGACATTCGTGTAAAACTAGGACTTAAAACTCTTTCACTCTATTGACGCAAATTTTCTATCCCGCAATATTATTTTTATAGTTTTACTCATATTAACAGCAAAATGATATATAGTTTATGGAAAAATGATTAAAAAGTCAAATAAATAAATATAAAAAATGCAAATTGAAGTCAGGATTTTTGTGGGAAATGTGAGATCGAACGAAAACGCAATTTATTTTTTGATTTTTTGTGAAAACTGAAAATCAAAATACATTTTCTGTAGAAAACCTAATTTAAAATTCGGTTTTCTAAAGAAAACCAAAATTCATTTTGGGTGGTTTTCTATAGAAAATGCAAATTAAACTTTGGTTATCTTAGAAAACCATTTTCAAATTTGTGTTTTCTATATAAAATATGATTTAATGTAATATTTAAATTTGTATTATATTATATAGTATAATGTTAAAAAATTTAATATAATAAAGTTTAATATGTAAAGTATAATTTAATATAATATTTAGAAATTATAAATTTTCTAGAATAAACAGCTAATGAAAATTACAGAAATAAATAGTAAAATTAGAACATTTTAGTACTTTTTAATACAATATAATATATATTTATATTTATAATATTTATTATGTTTAATATGTAATACAGTAAAAATCCTTCAAGTAGGGTTCTAGCCAGTTTCCTTAACACTGCAACACTGGCACTTCCTGAGCATTTGCAAATCCTCATTACACTGTGCTTATGACCCAGTTTCTACTTCCATAATTGCATTAGTAATATGTAATACTACACTACTCGATTAAGCCACTCCGAGCTCTCTCTCTCATGCAGAGAATATCTTCACAAATATATTCATATATAACACTATCAGTTTATCAATTCTCCTGTACTGTTACACAATACATCTATATTCTTGCTAAAAAAGCAGCTGAACATAGTAAAAACCTTTGGATTATAGGTGTCATGAATGTCAAAAGCTTTGATGTCAGGGCCTACAAGTACCATGCATGCCCAGCCATAAATAGGGTTTTCATGAGATAGATGCGTATAAGATTCAGCAGATGATGTGTGCGCTTATAATTGCGCCTTGTACAGAAGTTGGTCTGTGCATTCATGTCTTTTAGTTGTCTTGGTTCATAAGCATAATGTATAGTATGGGGGACCTTATTTGGCTACGGGAAGATAGTGGAGAGTTCAAAGTAAAATGATCATGCTGGGACCAAAAACTGTACTGTTTGTATTGATGATTTCTGCTGACCACTAGATCTTGGAGTGGATATTTTTCTGATGTATGGAGAACACTTAAAGCTGCTTAGATCTCCGTACCTTTACAGCCTTTGTGTGTGCTTCTTAAAAGGCAAGAGGTAAGGAGTGAAAAAGAGGAAGAGACTGCTCCATGACTTTTGGTGCTCATGATACCATGGCAAACCGTATGAGGGAATTTTGTTAATGAGTACACCTTGTTGTGCAAGTATTTAGGGAAGACTGGGACAGCTAAATACAGAGTGATGTAGTGAGAAAAATAATAATAATAAAGATACTTGAGGTTCTTATTTTATATGATGAAAATACTTAGATTTTGCCACAAAAAAATCGAGTATATATAGTTTTTTTTTTGGGTTTAGTCTTTTAAAATATTTATGATAAACTCATTAATGTGTCAAGGAAACTGGCTAGAACCCTACTTGAAGGATTTTTTTTTCATCTAATTGGGAGTTTCAATGCTCAGATGAGTGAATGAGTAATGTAGTTCAAATCAAATTAGTATATTTGATTGGCATCTGATGTAATATTTCTTCTGTCAAATGACAATTTATAATTTACTCAAAGATTTTTTTTTTAGTTGACCACTCTCATTAATTTCCTTCCAATGACAAATTTATAACTTGAGGCACAATTAATTGCTTTAATCAAAAAAAAAAAATTGCTTTAATCAAAATGCTCTCTATCTACACTTGGAGATATAATTAATTATATGAATTTAATTTTTAATGAAATCATAAAATCTCATCTCTTAAACATATCCTAGTCAAATGAGTAAGAAAAATCTCTAAAATAATTTAAAACAATCTACTAATATTTTTTTTTCTAATTAAATTCTAAAATAACAGAAAAAAATCCATGAGTATGTGACTCTTTCATAGTCTAAGACCGAAATATGTTTGTGGCAATGGCAATAATATTGTTTTCTAAAGTTGATTTTTAGCACAAAAAATTTTTAAACAATAATTTTTTTTACTAAAAATCACTTTAGAAAACAGTAAGAAAGCTATCCCAAGCAAAACTTTAATCACTTAAAATCTCAGTTTGTATTTCTCCTTGTTTTTTACTTTATCCTTCATGTAGTAAATTTATTATCTTATTTGCTTACATCCTTGATGTATGCTTTAATTTCATAATGTACATGTGGAGCTGGCATGATGTTAATGTATAATGTTAAATTAATAACTCGTAATATGAGCTCCATCTTTTCTCAATTCCACTAAAAAAACCATTTGAATCCTGCACAATCACCCATATTTGTTTGCTTCAGCTTACAGTTAGTTTCATTGGTGCGCACTTAGAAAGAGTTTATTGCTATTGTGATTGTATTATTTAGTAGAACTGAACACAAAATGCAAAAAGTTTGAGTGAGGCCCCTCTTATCAGGTGCTTCAATTCCTTCTACATGAGATGAAGGGCCCCTTTTTGGCCATTTTTTTCTTGAAGAGTAGAGGCTTGAAAGCAAACATAAATTTGTTCTTTCTCTAGCACTAGAGGCTAAAAAGCCCTTTAAAATCGTTTAATGCTACCTAGTTATAGCTTTTTAAAAGTAAGAAAATAAACATCTATAAACAAGAGGAAAAAAAAAGATGAATAAGAGGTGTGTTGACAATATAAAAAGCAAGTATTAGGTACAAGTAGTCCTCTTGATATCTCTCTTCTTACTTTTTTCTAGAAACACTCACTATTATCTCTTTAAAACTTTAAATTAAGAAAATATGTAGGCTAATCAGAAAACCAATTAGATCAATTGGCTTATTAAAGAGAAGGATTATCTGAGTTTTCTTTATTAAAGTATCAATTGCCAAAGGAATCATAACATGATAAAAGGGATTGTGACCTCCGATGGTATTCTTTCCAACCCTCTTTAATATTGCTACAAGACCATTAATCATTTTAAGGCCTTTTATAATAATACTAATAATCACTACAATAGATATTTTCCCCTTGGAACTCTACTATATTTATCACTCCAACAAGGATGTTTTTGATACGGGATGGCACTAATGGATTCCTCCTTTTCCCTTATGAAAAAAATTTTGTTTTATGATCTTCTAACTCTTAACTGAACTAGTCTTGTTTGGAATAAGAAATACTCTCTTAGATACTCTATTTTTCATTGAGGACTTGCATTAATGATTTAAAATAATTGCAAATTTTGTCATAATATATTTTTTTTAATTCTCTTTGCCTTCTCTTTGAATTAAGAAGGGGAACAAATAATCATTTATTTTTTTAACATCATTACTCGAGTTAGCTGATCAATTTTATCACACAAGAAATTAATATTTTTTGGGAACTAGAGTTTTGTAATAATATCTTCCAGTATACTTCCTATGAGCATGTGTTTATTCTTAATAGTAATGTGATGGTTATAAATATATATATATATATAAAAAACCAAGCACACTAACAAACTGCATAACATATTTGCATATCAAAGATTCAAAAGTGTTACAAAAAATTTTATTTAGAATATACTGGGCTATGACTCTTAATATTTCCAAAATAAATCTTGGGTGATATATGTACTTCACAAATATGGCAAAGAATTTTCATTGTTCTCAACGTGGGTTATTAATTTGTATCTAGCTTTGTGCTAAGAAAAATTATGACTAACAAAATGTCTGTGATAAGATTTTATCGTAAAAGAAGTTACAAAAATAAGCTCTTAAATGGGACGCTCATCACAAGTCTTAACATAAATGAACTGAAATGTTTCATTTCAATTTTTTTGGTTCGTAGCCCCAGTTATGCTACATGTAAGCTATGGACTTAAGAAAAAAATTTTGTGAGAATTTCCTGATGCCAAACATATCAGAGTGAATCTGTCCGAACGGCTTTAGAATCTCTTGATGCCAAACATATATGATATCCTGAATTTCACTAACCCTTAAGTAAATCGAACGGCTTTAGAATCTCTCATGATATATTTTACATCAGAATGTCTTGACATAATTTTTTTTTTTTCGTAAGGGGTATATATTATCATTGATTCTTAATTTGTATGATAAGTAAGGATAATAAAAGCCTAACATATATACTTCCAAGTGTTTCTTTACTTGTTCTCGAATGAACTTCGGGCATTAGCCTATCGTGGGAATCCTTCATTATTTCCTATAGACAGGAGGCCTCCATCATGTACCTTTCGTTCCCTATCCAAAACTCCAGGCCCTTAACTCTTAAGAACCAAGCCAAAAAATTCACTCATTAATTGTTTTTCTTCTCAAAAAATGGGCTTATCATAATTTTCATTTTTTTTAACTTTGCAAGAAAATTAGTAGGAAAAGAGCTTTACATGACTAAAATAAATGGTTAATATTTATACAGAGAAATACATGCTTCACAAAGAGTAGGAAGCTGTCTGTTCTTGCAATTTTGGACAGCTTCAGATTAATTTAGCATGTTTCTCAAATATTTTTTAGATTATGCGCTTATGTAGTCTATGTGTATATTTGATTTTGAAGGAATTAGAGGAAATATGAATATATTTAACTTCATAATTTTATGCTGTTTTTTATTCCATTACAATTATTAGGTAGTTGAATTTATTTTGAAAATATGCTCAAATGTATTTTTTATTTGATAATTCCCTAGTCAACCATAGTTGATTTTTTGTCCTCTTAATACACTTAATTGATCTAATTTTCCTTTTAAAATATGCTCAAACCTGGTTCGAACCTAATTCAAACCTAGTTCGAGCCTAATTCAAATCTAGTTCGAACCCGATTCAAACTTTTTCAAATTTGCTCAAATATAGTTCGAATTAAGTCAAACCTCGTGCAATATTTGTTCAAATCTCTTTTGCCTATTGTTGACATCAATTTGAATGAGGTTCCACATAAGTTTAAGAAGGTTTGGCCTTTGTTTTAACCAAACAATATTTATATTTAGAGCATTTTCTCTTTGAATGTAATTGTGCCTAGTTGTTGTTATCACAAGTGTATCTTTAGCTTGCTCTGAATATAAATAATTTGTAAATAGCTATTCCTCCTATTTGAATATAAATAGTTTCTGTTCTGATTTGTAAACATGTGCAATTGATGTTGAATTTTCTATTGTTCTTAATGTAATTATATATAAATAGTTTGTTGTATTAGGTTTGAATCATGCAAGAATATTTATTTGGAAAAAAAGCAGGCATATATAGAAAATTAAGGTCAATAGATTGTTAAAAATTTATAATAATGCTAGGAAAATTTGTAAATTTTTAGAATTAATTATGAATGCTTATAAATAAAAAAACTCAATAACTTTTACTAGTGTTTTCGCTCCTTTTACCTAGATCATACACTAAACTATATAATATTGGGCATGCACTTTGCACTTTGAGTCTTCATGAATTTTGCTTTTTTGAGCTTATCTCTAAGTATTGAAACATCTAAGGATTCATTGGGAATAGCTTTTTCATCGCTTTCTAAAACATCTTTTTAGTACAAAAATTTCTTATTCAAGAAAATTTTTAACTAAAAAACTGTCTTAGAAAGCATTGAGAAAGCTGTCCCGAGCTAAGCCTAAGAAAGTTTCGTGACATTGATCATCATCACGATGATTGCTATTACTTGATTAAAAAAACTTAGAAATTATTATATAAAAGCACACATGATTTACTATTATTAAATCACTAATGAACAACACAAGTTATTTAAGCTCATGATATCAATAAAGGAAAGTTGAAATTCTTACCTTAGTGATAGATTAAACGAATTGGGTGTGGCAGTAATATTATTATGATGTGTAAGGATGAAAAAGTTATCATGCATTATGTATAATGCAAATTATTATGCAAAATTTCTAATAAAATATCTAAATGTTCAGAACTAATATCTTTATAGCATACATAATCATCAGTTCACTCGCAACGGCTAGTTCGAGCTCTGGCGATTCCGAGTGCGATTCTGGTCTCCACTGTTCATACTTGCAATCTTTGCTGTAGTTTGTGGATCTTTTTATTTCTTTTGTGCTGTGATTTCGGTTTCTTCTTCTCAAGGCCTTTTGGCCCTGGATCGTGCTCTTCTCCGCATGGAGGCGAGTACGTCCACTGCGATTCCTGACCTAGTTTGGGCTTGGGGTGTCCGTCAGCTCCGACGGGTCCCTTCAAAGGTTTGGTTAATAAAGGTGATTCTGCTCCTGCATCTAGGTCTTTTAGGGATGTGCTTGCTGGTTCGTCTTCCTCGGAAGAACCTAATTTTTGCTTCATTAAATCGGTTGTTGGAGGTTTCCCTGCGATTTTGATGTTTGAGGATGATATTATTAAGCTTGCTAGTCCATATCAGTTCACTCTTGTTGGTAAGTTCTCTGTTCGACGACCTAATCTCGATGCTATTCGAAATTTTTTTGGGAAGTTGAAACTTTCTGGTAATTTCTCTCTTGGTGTGCTTGATGCTAGGCATGTTTCTATTAAGTTGTCCAATGACCTAGACTATAGTAGGGTTTTTGCTAGGAGGTCTTACTACATTCTCAACTGTCAAATGAGGCTTCTCAAATGAACCCCTTTTTTCGATGTTAAAGAAGAATCCCCAATTGTTCCTATTTGGATTTCGTTTCCTAACTTGCGATTACATTTCTTTAACTCTTTCATCCTTCATGCTTTGGGATCCATTTTTGGGAGACCTCTCCAAACCGACCAAGCTACTGCCTCTCGTTCGAGGCCTTCTGTTGTTAGGGTTCTGGTGGAGGTTGATATCACTAAGAAACATACTAAAGAGGTCTGGCTAGGTTCGGAAAGTTCTGGGTATGTCCAAAAAGTGGAGCTTGAAAATGTGTCGGATTTTTGTGTGCATTGTAAGATCCGTGGGCACTCCATTAATGATTGTTATGTCGCTCATCCTCAACTTCGTAAGGACAATTTGGGCTCTAAAGCTGTGGTTGGTCCCATTGTTGGTGAACCGGTTGTGCTTAAAGGGCAGGATCATGTCACTATTAAGGAATCCAATGCCGTTGGAGATGCCATAGAGAAGGGAACCTTAGGCTTATCCTTAAGAAGTAAAGATTTAGTTGTTAGTGATTATAATACAAACATTGTTATTGAGGAGGAACCTGATCTTCTTATTGCGGGAGAGAGTGATGATGGGGTAAAATCTTGTGATCAGTTGGTTATTCAGGAATTGAAGGAATATAGGAGAGAGTCTGTTGATGTTCCTAAAGTTTGTGCTGTTGATATTGTTAGTGAGGAGGGATGTGATATTGAGTCTGAGCATATCATTAATAACAGTAAGATCATTCAGGATAGTGGTGAGGAAAACAACAGGGACTTGGAAGAAGGAGAAGTGGGCCCTCTTGATACTTCAAGGGATTATCTTAAGGATTGTACTTTTAACTCTATGTCATCTCTTATTGTGAAGGCTAATATTCTTGAAGAGAATTTTAGTGTGGTTGCGAAAAAAAAAGGGAAAGAAAAAATTGCAAATGCCGGGCATTACCCCAAGGGTCACTAGAGTTTCTAACCTAATTATTAATGGTTAAAGCTCTTGTGTGGAATATTCGGGGTGTGGGTGGATCTCTGTCTAAGGACAGAGTTAAGAATTTGTGTAGGATTCATGGGGTCCAGCTTCTGGTTTTACTTGAGCCTCTTATTACTGCTAATAATTTGGATAATGTTTGTACTAAATTGGGTTTTGACTTATCTTTTGGCAACTGTACTAATAAAATTTGGATTCTATGGAAATGATCCATCACTTTAGATGTTATTTCAGATTTTCCTCAATGGGTCCATGCTAATATTAATGATAATCATTTTTCTTGCTTTGCTTCTTTTGTTTATGCTTCTTGCTCCAGATATGGGAGAAAGGTTCTTTGGGATCAACTAACTGGTTTTTCTTCCTCTATAGCCGTGCCTTGGTTTGTAGGTGGGGATTTTAACTGTATAACTAATGCTGCTGAAAGGGTTGGAGGTAAGCCTCCTAATTTTCAGGCCATGGAAGATTTCAATGATATGATTATGAATAATACCTTGCATGACATTAGCTTTTTTGGGAGCAATTTTACTTGGAATAAGGGCACTATGTGGCAAATATTAGATCGCATTCTCTTTAATAATTATTGGATTTCATCTTTTCCTAATACCTTCACTGAGGTTTTATCTCATACTTTATCTGATCATTCCCCTTCACTTTTACATTTCAATAAGATTAGTAGTAACACTAATACACAACCTTTTAGATTTCAAAATATGTGGCTTCTTGATGACAATTTCTTATCTACTGTGCAAAGTAGTTGGGATGCTCCGTTATTTTCATCTGATAATGTTCATGGTATGACTAGGATTTGGTTCAAACTTAAAAGGCTTAAGCAAACTCTATCGTGGTGGAATTAATGTAATTTTAAGAATATTTTTACTAGCATCTTGCAAGCTGAAAAAGATGTTGAGGATGCTGAGATGGTTTACATGCAGAGTTCTTCTCTTGATAATTTGTCCAATCTCAATGCTGTCAAATCTACTTTATACAAGCTTCAGGAAAAAGAAGAAGCTTTTTGGCGTCAAAAGGCTTCCTCTAAATTTCTTGTGGAGGGTGATCGTAATACTACTTATTTCCACAACATTGTCAATCATAATAAAGTTAGTAGGCAAATTCATAAGATCCATTGTCCTGATGGTAGTGTTATTGAAACCTTAATTTGATTGCTTCTTCGGGCATTGAGTATTTTCAAAAAGCTGTCAACTCCAACTTTAAGCCTAATTTTAATACTGATTTCTCTTTTATTCCTTCTCTTATTTCCGGAGAGGATAATGTGATGCTGACTAACATTCCTTCTGAAGAGGAAATCTGGTTTACTCTGAAAAGTATGAATTCTGAATCTGTTGCTGGGCCTGATGGTTTCACCAATAAATTCTTTCAGAAATCTTGGAGTATCATTAAAAATGATCTTGTTACTACTATGGTGAATTTTTTTAGGGGTACTCCTATTCCTAAATTCTTTTCTTCTACTTATATTATTTTAATTCCTAAGTCTAATAGCACCAAATTTTGGAATGATTTTTGTCCTATTAGTTTATGCTCCTTTTTCAATAAACTTATTGCTAAAATCTTGATGGGGAGGCTTCCTTTATTACTTCCTAATATCATTTCTCTGGAACAAACTGGTTTTGTTAAAGGTAGATCTATATTTGACAACATTTTACTTGCTCAAGAATTAGTTCATGATTTGCATTCTAGGGTTTCTGGTGGTAACATCATTTTTAAAGTTGATATTACTAAAGCTTATGATAATCTTAATTGAGAGTTTTTGTATGCTATTTTAAGATTGTTTGGATTTAACTTACAATTCATAAATCTTATTAAGCATAGTATTGAATCCTGTTATTTCTCTGTTATTATTAATGGTAAGTCTCATGGTTTTTTTAAATCTACGCATGGTTTAAGACAAGGAGATCCTCTATCTTCTGGCCTTTTCATTATTGCTATGGAATTTTTATCTCGTGGCCTTAATAATCTTTTCAGGAGATACCCTTCTCTGTATTTTAAAACTGGCAGTGGTCTTCATATTACCGACTTGAGTTTTGTGGATGACTTCATTATTTTTTCTAATGGTTCTATTAAAATGTTACATGTTCTATTCAAATTCCTTAACTCTTTCCAGCATGCTAGTTGTTTGATTTTTAACGTTGCTAAGAGTTGTTTTATTTCTGCTAAGTCCGTTTCTGCATCTCGTATTATTAGTATTGAAAGAAAATTTGGTTTGAATAAGAGATTTCTTCCGTTAAAGTATTTGGGTTCTCCTCTCTATAAGGGGAAGAAAATGTCTCATTTATTTGATGATATTTTCTCTACTGTTCATAGCAAACTTTCCTCTTGGGCTTTCAACTTTCTTTCTTATGGTGGTAGACTTGTTCTTATTAAGCATGTTTTATGTTCTATTCCTATTTATTTGCTTCATACTTTGTGGCCGACCTCTAACGTTTGCAGGAGAATGGAAATTTTATTTAATAAGTTCCTATGGGGGTCCAAGGATGGCAACCCGTCCATTGTTTGGGGGTCTTGGAGTAATTACTCTGGGATGATGGAAGAGGGTAGATTAGGGTTCAAAATTTTTTCGGATATGATCCAAACTTATAGTCATAAACTGTGGTTCAATTTTAGAGCCAAAAAAAGTCTATGGGCTAAATTTATGGATTCGAAGTATTGTGCTGGGAAACACCCACTCACTAGGACTTTTAGACAAGGTAATTCTTTCAACTGGAAAAGATTATGTAACGTTAAGTGGGAAGCTGAAGGTTTTATTCAATGGGAGATGGGAGCTGGGAATATTTTCTTCTAGCAAGATAAATGGCTTGGTAATTTCTCGATCGATAGTCTTTTACAAACGCAATCTATCTCCACTTGCAAAGTTAAAGATTTTATTATGAATGGGAGTTGGAATGTTGATTTACTCTCCAACAATGTGCCTGAATTTATTATTAAGTTAATTCTCAATATTTCTATTCATCTGGAGGAGGAGGATCGCATTCTGTTTAATTGTTCGAATGATGGTTTGTTCAACACTAAAAATGTTTAGAAGTCTATTAGGCAATCTTTACCTATTAATATCTTTTTTTAGCCTACTGGCATGCCAGCATACCCCCTACTTACTCTTTTCTTATCTGGAGGATTTTGCATAATTACTTGCCTTTGGATACTATTTAAGTTAAGAAAGGCTTTTATATTGTTTCCAAATGTTAGTGTTGCTATCATATTGAAAATATGGTTCATGCGTTTGTCCAGGGCCCTATTACTATGAAAGTTTGGGTTTATTTTGATAAGATGTTTAATGTTTTATCTAACTCTAGATTCAATTCTGTGCTTAACCTTCTTAAACAGTGGTTTACTCCCATTAAAGGGCATATTAGGAATATCCGTCCTATCATCATCTGTTGGTTTCTGTGGAGTAGTAGGAATGCCTCTAAACATGAGAATATTAAGATGGATGCCTTAAATGTCATTAATAAAGTTAAGAATAAATTATACCAACTTTTTGTTGCCAAATTAATTAATGCCCATTCTTTTAGAGGCTATCTTCATGTGGCTTGTGAATTTGGTTTTATTTTCAGTACCTGTGATGTTCATGGTTATGACAGAATAATCTATTAGATTAAGCCGGGGGAGGGTGGTTTTAAACTTAACACTGATGGTTCTTTAAACAACATTAAAGCTGGTTGTGGTGGTATCATTCGGGATTCTAAGGGTTTTTTGATCATGGCCTTTATGGGTCCTTCGAATGCTATTACTGCATTACAAACAGAAATTGAGAGTCTCCTCTTTGGGCTTCAATTATGTATGTCCCTTGGCATAACCAATATTTGGATTGAAGTTGATGCAATGCTCTTACTACATTATCTTAATGGTAATACTTCTTCTAATCCCGCTTATTTTTATATGTTAAGAGATATTAAGTACCATCTTTCTCGCATCAATTACAAGATTTCTCATATTTGGAGGGAGGGTAATGTTGTTGCTGACTCTTTGGCTAAAAGGGGTTGTAATCTTTCTAGTTTTACTGAATTTAATGACCAAACTCTCCCTATTGAGACTAAAGGTTTGCTGAAACTGGACCGACTGGGTCTTCCTTATATCCGGTTTAAATAATTTTTGGTTTTTTTTTGGCTGGAGTGGTTTATGCTGTTCGATTTGGTGTTCGGTTGTTGGCTGGTTTTAGTTTTTGGAAGCTTTTTATGTGGCATCTTGATTCCCTTCCAGAATTTTGTTCTGTTGAAATCGTTGTGGGTTCTTTTTCTATTGATGCTACTAGGATCTGTGGTACTATTTGCTGCTCTGGTTTTTGTCAAGTGCATATTGCTGTGAACTTAATTTATGGCATTTCCTGGGTTAACTCGGAAGGTATTATGGGTTGTTCCTCTTGTACCTTCTTCTTCAGTAAATGTGGCCTCTATGCTAATTACCTTTTCATCTCTAACCTTGGCTTGCTTTATAGGCATATGAGGATGTTGGGTTTATCTGGTATTGATTCTTATAGTGATTTAGCTTACAATTGCTTTTGCTTTTAGACTTTTTATTAATGTCTTGGCTTCAATTCAACGCTCAGTTCTGCTCAGGTTTATTTCTGGTGTTGTTCGATCTCCGATTATGGCATTGTTGGTTTTTCTCATTTGCAGCTATATAGTTGGTGGCATTATACTATTTCTGGTAAGTATGGGAGGATGCAGGCCAGTTCTGTTAGTTTTCCCTTTAATATTTACTCTTTCTGGATGCAATTGCTGGTCAGATATATGGAAGGGGAGTTCTTTTTAATCTGGTTTTGGTATATTGATATTAGCTTTGTTAATCTCTCTGTTAGTCATACTTTTGTTTTCAATTTTTGTTCAGTGTCCTTGCATGCCTCTTTTTTCAGGTTTTTGGAGACTAGTGCTCGTTTTGTGCGGGGACTTACTTTGGTTGGGAAGGTTGTGGTGATTGTGCTTCATTTTTACCTTCAATTTGTTTATCTTAGAATGTTATTAGGTGACTATGTACTTGTGCTTAGCAGGGATATCCGGCTCTTAAGTTTTCTTTTGGCTTTTTCTGTAGCTCTTTCGAGCAGTAGAGAGCTGGAGGTCCCTTTAAGGACCTTGTACCTTTTTTGGATTTAACACGTAGGCCCGTCGGAGGGTTTTAACCAAAAATAAAAAAAAACAAAAAAAATAAAAAAAATAAAAAAAATAGCATACAGAATGTTATGCGGTGAAATTTTTACCACTAGTCCTATATGCAATCGCTTCCCCAACAGCAATCCGACTCGCCCCTCTTGTTGTCGTAGAGCCACCTCCTCTTCCACTTACCAAGGCCACCCACATTCTCCAGCACCAGCTCCTCCTATCCTCCTCACCTGCCAAATCTATGGCAAACAGGGTCACTCGACGCTCAATTGTTGGCATCGCTACAATCTTCAGTTTGCTCCTCCTTTGTGAAACTCATGTGCCCTTCTCACCGAGCAACATCCAGCTCCCACTACTGAGTGGGTACTCGATTCAGGCGCCTCAACCCATCTTACATTTGATCCTTCCAATCTCCAACAGCCTACACCATACTAAGGAATCGACTCCATTTTCATAGCTAATGGAAGCACTCTTCCCATCCAGCACAATGGCCAGGCTATACTCCCTCTACCTAACTCAACCCGTAAGCTTCGTCTTCAAAATCTTCTTCATGTTCCATCTCTCTCCCACAATCTCCTCTCTATATCTAAACTAGCTGCTGACAATAACATCTCCATATCCTTTGATGCCCATGAGTTTGTCATTAAGGATCTACAGGACAATCATACTCTACTCTGTGGTCACAATCATGACAGCCTCTACCCTGTTCTCACAACTCCAGTCCTCACCTCTACCCCGCTTCATACCACTGCAGCCTCTTCCACTCTCTAGCATGCGTGACTTGGCCATCCTCATCAACGTCTCTTATATACTTTAGCTAAATATATACCATTTCTATGCAACTTTTCTTCTTCATTTGTATGCATCTCATGTAATGTGGCTAAAAGCCACAAACTACCTTTCAATATAAGCAATGCTTCGTCTACTACACCATTTCAATTTATTCACTTAGATGTTTGGGGTCAGGCACCATCACCCTCTCTCAATGGCTACCAATACTATGTCATCTTCATACTGCACCCACTTTTGATGGCTATATCTAATGAATTCTAAACACGAACATTTACTAAATTTCAATAATTCTGCTCTCTAATTAAAAATACTTTCAACTCAACCATTAAAGCTCTCAGAACCTATAATAACCCATATTTTAACCTAGAAAAATATTTTTTTGGAGTCATTATAAGTCCAAATCGCTAATCATCTTCGCCATAGTATTGTTATTATATTATTTTACTTGCACGAATTTTTTTATAATTTTTTTACGCTAGTGAAAATCTTTAAAAATTTTGTACATGTCGGTACAAGCGAGGATTTCGGGACCTTTAGGTGTCCGATTTACAAACCAATTTCATCGATAATTTTTAAATAAAATGATTTATTTTATTAATATTTTTAATAATTTTTTAAGTTCTAAAATAATTTATTTAAATTTCATATTAAAATAAATTGATTAAATTAATAATATAATATTAAATTATTATTTTAATAAAAATATCTTAAGTCATTAAAAAGCTTTTAAAAACCTTTTTCCCTTCTCATTTTCGGTAACATAGACCTGTATGCGAATTTTGAGAGAAAAGAGAAGAGAGAGAAAGAAAAAGCTAGGTTTTGAAGATCGCGGTGCGATTTTTGTCCATCGGGCCAGTTAGGAAATATACTCGTCTCGCTATAAGGAACATTTACCTTATTTCTGATTTCAAAGATTTTATATTTTTGACATTTTGCTGATTAAATTTGTATTTTCGTTACCGAAAAATGTTAATAACTTTGTATTGGCAAAACTTTCACCGCGTAACTTTTTATATATTATAGATATCGAGATTATGAACGCTTTGAGTATTTATTTAAGATTTTTCACCAGATGATTTTGAAAATACATCAATTTTTGTCTACTCAAAAATTTATTTTGATGTTTAAAAATAATGATTTAGTTCAACTAAAGCTTCAGAATATTATTTTATACAATATTTGGAAATTTAGTTAAATTCTAAAAATGTGAATTTTTACTCTGTATAATTTTTGTTGTCTACCGTTATGACATTTTGACATTTTCTGAATTAAGCTCAATTATGCTTTATTTACTGCAATGAATTGAAAATGAATGTGAATATGTGATAATAATTTGTGTATAAAAGACAACTAAAGACTAGTTGACATGTTGGTTGGAGACTGATAGGCATGTACAGGATAGTGAGCCAACGAGCTTTCCTTTAAATACTATAGTTTAGTGTTATCCTCTACTAATTCACATGATACTTATTGGGAGTTATCAAGAGATGATTAATATGTCTATGAGAAAAAAGTGACGACTCTGTTTATTGAGCCAACGATTTACTAATATTGATACTAACACTAAAAAAATCGTGATAGCCAGAACTTCTTACTTGTTTAATGTGACTAATGAAATGCATGTTCCTATGGCATTATTTTTATTATTGTATGAATTTATTATTACTGTATGAATTTATTGTTATTATATTATTCTACTGCTCATGTTACTAGATTGTTCTTATTATTGATTTAGATATCGATACTATTTGATACTACTAATTCATTGTACTGATAGTAAGCATGTAATATACGGAGCACATGATATAGAATAAATGGATAGCATGTGTACATTTCGATATGATTTTACTATATTGACATAATTTCAACAGTCTTTATCGATGTTTTGATTTGATATTTTATACGATTTCTATACTTATTGGTATTATGGATATGATAATTATTTTATAGATTTGATACTCATACTGGTTTCTTTGTTTATTGGATTTCATACCGTAGTGTTTTACTATTTATATATTCTACTACTACTGTATGTGAATTTTATTATTTCTACACTGATTCAATAATCATATGGATGCAACTACTATGATTTGACTATTGACATGTATATTATTCCTTTGTCATGCTTTGATTTTAGTTGTAGGTTTTGGTGACCTGCTAGGCTTTTTATGTTCATTATATATGGTTAAATGATTTCAGGTCAGGACAGGCGAACAAAAGTGTGAGGCTAGTCAAGTTCTTCAGGTTTTGTTTCTTTTTGTTCTGGTTATTCTTTTGTACTCATGACAGAATAGTTATGATATGATTGTATAGATCTTGAGTATTGCATATGATTTTTGGGAATGAATATAGATGTGTATATTAATGTTTTAAATTATAGAATCTATTTTGTTATTTATTGCTGATAGATGATATTTGATAGCTCTGGTTGTTGTTTATTTAAAGATTAAAAGAATAATTCTTCCAATTTAGATCCTAAGGCAGCAAAGAACTGATGGAGGTGGTGAATTCACCAGTCATATCTTTCGAACCCTCCTACTCAACCAAGGAATAACTTATCAAATTAGTTGCCTGCACACCCCAGAACGGGCTAGCAGAATGCAAACATCACCACCTTCTTGACCTCACCCACACACTTCTTCATGTAGCTCATCTTCCTCTCCACTTATGGTCAAAGGCCCTATCGACCTCTAATTATCTCATCAATTATATTCCCACCAAGTTCACCCATATACAGATTCCTTTCCAACAACTACATGGATACCCTCCATCTTATTCTCATCTCAGATCCTTTGGTTGTTTATGCTTTCCCTGGCTACAGCCTCAAGCCCCCTAACAAACTATCTCCGCGCTCCTAAGAATGTATTTTCCTGGGTACTCAACTTCCCACAAAGGCTACAGGTGTTTTAACCTTCATACCAACAAGATCCTCATCTCACAACACATAGTGTTTCATAAGCAAACCTTCCCATACCACTACACCCTAACTACCACATCCACCAATTTACCCTCCTCCACTTACTCTCCTCTCCTCCTAGTTCTTACCTCCACCATCACCTCATCTCCCCTCCCTTATCCTCCATCCATACCCTCACTAATCCCACAGTCTACAACATTACTCACTATCTCCCGCAGTATCACCAATACATCCTCCTATAATCCCTCCACAAACATGAGATCCACTTCATCTGAAGCAACCACCTCCCAACCACCTACTTTATCTGCTCACCCCATACAAACTCAACTAAAAATAGGCCATCTTTAATCCAAACCAATCTTTGATCTACTAGCCACGTCATTACCTCACTCCACTTCCACTTGTTATACCCAAGCTATTGGCCACCAACCATGGCGGACTGCCATGTCCACTAAATTCATTGCCCTTCAGAAACAGGGCACCTGGTCCCTTACTCCTCCACCACTCGATAAACCAATCCTCGGATGTCGCAGGACATTCAAGTCAAAATTGTGACCAGATGGTCAGGTCGATCGTTACAAGCTAAGGCTAGTTGCCCAAGGTTTCACACATGAGTATGACATTAATTACATTGACACCTTCAGTCCCGTTGCCAAGATACCGACCATCAGAATCCTTCTCACCTTAGCCCTTCAAAGCAACTGGTCTATCCTTCAAATGGACATTTTTAATGCCTTCCTCCACAGTGAACTTCAAGATAAAGTCTACATGCTACAACCACCCAGGTTCCTCGACTCTCAGTACCCCAACCATGTCTGCAAGCTATACAAGTCCATCTATGGCGTAAAAGTAGGCTCCTCGCTCCTTAACTTCGGCTTCTACTTTAGCAAAGTCGACCCCTCCCTACTTATTTACTCCAAGGCAGCCACCCAATTGTACCTACTGATCTATGTAGATGATCTGCTTCTCACCATTAATCACTCTCTCACCATTCAACATTTCCTCTCCCAACTATAGACCACCTTCTCCCTCACGCAACTTTTCAAAGTATCCCTATTTCTTGACATCCATGTCATCAAAACTAACACCAGATTCTTCCTCAATCAACAACACTATGCCCGAGATCTGCTAACAACAGCTGATTTCATAAATTGCAAACCAACTCTCACTCCAATGTCTCTCAAATCTTCACGAGGACACTTGAGTGATCAACCTTACAGTGATCCATAACTCTACCGTAGACTAGTTGGCTCTCTTCAGTATCTCACGATCACTTGTCTAGATATCGCCTTTGCCATAAACAATATGTGCTAACACATGCACCATCCAACAAATCGGGACTACAAATCCCTCAAACACCTTCTTCGCTACATACAGGGTACCCAGCATTATGGTCTACCTCTCACTACAGGCAATCTTCATCTCCACACACACACGCTAAAGCAAATTGGGCGGCTGACTCCACCAACTGGAAGTCGATCACTAGCTTCTGTACGTTTCTAGGGAACAATCTCATTTCATGGTGTGTCAAAAAGCAAGTCATGGTGGCCAAATCCTCCACTAAAGCTGAATATCGTTCTCTTTCATCCGCCACTTTCGACGTTCTATGGCTCCATTGCCTTGTGGCTGAATTTCAACTACCTCAAACCTCTCCAAACACCATATATTATGACAACACCTCAGCCATAGCGCTCACCAACAACCCAGTCTTCCATGCCAGAACCAGACATATAGAAATAGATTACCACTTTATCAGCGAGCACATCCGGTCCAAGGCTATAACAGTTTCTCACATCACCTCAGTTGATCAACAAGCTGACATTCTAACCAAACCTCAGTCTCCCACAAGATTTCATGACCTTCACCTCAAATTAACCATCCAACCCTTGGATGCTCAAATTGCGGGGGCTGTTAGCACCCCAGCACAATTAGCCAAAAGCAAATCACAAGAGGACCACCTACACCAACCAGAGGACTAACTCCACCAAACACGTCTGTCACAGCAGGTTGCTATCTGCCGTACATCACACACTCTAACTACCCGCCCTCTACTCTGCTATATATATATAACATACTAGTGTACCAAGAACATATACACTGCGATTCTTTTCTTCCTCCTTTCTATTAATTGTTCTGTTTTGCAGGTTTCCTCAATAATAATTCCATTAACATACTAATGTACCAAGAACATATACATGTATACAATGCTACAGTAATCAATACAAAAAGAAATTTCTCTGCTATTCTTTTCTTCCTCCTTTCTATTAATTGTTCTGTTTTGCAGGTTTCCTCAATAATAATTCCATGAAGTTATAGATCAAACTTTACCATTAAAAAAAAAACTGAAGGAATGTCGTGATTTTTTACACAAAATATTTATTTACTTGAATAACTTGTGAATCATTTATTTGGTAGATGTCTCAAAAGCTGCAGGAAGTGTCTTTGAGGCTAGTTTTGATCTGCTCGAAATGAGGGAGTTCAAGGAGAGTGCTCTAATCGAGTGACCTCTACTTGCTGGCAAACCTTGTGCGTTTGATGCGCAAGGAAAGGGGGGCGAGGGGGCTTTACCCCATTAGACCAGACAATGCCTCTTTAGTTTGCCCAATTCAATGCTCTTAACATTTTTTGGCATCATGAGAAATGTTTTGAAGAGAAAAGCATATTGAATGTAATTTTGTTGAAATTAGAGTCCATATAATTATTCAAATAGCTTTTAGAATCTGGTGATAAAAGTAATCAAAATTTTGAAATTTTTTAATTGTTTTATGCGTGGAAATAAACATAAATTTGATGAAATTTTGTAATCATATCAAATAATATTACAATGCTTAAACTGAGCAGAAAGAAAATTTTAAATTTATTTTGATAAATCTTAGGGATTGTTCAATTTTGAGCATTAGAAGTCAAAAGTAAAAGTTCAAGGAGAGTTTACATACATACCATGGAAGTTTTATATATTTATATATATAATACCAAAAATTTATATTTAACACTCAAATTTTTAAATGACAAATGACATAAAAAATATGAGTAACGACTTATTTAAAGTAATATATATATATATATATATATATATATATATATATATATATATATATATATATAATAATAATAATAATAATAATAATAATTAAGTGGTATGTATATAAATCCCTAAAATTTTATTTTAGGGATTTGAAATACATAAGTGCTAATGTTTTAGGTGCTTGTTTGAGAATAAAATAATTCCAAAATATATTTCTAATGAGTTTTGAATACCTCAAATAAGTCTTTTTTTATGAATTTGAAGTTCTTTCAATTTGAGTGAGTTACAAATCTGTTGCACTCGTGAATTCGCAACACAAGGCTTGAACCCATGTCCTTGTAGCTCGCTTGGCAACTTAACATTGTAGGCATTGTGCAACCTCATCAAAGCCATCACAACATCAACATCTAGCTAGCTAGACCTTATAACCCCATTAATGTTGTGTTTGACCTCAACCCTCCAACATCATGACCCTCATCACATTCCAACCCATAGCCCTGCTCGACCCATATCTTCACTAAATTGTAACCTTATAGCCTCCATACCCTCTAGTGTCATCAATCATCATCGGCATCTCCTCCGAAGCTATTAATTCTTCTATCTACAACCCTCTTGTGCCATACATCCTAAAATGGTATTAAAGAATATTCAAATAATAATATAAAAAACATGGTATTAACTTTTACGTCCAACCAACCATAAAAGAGGATTTGCATACATGGTTTATGGAACTATTTCATTTATATATTTAACACATAAAATTCACTATTTATATAATATAACACTACATTAACTTCAGTTAACTACCGTTAGAAATTTCTCATTGGACAATGAAGAGACTAGGAGGTCGCGATTGAATGGCATCGATGGGAGCAATGGTGTGCAAACTATGAAGAAGATGAGGAAGTTGAAATAAAATATCCATAGAAAGGACATTGATGGGACTAGCTATAATACCTATTGAATCCGGATGAAGTTGCACCTATTTGACCCAATTTAAAAAAGGTAATTTACTGAATTCTACATTTGAATCCTTTTGCATATGTTTGAGAATGCTTTGTATGTATGTGAAAGTCTATATATGTTCTGAAGCAGGTTTCTGGGATTTGTGTGCATGTTTTGAAAATCTAAAAAATTCTCTCTAGGGCACTACGACACTGAGGCGGGTGGAGCTACGACTTTGAGCTCTCTGTATTTTTGTCAATTTAATTAAGGGCAATGACGCTGAGGGCGGCACAGCGGTACACAAGGTCAGGCCCAAATTTAAAAATAAAATATCATTTTCCAGTAAAATGAATTCATTTCTTTCCCCCAAAGCAGTCGGCTAGAGAGAGAGATGAGAATTTTAGAGAGATAAAGTTCAGATTTGGGTAGCTTCAGGACTTTTTTTTGTTGTAGGACCAATTCTGAAAAATTATTCAATTTGAGGTAAGTTATATTTTCCCTATCTCAAATTTTTAATAATTTTGAGATTTTTCTGGTTTAAAATATAAATTTCTAGTGTTTAAACCAAAAATAACTTTTAATAAGAGAAATTTTCACCGTGTAACTTCTGGTATGTTGTAGAGAACATAGTTTTAGACATTTAGGTAATTTTTTAGTAAACTTTTGCCTGGTATTTTTTTAACGTTGCTTTTTTGAAATTATAAAAAAATATTTAGGCACTGAAAAATAGTATTGTAGAACAATTAAACCTTCAAAATATAATTCTATAAAATCTTTGATAATTTGATAGAACTCTGAATCAGTAACTTTTAGGTACATTGTAATAGGTCTGTTGCTAAAATGTTACTTGTAGGACAAATATGTAAAGTTCTATAAATAGTCTAATTTATGTTTAGCTGCTTAACTATACTATTATATGGCATAATTGATATATTTTTGCATCTCAGAATGACATTTTGTCTGTATCTGAGGAGTTTGGGGGAGTTATATTTGGAGTTATGTTATATATCTACAAGATTATGTTGCGGAGTTTTTGAATGGACTAAAAGTACATGAAGGCCTAAGGGCTTGAAATTATGAATGGGAGGCATAAGAGTATGGAGTTCTAAATGAGAGATATAAGGGTTGGAGTTCTGAATGAGAGACATAAGGGTTGGAGTTCTATTATTTTATGTTATGTACTATATATTTATTTGCATTTGGTTTAGCATACTCTATTCTAAAATCTTTAACATGTTTAGTTATCTACAAAACCCTGTATTGTTCTAACACCGCTCTAATGTATAAGATTGGAATAACAGCTTTATTTTAACTTATTTATTTTGCAATTATTAAGAAATAATTTGAGGTAATGTAATCTGCTAAGTTATGTTAGGTCATTTTGTACTCTACATCTCACTTTAAGGTTAGGGCAAAGGTAAAGTGTCGGTTGAGTAGAAGAGGCTGATTTTTTAAGTTTGTTTGGTGTATAGGTTCCTTTTCTATTTTTATTTTAGATTTTTGAACATTTATAGTTTTACTGTATTTTCTGCCCCGTGTATGTGTCTCGCCAGGAACTGTTATAGTAAGAATCTGTATTGTATTTTTTTATGGATAAATAGAAAGAAAGAATTTTTTTGGATGAGTAAGTTTATGTATATTGAAAAAAATAGAAGCTTTGGTGTATGTTATCTGAAAAGAAATATGATTTTTCTCCAAATAAAGATCTTGATATGCTATGTTCCACCTCTGCTTTGTTATCATCCAACACATTGTGACATATACCTGTGGGTCATATTAAGTTGGGTTATAACACTAGTGGTGTGCATACAATGGAGATATGAGTAAGCCATGATATCATTTTATGAATTTATTTATAATAAAATTTATTTTAGTATTTCAGCTAGATTGTATTTGTTTTATGTTTATTTAAAATATAAATAAATTCTAATTACTTACAACAAAATAACATCTAGATAAAACACTCAGTGTAGTCATATGTATCATGGGGATCTACTCGGTAATTGACCTATACCCTACAAATATGTACCAACCACCACACATATTTTTGCAACCTGCCACGCCTCCAATTTGCCTCAACTTTAGCTTCTACAGTGGTGAGAAAGTAGAAGAAGGTGAAGTCTCAAAGAATGAAGGTTCAAATTGCAACAAAAGGCTAAGGGATCTTTTGGACGCAAGTAAGATTTAACTCTAGTAGAATTTAGCAAATCCTATCAATCTAGATTTACCAAATTCATTATGGGCTAAATCTTGAAAATTGTTCAGTATGATCTGTGCTAAATCTAGTTAAATCAAGATAAATTATTTGGCTATTTATTTCAAGATTTAAGAATTTATATGATTAGAACATCTTATTATTTACTTTGCTTATATCAATCCTAATTAGACTAATTAAATCATAATTAATCAAATTAAATATCTCAATTAATAATTTACTATGCTAATTAAATAATAACTTACATTTAGAACATTAAAGAAAAAATAATATCAATTAACTTAAGATAATAAACTTTTAGTTTATCAGTATTTATTATTAAAAATTATTATTATTATTATTATTATTATTATTATTATTATTATTATTATTATTATTATTATTATTATATAATTTGTTTGACTTGATATTAATAAATTTGTATGTTTTCTATTTTATTAATTAAATTAAACTTATCTCTAGCCACTAATTTAACCCTTGAAGAATTTAGAGCTTAGCTAGACAGTTATGCTAGTGATAATTAGGTTATACTTAATAAAATTTGATTGCGTGAGCATATTTATACTTATCTCTATTTATTATGATTTAAAACATGTTAAATATTGAGTTAGGGACTATTTGGAACTTTCTCGCTGCTTTGCTTTTCAAATAGCAGCCATAATTTCATTTGGCTACTGCTTTTCAAATATTTTTATAATGAAATGAAGCTTTTAATAATTAGATTAGTTAAGTTATTTTACTCACAACCAACTTTATGAAATGTTGTATCCATCCCAAATGAATCCTCAATGGCCTTATTTTAGTAAATTATTAACTAGAAGTTTATAGAACTAACTAAATTTAATAAATTGCATTTAATCAAATTAAATAACAAATAATTTTAATCTCTTAAAATTCATATTTTTCAACTAAATAATATTAATTATTAAAATTATATATATATAATACGAAATGCTCCTCTTTCTCCCCCAAAAATTCCTGAAACTCTGAATGGCAAAGAAGCGTGGAAGTCCCACCAAGAGCTCACTAGAGAAGGCATCAAGCAGTGTTGTGTGAAGAAAAAGAAATATTTATAGGACTTGAAAATTTGAGTTAATTCCAACCAATGTTATGATATACTAAATCAAGGATTTAAGACAAAGCGGAAGAGAAATAAGATTTTAAGATTTTGTAGGATTTAAAGTTGTCAGTTTTAGGGGCTATTTGGATACACGATTTATGCTAAATCCAACCAAATGGAATATGAGATCCCTTAATACAACAACAATATCATCATCAAGCCTTTTATCTTACTATGTGGGGTCAGCTATATTAATCTTTTTTCTCCATTGTTTCCTATTAAGAGTCAAATTCTCTTTTAAATCTAATAAGAAAAATGTTATTTTATTACTTTCTAACCAAGGGCGGATCCAACCTTAATTTTCAGGGGGGGCAAAAAATTGTTTGCTTTGCAGATATATCGGGGGTCCAAGGGGGCAGCGCCCCCTGGTGGGGTTCGACCTGCCCAGTCTGGTCGCGGGGTCAAGGGGCAGCGCCCCTGCGGGGGTTTCCGGGGGCAGCGCCCCCGGAACTAATTTTTGTTGTAAGAATATTTTTAGATTTTCTTTAGTATTTGTCTTTGTTTTTGGGCAGACACGGGCAAGATGGGGGCATATTGGGGCAAAAAAATATTTTTGAGGGGGGGTAGATTCCCAAAACTTTCTATCTTATGCCTTAATTTTTTTTTTAGGGTGGGCATTTGCCCACCCTGAACCAAGGGTGGATCCGCCCATGTTTCTAACCAAGTTCTTATAGGTCTACCTCTATCTTTATTAACTTAAGCCATATCTAATATATCTACTCTCATAACCGAGTCATCGGATGGCTAGCATTTTATGTGACCAAACCATCTAAGGCGTCTCTCTCTAATCTTATATACCATAGGATCTAGTATAACCTTTTCATGTATATATTCATTTCACATTATATCTCTAAGTGTAAAGCCACTCATCCACATGAGCATCCTCATCTTTACAACACTTAACTTAATTTTATGCTTCTCTTTTAATGGCTAACATTCTACTCTATAAAGCATTACATGTCTCACTGCCATCTTATAAAAGTTTCCCTTAAGTTTGAAGGGTACTTTTCTATCACACAGCAGACTTGAAGCATTCCTCTACTTTAACCATCCAACTTGAATTATACTAATAATATCCCCATCTGTTTCACCATCACTTTGAGAAGTAGACTCGAGATATCTAAAATGTGTACTCTTTTTAATGGTTTGATCACCGTCATAATCCCCACACTATATCTATTGCTATTAAAATTACACTCCATATATCCTATTTTAGATCTACTCAAACAAAAATCATTAGACTCTAAGGTTGACCTCCATAATTCAAGTTTTCCTTCAACTCCCTCTCTAATCTTATCAACAAAAAGAATATCACAAGCAAAAAGTATACATCAAGTTATATCCTCTTGCAAAATGTATAGTAAGAACATCCATGATTAAAGCAAGAAGATACAGGCTTAAAGCTGATCCTTAATGTAATCCAACTAAAATAGGAAAATACTTGGTCAAACCACATTGTATTTGAACACAAGTAATAGCTCCTACATACATATCCTTAATGACTTGAATATAAGTAAAGGTGTCAATATTTGACACCACCCGAAAACCCAACACGAAAATTTTGGGTTCGGGTCAACCCGAACCCGAAACGGGTTGGGGTCGGGTTCGGGTCCTAATTTTCGACCCGTTTTGAATTTCGGGTCGGGATTGGGTTGACCCGGAAACCCGAAATTGACCCAGAATCATTCACAACGAGTGAACTCCGGTCGTTGCTTCCGATAAAAATGTTTTAATGTCCGATCCGACCGGAAGGGAACGTCATGACGTCGTCCATGGAGCAAAGACTGCGAAGTCGAACAGCAACCGAGGTGGCAAGGTTGCTTCCGATCAAAATGTTAAAGGGAACGACGGAACGTCGTCCAAGCAGGAGGAGTGGAGGACAATATCAATATGAGAGGCTTCCGTCTCTCTATCAAGCGTCACCGCATCAGCTTTCATTTTATTTATTACAGGCTTTTTCCATTTCAAGTCTTTAATCCACCTTCTAGTCGGACCATGCAATGCTTCAGATGTAGAGAAAGAAAGACTAATGGGGTAAAATATTGAAAGAGAGAGGGAGGAATGACTTTCCATTATGGACGGAATGATGAAAAGAGATTTTGAAGCAAAGTTGCTAGGGAGGATCGGGGGTCTTGGTAGGAGAGATCTCCTCTAAAGGATTTGATTAAAATTTTAAGTTTAGAAGATCAAAGATTGATTTATTATTTTAGGAGAAATTGTTGATTTAGAGTTTATCAGGAGTTAGAGAAGCCACACTGATGGGTGTACAATTTGGGCTTATGCTTATTTGGAGTGAGCTATCACCTAATATCCTAAGCACAATCAATCGTCTTATACATGCAAAATAGGATGGCTCTATCCTATGGAGTCAATGATTTTTAATTCATAATATTTAATCGAGATTCTTAAATATACAAATGTATCAAACTAACATTATGTATGATCCATGAAACAAATACATAAATAAAATCTTTTATTCATTTATTTGAAACATAAAATACAACCTAGAATCCATTGAAAAGTATGATGACCAAGCTCCACCACTACATGTTTGAATTTCTACTCTTATAAATTTAAGGTAAAATACATTTGCTTGCTTTCTTCTGGCTCCAAGTCTTCTGTAGGGCTCTAGAAGAGAATGCCCTTCAAAGGAGAGAGAATTATCTTTTAGAGCTCTATTTATTTATGTAAGCAAACATCTTTGAATATTTTAAAATCTTTGAAATTGAAATATACAAATATACAATGACCACTTTATAATTCCGACCCAACCACCAGCTGCTGATTCTCTCCCACACGGTAGCTATCTTCCTCTGAGCTCTCTCACATAAGTGGCTCTCGGTTTTCTCTAGAGCAGATCGGCAAAACAGGAGGACAAGGGAGGGTTGGTCTTGAGTGGCTCGTGCAAGGAGAATATGAATGTTGTTGTTCTCTTCAACCCTCTCATCTACAACAGCTAGGGTAGTTTTAAGCAAAATAAAAGAACTGCTGCTGCTGCTTGTTCTTTCCATCATGCAAGAAACATGAAAGGAAGAAACCTGAAGGCATATCAAATCCTCTCCAATATTGTTAAATACACCTTGCTTATGGCTTAACTAGCATTTTAATTATCCATTTATTGCAAAGTTTACTGAATTCTAATTTTTTACAGTCTATTTTTGACAGAAGAAATTTGTGTTTGCTTTCCATAGTGAGATAACAAATTTATGTAACCGATTTTCCTAATTTGCCTTGATTCTATAATTCATTCCTGAAAGTTGATTTTTTTTCTTTGTATTAACATCTCATTAGTTATGTGATTTATATGAGCTATGGGTTATATATTTATTCATTATTCCATCCTCACCGTTGTACTGTTTAACCATTTTCATTTTGTTATCTCCATCGTTAAGCTTTATTGTAACTATTTGTAGTGGAGAATTATAATAGAGCATAATGATGCCGAGGAAAGCTATCACATACATTCTAACTCTTAGACTTCGTTTGAGACAATTTTCTTACTGCTTCTTAGAGCAACTTTCAAGTAGAAAATTTTTATTTCTGTACTAAATAGCTGCTTTAAGAAGCAGTAAGAACGCCGTCCCAAACGAAACCTTAAGTGAATATGATGATCAAAATAAGAAGCAAGTGTTATGTATACTGATTAATTAGGTAGATAATTATGTTATGCTTGCCAAAGATTTTTGGTCAGTTTTCTTATTATGCTCATTTAATAGTCGCTCGTTTTCTTTATTAAATTATTTCTAACATAATTCTAAAAAAAGATCATACTAATCTGATATATAAATTGTGTGCATTAATGTTGTTTTTGGTTATTCTTATTTTCTAGCTTTTGATGATATTAGTGTTGTTGTTTCTATAGGTATTCTCTAGCACATGGGTTTACATTATATGTATGTTAGATGTCGTCCCCTATGTTTTAAGTTGACCACCGGTATAACACATCATCTAATAAGCGGGTCTCTTTTAGGTTTCGTTTGAAACGACTTTTTTATTGTTTCTTAAAACAAATTTTTAGTATAAAAATTAAAATTTTTATACTAAAAAATTATTTTAAGAAGAAGTAAAAAAGCCGTCCTAAATGAATCCTGAAGCCTTAGGGGCTATTTGGCAAGAAGTGGGATTTAACTTTAGTGAGATTTGTGAGATTTAGTAAATCCTATAAATCCAAATTTAGGCAATCATGATGGTGTTAAATCCTAAAAATTATTTGATATGACAAAGGTTAAATCCTGAAAAACTGTTTGATAACATATTTCAAGATTTATGACTGTTAGGGATTTAAATGTAATGAAGATAATTATAAATTCAAGATAATTGCATACAACATAAAAATATAATTTGAATTCATATAATATAACTGAAAAATCAATAAAGAGCGCATGACAAACTAATATTGATTAGTTAATTATTTTTTTAAAATATAAAATATTTCACTAATACTCATACTAATGATTTAATTAATTAGTTAAAGATTAAAATAATCTAATGACAATTATACTACTAATAGCTATAATAACCAATAAATTACAAATATTAATTAAACTAATTTAATGATAATTATACTACTAATTATTCAATTAAATTAAATTAAAGCATTTAATTATACTACCAATAATACTACTAATTATTTAACTAATCTAATTAATTATTAATATGTAAATTATGTTATATGATCAATTATGTAAATTATTAATGATAATTATACTACTAATTATTCAATTAAACTAATCTAATGACTATTTTTTAAAAATTTTATATAAACTTCTACTAACATCAACTCGAGAGCAAATGTGAGGCTGATTTAACTACATCAGATCGTATTTTAGCCGTTGGATCCATGCCATTTGGATCATTGGTCAGGATGACGTCAAATGACGGACAGAGCAACAATATCCGAGCCATTGTTTATAAAACATGGGATATCAAGTATCAACGGCTCGGATCATTTCTTTCCTATGCGTTAGGGCTGAAAAACCCTAGTCACTTAATTAAATGGGCTAAATTTTGAAACAGAGCTCCCTCATGGGTAGATGAAGAGTGGGGAGCAGCGGCAGAGCCACGCGGGGTCCCGCAGGGGCACGTGCCCCCTCCGCGAAAAAAAAAAAAATTCGCGTATCAAATATTTCGGTCTATTCGCATGCCCGGTTCAAAGCTTTGCTACTCACTTGCCCTAAAATTCGCTCAGAAACTCTCGCACGACGGCAGCTTAGGATTTCGCGATCGATCAGAAGCTCTCGCACGACGGAAGCTTCGGATTTTGTGATCGACGGCAGTCGCAAAGGCTGAGTTGTTTATTTATTAAATTATTAAATTATTTAATTACTAATTATAATATTATTTATTAAATTACTTGTTTATGTGTTAATCTAATAAGTATTTGATATCTAATTATATTAATAAGTATTTAATTAATTAGTTCATTTTTTAAATAGTTAATTATTTAACTAATACTCCTACTAATAATTTAATTAATTTTAAAGTATTATTTAATAAGTTTTAATTATTCATTATATTTTTAATTATCTCATTAATCATTTAAATATTTTAATACTAATTAGTTATTTAATTATTATTTATAATAATATATAGTAATTATTCTATTTGAAATTATATTTAATCCTACTAATTATTTTGAAATAACTAATTACTTAACTAATAATTTAATTATTTAAATATTATTTAGTTAGTTTTAATTGTAAATTATATTATTAATTATTTCATTTACTACTCATTACTTATTATTTACTCTAGAAATTACATATTTAATAATTTATATTTTAAATTATATTAATTAATCTAATTATATTAATATTTAAGTACTAATTATATTACTAATTATTCATTTAAGTTAAATTAGATAATTAATTTATGCACTGATTATACTATTAATTATTTAATTAATTAACTTAATTATTAATATTTTAAATTATATTAATTAAGTTAATCACAATCTAGGGCTTGCCTTTCATCTTCTCTTTTCGTCTTTGCTGTCCGGCTTCGTGCTTCGCCGGAGGTGTAGACATTGCACGAGTCTCCTTCGTTGCTGGCTTCGCTCCTTCGACGACTTTCCCTTCCTGTCGGATAGGAAGTTACGACATTTTGATCGGAAGCAACGACGGGAGCTCGCTGGCTGTGAAGGTAACTTTCTCCCTTTCGCGCCCTTCTTCGGCCAAATCCCGTAAATTCGCCGAACTAGAGGACAAATCCGGGATTTTACGGCAAAAAGAGGGAAACGGAGGATTTATTCCGCCGTGAGATTTACGGGGCGCTCAAATCCCGTTTGGCAGGATTTAGGATAAATCCTGCTCAAATCCTGCATAAATCCTGTTGCCAAACAGCCCCTTAAGGCTTACTTGTTGCCAAACAGCCCTCTTACTATTTGGCAGGATTTAGGTTAAATCGTTTCTTAAATCCTGCTGCCAAAGCACGCGGCGCAGCGCAGCCATCTGTTTCGCTGGCCGGCCCTGCGATTGCCCCGTCCTGCAAGTCGGCTCCAACCGACACCCATATTCCTGCAACCCACCACGTCCCCGTTTTGCCTCAACTTCTGCCTCGATTATGGCAGAGAAGAAGCAGAAGACGGCGAAGCGCGAGAGAATGAAGGCATATGCTCCCTCGAAAACCCTAAAGTTCACGAAGAGTATGACGAATAAGAAGAGCAAGAAAGCGGCGAAGGATGGACGCAGGCGAAAGTCTGGTCCGCACCTTCCTTCTTCCTTTCTGAGAGAATTTGGGCTTCAGAAACCCATCCCTAGTTCATCCGACAAAGGGGAAGTAGAGGAGGAGATTGAGGACCTTTACGAGTACGAGGAGGCACTCCCGGAGGAGGAGACGAAGAAGAATCGGCGCTTCGATCCAGTTGAAAACTACGAGTACGAGCTTCCTGACGACTTTGAGGTTTGATGTCTTTGTTGTTTCCGTTCTCCTGAACTTGGTTTTTTTCATTATTTGTTTTCAATATTTATGATTCGTCTTATTGCGGTTGTAGGATGAGAATGTGCCGTCGGATGATGATGAACACGAGCCCTCGGATGAAGACATCGGTGTGGCAGACTGGGAAGGGGATGTAGCGGATGCTAGTGAAAAGCATGTGAGAATGCTCCAATCAATCACCGGATTACCTGCCGAGGCCTTCAAAGGTATGGATTATTCTCTTCTTCCTGTTACCCGAAGAGAAAAGCTGTCACTGTTTTCTACATTTTTGCCGTTGTAAATGCGACTTTTGGACTTTCTTGTAGGTAAGGAAAAAAAGGATGTGACTTTGTCCGGTGTGCAAGGTGATTTTGGGGGCGGACAAATCAGTATCAACGATTTGTTGGATCCTCTTCATGGGAAGGTTGGGTACAGCAAGCTCAGGAAGAGATTGCATCAGCTGGAAAAGACGCCAATGGCTGTTCAGGCTCCTCTCCCGAAAGTGGAAAGAGACAAGCTGGAGAGGAAAGTGACATATGAGCAATCAAAAAAGGAAATGACCAAATGGGAGCCACTAGTTAAGAGGAACAGAGAGGCTCCTACTCTATACTTGGGTGAAGATATAGACCTGGGCATGCATACTGTGGGAACAATTGCTGCTGAGCATAAACCACGGACAGAATTTGAGAGGAAAATGGCTGCACTCATTGGTGACCCAGTGGTTATGGAAGCTCATAGTAAGGATGGTGCTAGACTTTTAGAACTCAACAAGGTGATGTAAATTCCTTTCATTTCATTTAAAATGATCTTTTGTTTATATATCTGCAGTCTGCTTGATGAATAGGAATGAAACCTATACGTTCATATGCATGCTGTGAATTTGTAGTGAAGTTCCTTCTCAATGACCTAGGTACTATTGCATTGCTAGTTTTTGCATTCCTGTTCTATTTATTATTTTCACTGTTCAAAGTAGCCGTTAACTTCGTTGTACTGTCTGCACATTTTTTGCCTTGCCATTTTTTAATCATACGCTATTAACTTTTTTTTTAGATATGGGCATCAGATTTTACCAGAAGTTACATTTATAACTTTATCAAGCATGAATTTTTTTTCAAGCAAGTTTGCGGTTATTTCTTTTTCTTGTCAAGACTTAGAATCAGCCTAGATATGATAACTAGTGCTTGAAGTATGAATTGTTAATAATTATTTAGGGGGGGGGGGGTGGGAATTTCTTTGAATCACATATAAAATATCTACTGTGAAGAGGTTTGATGAAGCTATAACAGTATATTTGCTACCATAGTGCGATGAACACTACTAAATTGTTGTTCTTTGATTCATCCTAGGATAATAGAATCAAATGTTATGTTGATATTTAAATAATTGTTAAAATTAGAAACAAGTCCTTTCGAAGGTTGTTTAGAGCCAAAAAAAACTGTTGGTTCAAGTTTCTAAATTTTTTGCTTCAATCATGTTTTATGGAGTAAATTTTGATAGTATCCTTTTTGGATTATAGAAGCATACATACTTCCGCATTTGATTTAGAAACTATTGACCTCCCTGTCAGATAATGTTTTCAAAACTAAGTAATGTTTGTTTATGATCATTGTTATTTCCAACCTTCAAATTATATTACATTATGCCCTACATAAACAAGGTACCATAAAAAAAGCTATCTTCCCTCATTCCACTCGTCACTCCCCCTTAAGCTGCAACACTTGTCACTCCTCCTTTAGATGCAACACTGGAATTTTAAACTTTCAACACTCACAAATTTTAGAAAGGGAACTATGTATAAAACCAAAATATGAAATGAAAGATTCTTGGCTAAGCTTGAAGCATTTCTTTTGGGTGGCAACCATGATTTTGCTTAGATGGTGAAAAATTATGGTTGTGCTTGAAAAAATTAGGGCTTCTTTGTTCAAATTACAGTGCTTGAAGAAATTAGGTTTTTTTGCATGGGTGTGCTTCAAAAACTAGAGCTTTGAAGCTTGCTTTTTGTTCCATGAAAAATTATGATTAGCACTGTGTGATTTCTTCATGCATTATTTTTTATTGTTTTCCAAGCATGGGATTGTTTGTTTCCAACGTTCACCATGACAGAATGATATATCACTTCAACAATGTGGATAGGGTATGCTATTTCTATTTTCAGTTTTATTGTGATGTTTTTGTGCTACCAAAATTGTGGCAGTTGCCAACCATTTGGGCTGACATTGTGCTAGTAGTAGACCAAAAGTTGGAGGGGATGGCGATGTTATAGCCATCTTTGAATTATCGGAGTGCACTACACGATACAAAGTATGCTACCTTTGAAATGCTATTAACTATAAAATCTGAATATTTTGTGAAATTTTTATTAGAATGGACCTACTAGCTGTTTCCTTGGGATAATGATAGATGATCTACGTGAATTTACTATTAGACAATTTATGTTAGATGAATTTAGCAATTTTGTTCTTCTCTAGAAATTTTGTTGAAACCCGAGCTTAGATCAGTTGGCAGTGTTCAGTGACATATCGCCTTAGCAAAATCCCATCCAAGAACTTGATTTGGATGACTATGGTTCCATCTTTATCTACTGAAAATCAATTGCTTGTATGTCATTTTCTTAGTGTACGAAAAAGCGCAACAGATGAACATGAATGGTATTGGGGGTGGGTGTGGGGATGATGTGCCTTAATTCTTGACTTGTACTAGTTATGTTGGAGGAATAGCTAAAAGGAGAGTGAAGAAAAGAGAAGATAGAAAGTAGAGAATGTTTTTTATTTGGCAAGGGTTCTAAGTATGGATGGAAGTTTTAGAGTTTGAATAAAGATGTTTAATGAAGCTATAACAGTATATTTGCTACCATAGTGCGATGAACACTACTAAATTGTTGTTCTTTGATTCATACTAGGATAATAGAATCAAATGTTATGTTGATATTTAAATAATTGTTAAAATTAGAAACAAGTCCTTTTGAAGGTTGTTTAGAGCCAAAAAAAACAGTTGGTTCAAGTTTCTAAATTTTTTGCTTCAACCATGTTTTATGGAGTAAATTTTGATAGTATCCTTTTTGGATTATAGAAGCATACATACTTCTGCATTTGATTTAGAAACTATTGACCTCCCTGTCAGATAATGTTTTCAAAACTAAGTAATGTTTGTTTATGATTATTGTTATTTCCAACCTTCAAATTATATTACATTATGCCCTACGTAACCAAGGTACCATAAAAAAGCTATCTTCCCTCATTCCACTCGTCACTCCCCCTTAAGCTGCAACACTTGTCACTCCCCCTTTAGCTGCAACATTGGAATTTTAAACTTTCAACACTCACAAATTTTAGAAAGGAAAGTATGTATAAAACCAAAATATGAAATGAAAGATTCTTGGCTAAGCTTGAAGCATTTCTTTTGGGTGGCAACCATGATTTTGCTTAGATGGTGAAAAATTATGGTTGTGCTTGAAAAAATTAGGGCTTCTTTGTTCAAATTACAGTGCTTGAAGAAATTAGGTTTTTTTGCATGGGTGTGCTTCAAAAACTAGAGCTTTGAAGCTTGCTTTTTGTTCCATGAAAAATTATGATTAGCACTGTTTGATTTCTTCATGCATTATTTTTTATTGTTTTCCAAGCATGGGATTGTTTGTTTCCAACGTTCACCATGACAGAATGATATATCACTTCAACAATGTGGATAGGGTATGCTATTTCTATTTTCAGTTTTATTGTGATGTTTTTGTGCTACCTAAATTGTGGCAGTTGCCAACCATTTGGGCTGACATTGTGCTAGTAGTAGACCAAAAGTTTGAGGGGATGGCGATGCTATAGCCATCTTTGAATTATCGGAGTGCACTACACGATACAAAGTATGCTACCTTTGAAATTCTATTAACTATAAAATCTGAATATTTGTGAAATTTTTATTAGAATGGACCTAGCTATTTCCTTGGGCTAATGATAGATGATCTACATGAATTTACTATTAGACAATTTATGTTAGATGAATTTAGCCATTTTGTTCTTCTCTAGAAATTTTGTTGAAACCCGAGCCTAGATCAGTTGGCAGTGTTCAGTGACATATCGCCTTAGCAAAATCCCATCCAAGAACTTGATTTGGATGACTATGGTTCCATCTTTATCTACTGAAAATCAGTTGCTTGTATGTCATTTTCTTAGTGTACCAAAAAGTGCAACAGATGAACAGGAATGGTATTGGGGGTGGGGGTGGGTGTGGGGATGATGTGCCTTAATTCTTGACTCGTACTAGTTATGTTGGAGGAATAGCTAAAAGGAGAGTGAAGAAAAGAGAAGATAGAAAGTAGAGAATGTTTTTTATTTGGCAAGGGTTCTAAGTATGGATGGAAGTTTTAGAGTTTGAATAAAGACCCATCAAACTACATTATCGTGAAGGCTATAACATTTAAGGAACTTTTAAAATCATCATACATTTCTTCAAACCTAGACATCTTTTTCTGATACAAGGAACCAATATAGCTATATGGGTTTTGATGTGGAACCATTAGGAATTGCATTAGAGATTATAAAGAAATTGATTAAGCTTGTAATATAAACTAATGTTTTACAAGATTGGATGCTTAGAATTCAAGACTATCAAGAATATAAGGGCAATCGATTACAATGTGGAGTAACAATCGCTTGAAAGTAATTTCATCCATAAAGATAAACTTAAATGTTGTAACAAGAAATCCCACACATAACAAATAGAAATGTCACCTTGAAGTTCCCTCACTCACGCTCGTCTAGTAGGGGTTAGCGGAAAAGAATCTGAGCAAGCCGAACGATGCTACCAAAGCTGAGAAGACTCCTATGATTGTTGCCCAACGAAAGTTCACCGGAGAAGGAGAGGACGCGGGTGGATGTCCAATGATTTGCCACGATCCAGATGGTCGTTGTTCGTCGATGATGTCCGCCAAAGTGTCGAGGATGCGATCGACGTATTCCTCGACGGTGTAGTCAAAGCCAAATACAGGATCAAAGAACGGTGATTGTAGAATATCTATTTGGCCATACTCGTCTTTCGCGAATCCATGATCAACCTCGAGATCCGCCATCCATGGACAAAGAAGCTCTTCCTCTTGGGGCTCGGGTAGGCCGGCAGCTTGTGGATGGGGTCGGCGGGTAGAACCGGCGGGTGTGGGGATTCGGGTAAGGGAGGGGACGGTTAGGTTAGGAGGGAGATGTTTGGAAAATTTGATAATTAATTTCAGATTTCAAAATTGAGGGAGGGAGTTAATTTTGAAATTCAAAATTAATCCAAATAAGGCCTAGAGGGGGGTCGGCGGCTAGGGAGGAATTATAGGGGAGAATTAATTTAAGATTGGGCTTAAATTGGAGAGGAATAAGGCAAGGGGAAGGGCCGGCCAAGCAAGGAGGAGCGGAGAGTGTCTAGGTTCGATGTATGTGGGCCATGGGTATTAATTCAAGATTGAAATTAAATCTGAAATTATATTTTGATTTAATTGGATTGGAGGTTGCCTAAATATCAAATAAGAAAGTATTTGAAATTCAAACCTAGGATTGATTTCAATTAAAGATACTTTCCAAATTTATGGGAAGCTATTTTAGGTAAGTAATTAAGGTGGACTTGCTTTTTGAAATTTGAAATTCAAGGAGGTTGGAGGGGGCGGCAGCGGCTTTGGGATGGGGGTTTTGGTTAGGGGAAGGGTGAGGGGACGGTGGAGGAGGAGGATTGCTGGCGGTGGGATTAGGAGAGGGGTTTTAGCCGGCGGTTTGGGGTTGGGCTTAGGGAGGTGGCCGGCGGGGGAGGTAAGGGGGATGAGGGTGAAGATGAACCGCGAGCCTTGGACCCTTCCAAAGGCTGACGGGTATTGCACTCACCCACTTAGGGTTTTCTCTCTTCTCTTAAAGCTCACAATGAAGAAGACAAGACAAGAAAAAAATATTCATTCATCATCATCCTCTCATACAAGATGAGGATCTTATATATAGGCCTCCAAGCAACTAAAAAAAAAAGACAAGAATGCCCTCAAGGCTACAACTCAAATACAAAAGATAAAGGGTACAATCGTCACAACTTAAATAGAAACAACGTAATACAAAACATATATAAAAAATAAAGACTCCTAATTGTCGCCATCGATCTGCGATGCTTCCGATGATAAACATTCCGGAATCTCCTGCTGATGTCGTCATCAGGTTTATTAATTATATATGCACACACACATAGAGATATATTGAGATATAGAAATTCGGATGTATTACAGCATTTAGAAGTGGCATTTAAAAGTGGCAGTGGGTCTCAATAATATTTTGGAATTGATGATGCTTGCTTAACTCACTTTGCTGTGACGCTTGAACGATAATTGAATTCAGATGCCTGAGCATCAATGTGTTGCTCTTGCAGATTTTTGAAATTTAATACCACTACAACAACAACAACAATAACAAGCCTTTGTCCCACTACGTGGGGTCGGCAACATGAATCCTTTTTCTCCATTGTGTCCGGTTCAAAGTCAAATTCTCGGTTGAAATTTAATACCACTGGTAACTAAAATTATTTATTAGTCTATCTGTCAATTTTTTTTAAATGTTATTGATATGTTATGGTTGCATTTATTATGCTTAAATTTTTTTTGACTTGATATTCTGATTTGTTGACTGATTTCTTAATCCTGTAGTTATAGTTGGAAGAGCAGATCCCTTTGTATATTGGCTGTTAATTTAGTGTTTTTTTTTTCTTTTATTTTAAATTGAAAGATCCAAACCTTATTCCTTTTCTGGTCGCATTTCCATTTCCATAGCACTCACTCTTCTGTATCTTTTCTTTCAGTTATTTGCTTTTTCAAAGATCCGTCTCATGAATATTCCCCGCAAATACATTTGGAGCTGATATTTATTTTTGTTCTTATGGATGTTGAAGTTGTCATTTTTTTTCTTCATTTGGCTTGTTGGTCGGTATTACATTCCATGGAGATTATTACTTTCTCTTTAAACTATTTAAACACTATTGCAGGTCTCAATTGAGGATGTAAGGGATCGCCAGAATCGTCTTGCTAAAATGCGTAGCCTTCTTTTTCGTCATGAAATGAAGGCTAAACACATTAAGAATATCAAGTCAAAGACTTATCATCGTATACTGAAGAAGGAGAGACAGAAAAGAGCCTCAGCTGAAATAGACATGGATCCTGAAGTTGCCAAGGAGCTTGCTATTAAGCAGGAATTTAAACGAGCTGAGGTGAATGCCATTCTTACATATTTTTCATGCTTATGATATTAATCCTAATTCTTGCCATCCTTTGGATGTTCATCGGTGCTTATTGCATGATATTTATAATATTATACAGGAACGAATGACACTGAAGCACAAAAACAGCTCAAAGTGGGCAAAACGTATTTTGAAGCGAGGTTTTAAAGCTCAAGATGATGGCACTCGAACTGCTATTGCTGAACAACTTCAACAACATGCTCTTCTAACAAGGAAAATCAATTCTATGAATGAGAATAGCAGCAGTGACGAAACTAGTGATGATGATTCTAATGAACTTTCACCTGGTTCAGATAGTGAAGGAGTTTCCAAACTCCTTAATAAAGTGAAAGATAAGACTATTAAGGTCATGGAAGAAGAGGATGAGATGCCTAAAACTGGACTTTTTGCATTGCCTTTCATGGTAAGCTTTAAAGATTATATTTCAATCCATGAACCCATAGCTTGACCTTTCCGGGAGCATGCATCCTGAAATTTTGATAACTTCTGTGATGCCTTATGTCTAACTGCTTTTAGTTCACACGATCATATTTTCTACCAAATTTAGTAACTCTCTCCTTCAAATGTCATAGATGTTTCTCATTTGTACAATGTTTTGACTTTTGATCCTTCATTGCGTCAGATGATTTTCTCATCAGTGGTCATTGTTTTCTGACACTCCAAAAGGCCAGATTGGCCTGCTTAATGTTTCTCAACCCCTTTTATCATGCAATCTGCCATGAGTCTCCCTCATTACCTTGTTCTCAATTTCTTCTCTTCCTACTATAGTAATTGATGGTGAGATGTTGGTCCACTTGCCTTGGCATCACTGTCCAGGTTCGGATACAATGATCAAATCATCATTTGCTACATTTGATTGTTCAGACAAACTCTTGATATTGCTGCCATTTTCTAGATCTAAGATAGCCTTTTGGCTTGTTTTATTTATTTGCTCTCCTTGTTTTTTTCTTCCACATATTGTTTGATATTATTTTGGCTTGTTTTACCGTAAGCAATATTTCTCCACTCAATGTTCTATATGATCCTCTTAATTTCTCTGATAGCTTGATCTGTTCAGTAACGATTTCCTTCTATCACAAGTTATAAACGTTTCATCCTTCTTCCTGCTTTCATCTATTTGAATTTTCTTGAAAAAAATTAATTATATTATTAGGTTCTTTTTCAGCTTGGATAATTGGGTTTTATTTAAGGCTTACTGGTAGTTGAGGTTACAAATCTAGAAGTTTTCTTTCACATTTTGTGGTAATTTGATCGAGTTTTGAGTTTTGCATCTGAATTCCATGCATGTTTAGTTTTAAGTAGCTTGCACAATACTATGTTATCATTTTTAAAACTAAGGTAGACTTCATTTGCGGCGGCTTGTGCTTTTCTACTTTTACTTTGAATATAGGTTCCCTTACAGGAAGATTAATGAAATTAATAGATATTATGATTCATAGGAAGATAAATAATTTGTGCATTCAGGAAACTAAATGGGTTGGAGAGAAGGCTAAGGAGATTGATAGTTTAGGATTTAAAGTTTGGTATTCAGGTAAGAGTCGTACTAGAAATGGTGTAGGCGTGGTTATAGATAAGAGTTTGAAGGATAATGTTATAAATATTAATAGAATTGGAGATAGAATTATGGCTTTAAAGATTGTTGTTGATGCTAAGATTATTAATATTATAAGTGCTTATGCTCCTCAAGTAGGTTTGGATATGTGTTTAAAATTAAAATTTTGGGATGACTTACAAGAATTAATTCAAAAGATACCTCTCGAAGAAAAAAATTTTATTGGAAGAGATTTAAATGGACATGTTGGTAGAGAGGTAAATGATTTTAAAAGTATTCATAGTGGATATGGGTTTGGAATGACTAATGAAGGTGGTAAGACCATATTAGATTTTTCTTTACCTTATGATTTTTTAATTGCTAATATCTTATTTAAGAAAAGAGATGAGCATCTCATCACTTATAAGAATGGTTATAGTAAAACTCAGATTGATTATTTTCTTATAAGAAAAGTAGATCGTTTAGATTGCAAAGATTGTAAAGTTATTCCGAGTGAAAGTTTATGTACCCAACATCGCTTATTAGTTTTAGACTTTAAGATGAAGGGACATAAAATAAAAAATAAAGTAAAGCGATTTTCTAGGATTAGATGGGGGCATTTAAAGAATAGTAATAAAAATATTTTTAAGAGTAAGATTTTATATTCTAAGATTTTATTTGTGTATGAGGATGCTAATGTTATGTGGGAAAAAGTGGCTAGTGATATTAAAAATATTGCAAAAGATGTGTTTGGAGTATCAAAGGAAAAAGCCCCTAATAATAAAAATAGCTGGTGGTGGAATCCAATTGTGCAAGAAAAGATAAAAAATAAGAAGATTTATTATAAAAATTGGTTTAGATGTAAAAATTCTGATAATTGGGAAAGTTATAAAGAGGCATGTAAGGATTCTAAGAAAGCAATATGTGATGCAAAGATCTTAGCTTTTAATGATTTATATAATAGATTAGATACTAAGGATGGAGAAAGATATATGTATAAGCTAGCCAAACAAAGAGATAGGAGTAGTAAGGATTTAATTCAAGTGAAGTGTATTAAGGATGGAGATCAAAAAGTACTTCTCTTAGAAGATGATATTCAACAAAGGTGGCGGAGATATTTTGATAAACTTTTTAAAGAAGATTGTAAGAATACAATTGACTTTAGTGACCTTAGCACCCTAAATGAAAATAAAGATTTTTATTTTTATCGGCGTATTAGTAAAACCGAAGTTAGAGAGGCTTTAAAGAAAATGAAGTGTGGAAAAGCTGTTGGACTTGATGATATCCCAATAGAGATGTGGAAATGCTTAGGAGATGAAAGAATTTCTTGGCTAACTAAACTTTTTAATAATATTTTGAAGACTAAAAAGATGTCAGATGTGTGGAGAATGAGTGTATTGATTCCTATTTATAAGAATAAAGGTGATGCACAAGATTGTGCGAATTATAGAGGAATTAAGTTAATGTGTCACACTTTAAAACTATGGGAGCGAGTTATGGAGCGTAGGCTGCGGTGTGATACTAATGTTTCTCAAAATCAATTTGGATTCATGCCTGGTAGGTCTATTATGGAAGCCATACATTTATTAAGAGGTTTGATGGAGAAATATAGGGAGAATAAAGAGGATCTACATATGATATTTATTGATTTAGAGAAAGCATATGATAAATTTCCAAGAGAAGTGCTATGGAGAGTTCTTGGAAAGAAAGGAGTTAATAATGCTTATATTCAAATCATTAAAGATATGTATGAATGAGCTATTACTTGTGTTCAAACACAAGGTGGTTTGACCAAGTATTTCCCTATTTCGGTTGGATTACATCAAGGATCAGCTTTAAGCCCATATCTTTTCGCGTTAGTGATGGATGTTCTCACTAGACATTTACAAGAGGATGTACCCTGGTGTATGCTTTTTGTTGATGATATTCTTCTTGTTGACAAGACTAGAGAGGGAGTTGAAGGTAAACTTGAAGCCTGGAGATCAACCTTAGAGTCTAAAGGTTTTCGCTTGAGTAGATCTAAAACTGAATATATGGAGTGTAATTTTAGCAGTAATAGACCTAGTGAGGGGATTGTGACTTTGGGCGATCGAGTAATTAATAAGAGTACACGTTTTAGATATCTTGGATCTATTGTTCAGAGTGATGGTGAAATAGATGGGGATGTTATCAGTAGAATTCAAGTTGGATGGTTGAAGTGGAGGAATGCATCGGGCTTGTTGTGTGATAGAAAAGTCCCTCTCAAACTTAAGGGAAAAATCTATAAGATGGTGGTGAGACCTGCAATGCTTTATGGTGCAGAATGTTGGCCATTAAAAGAGAAGCACAATACTAAGTTATGTGTTGCGGAGATAAGGATGCTCAGGTGGATGAGTGGATTTACTCTTAGAGACAGGATACGAAATGAGCATATACGTGAAAAGGTTGGAGTAGCTCCAGTGGAGGATAAGATTAGAGAGAGTCGCCTTAGATGGTTTGGTCACATAAAACGGCGTCCTTCCGATGACCCAGTTAGGAAAGTAGAGGTATTAGATTTGACTTATGTTAAGAAAGGTAGAGGTAGACCTAAAAAGACTTGGTTAGAAAATATTAGAAATGATCTTTCTTTATTAGATTTAAACGAGAATTTGACTTTGAACCGGACACAATGAAGAAAAAGGATTCATGTTGCCGACCCCACGTAGTGGGACAAAGGCTTGATGTTGTTGTTGTTGTTGTCATATTTTCTACTATGTTGTCCCAAAGCAACTTTTCTAAAGCAAATTTTGAGAAAAATGGTGGAAAAACTGTATTGTCTTTTCATCCGAACACATTACTTTTTGATTGCTTTTTATCCTATCAAAAACCAATAAAGAAGCTGTATTAAATGAAGTAAGTATTTTTAAAAAATTCTTAATTTTTCCCTTTTGATTCAAGTTATTATATTTTTTGCGTAAGCCATGCATATTCTTTATTTGTTAAAACAATTCAAATTATTAGGTGAAACCACGCAATTATTTTTAGGGAAAGCAAACAATTATTGGAGAGTGGAATATTCACTTATTTGTCATATTTTTGCATTTCAACATATAACTACTAATTGTAGGAAAAACTGTGACTATTGAAGTTCATCTTCTAACTTTGTGGATACAAATGAAAGCTATTTGTGCTAGCGGCATGGATATTCTTTTGAATGTTGGAATGTGAAACTTGAATCACCCCTGTTACGATTTTGTATCACCATGAGAAAGTTAATTGTGGTCCTGAGTGTGTGCTTTGTCCGGCCTCTTCTTTTTCTTAGTTTTTAGTGCATGAACTTCAAATCACGTTTCTCTATCTCATAAGCTTCTAAAATGGCAATCAACAGCTCATACATATTCAGTCGTGTTGAAATCAACATTAATCTCCAAGTGGGCATATCGTTTGCCATCACAAAACCATAGGTTTCAGCATAGGTCATACATTTAATTATAAACATAGTAATATTCCTCAGTCATTTTCTAATGAACAAATAATATAATAATGGTTATTGTGCTGAAGTAATTAATAAAAAATAATTAAAAATCAGTGAAATATCTTTATGTGAATTTTTCTGAACTTGAAAAGGCATATGATTGAGCCCTACGAGAATTAATTTGGTGGAAGCTGAGTTGATGTGTATGTTTAAAGCCTACAGTAAAGCTAAATTTAAGATCTGGTGCTAGTAAGCGGCGACTAATGTTAGTAGTGCTTGTAGAGTGATCAAAGAGTTTCATATCTTTATGATTTAAAAACATGGATAACTATTAAGTCCGTAGCTCTTTGTATTGTCACTAGATATTTAAATTAAGATATTTGATATGTACTATTTGAAAGAACTTTTATGAGGAAATGAATTGTTTTAATAATGGAGATAAAATCATAAAAGATAAATGGCCAAGGAAACTGTAGACTGAAGATTAATTCTATGACAGGATAGATGTTAAGAGCATCGTGTAGAGACTCAAAAAATTTATTTAACTACAACATGATTGAGAGTGTTATATGAATTCTAGTGTAGATCAACAATGAAGTCATTATCATCCAAGTGAATTCATGAGAATAATATAATGCGCAATTCTATTAGGAAGGGCTAAGTGATGAATTACTATTTTAAAAATGATGTTGAGATTAAAATCCATTGATGATAAGATTGTAAATATTTACTCGATTGTTTGAGCATATACAACATAAAGGAGATGTGATGGAGATCTTCATTTTTATTCTTGTCAGAAGCATTGCATAAATAAATATTTTGCTCATGTTTGTTTGATTTTATCAGTTGTTGTGTTATTTTAATTATTTTTTTAATTTCTGTAGTTTGGATTATAGTTGTGATGATGGCTATGAGATAGGGATATGTTATCTATTTTCTAATAATTTGGTTCACAGATAATACCTGCTTCTCTGTTGGTTCAGATTTAAGAATTATTAATTTCACTGTATTAGTTGGGTGATGCTATTTGCTGTTTATGCTATTAAATGTTGCTACTTGTGAGCTTTAGGTGTTTTGCCTCTTGTGGGCATCAAATGTGCTAATTGCTTGCATATTATCTTTGTTCCTTTTTGTAGTTGTTCTTTCCTGCCTCTTGTGATTTTGTTTATTGTAGGTTTTCTATGGATGTTTGCCTGCATCACTATTTGTTGCCTTGACTTAGGCAATAATGATATGAGAAGATGCCTACTTCTGTTTATAGAGAAGATGCCTGCTTCTCAACTTCTGTTCTTGAGAAAGTTAGCTTATGCAGCTACTTAAGTTTTGTATTTTGGGATAAAATTTAAGAATGAATTTGATGGTTATTTGGAATTAAATTGAGTTTATTTCATGCTAATCATATCTACTAACTTAGAGCTGATAAGCCAATAAATAGATGATCCGAGGCATGTAATTTGATGTCATAAAATTTATTCTTTCAATTTCAGTCTTCTGTGTGTTAGTTAGATGTGTGATTTTTTTCAAGTTGTTAACAAGTGCGACTATTTAATTTTGGGGGAAGTCATCTTGTGCCAACATGAGCTTACTGATAGGAAATACTTGAGTTCGCAAGCAACCCTAAGCAAAATTGATAAAAACAGCGGGAAAACACAATAATTTGGAGCAAATCAAACTAGGAACGATAGATTGCGACTTGGAAATAAAGCAAAGCAAATGCGAAAGCAAGATACAAGAGATCCTCAATTCGAGAGGAGGATCGTCTCTCCCAATTCTGTAGACAAGATCGTCTAGAGCCCAAGCCTCCAAAGAAACCCTAATTTTAATCAAACAAAACATAAAACAGCCCTAATCCCTCCTCCTCCTCTTTAATATCAAAACTTTCCTAAAACAAATCCCTCCTAAGCTCAAACCGCCCCCTCCTTTCAAATTTCAAACCCTCTATTTGAGGTGGGGCCCACTTGTGGGCGGGACTAAGAGAAGGAGGTGGAAAGCCTCCGCCTCCTATACACCTGAACCGGCTGGGCCGGTTCAGGTTGAACCGGTACATCAATACCGCCCTCCCAAAGAATCACCTTGTCCTCAAGGTGAAAACAAGGGAACTGCTGTTTCATCCTCTCGAATGGCTCCCACGTGGCCTCGTAGTCAGGAAGGTTCTTCCACTGGATCAACACCTCCTTAGTTCCCTCTTCTTTCTGGCGAACCCCTATCAGCTCTAAGGGTTCCAGGATCACCTCTAGATCCTTCGTGAGTGTCGCCGGCAACTCAGGGCTGGCTGTGTAGTCACCAATAACTTTTCTCAACTGTGATACATGAAAAACCGGGTGTATAGTCGCTGTTGGTGGGAGTTTCAGCCGATATGCTACTGCTCCGATCTTCTCCAGCACTTCATAAGGCCCAAAGTACCTTGGAGCTAGCTTCTCATTTCTCCTGTTGGCGACTGTCTTCTGTCGGTATGGTCGGAGCTTCAAGAACACTCTCTCCCCCACTTCAAACTGGATGTCCCTCCTATGCCCATCCGCTTGTTTCTTCATAATCTGTTGAGCTCTCAGTAGATGTCTCTTCAACTCTTCCAGCACTCTGTCCCTCTCCTCCAAGTACTCCTCTACTGAAGAAACAGGAGTGCTGCAACTCTCAAAGTGCACCAAGTATGGAGGATCCCTTCCATACAACACCTTGAATAGAGTCATCTGAGAAGCAGAGTGAAAAGAGGTGTTGTACCAGTATTCCGCCCACGATAGCCATTTCACCCAAAGCTTGGGTGTCTCTGATACAAAGCATCTCAGATACGTCTCCAAGCTCCTGTTTACTACTTCCGTTTCGCCATCTGTCTGTGGGTGATACGCTGTACTCCTTTTCAGAACTGTCTCCTATAACTTGAACAACTCTCTCAAAAAATGGCTGAGGAATACCTTATCTCGATCCGATACTATCGCCTCGGGTACTCCATATAATCTGACCACCTCCCTGATGAAGGCTGAAGCCACTGTCACTGTTGTGTAGGGATGTCGGAGGGGAATGAAGTGTGCATACTTGCTCAACCTGTCCACCACTACTAGAATCACTGTGAAATCTTCTGAACGGGGCAGCCCATCGATGAAGTCCATGGATATCTCCTCCCACACTCATCCCGGTAAAGCCAACGGCTGTAGTAGTCCTCCTGGTGACATAGCCAGGTATTTGTTCCTTTGACAGATCTCGCACCTGGCTACCATCTCCTCTATGTCTTTGTGCATCCCTTTCCAATACAGCTCCGCCGCTAGCCTTCTATATGTTTTCTGTACTCCTGAATGGCCCCCAATGGCACTTCCATGAAACTCCTGGAGTAAGTTTGGGATGTGGATCGATGCCCGGGGAATCACAAATCTCCCCTGATATAGTAATTTGTCTCCCTTCAATGAGTACCCGGGGTGGCTCCCCTCTTCCTTCAGTAGATCTGACCTGATCTTTCCCAAACCTTCATCTCTAGCACTTTCTTTGCTGATGGCCTCCCAGTCGAGCATCAAAGGAACAGATAATGTCACTGTCTGCAGCTCTCCCATACATCTGGACAAGGCATCTGCCGCCTTGTTCTCGACTCCTGGTCTATACTGGATCTCAAAATCGTACCCTAATAACTTGGACAGCCACCTCTGATGTTCCTCTGTCACCATCCGCTGCTTCAGTAAGTATTTCAAACTCCGCTGATCTGTCCTGACGATGAAATGCCTCCCCAGTAGGTAAGGCCGCCACTTCTGGATGGCCAACACAATGGCCATTAACTCCCTCTCGTAGACTGATTTTAGCCTGGCTCTAGCCGTCAACACCTGGCTGAAATAGGCGATGGGCCTACGACTCTGCATCAGTACTGCACCCAGCCCGTATCCGGACGCATCCGCCTCCACAATGAAAGTCTGGGTGAAATCTGGCAAGGCCAGGACCGGTACTGTAGTCATCGCCTTCTTCAGGCTCGCAAATGCTGATGTGGCCGCTTCCCCTCATAGGAACCCGTCCTTCTTCAATTGCTCAGTGAGCGGCCATGCTATGGTGCTGTACCCCTTTACAAACCTTCTATAGTAACCCGTCAGCCCTAAAAATCCCCTCAGCTCCTTCAAATTCTTTGGCACTGGCCACTTGAGCATTGCCTCAATTTTGGACTGATCTGCTGCCACCCCTTCTTTTGATACCACATGACCCAAATACTCTACACTAGCTTGTGCAAAACAGCATTTCTTCAAGTTGGCCCTCAGCTGGTTTTCCTGCAGTACTTCCAACACCCTCTTCAAATGCTCCCAGTGCTCCTCCTCTATTTTGCTGTAGACCAGGATGTCATCAAAGAATACTAATACGAATCGCCTAAGGTAAGGTTTGAAAACCTTATTCATCAGCGCCTGGAAAGTAGCGGGAGCATTGGTGAGGCCAAACGGCATCACCAGGAACTCATAGTGTCCCTCATGAGTTCTAAAAGCTGTCTTGGGCACATCTTCCTTCTTCATCCGGATCTGGTGGTAACCTGACTTCAAGTCTATCTTGCTGAATATCACCGTTCCACTCAATTCATCTAACAGCTCGTCTATGACTGGTATAGGAAACTTGTCAGGTACAGTTTCCTTGTTGAGAGCTCTGTAGTCCACACAGAATCGCCAGCTGCCATCCTTCTTTTTCACCAAGAGAACTGGACTAGAAAAAGGACTGATGCTGGGTCTGATGATTTCTGCCTCCAACATTTCTCTAATCAACCTTCAATTTCATCCTTTTGGAACTGTGGGTAGCGGTAGGGCCGTACACTAATGGGTGACACTCCCTCTTTGATCACGATGGCATGCTCCTGCTCTCTCTGCGGTGGCAATCCCTGGGGTGGCTGAAACACCTCTTGGAACTGCTGAAACAATGGCTGGATGGAGAGGGGTATGTCCCCTCCTTCCTCTACTCCTGTTCCCTCCAAACTGTGCAGCTCCACCAAGTACCCTCCACCTGCCAACTGTATATCGTTCACCATGGTCTTGAGAGAAACCATGGATTTGGCTAGCCCCGCATCTCCCCTAATCACCACCTTCCTTCCATCTATCACCAGCTCCATCGTGAGTGATCTCCAGTTCACCTTGGTGTCTCCCAAGGTTTGCAGCCATTTCATCCCCAGGATGACATCTGTGCTCCCAAGGTCCAGTGAAAGAAAATCTTCCTTCACCTGAATCCCCTGGATAGTCAGTAACACTCTTCTCCAGATCCCCTGGCCCTTCTCCATCTTCCCCGTCCCCATCATGACCCCGTAGCAACCTGTATCCACCAATCTCATTCCCATCTGGTTGACGACCTGAGAGGAGATGAAATTGTGGGTAGCCCCACTATCAATCAGCACCACTACCTCCCTGTTCTCGATCTCCCCCTTCACCTTCATGGTATGATTCGTCGTGAATCCTACTACCGAGTTAAAGGATACCTCTGCCAGATCCAGGTGCATCTTCTCCTCCATCTCCTCCTCTGTCTCCTCCTCCCCTCCCTCCTCAGTTTCCTCATCATCACAGACGGTGAGAACCTGAAGAGTTCGGTCCTTGCATCGATGCCCTGGCGTATACTTTTCATCGCACCTAAAGCATAACCCCTTAGCTCTCTTTTCCTGCATCTCCTTCTCTGTCAACCGCTTGAAATTTCCCCCGCTTCTACCTCCTCCTGTCCTCTCCTTGGTGGTCTCTCGATTCCCCTCTGTTGCAGGGAACTTCGGTGCTAGATGGGTTGTTCTCATCCGGTAAGTTCCTCATGTGTTGCTACTCCTGGCCCCCCTCTCTAGATTTCTCTGATTCTCCACCAGCTGGGCTAACTTCATAGCCTCCCCCAAGTCGCGAGGCATCAGAACCTTCACTGCTGCTCGGATCTCCACCTTCAACCCCTTCATGAAATTTCTCTCCAGTACTGTATCTGAGACTCGCTCCACCCTGCTGGCTAAGTGCTCAAATCGCTCCCGGTAGTCAGCTACAGATCCCTCCTGTGTCAGAGCAAAGAACTGCTCATAGAAATCCCCTCCCCGATCGGTTTGGAAACGTTCTATGATGCAATCCTTGAATTCTCTCCAGGTCCTGATAGCCCTCCTTTGGTCTCTCCACTGATACCATGAAAGGGCTTTTCCTTCAAGCACAGGCCCGCTGCTGTCAGTTTCTCCTCCTCCGTCAACCCATTAACGGCGAAGTATCGCTCCACCTTGTAAATCCACCCATAAGCATCCTCTCCTTCGAATATGGGCATCTTTAGCTTCCTCACTTTCTGATCCCCACCATGTCCCCGTAAGCCTCCATAATTTCCCCTCTCCCATGTGCTCGAGCCCCCTTCGAAATCCCTCCTTCTGTCTTCAAAATCAGCACCTCGACGGCCATAGTATCCCTCCCGGTGCTCCCACTCCGCACCTCTTGGCTCCACGCCTCCATACCCATGTCTCTCTCCGTATCTCCCTCCTCTCTCCTCCCTCTGGAAAGGCTCCAGATGAGGTCTTCCTCATCCCCCTTCCACGATTTCCACCTCTTCTTCCTCCTTACGGATTTCAGATTTGGTGTTTTTCGCTTCGGGGCCCTTTGCCTCAGATGCCGCCGTTTGGGTTTGGAATTCCAACATCTTCCTCATCATATCTTGTAGATCGGCCACTTGCCCTTCCATGGAAGACATCCTTTCCTCCACGGTTTCCTTGATTTGGTTTATCTCCCCTTCGATCCTTTCTTTCAGAGCATCCACCTTTTTGGCCGCCATCGCAATCCGGAGTTTGCAGATTCACGAAATCTGATTTTTGAAGTAAAAAAAACAGCAACTTCCCCCCTTTCCGGCCAAAAATCTGCTGCAGAAATTTGCCGAAATCAGCCCTCCACCGGTCCCAAGACTTGCTCTGATACCAATTTGATAGGAAATACTTGAGTTCGCAAGTAATCCTACCATATCTACTTGAGTTCGCAAGCAACCCTAAGCAAAATTGATAAAAATAGCGGGAAAACACAATAATTTGGAGCAAATCAAACTAGGAACGATAGATTGCGACTTGGAAATAAAGCAAAGCAAATGCGAAAGCAAGATACAAGAGATCCTCAATTCGAGAGGAGGATCGTCTCTCCCAATTCTGTAGACAAGATCGTCTAGAGCCCAAGCCTCCAAAGAAACCCTAATTTAAATCAAACAAAACATAAAACAGCCATAATCCCTCCTCCTCTTTAATATCAAAACTTTCCTAAAACAAATCCCTCCTAAGCCCAAACCGCCCCCTCCTTTCAAATTTCAAACCCTCTATTTGAGGTGGGGCCCACTTGTGGGCGGGACTAAGAGAAGGAGGCAGAAAGCCTCCGCCTCCTATACACCTGAACCGGCTGGGCCGGTTCAGGTTGAACCGGTACATCACTTACATTTTTTTATTTTGGTAACTTCTTTTTTGAGTACACGTTTTAGATATCTTGGATCTATTGTTCAGAGTGATGGTGAAATAGATGGGGATGTTATCAGTAGAATTCAAGTTGGATGGTTGAAGTGGAGGAATGCATCGGGCTTGTTGTGTGATAGAAAAGTCCCCCTTAAACTTAAGGGAAAATTCTATAAGATGGTGGTGAGACCTGCAATGCTTTATGGTGCAGAATGTTGGCCATTAAAAGAGAAGCACAATACTAAGTTATGTGTTGCGGAGATGAGGATGCTTAGGTGGATGAGTGGATTTACTCTTAGAGACAGGATACGAAATGAGCATATACGTGAAAAGGTTGGAGTAGCTCCAGTGGAGGATAAGATTAGAGAGAGTCGCCTTAGATGGTTTGGTCACATAAAACGGCGGCCTTCCGATGACCCAGTTAGGAAAGTAGAGGTATTAGATTTGACTTATGTTAAGAAAGGTAGAGGTAGACCTAAAAAGACTTGGTTAGAAAATATTAGAAATGACCTTTCTCTATTAGATTTAAACGAGAATTTGACTTTGAACCGGACACAATGGAGAAAAAGGATTTATGTTGCCGACCCCACGTAGTGGGACAAAGGCTTGTTGTTGTTGTTGTTGGTAACTTCTTTTTTGGACTCTATTTCTTCTACACATTTTATTATTGACTTTCCAATTTAACTGGGATTATAATTGTGCTGATTAAATTACTATTGCTTGCTAATTATGTGGTTTGAATTTCTTATTGTTTTCTTTGTATTTATTGGATACTTAATCATTTGGGTTCAGACTCTCTCATTTTGTTTGCATTTAAATAAAGCAAGTTGTTGGCTTATTTAGTGTGTTGTGATATTTGAATCCTAAATTCTCTTCCATCGTATTATTTTAGTTGTATTATGAAATCCATACCCTAAACTATCATACATCAAGTTGGTAGCAGACCTTTAGGTTACACTAACTTTTCACTTAGAAGCATTGCTAATTATAAGGGTAATTTAAGATCAAAAGTGATGTGATATTGACAATCTTTCAAAAGTAGTTGGTTGAATCGTTGAATAAATAAAATTAATTGTGTTATGACACTAATGTGGTTAAGGAACGTGTTGACACATTGGAAATTAATCATATTCATGCTCATAAACTTGAAGTAGATTTCAACCACAATGATGCACACATTCATCTGAATGTTAATTTTAGTAAGAGACATTAAAATCATCTTGATACATAATTTATGATGTTTAATAAGAATGCTTATGAAAATCATATATATCAAAATTTTAACATAGATTATCATATTATTATAAAAGTTATAAATTAAAGTGTGCTTATGATGGAAAAAGAGTATCAGCTAAAGAAGATGGAGAATATTATGTTAAAGAAAAATAAAAAAATTTAGATCTTATCTGTAGCATCCCAAATCCTTGTGTAATCGTTAGTTGTGAGATCCTGGAGCAAGCAGCTTTAAGTTTTTAATTCTCTCTCTTAATTGCATGCTGGGAGTTGTCACTGTTGTCTTGAAATTATGATACATGTAGAAAAGATTATGATATTTTTCTTTATTTTGGCAGGAGCGTAGTTTGAAAAAACAAAGAGAGGCAGCCCATGAAGAAGCTTGCCTTGCTCTTCAAGAATATGAATCTTCTTTGGGGAAACTTGAGGGTGATGAGGCAGGTCCATCATCACCTGGTAAAAGAAGTGGTAGAAGAGTTTTTGATGGAGCTAAATCACGGCCCGTGACTTTTAGTACTGAAGAACCTGAAAATCATGATGATAATGATAGTGAAGGTGAGGTTGAGGTTAGAGAGGAAGAAAACGAACATAAAGTTGAAAATGGCCTATCCGAAGTGCAGATTGTATCTGCACTTGTTCCTGATGATGCAGAGACAGGTCAGGAAGCAATATTTAAGGTATTCCACTTTATACCTTTATGACCGCATTTCCTGATTCTTGATATTTGTTGCTTCTGATTGGAATTCTGAATTATTTGGGAGCAGGATTTTGATGATATTGTTAAAACCGCTGGGTCAAAGAGAACCTACGAAGTTTCAATTTTTGCTTCTGACACATGGAGAAAGGTTTTTTTTTTTTTTTTTTGCTATCATTTTGCAACTTCTTGCTTTTCATTCATATGATTTGGTATTACTGCAAACAGATGGGAGGTAAAAACCCTTCGGACAATATCAAAGAGAAATCTGCAGTAGCTGATAATCTTGTTCTTTCGAGCCAGAATTCAGCGGTATTTATTATGGTTCTCTAGTTATTTTTTAATGGCATGTGTTATGAGTATGTGGCGTATCATATTACGTTGAATGTTTTATTTGAAGGGACATGATGACAATAGTGATTCTGATTCGGACCTGGAGATGGTGGATGGGTTCTTATCTTCTCACCCTAAACCTGATGATTATAAACTTCCATCTCAAGATGAACTTATACATCGTGCCTTTGCTGGCGATGATGTTGTAATGGAGTTTGAAAAAGAGAAAATGGATGTTCTTAATGAAGAGAACCCTGAACCTGAAAAACCTGTTTTGCTTCCCGGGTGGGGTCAGTGGACTCACATACAACAGAAAAGGGGCATTCCTTCAATTATTACAGAAGAACATGAAAAGGCTAAAAGGAAGAGAGAAGAAGCCCTTAAAAAAAGGAAAGATTCTCATCTGAAAAATGTAATCATCTCTGAAAAGATTGACAAAAAGGTAAATCTTTAGAATTTAATAAAATGCTGTAGATAAATTAGAGTTGCTAGGCTGTTTGTGCTTTCCTCTGTTTTTAGTTTATGTGAGTTTTGATGCTTATCTGTTGTTTTGTTTGCACGACTTCTTAAGAGGAGCAGTTTTTTAACATATAAGTTTTATTTCCAATTGTGTTCATTTTGTTGATGTGGAAACAGTTGACATGGAAGCAGGTCTCATCTGGTAGAAATTTTATATTTATGCTTTTCTGTTAGTGCTCTTATCCATTTGTGAGATAAGAATGTTGTGTTTTCTCGTTCTGAGATATTATGATATTAATAGTTTGCATCACAGCTTAAATAGCAGCTACATACAGACCATCATGTCTTAGTAATGAGATACGTCTTTAGAAGTATTGCTGTTGAACTGTTTGTTATGTTTATGATTTCTTTAGTTGTAATTGACCTTGGTTTGGAAAGCATGAATTTTCATCAATTATACCCATGAAAATCTCAATGGGGAAAAATATCTGTATTAAGTTTTCCGGTGTTTAAATGACTTCTGTGCAGTCTCATTGCTATCTTTGTAGATTTATTGTGCCATTTTTTTCAAGATATTCTTTGTGCTTGTTGTTGACATTGTTTCTATTTGGTAGGCCGAGAAACTTCATTCAAAGAATTTGCCCTTCCCTTATACTTCCAAAGAGGCTTATGAGCAGAGCATCCGCATGCCTATTGGACCGGACTATAATCCTGCAATATCCATTGGAGCTCTCAATCGACCAGCTGTGAGTATTGTTCTAAAAATCTGAATTGCCTTCCTGTTGCATCCATCCCTTCAATTTTTGATGTTTAACCTACTCAGAAATGTTGTATTACTAACATATTTCCAGGTTAATTCTCCACTTCAGTTGGTCTCACTAATTCCACATGGAGTGAAATCTCACTTATCTTGAAATCAGCTACAATGTTCATGATTTGTTATTACTTTTTTATTCAACATTTGAAAATTATGAGGATAATTGCAACATTAAATTAGGGCACAACTGACAAGGAGAGTTAAAATAGGGAAGTGAGTGAGGTTTGAAAGTTCGATAGGGATGTTAAGCCCTAGTGAACTAGTCCCGAGGCTAACCAAGAGGGGGGGTGAATTGGTTATTTAAAAATTTCACGATAACTATGAAAATCTTTTTATAACGTGCAGCGGAAACGAATTAAAATAACGATAAAAAGATCAACCAAAGATATTCACCCAAGCAGTTAATATCAGGAAAAATTAAAGTGCAGAATTGAATCAGAAAAAACAAACCAGATTTTATAGTGGTTCGGTCAACTTGACCTACGTCCACTCCCCGGAGCCTCCCCTCCGGGTATTGCACTAAACAGAAGTCTCTCCTTTTGCTCCCACAGCAAGGCGGAGAAGCCTGTACAAAAATCTCATTTTCACCACACGGTGAGGCAGAGAACCCGACCTCCTTTCGCTTCCTCCTGAAGCAGGTAGAGAACCTTCGAACTCCTTTCGTTTCCTCCTGAAGCAGGCAGAGAACCTACGAACTCCTTTTGCTTCCACCTGAAGCGGGCAGAGAACCCCGGATCTTCTTGCGAACGATCCTCCCACGACGAACACCGACTAGACGAAAGACGACGAGCGGAGAAGACGACTCTGATCCGTGCTCGGAGCAACCTTAGTGAATCCCTCACTAACTCCCCCTCACAAGATCTTCTCTCTCTCTCCCAACTCTCTCTCTCTCTCTAGGGTTTCTCAGGGAAGGAAGACAGCAAAAGATTTTTCCAAAAATTAGAAAAAGTTCTTTTAAAGGAGGGCTTAAAATTTGCCCTAAATCTCAACTGGTCGGCCAAGATCGTCCAGGACGATCGGTATATCGTCCTGTACGATCAGTTCAAATTCAGCTGTTTCAGCCTGAACGATCTGACTCTTCTGGACGATCAGTAGAAAAAGTTGTTCATATCGTCCCGTACGATCCTGCGATCGTCCGGGACGATTAGTTCAAATTGAGGGAAATCGTCCAGAAGATAGTTCGGGTCGTCCAGAGAAATCTGTCCTGGACGACCAAAAAATGACTTGATCGTCCCGGACGATAAGGTCATCGTCCGGTACGATTAGTTCAAAAAGGCCCCAAATCGTCCTGTACATAGTTCTGGACGTACAGCTTAAATGCACTAGACGATCAAGATCGTCCGGGACGATCCTGCGATCGTCCAGGACGATATGATCGTATCAACCAAAAATAAATTGCTTTCCTTAATTACCAGATTAAATTAGGCATGATTGTACTGGATCGTCCAGGATGATACACGTATCGTCCGGGACGATCAGACTAAGTATCTAAAAATAAGAACTTGTCTAACTTGATCTGGCGGCTGAGAATTTCTGATTTGGGCATATCGTCCCGTACGATTCGGGGATCGTCCAGGACGATCGGCTCAATCAGACCCTCTTAACTTAGTCGCCCTAATTAGGGTTTCTGTTTTAACTGGATCGTCCAGGACGATGTGGAGATCGTCCAGGACGATCAGAACAAAATTTTTAACAGAAACTCTAACTCACTCAATCTCTCTCCCTGAGTGTGTGTGTGCAAGGTTACTTAGCTAGGGAATCAGTTACATTACAATTGACTCAATAAAAAGAAAAATCATACATTTGACACACTTGGACCCGATCTTGAGTTGGCTTGAGTGGCTCGCGGTCTTTTGTGCCTGAAACAGATTAGCCAAGCAAAACACACTGGAAACATGTTTGTCATCATCAAAATCAGATTTGCAACAATCTCCCCCTTTTTGATGATGGCAAACATTTGTAAAGTAGTCTGAAAATAAAAGTAAACTAGGAGATCAAACAAACAAATATTTTTTAAATTTTCATTTAACAGCTAAAACAATACTGGAAGCATGACTCAGAAAACAGAAACATACACGACTACAACTGACTCCTCCTTTTGACATCACAAAAAGGAGGAGGAAAAACATAACACGGTAAGAAAACATAAAATAAAACATAAATAGAACAACTACAACACAGGAAAATCAGAATTTTTCCTTGATTTTAGATTCAAAAACCAATGACAGGACGATTGACAGCGCTGAAATCCAGAAAAGGTTGGAAATAATCAACTTTCGTAACTCCAACCCCGGGCACCTTATCGATGCAAACCTCTTTCAACACAAAAAAATCCAATTCAAAAGAAAAGACATTAGATTTGAAACGAAATCCTTTCAAGCCTCGTTCCAGAAAAATATCTGATATAATAGTGTTACAAAAAAAAATCAGAAATCGGGATTTTCAAAACTCAAGCTTTTGAAAATATTAAGTGGCGCACAGATTTCTCTAAGACATTTAACAATCTGAAAGGGAAGAAAGCTTGTTTTGGGCTCATTTTGTGCCTCTTTTTTAAATTGGTTGGCGCTTTGCGCATATTTTGATTTTTGATACACTTTATGTATTCAATTTGGCAATTTCGCATCTTTTCAGTTTTGGGCTCATTTTATGCCTCTTTTTCAAATTATCTGGCGCACTGCGCATCTTTTATAAGCTTTCTCCTTTTCATAATCATTAAAGAGTCTCAGCTGTGAGATTATCTTCCAGACATAGGAGATGACTCTCCGCAGTAAGGAAGAACGATTCACAAAACAAAAGCCATACAACATATGATAAATGCAATCACTTGGTTTAGAAAATCAAACTAATGACTCAAGACTTTGAAAAATACTATTGATATGAGGCAGATCACTGTAGGAAGATAAAATAATCTCTATTTCAAAAACTAACATTTTAATTTTGAAAAGGATTTTTATTCAAAAGAAACTACACACCAGTAAAGGAGTTAGAGGAAGAGAAACAATTATCAATGTTTCTTCCCTTTAACAGATTCAGCGAAGTCAATCACTGCTTATCAGCTTCCAAACCAAAACAAGGTAAAAACTCCCAGTCAAAAATTCAGATCACCAGAAGTAGTGAGCGGTGATCAGATCTTGAAAAGCATAAAACAGTAAGTGCAAGATATGAACCAGTAAATAAATAAAAACAGGTAGAAAATCATAGCAAAGTAAATACTCAAATCAAACTAACAATAAGAGTAACACAGAAATCAGCAGAAGAAATAAAATCAACTGAAAGCAAATAATCAAACCAAAACTAACTAACAGAAATCAGAAATCAGAATACAAAAACTAACTAACAGAAATCAGAAAACAGAATACGAAAATTAACTAACAGAAATCAGAATACCAATCATAACAATCATAAATCAGCAGTCATCAGAATCAAGCATTTATATCAATCACTCCTAATCTGGTTCTCAAAATGCTGAATGAGTCAAAGGCCAGTGGTTTAGTGAATATGTCAGCCAGCTGATTTTCAGTTGCTACGTGGTGTAGCTCAATGTCCCCTTTTGTAACATGGTCCCTAATGAAGTGATGCCTAATGTCAATGTGTTTGGTCCTAGAATGTTGGATTGGTTTCTTAGAGATACAGATGGCACTAGTATTATCACATAGAACAGAAATTGTGCCAACAGGTACTCCTAAATCCAAGACTTGCTGCTTCAACCAAAGAACTTGGGCCACACAACTCCCTAAGGCAATGTACTCAGCTTCAGCAGTGGAAAGTGCAACTGAGTTCTGTTTTCTACTGGACCAGGAGACTAACGACTGTCCTATAAATTGACAAGTCCCAGAAGTACTCTTCCTATCCACCCTACACCCCGCAAAGTTAGAATCAGAATATCCAATGATCTCAAAAGAGGTGCTGTGCCTAGGGTACCAAATTCCTAGGTTGGGGTTCCTAAAAGATATCTAAGAATTCTCTTAACAGCAGTCAGGTGGGACTCTTTAGGATCAGCCTGAAACCTAGCACAAAGACAGACACTAAACATGATATCAGGTCGGCTAGCAGTCAGGTAAAGCAGTGAACCTATTATCCCTCTATACTTCTTCTGATCAACAGATTTTCCATTTGAATCCTTATCTAACTGAACTGAGGAGGGCATGGGAGTATTGATTGGCTTGGCTTTGTCCATTTCATATTTCTTCAAAATGTCCTTAGTGTATTTTGATTGATTGAGAAAGGTTCTATCATCCGTTTGCCTTATGCTAAACCCCAAAAAGTAGGACAATTCTCCCATCATACTCATCTCAAACTCTTTACTCATTGTTTTAGAAAACTCTTCACATAAGTATTTATCAGAAGATCCAAAAATTATATCATCAACATAGATCTGGACAATGAGTAAGTCATCTCCTAATCTCCTCAGAAAAAGGGTGGTGTCTACGCTCCCCTTAACAAACTCTCTTTCTAACAGGAATGTGCTAAGCCTCTCATACCAAGCTCTGGGTGCCTGTTTCAATCCATATAAGGCCTTTTTTAATTTATAGACATGACTTGGATATTGGGAACTCTCAAAACTTGGGGGTTGTTCTACAAAAGCATCTTCTTTAATTACCCCATTTAAAAAGGCACTCTTAACATCCATTTGAAACAGCTTAAATCCCTTATAACAGGCAAAGGCTAGTAGCACTCTAATGGCTTCCAATCTAGCTACAGGGGCAAAAGTCTCCTCAAAATCAATCCCTTCTATCTGATTATACCCCTTAGCCACTAATCTTGCCTTATTTCTCACCACCACACCAGAATCATTCATATTATTCTTAAAGACCCACTTGGTTCCCACAATACTTTGATTTTTAGGTCTTTCTACTAACTCCCAAACATCATTCCTTACAAATTGATTCAATTCTTCCTGCATAGCTAAAATCCAAAATTCATCCGACAGGGCTTGATTGATGTTGGTGGGTTCAGTCATTGAGATAAAGGCAGAATGGTTTACTTCCTTCTTAAGTCCATGCCTAGTCCTAACACCTTCAGAAGGGTCTCCTAAGATCAGTTCTTTAGGATGACTCGAAGAATATCTCCAATCTCTAGGCAACTCTGTTTGAGGTTCTACCCTTTCCTCCAAATTTGTATTTCCAACTCCTTGGGTAACCTCAATAATCTCTTCATCTTCTACTTCAGATCTAGACTCCTTAGGTTCAGATTCATCAAACACTACATGGGTTGTTTCTTCCACCACCAAAGTCCTCCTATTGAACACCCTAAAGGATTTCCCCACACTTGAATATCCTACGAACACTCCTTCATCAGATTTGGGGTCAAATTTTTCTAAGGGTGACTTCCCGTTGTTCAGAATGAAAACCTTACAGCCAAAGACATGGAGGTGGGACAGATTAGGAGTTCTACCCTTAATGATCTCATAAGGTGTCTTGCTCAGTTTGACTCTCACATTCACCCTATTCAGCACAAAACAGGCAGTGTTCACCACTTCAGCCCAAAAGTATTTTGGAAGTGAATACTCGGCAAGCATGGCTCTAGCGGCTTCCACTAAGGTCCTGTTCTTCCTTTCAGCTACCCCGTTCTGCTGAGGGGTTCTAGGAGCTGAAAAATTGTGACTAATCCCATGATCCTCACAAAAGCTTCCAAACCTTTCATTTTAAATTCCCCTCCGTGATCACTATGGATGGTAATAATCTCACATCCTAACTTCTTCTGAATCCAAGTAGAGAAGGATCTAAACTCATCAAATGACTCAGATTTATGTGACAAAAATTTAACCCAAGTGAACCTCGAATAATCATCTACAATCACAAAACCATAGACTCTCCCCCCTAAGCTGGCAGTGCTAATGGGTCCAAAGAGGTCATGTGAAGAACTTCTAAAGGTCTAGAGGTGTTAATGTCCTTAACAGAGTGAAAAGAGGACTGGACTTGCTTCCCCAACTGACAGGCATCACACAGGTGATCCTTAGTGAACTTAAGCTTGGGCACACCTCTAACTAAGTCCTTTTGGGTTACTCTCCTAAGGGTTTTCATACTGGCATGACACAATCTCCTATGCCATAACCAAGACTCATCAGCAGCAGTTTTTAAGCAAATTGAATTATCAGATTTAATGTTACTTACATCCAGCTTGTAGACGTTGTTGATCCTTTGCCCCTGCAAAACAACTTCATCATTTAAGCTTAAAATGCAGCCAGTGGGCAGGAATTTGATGCTGTATCCCTTGTCACAGAGTTGACTAATGCTCAGCAGGTTCTGTTTCAGTCCATCTACAAGCAAAACATTATCAATCATAAAGTTCTTTGAATTACCAATTATACATGTGCCTACCACCTTCCTGGTGGTGTTATCTCCAAGTGTAACCTTGCCTCCAGCTCTGGCCTCCAGCGAAATGAACTGATTTGCATCTCCAGTCATATGTCTAGAACATCCGCTGTCCAGTTACCACATGCTCTCACGAGGTCTTGTGTGAGAGCACACCTACAAAAGTATCAAATGTCAGTCTTAGGAACCCAAACAGGTTTGGGTTCCTTCTTATGAAAAGAAGAATGCAATGCATGCGTGCTGTGCTGTGAAACAGGCAGTTTGGGTTTCCACACCCAATGTGTACTACGGTGAACAGTGCAGGTGTGAGAAATATGTCCTAACATGCCACATGAAAAACATCTAACACCAGGAAAAGGGTTAACTAATCTACGTGGATGATAATGCCTCTTCCTAGATGTATATAAAACATGCTTTGAAGAACTTGCAACAGATTTTTCAAAAGGTGGCGGTGCATAAAACTGTTCAAAAGTAGGCGGTGTTTTGTTCTTTTCAAAAGCACTGATCTTTACTTTCAAAAACTTATTTTCTTTCTTTAAGCTTGCAATTTCAAATTTCAAGGTTCCTTTGCTACTTTCTACTTCACATGCCATTATATCTAATTCTTTAAAAGCTCTTTCTAAGCCCACATGCGTAGTTTTCAATGAATCATGCTCAAAAACTAAATCAGAATATTTTTTATTCAACACATCGAATTCATCAAGCAAAGACATGTGATTTGAATCAAGTGTGGAATGATCTTTAACTACAGAATCATGCTCTTTTTGCAATGTTAAGTAATCTAATTTCAAACTAGCATGAGTTTTCTTAAGCTTCCTATACGATGTATGAATTCTTTCAGAAACTTCAAATAATTGATCGTAGGTAAGCTCTCATACCTCTTCCTGATCCGACTGACCAGGGTGATCATCAGCCATAAGACACAAGTTTGTTTCCTCCTCTTCAGCTTCAGTCTCAGAAGAGTCGGATGCAGAGTCTGCCCAGAACGCCTTCTGAATCCGCTTCTTGTCCTTTCTGAACTTTGGTTTCTCCTCACCCTTCTCCTTACTTGGGTGAGCTTTAAGTGTTGGACAAGCAACCTTTATGTGTCCAGGCTTCCTGCATTCAAAACAAACAGATTCAGATGAACTCTTAAAATTTTTATTGGACTTACCCTTGTTCCACTTCTGATAGTTCTTATGTTTCTTCCTTAGAAAGCTTTTGAATTGCCTTGTGATTAAGGCAACATCATCGCTATCAGACCCGGAAGAGCTAGCATCTGAATCCTTGGCCTTTAGTGCCACTGTCTTCTCTTTCTTGCGTTCACCTGCATCAAGTTGCCTTTGGTTCACCCCTTGCTCGTAAGCAATGAGTGATCCAAGTAAGCTGTCAATAGAGTAAGTGTTTAAATCTTTAGATTCAGTAATATCAGTAATCTTAGCATCATAAGAAGCAGGCAAACATCTTAGAATTTTGTTCACTCTTTCGTAGTTAGTAAGTTCTCTACCTAGAACATGCAAAGAGGTAACAATCTGAGTGAACCTTGTGTACATTTCTGAAATAGTCTCACTAGGTTTCATGCGAAAAAGTTCGTAATCATGTAACAAGATGTTTAACCTAGACTGTTTGACTTCAGTTGTACCTTCGTATGTTATGCATAATCTATCCCAGATTTCCTTTCCCGTTGTACAAGTAGAAACACGCATATAGTCTTCGGATTTTAAAGCACAAAAGAAACAGTTCAAGCATTTTGCATTTAACTGTGCTAAATCACGATCATCAAACGTCCAATCAGTAAAAGGCAGTTCAGTTTTCACATTGTTAATCAGTCTAAAAGGTGATTCGTATCCGTTCTTAACTAACATCCACATGCGATAATCAATAGACTGTAGAAAAGTAGACATGCGTGTTTTCCAAAAATTAAAAGGAATATTATCAAACAACGGTGGTCTTGTAATAGAATATCTTTCAGCAGTATTACGATTATTACAGTTAGCCATGGATCAAATTCAAAAGTTTTTAAACCTAAATTTTGAATCCCGCTCTGATACCACTTGAAAGTTCGATAGGGATGTTAAGCCCTAGTGAACTAGTCCCGAGGCTAACCAAGAGGGGGGGTGAATTGGTTATTTAAAAATTTCACGATAACTATGAAAATCTTTTTATAACGTGCAGCGGAAACGAATTAAAACAACGATAAAAAGATCAACCAAAGATATTCACCCAAGCAGTTAATATCAGGAAAAATTAAAGTGCAGAATTGAATCAGAAAAAGCAAATCAGATTTTATAGTGGTTCGGTCAACTTGACCTACGTCCACTCCCCGGAGCCTCCCCTCCGGGTATTGCACTAAACAGAAGTGTCCTCCTTTTGCTCCCACAGCAAGGCGGAGAAGCCTGTACAAAAATCTCCTTTTCACCACACGGTGAGGCAGAGAACCCGACCTCCTTTCGCTTCCTCCTGAAGCAGGCAGAGAACCTTCGAACTCCTTTCGCTTTCTCCTGAAGCAGGCAGAGAACCTATGAACTCCTTTTGCTTCCACCTGAAGCGGGCAGAGAACCCCGGATCTTCTTGCGAACGATCCTCCCACGACGAACACCGACTAGACGAAAGACGACGAGCGGAGAAGACGACTCTGATCCGTGCTCGGAGCAACCTTAGTGAATCCCTCACTAACTCCCCCTCACAAGATTTTCTCTCTCTCTCCCAACTCTCTCTCTCTCTCTAGGGTTTCTCAGGGAAGGAAGGCAGCAAAAGATTTTTTCAAAAATTGGAAAAAGTTTTTTTAAAGGAGGGCTTAAAATTTGCCCTAAATCTCAACTGGTCGGCCAAGATCGTCCAGGACGATCGGTATATCGTCCTGTACGATCAGTTCAAATTCAGCTGTTTCAGCCTGGACGATCTGGCTCTTCTGGACGATCAATAGAAAAAGTTGTTCATATCGTCCCGTACGATCCTGCGATCGTCCGGGACGATTAGTTCAAATTGAGGGAAATCGTCCAGAAGACAGTTCGGGTCGTCCAGAGAAATCTGTCCTGGACGACCAAAAAATGACTTGATCGTCCCGGACGATAGGGTCATCGTCCGGTACGATTAGTTCAAAAAGGCCCCAAATCGTCCTGTACATAGTTCTGGACGTATAGCTTAAATGCACTAGACGATCAAGATCGTCCAGGACGATATGATCGTATCAACCAAAAATAAATTGCTTTCCTTAATTACCAGATTAAATTAGGCATGATTGTACTGGATCGTCCAGGACGATACACGTATCGTCCGGGACGATCAGACCAAGTATCTAAAAATAAGAACTTGCCTAACTTGATCTGGCGGCTGAGAATTTCTGATTTGGGGATATCGTCCCGTACGATCCGGAGATCGTCTAGGACGATCGGCTCAATCATACTCTCTTAACTTAGTCGCCCTAATTAGGGTTTCTGTTTTAACTGGATCGTCCAGGACGATGTGGAGATCGTCCAGGACGATCAGAACAAAATTTTTAACAGAAATTCTAACTCACTCAATCTCTCTCCCTGAGTGTGTGTGTGCAAGGTTACTTAGCTAGGGAATCAGTTACATTACAATTGACTCAATAAAAAGAAAAATCATACATTTGACACACTTGGACCCGATCTTGAGTTGGCTTGAGTGGCTCGCGGTCTTTTGTGCCTGAAACAATTTAGCCAAGCAAAACACACTGGAAACATGTTTGTCATCATCAAAACCAGATTTGCAACAAGGTTGTCAATCGTCTTTACAATTCAAGTATTTGAAGTTGTAAATGATTTTGAGGTCTCATTGTGGTGTTGGATGAAACGGAAACCATTTAATCTTTTCCTCACAATGTTGAGTTTGAACTTATTTGGATGGATGCACTCTTAAAAATTAATTTAGGGCTCCTTGTTTGAATTGATTTACTTGGAAATTTGTTTCGTAGATTTCTTTGATTCATTCTATTTTTTGTGATCATTAATTAACATCATTAAACTGTTGTTTTTTCGTTCTCTTGCTTTGAGTGTCTACCAAATCCTTAGACTAAATAAGGGTTTGTAATTTAATGCATTTGCCTTTTTATTATTTACAACCAAATGTTGGAACCCTAGTAAATTTCATCGTCTCGGAAAATGTGGTTCTAGTTCAAGCGCCCTAATCAACCTTAACGTTGAACTGGTCAGTTATAGAAACTTTTTTTGCCCACTTAAATAGGTTGAGCCCATCTTATATGCTGAAGCTCTTATTATCCTTTATTGTTTTGGACTTTTTTGTCAAATTTATCCTAAATCCTAGGGATGGTGCGCTATTTTGTCCTTATGATTTCGGACTCCATTTTTCTGATTATTTTTATGTTATTTTTTGTTTGTAGTACTGACATGGGTCTGTTATGCAGGTTATCAAAAGAGCTGGTGTTATTATTAACCCAATAAAGTACAAAGATATTGATCCATATGGCAAATCTGAAGACTCAAAGGAACCAAAGCACAAGAGGCAGAAGAAGCCAAACGCAAAGAAAACTCAATTTGCTGGCAGGAAAGTCTCCAAGAAATCGTAAGCTTTGAGAATACAAAGGAGTTCTGCCATTCTTTTGCTATTGCCCTGCCTGAGTCCAGGTGATGATGGAAACTGCTATCATCTTCCATTACCGTCTTGCATGTGCCGGATGAGTTCATTTAAATCGGCTTTCTTCAACTCTTTTTTCCAATGCATGATTTCGTTGAAGATATAATATGGGATGACAGTTTTAGTAAAGGTATCTTGCGAGCTTGTGCTGGAATGAGCTGAAATTTTGTCCTATTATTATTTCATAAAATGACCATATGAATATTTTTTGTGTAGAACATTGATATTTTTATACTGAATTTATTCTCATATATAATTTTTTTCATGCAAACATCTTTTCCTTGTTTTGACAGAAGCTGGAAACTGTTTTCTGCTATTTATCATAATGCGAGTTAGTTGGGAAATTGTACTCGGCAAAATTGTAAGTATCTTGAACGCTTAAGCTATCCTATTTAGATCGTAGATTAAACATAGTCCAAAAAGCATGGCAGGTTTGTTTAGTGTTCTACGTAATTTTGTAGGAATAACTAACTGAAAAAATTCTCATGTCAACCAAATATTTGTATGGTGCTGACCATCATGCAATATATATGATACGTTAACCTTTTTTATTTTATTTTATTTTATTTGTTTTTTTGCATATACTCAGAACTACCTATATGTTTTAAGGTGGTAGAACCATAAGGTGCATCCTGTATTCTCTCATTGAATACTTGCTAATTTAACGTTCTTAACTCAAAGATTGTGGACTGCTCCGATAATCCCAAAGTTTCACTCTTCAGCTCTTCGGAATTATCTGGGGGATCCCAAAATTCTCAATCTTGGAACTTTTCCACTTATTCTTCATGAGTCCTGTGGACCTGTGGTGACTGTGGTCTGTTAATTTAACACTAGTGTTTCTGGCTTAAGTTAGTATAATTTGTTAATTAATATAACAGCAATTCTTCATCCCAACAAGAGAACTGTTAAGGTCAGATGCGACAGCAGGACTTGACCTGCTTGTGTTAAGCTGGTTAGAACTCTTATGTATGAGAAAATCATCCACACTTTGTAGTTCTTTACAGCAGCGGAACTTGTAGAGAAAAATAGAAAACATATGCTAGTAAACTTGAGTTCGGTTTAGGATGTTTGTAGAAATTATTATGAGCAAAAAAAAGTAATTTTTAAAAATTGTTATGAGTGTTATTAACTTTTATTCTTTAGAAAAAGTGAGTTGTCAGCTTTCTTGTAATTTTTGCAATTTAGTATATTTGGTTTTAAAAAATATTAGTTTGTTATAGATGACAAGGTTAAGCAATTAGAGGGATTGGATAAGCTAAGGCTATGGGTACTCTGAAGGAGGCTAAGAGATCCTAATAACAATAAATTAGTAGCTATGAAAGAGTTTATTGGGTTGGTATTATGCCTTAAGTCCACCCGAAGCAGAGAAAATATTCAATATATGAGAGGAAAATAAAACAGTAGACATATTTATAGTGAATACAATAGGCTTGATAAGGTGTTTTAGTTTCTTTAGTTGTACAAATGTAAAATGTTGATAACATTTTCGCATAATTTATGCTTAAAGTATTCGTAAATGTTTTGTTTATGTATATTGTATTTCGTCAATGTGTTGTAACATTCTCGCATATTAGATGTCATTAAACCTGACATTCATGATTCTCTTGAAAAGATTTGTAATGGTTAGGCATTACTTGAGAGGGTTCAAACTTTTGAGATGAAACCTGAGGACAAGTTCTCGAGAGCTTTACTGAGAAACATTGAGAGTTGTATTTCTTTGAGCTTTGGATGTTAGTGCACAAAACATTTTAATTAAGGTTGTGAAAATCGGATCAACATTGAACCTAAAGGAGATACTCAAGATTTAATAGTTCAATCTTAGTTGAACTGGATGATGTAATAAATATGAAAATTATTTAAATGAAATAATGATGATATAATAATCATGAAATAATATAAATTTGTGACTAAAAAATCATACATAAACAATAGTTTTTATATTTTAAATTTAAATACATTCAATATTTAAATTTAATAGAAATTTAATATAAATTATGATTAATTTATGTTATTTGTTTAGATATAATATAAAAATATAGATCATATATCAAATTTGTATTATAAATTTATATTTATAAATTATTTATGTTAAATAATTTATCATTAATAAATAGATAAATTTTTTAATGTATAAATAAATATATTATTATTATTATTTAAAAATAAATATTATTCACATTAATAAATTAAAATTTTATTTAAAAATATATAATATATATGTTGAGTTTTATAACATCAACTCATCTATTTAGTCTCACATTATTTGGGAATTTTTTCTTACTATTGTTTATATAATGTTTTGAGTTTGCATGTGTTAAGAATTTATATGAAGTTGTGGGGTTATGTGAATGTCTCATTGGTGTCTTGGGGCAAATAATTATTATAAGATTTCATATTTACTAAAAAGTTAATATTTTTAATTTAAATTAACCTGCTAAATTATGAATATTATTTAATATTTAATAATTAATGTAATAAACTAATTTATTTAATTATTTATATAATTCAACAATTGAATTTGTCAGTTTGAAGGAACTAGGATCAGTTTGCCAGTTGAATTGGTTGTTATGGCTGGTTTAATCTGATTTGATGCAAAAATAGTTTTTAGGTTGGATTGGACTGGACTGCCCTTATGACTAGTTCAGATTGAATCGGTCGGCCTGGTATCGATTTTTAAAACCTTGATTTTAGTTGTATAAATCTTAGATAAGAATGAAATGATTATTTGCTTTACTTGTGCGCTTTTGGAGAGAATTCCAAAATGCTAAGAGGCTTGCTGGACGGCCATTTCTAAGGAGCTTGAGTGATCTTTTTGAATCCTTACGTTGATGAGTAGGTTTAAATTTTAAGTAATTTATTTTTAATGTAAGTTTTTGCTATTGCGTTCTAGTATTTGTGATCAATTTTTTTACATGTGGATATAATCTTATTATTATTTTATTAAATATCTTAAAATTTATAGTTAATAAGTTATAATTTCTCTGGACCAAAATGATTTAATGGGTGAGGTTCGGATTATTCGAGTTACTAGTAGGTCGGATTCAGATTAATATCTTTGACCTATTTATTAAATGACTCGGGTTCGAGTTGAATGTAGTTGGGTCGGATGAATTTTGAGTCAATCCGAAATAAAGCCAAAATATGTTATATTCAGATTAATTTTATATTTTATTAGATAATTTATAAAAGGTAATTTGATCTAAATATAATGTATTTTCATCATGAACTTGTGAAAAAAAATTAGCAAATGGAATATTTGTTTAGAATGTAACCTTTTTTTGTACGTCAATTATACTAAAATAAATAATTATTTTAACATTACATAAATTACTTATTATAATATACAAAATATTTTTATACATTTTTATAAACACGTATAAAGCATTGCATATTCATGTATTAAAAAAATATAAGAAAAACATTTTGTGTCCATTTAAAAAAAATTATTGATTAACAATATGCATTTACATCATCATTATGTCATGCATACATGCATTTGAAAAAAAAATAAAGAGTTTTGGTTTACTAATATGATTTCCTTAGATCTATTGTTAATGATATATCCTTGATGGATTGTCTTAGAAGATCCATTAATGATGGTGCACTTATATAAACTTACTCATGGTATGCACATAAATTTATGCTACATCCACCATGATGCATTGAATGGATGATATAATTTTGTGGTTGTGCTGTAATGTGATTAAAATTGTGATCATAATTGTGCCATCACTAACGTCTGTATGTCAGGAGACCTTACATTGATGACCTTAGGATGATATGTAGTTGGAATTTACATTCTCTTTTCTACTTGTTAGGGATGGAAGCTTTATGATACTTTTTGGTTATCATTACTTGGGTTGTTCATAATGATGATCAGAGTTCTAGGAATACACATTACTCACATATAAGTTAGGTTCACTTAAAACAAAATAAAAATACTCATATCATATATTTCTAGAGAGAGCACTGGTTGGAATTTTGGTTCATCATGCTAAGTATAGCTAGGTGACATGTCAGCTTACATCCTTATTGATGTACACACATATCATGAATTTATGAATCTATATGTAGTCAATGATTCATTTTCAAATAGATAGCTTTGACATATATACATCACTTACATGCCTTTTCTCCATCTAGGCATCTTTAGGGTGTTTGCTACTTGTCCATTTGAGTATGACTAGTCTTTCACATATACATACAACTAGGTGGGTTACTGGCATTCGTGACCAAGTAAAATGTAAGTCTAACAGTCTAGGCCTCATGATCATAGGTGTGATCATGTTGTAATATCCAACCTTCAGGATTCTTTTGGGGTCTAGAAGATTCTCAATCCTTAGGGTTTAGAGCCTTCCCTTCAGGCTTGTCCCCTCCTGTGATTGTGAAGTATAAATCCCGTTTGTCAGCCTAAGATTAGGTCCTCCTTATACCTCCAATTGTATGAGGTCTCTTTGGACGACACAATCCATATTACCCAATAAAGATCCTCCTAGTTAAAGAAGTCTGATTATCTTTTATGACTAAGAAGACTAGGAGTTACAATGATATAGAATGATTGAAAACCATTGGATCTTGATCGAGGCTGTCTTTAGTTTGTCTGTCCTTTCCTTAGGTTTAGTTAGCTTGTTCTCTATGGTATATCCCTTCTTTAGGATTGATATATCCTCGAAAAATTATCTTGATCGGGCACGAATCTCGAGGCAAAACCAAGTTAAAAACTTTCGAAATTAAAATTGGGGCCATCTAAACTCTGATTTCAGCGAACTTATAGTCGAACTGAACGTCTCGGAAATACGAACCCAACGAAACCAAATTCAACCCAATCTGAGCCCAAATGGATCCAAATCAAGGGTCTAAAGCGTTGTTGGAAGGTTCAAACCACAATTTGGATTACCAAACGATTTTCAAAAACGACGTGTTTATAGTCGAATCGAGCGACTCGACGAGACAAATCCAACGAGCCCAAGATTGCCAAATTCTATCACTAAGACATTAAAATGTCCAGCAAACAGTCCACAATCAAAGGATTCAACATCGGCCATCTATTCAAACCACTCCCTAATTATCCTTGATCTTCCTCCTATTTACGGGCCATGCCACTCCCAAAAATCTGCAAATAGAGCCCCCTCTCCTCTTGAAAAGGGACACCTAATCCTAAGGAGAAAAGAGAGAGATCGGAGATTGCTCTTGCCTCCTTGCTCCTCCTCAACCACTGCCGGAGTTCCGCCGGACCACCACTTGACATCCTCACCTCCGCCAGACCACCGCTTGACGTCCTCTACTCTGCCGGATCACCACCTGATGTCCTCAGCTCTGCCGTACCACCGCTTGACGCCCTGAGCTCCGCTGGACCACCACCTGATGTCCTCAACTCCGCCGGACCACTGCCTGACACTCTGAGCTCCTTCGGACCACCACCTAACGCCCTCAACTCCGCCAGACTACCGCCTGACACCCTGAGCTCCAACGAACCACCACCTGACGTCTTCAGCTTCGCCAAACCACCGCTTGACGCCCTGAGCTTCGCCGGACCATCACCTGACGTTCTCAACTCCGCCGGACCACCGCCTGACGCCCTGAGCTCCGCTGGACCACCACTTGATGTCCTTAGCTCTATCAGACCACGGCTTGAAGCCCTGACCTCCGCCGAACCACCACCTGACATCCTCAGCTCCGCCGGACCACCGCTTGATGCTCTAAGCTCCGCTGGACTACCACCTGACGTCCTCAGCTCCACCGGACCACCGCCTGACGCCCTAAGCTCCGCCGGACCACCACCTAATGTCCTCAGTTCTGCTGGACCACCGCTTGACACCCTGAGCTCCGCCATACCATCACTTTATGTCCTCAGCTCCGCCGAACCACCGCTTGACTTCTTGAGCTCCGCCGGACAACGGCTTCACTCCCTGAGCTCCGCCGGACCACCACCTGACCACCGTCTGACGCCCTGAGCTCCGTCGGACCACCATCTAACGTCATTAGCTCCACCGGACCACCGCTTGATGCCTTGAGCTCCTCCAGACCATCACCTGACGTCCTCAGCTCCGCCGGTCCACCGCCTGACACTCTGAGCTCTGCCGGACCACCGCTTGACTCCCTGAGCTCCGTTGGACCACCGCCTAACGTTCTCAGCTCCGTCGGACCACCGCCTGAAGCTCTGAGCTCCTCTGGGCCACCACCTGACATCCTCAGCTCCGTCGGACCACCACATGAGGCCTAGACTTCTGCTGGACCACCACCTGATGCCCGGAGTTCTGCCACACAACCACCTAAGGCCCAGAGTTCTACCGGACCACCACCTGAGGCCCAAAATTCTACCAAATCACTGGGTGACCCTGAAGTTCCACCAGAGTGAAGTCAGACTTTCATATACTCCCGACTTCCACCATACAGTTGATACTTGTAATCTGATCGCCCTTGGAGACGAGTCAGCCTACTATAACCTACTCAAGTTCTTGTGAAATCATTTCAACTGGGCCAAGCCCCATAGTTTTTCCCTTTTCTAGGGTTTTCCACGTAAAAGTCTTGTATTTCTCTATGTGTGATCTGGATATCCATACAATACTAAGACATAGAATTCTAACTGTATCGCCGTATATATTCTAGCCTGCAACAAGGATAATTCTCTTTCTCTTAAGATCCTCTTTCTTAGGATTAGACATCTCTTTCCTAATAATAGTTTTTTTTTTCTATGATAGAAACAGTTTAAGATGTGATATCTTAATTTTTAGTAAACTTTTCTTACATAACATTTGGTATATAATATATGTCGTCAATATGAGCATTTTGACTGGTATATTTTGGAATTTCATTTGGTAAAATGATAGTTATTAATTTTTGAAGATATTGTACAATTTATAAATTTTTATGTATTTTTATATATCATTGCTCTTATGTGAAAATGATATTATTGCTACATGATGCATGTGACACATACATGGAAGCTAGAAAAGCTGGCTGGTTGTAAAATAATTCAGCTTTGTTGGAGTATGATACCTTATACATGAGAGTGGGCCGACAGATTTTCCTTTGAATTATTAGTTATGGTGTCATCCCAATGCAAAATTAAAGATTCAAAATTCAAGATTTAAGATAACGAGTTATAAGAGGGTAAGATACATTGAAGGGCAGGAGTGACAACTCTTATACAAGATAGCCACCTGACATCAACACTAAACACCTGACATTAACCTAAGATAAGACACAAGAAAATACTATGTAACTAGCTGGATGTCTTTCCTTATTATTCATAATCATATGTATGATTTCATTTACATGATAGCACACAAATAAATTGATTATTAGAATCAAAGAAAAATTGATACGATCTTTACTGATACTAATACTACATGGCATAATATATATTGATGGATATTGATAGGCATATTTATGCAGTACACAGACACAACATTTTGACATAGTATATCGGTTACTAAACTTGTTATTATTTGGTACATTTTTTTTTATTTTTTGGCAGATTGATGGATTTCTTTTACTTACTGAAATGTTTTTTTATTGCTGATTATATTGGTTTTACTTGTGATTATTTTTCAAGCAAAGATGGATTGATGTGCATATATTATTTAGATTGATGACATAATGATTGATATGGATTTAAACTGAGCATGTATATTGATCCTTTGGTCTTATATTAAATGCAGTGGTAAGATTTGGTTGCTTATTGATTTTTGTAAGTTTCTTATGGGGTTTTATTAATTTCAGGTCAAGAAAAGGGTCAGGATCCTGCTGAGTGAAGCTGATTCGTTTTATTAGATTTTTTTATTTACTTTTGTATTTTTTTTTATTTCTTTTGTAGTGAGGAGCTTAAATTAGATTATTGATTGTATGTGGTCTTCGGACTATTGTAAATGAGATTTTGATGGAGTATCGTGAAATCTTTTCATATATATGATTTTAGTTGCTTCTACTAAAAAATAATTTATATAAATGAATTTTATAGAAGTTCTAATAGATGAATCAAAAGAAAAAAAAAATATTTTAATTTAGATCTTGGAGTGTTACACTTAAGGCTTAGATTATTTTGATCACAATATTATGAGTGTATCTCTCTCATCTTACAAGCATATCCTTATCCTCCACCATCATAAACTCATTCAACCCACATCATTTCCCCTAACAGTTTGTAGGATTTCTCCATCTCCACCTACATCAAGTATAGCCTACTTAACTATGCCACAAATATTGATTTTAATTTCTCTCTTTATTTTGAGTCATTTTATTCCTTATTGGAAGAGATCCTGACAATCTATAGGACAATTATCCACCCACTCATATTCATCATAATTGTCACCTTTTGCATGATATATTTCCTCTCCTCTACTCAAAATGACACACCACCTTCTGCTTCCCCCCACAACAATCACCAAATGTGAATTCGAGTGAAAAATAAAATTCATAACTCTCACCACCTCCCTTTCACCCTCTCATATGCTCGAAGCAACCTTTGTTTCACAAGCTATGCAACACCCTCTATGGTGCACTGCCATGTTGGAGGAGTTCACAGCTCTTATATACAACAACACTTAAAATCTTGTCCCTCCCCTCCCCCCTCACCTATCAAAGAATATTATTAGTTGCAAAAAGTTGTTTACATCAAGCATAATCTTGATGGCTGATCAATCACTATGAAGCCTTACTTGTGGTAAAGGCTTTCATCAACACTAAGGCATTTACTATCTTGGGACACTTAGGCTAGTCATTAAACCATCAATTATTCAGTTTATACTTAGTCTTCCCTCTCTGACAACTGGTCACTCAAATAACTTGACGTCAACAACACATTTCTTCCTAACAATCTCATTGAAGACATCTGCATGCACCAACCACTAGGATTTCATGATCAAAACAACCAAATGTGTGTATGTGACCTATAGCAGATCATCTATGTCCTCAAACAAGCCCTTAAAACTTGGTATCAACAACTTTGTCATATTCTTATATCCATTGACTTTATTAACTCAAAGTTTGATACATCTTTATTTATTTAATGACAACAACATCTTATAATATATATTCTCGTCTATCTCGACGACATAATTCAAATATGTAGTGATAACACTCACCTTCAACATGTCATTTATAAGCTTGCACCACAATTCTCTATGAAGAACCTTAGAGATATCTCATGCTTCCTTGATGTTTAAGTCATTTTCTCCCCTCAAGGCCTCTTCCTCTCTCAAAAAAAAGCATAGCCAAAATCTTATGGAAAAGACTAATATGGCCCATGCAAATGAATTCACCACCCCATGTCTCCCAACCACATACCACTCATTCTTGATGGCATCCCTCACTAAATGCAACTGATTTTCGCTCCATGGTTGGTCAAGTTCATTATCTTTCTTTTTACTCTACCAGATATAGCCTTTGCGGCAAAGTAATTTTTACTATTTATACATCGGCCAACCATCATACACTATAGTGCTATCAAATATACACCTCCCCACCTTCAAGCCTTCATTAGTCATGGCTATTTCTACGTCGCTACTCCCCACTTTCATTACATAGATTCTTTGATGCCAATTGAGCCAACAACACTGTCGATAGCACCTCCACCAACACTTGTTTTGTTTTTCTGTCATAATACTATATATTGGAGTTCCGAGAAATAACACAATTGATCATTCCTTCACCAAAGCAGAATACCCCACTATTGCTTCTATCATAGCTAAACTCACATGGTTACAATCACTTCTTCGTGAAATTGGCGTTCAATTATCTACTATGCATGTTGTTTATTGTGATAATATTGGTGCCATCTACTTATACATCAATCTGGACTTCTATTTTGCATTAAACAAATAATCATTGACTTCCATTTTATTTGAAAAAAAAGTTCAAAAAGGAGATCTCCACATCTCTAATGTCTCATTTGCTGATCAACTTACAAATGCACTCACCAAATCTCCCTCTCATCATGGACATGATCAGATCAACTTCGTGTCAAGATAGACTTCATCTTGAGAATACATATTATAGAAAATCAAAAATTACTTTTTTTATCATATTTTATATTTACCTTTTTAGTCATATCACATAAGAAAATGTATTAACACTTGAATTAAATGACAATTTAATTGTCATTTATCTGTCATTTAATTCAAGTATTAATACTTCATACACTTTGTTTTACTATATAATTATATATATATATATATTTATATAAAACTCTTTAGTAGATATATTAACTTCTTCCTTCTCAAACTATAATCTCTTATATAGATATATGCATGGGATCACCAGTAATTTTTGCAGGAACAATTGCCATCCTTGAAGTGGTGAAAACGATTACAATCCCTCACAGAAATCTCTCTTGCATAAACCCTAGAAACCAGCCTGATCGCCTCATGACAGTCCACACAGATCCTGAGGTTCTTCACCACTCTTATCTCCGTCCCCTCTGTCGTCTTCATCAGCCCGAATGCCACCGCTAGCTTCTCGCTGTGCGTCGATAGTGCCAGCTCCTTCGCTTCATCCTCCCCCTCCAAATCCAGCAACACCTCCCCAGTATTACCAACATATCCCACTCTTCTCAACCTCCTCATCATCTCCTCCACCATCAGATACAACTCTTCAGCCTCCAAAGCCGAGATGTCACCGGCGTAGAACTCATGGAACTGGCCATCGACTTCAATGGAGCTGCATCCAGGCGTCTTCTTCACACTATTTTTCTCCATAAGCCTCCTAATGGAGGATACCTCGTCCCACTTCCCCATCTTGGCGTAGACATTGGAGAGCAGCACGTAAGCGGCGCTGTTCTCTGGTTCGATCTCGAAAAGCCCTTTGATGGCAGCCTGACATGTGAGGATATCGCCATGGGTTCTCGAACCACCAAGCAGAGCTCCCCAGATTAGCGAATCGGGCGGCATTGGCATTGATCGAACCGTCGACCATGCTCGGCCGATCAACCCGGCGCGGGCGTAGAGATCAACCATGCACCCAAAGTGTTCGATCGAAGGCGCGATGCCGAAATCCGGGCTCATCGCGGCGAAATACCGCTCGCCCTCTCGAACCAGCCCACCATGCACGCAAGCCTGGAGAACGGCCAGCAATGTGACGGAATTTGGTGTCAAGCTGGTGTTTCTTACCATGTCGTCAAACATGGCGAGGGCTTCTCGGGCAAGCCCGTGCACGGCGAGACATGATATCATAGCAGTCCATGCGGTGGCGTCGCGGATTTGAGGGGCCAATTCTTCGAATACGGTGCGGGCGTGTTGGACGCGGCCACATTTGGAGTACATATCGATGAGGGAGGTGGCAACCACGGCATTGATGGAGAGGCCGCGGCGGGATATGAAGCCGTGGGTCCAAAGGCCGTGGTGTAGGGCGCCTAATCGTGCACAGGCGGCGAGAACGGAGGAGAGGGTGAAGAGGTTGGGCGGAGGGGCTCGGGGGTCCGCGAGCATGGCGTTGAAAAGAGAGAGGGCGGCGCGGGGCTGGCCGAGATTAGCGTGGCCGTGGATGAGCGAGGACCAGGAGAGGACGTTTCGGTGAGGTATTTGGTCGAAGAGCTTGCGGGCGGGTAGGAGGTGGCCGGCACGGAGGAGGGAGGAGAGGAGGGAGTTGGAGGTGGGGAGGTCGTGGAGGGGTAGAGGGAGGGAGAGGAAGAGGAGGAGGTCAGAGGGGAGGGCTGAGTAGGAGGAGATGAGGGAGGAGAGGACGTGAGGGTGGTGGAAGAGGCCGTAGAGGTGGATGTGGGCGTGGAGTTGGGGGAGGAGAGAGGAGAGAAGGTGGGGAGTGATTAGGGAAACGGAGGAGAGGAGGAGGGGGAAGGTGAAGGAGTCGGGGCGAGAGCCATGGCGGAGGATGCGAGGGTAGAGAGAAACGGGGGTGTGGTGGGAGCGGAGGAGGCAGTTCCAGGCGAAGATGTCCGGGGTTGGATGGGAGAGGTGAAGGCTTGGGTGGGTCGACGCCATGACAGAGAAGCTTTCAGCGCTGAGCCACTGCATGTGAATTTGTTTTAAGTAATATTTATATATTTCTTTAAAAAATTAAGTCGTGTTCGTAATAAGAAAAATATTTATTTAATATAACAACATATTTATATAAATGATACGATAGTCATATTTTATTTATAAATTTTTTTTTTTGAGGTTAATCATAACGGGCCTGACCTTTCCCATAAGAAAGGGCCTTCTTCGGTTGTTTGGGAGGCTCAATGCAAGTAGCACATAGATGCTATTTGATCACTACAACACATGGCCGTTATGATTCAACTAATCATATAAATATTTGACTTCTTATGACCTTAGAAGACTTTCATTTCATTCAACAATTGTGACAAATAGTTGCTATCGAATATTTCTATATAAAAATTGGAGGTATCATCACTATTTTTAGCAAACCCAACTTTGTGTAATGAGTCTTCTCAAAATTACTTTTGCTAATTCATCTATTAAATACTATATCGCTTCTTCATGTATAGTTGGTCCTATCAATGGCTTCCCCTAGAAAGCAACCATTGTGAACTCCTCTTCTCCTGAATATGTAGATAGTATCATCCAAAGCTTCCCTAAGTGTGCACCCCTTGCAAATCTTTCTTGTCCTTCACATGTTTGTAGTGCCAACGACAGCTTTCCCAAGCGAGCACCCATTGCAAATTACCCTTCTTCTACTGCCCTACATATGCAATTTGTCTCATGCACGGCTTCTTCGAATGTGCTCCCATTGTGAACCCATTTCTTCACACACTATTAGTCTTCTCAATACCTTCCTCCTATCAATCTCTCACTGTGAACACCTCTTCTGTTAATTACGAAACCGATCTCATAACATGTCTCCACTTCTATCAATGCCTTTCACCATCAATCTATTATACAAGGTTTTCCCCAACGATCTCTCATATGGGGCTTCCCCAAGCTCTTGCCGAACTATGACATGTTTGCTGCCCAAACTTTTTTGGATTCAAGGTTTGAACCCAGGTTCAAACCAAGCTTCGAGTTTTGAACTTGAATCGAATTCAGGCTCGAATTTAAACCTGTTTGAATCCATTTGGTATGATTCTAACTTCAAAAAATAGTCAGCAAATATCAAAGATTCTCTCTCATTGAAGTCAATTTCATTTGAAATGAATTTTTAAATATTTTTCTCCAATAATATAAACAGAATGAATATTTTTAATGACATGTATTTTGAGTGATATAAAATCTAATTTCTTTATTACAAACTTATAGTATTAAATACAAAATCTATAAACAAAGAATGAAAATGATCTCTTTAAATACAAAATCTGTGAACTCGGTCTCTCCGAGAACATCACCATGTCTGGCCCTATCGTCATGCAGTGCAGTGCGCCTTCCATGTAGATTTGTTCATGCTGCTCAAGAGTCCAAGTGGGAAGGAGAAGACTGAAAAAGAGTTCCAGATCCTTCCCCATTAGAGGTCGTACTAAAGCTTCCCTGCAAGCAAAACACATCAGTTCAAAAACCTTCTCCCACGGGGGTAGCAGAAAAAGAACTCCCTTAGGGAAGATGCCCCATTCCTGGGACTTTGGAGAGATTTGAGAAGGAAGTCCCTTAATAGAGGATGTCTCCTTTCTAGTACTGGAGAGAGGTTTGGGAGCCCAACATCATAGGGCTTCGGTAAATTGGTGTAACAACTGCAATTTTGGATACTCTATTAGGTATTCATAATGAGTTATACGCGTTAATAGATATAATAGGTAAGCTTAAATGATGCTAGTGTCTAATAGGTTATTAAGAGGTCTTATGGCATGTCATAGCTCTATACATACTTCATGTTGGAGAGCATTAGGCATGCAATGAACTGATCTAAGCAAGCACCTAGTAGGTATATCTCTATGATGGCTTACCCAAATTGCTATCATCCAATACCTTAAGTTGTTAGATGCTCAAATGTGAATGTAAAGAAGTGGTCAAAGACAGTAGCATACGAGATTTGAACATAGGGAAAAGAGGAAGGAAAACTCAAATGCATTGAAATACATGTAATATAAATATCGTAAACCATCGACTTTAAAAATAAATAAGTTATTTGATTGAATGTAAATCAAATGCATTGATTTTTTTTTTCTATGATCGTTATAACATATTTCAAATACATTGAAATAAAGATGGCAATGGAGCGGCTTGTGACGGTAGGGGCGGCGGGTGATGATAGTGGGCGCTGGGCGACAATAAGCAACAATTAGTGGTGGGTGAAAGTAGACTAGAAACATGAGCGGCTACAACAGAGGATACAAAAATTGCCCGACTTAAACAATTTCCGAATGTAGGGAAACAAAAGTTTTCATGTATTTTAAATCCCTCAAAATTTTATTTTGTATTTATTTTGGTTCAAATTAAACATTAAAAAAATTGGAATGCAAGGAAAAGGAGTGCAATACAATCTTAATGCCTCCGACCAAACAGCTCCGAAGTGCAACATTTCATAGATTTGATAGGATTAGATATGGTATCTCATAACATTAACGTTTCATCTGGCATATTTTCTTCATCTCTAGTGAGTGCAATCAACTCATCTAGTACCTCATAGATACTCTCTGCGTGGGGGTGTAGATCATCATCAACCACAAAGCTATGGAATTTCTTCCCCAATTCAATCCAACTCACACCGGTCTCCTTCTTGGCTCCTTTCTCCTTCATCTTCTTGATAATCCTTGCTCTGTCTTCCCATCTGCCTTCTGCTGAGTATATATTAGACAACAACACATATGCTGAAGTGCAATCCGGTGTCATCATGACCAATTGCTCCGCTGCATATCTTCCCATTTCTAGATCACCATGAATTCCACAAGCGCCGAGCAGAGCCTGCCAGAGAAGAGCATTGGACTCTACATTTAACTCCTCTGTTAAACTCATTGCTTCATGCAATTGCCCTGCACGACCCAACATGTCCACTATACAAGCATAATGCTCTACTCGTGGAGTAATCCGATGGCATGATATCATTGAACGCAGCAGCTCAATTCCTTTCTCAACAGATCCTGCATGACTACAGGCATGAAGCAGTGAAAGATAAGTGATATCGTTAGGCGCAGTACCATTTGACAACATTTCCTGATAAAGCTGGAGTGCTTCTGATCCGTAACCATGACGGCCAAATGCTGCTATCATTGAATTCCAGGACACAGAATTCCTATATTGCATTAGATTGAATAGTTTGATGGAGTCTTTCAGTTCACCACACTTCGAATACATGTTGATGAGCCCATTGCACACGTAGATATTGGAGAGAAAACATTTTTTGACAATGAGAGAATGGATTTGCTTCCCTAGAGCTAGCGCAAATGGCCTAGAAGAACACCCAAAGGCCCCGAGAACAGCCGACACCATATTTTCATCAATCACGATACCTTTTCCTATCAATTCGGCAAACATTTCAAAAGCTCTCTCTTCCATCCCATTCTGTGCAAAACTAACAAGCATCACAGTCAAGAAAACCTCATCAGGCTCGACACAAGAATGAAATACCTGGAGTGCATCTTCAATCATACCGCACTTGGAGTACATGTCCATTAGAGCGCTCTCGACATGCAAATCCGACAACAAGCCAGACTTCTCAATACGCCCATGAATCTGCCGTCCTTCACTGAGAGTTCGCAATCCAGAACAAGCAAGGAGAGAACTTGCATATGTCATCGAGTTGGCTTCTTCAGCTCTCAGAATTTCTCGAAACAAAAGAAGACTTTCATTGAATAACTGGCCCTGAGCGAGCCCGGAGACCATTGCCGTCCATGTTATCACATTCCTCTCAACCATGGCATCAAAAACCTTCCTTGATGAGAGGGGACAGCCGCATCGGAAGTAACCAGTAATGAGGGCATTTCCAACCTGAACTACACTCTCAAAACCACTTGAAATAATCAATGAATGCAGCATAGAACAAGCATACCAAAGCTCAGGGTTAGTACAAATGGATACAACAGTTGTCAGCGTCGCCTGATCATACCTACATTTCTTCAAGATGAGCATCCTTTTGAAGTATTGGAATCCCCTTGAGAACTGCTCCTTCAAAAAGCAGCCTGAAATCATCGAATTCCAGGAGACAGTATCCTTAAGAGGCATTTCGTCGAATACCTTAGCGGCATCCTGAAGTTGGTCACACTTGGAGTACATCGTGATGAGGGAATTCCATACGACGAGAACATTTCGTGGATCAGTGAGGTTATTGACGCTGAAGCGATTGTTATTCTTGATGATGGCAGCGTGTATGGAAGAACCGAAACGATGGTGTTTTTCTCTGCCACAATTGGAGAGAAGGGAACTGAGTTCAGCATAGTTTGAGAGATGGAGAGTGACATTTCTCATTGCTCGTTGCCATATAATCAGGAGAGGCTTTCTGTGAATACTGTGTCTTGGTTCATTTGATGTCGGCCCTGTCCATGAAACTATGGTGATCCGTGGACAGGTTCAGCAAATTTAATTGGATTAGAAGCCAGAACTCAGAAGGAGGGTATTTTTATACATAGCACTCAATTTTTTTTAATTTATATATTTATGATGTAGTGGAAATCATTGAAGAATGAGATGCAAACATCTCAAGAGAGCAAATAACAGTAAAATCTGTAACTCCAAAATTATTTCATATCATATCTTCCTCATATAACTGTTATATATATAATATATTAATAAAACTTTCTAGTAAGTTCTAAAAAACAGGTACAAAATAGGTATATTATTCATAAGACTTATTATATTTAAGATGCACCGCATTATACTCCTCCTATATCTGGAGAATCCGAAGCAAGATTTGGAGGATCGAGTGTTGAGAGAGGTGATTGTTCGAGGGGGTGAGTTGGTCAAAGCTGGACGAGATCCTGGATTTTTAAAGACTATTAGATGACTCATTGGATGACTTATTTTTATTGGTTTGTTGTGCATCTTCAAAAGACTGGAATACTATAACTGCATATGCCACCCAGTTGAATCTTACTATTATTTCGTTGAGTAATGAGGCCACTTTGATCACTTTCATTGTTTCCATCAATGGTATTTATTGACAACTTGTTTTCTCATGTTTTTTATTATGAGCAAGTGGAGCTCCTTTCTAGCCCAAACTAAACGAACCAAAATGCAGACTAGGAGATAGATTGAGATTCCAATCAATACAGTTGTCAACTGTTGCTACACCAATTCAAGCCATCTATCAACACAATAGCCAGAGACGGTAACTGAGGATCCAGTCGATGATAACTTAGAAGAAGTTTATGATGACACCCCATTGCTTGATAAGGAATTGGAATTCATTGATGAACTTCAAATTAATGTGATGAGATGTCTTACGGTAGCTAAAAATGAAACATAAGATTTGAGGAGAGAGAATATAGGGGAAGTGCAATGAATGTTATCTCAACACCCTTTCTAGAGCTAATATAAACAATGAACCTCATCTCGAGCTCTTTCATGTTAGTTGGGTCAACCATGCTTCTTTTCAAATTCCAATCACTAGTAGATGTCTAGTTTTCATAAAAACTAGTAGCTATGAAAATCAAATTTGGTATGATATTCTACCCATGGACATTAATCATATTCTTTTGGGAAGACCTTGGTTGTATATTTAAATATTATTCACTATGGTAGGAAAAATACATATGTCTTCAAATATAATAAAAAGACCATTAAACTTTTACTAGTGTAGAGAAGATACTCTCTATAGGACCACCTTTAATTTATAACCCAAATCTAATCAAAAGAAAGGAGCAAAGCTTCAACTAATTGCCTTAAGAAAACTTACTGCTAGGGATAGCATTACCAATTATGAGGTAAGTTTTAATACACCTATTCCACATTTTTCTTTGAACTTAATCACATAGACAGTGGAATTTAGAACCTTACAAAAAGAGTTTTCTAATCCAATTCTCCTTCACTTATTACATCTAAAGGAATTCACACCAGACTCTGATGAGACTCACATATCTGTTGTGGTCTCCCTTAATGTAGCACAATAATTATATCAACATATGAAGTTAAGGGTCTAATTACTAGAGCCCAAATAAAAGCCTAATAGATGCTAAAGCTAAAGGTCCAATTACAAGAGCCTAAGAAGATGCTAAAACAAGAGCCCAATCAAAGCACAATACAACAGCCCGCTCATGAAGACATAATTAAATTATAGTTTTAATATTTGAATTTTAAATTAAGAGTTTAGAAGTTCTGGCTTTTTTATGGAATATGTATATGTTAGTCATTTAATGGAGATAAGATGAATTAATGAAAGTGATTATCACCTTCCTCCATTAATGGCCACCTACTATCTTTTCAACTAAAATTTTCCTCTTATTTTTTAATTTTGATTTGTTATTGTAACTCTATAAATAGTGCTGGTGTATAATAAGAAATTTTAGTTTTTGAATGAGAAGAAACTTTGGAGAAATTTGTTCTCTCTGATTAGTGCTTGGTGGCATACTTTGACCAACATTGGTGGAACTGGTTAGTTTTTTTTTCTTACTTTTTTTTTGTTAAAACTCTGCATCATCTTCCTCTACACTCTAACCATCTTTTAAGATCAGCCAACCATAACTCAAGCTTTAAAAAAAGTCAAGCCAACCCTCTTCAAATCCATCAACCTAATTTAAGTTTTCTTATATCTAATCTTATTCCTCATGCCACCATAAGGCCTTTACCTCCCAAAACTCTACTATCTACTCAATAGCATAGTTTCACATCTTAATCTAATCCTCCACCATCATTTTCAGTCATTAACCTCACTCGAAACCCATTCTCTAAAGTAAAACTTACAAATCAGCCCAAATAGGCATAGTCATGACATACCATTTACCTCACCCCCCAAACCCTTCCTCAATCCATCAAAAACTCCAGATCACTTATTTAGATAATAAAATAAGTAATCTTAAATATTTTTATTAACTAATCCCATCAAAAGGCCCCTCACTATCATCATATTTGCAGATCAAAGCCTGGAGAGATACAATTTGGTTAAATTTTTTTACCAAATATAAGAAGATTTCTTATGGTGGACTTGTCTTTGAACTTGTGAGTTATTCTAAAACTTATGAGGTGAATTAATTTTTTTTTATGATAGTTTAAATTTATATTATTAGCATGGAAATAAAGTACACTTGCAAACTGATAGTGATCATATAAAATCCCAACAAGTGAGCTTTACCGCATAATTCAACTTTTTTTCTCCCCTATGTGAACTTACCTTAAAAAAAATGAAAAAACAATAAATTTCTTGAGAGAACACCTTGGTGAGAGAGCACTCCACACTTTAAAATAACCCCATAACTAGTACAAATTTAAACTTTAATTATTTTCTTTACTTTTTTGGGTAATGCTTATTGTTAACTCCAGAAGTTTATTTGGATTAACTTATGATAACTTGCTTTCTTAAGAACTAGAGGCTTGATTATCTTAAACATTTTTCTTTCCATTTAAAATTACATGCATAAGGATATAAATGTGTTATAAGTGTACTAAACTTGTGTTTTAAAAGCTAAATAAAACTTTGTTAAAAAGACTTAAACTAACTAAGAAGAGCTTGAGATGTACAGGGTCTTGCACCCCCTTCCTCACCTGGAAGTTCTCTTAGCCTAAAATTTTACTTTGATTATAGATTTATATTATCTAATACCCTTTTCCTCTAATATCTTTCCATAGTTTTTAAAAAAAGTCACCGGCATAGCACCAAAATCAATTCCTCATTGGAGACACTATCTTATGCATAGGGAGACACTATCTTATGCATAGGGAGTTTTTTCTCAACTCAAATCTCATGGCCTAAAATTTATTAATGCTCAATGAAAATTGAGTGATAGACATGCCAAATTGGTTGAATTTTTACAAGACTACTCCGTTCTCAAGCATAAGCCTGTAATTGAGAATAAACCAGCTGATGTCTTATCTTGAATAAACTTGATGATTTCTTCCTTAGAACTAAAGATCCTAGGTTTTGATCTAATTGGGGATGAATATTAAGTGTGTCCTGATTTTAATTTGCTTTATATAGAACTATTGGACAAACCCCTGACTTCTTAATAATCATTCTCAATCATCAATAGATATTTGTATAAGGGAAAACAAATATGTATTCTTAGGACTTTTCTTAGAGATTTTTTCATCATTGAATTGCATTCTGAAGGAATAACGTGTCATTTTGGGAAGGACAAAACCATATGCTTGATGGAGAATATATTTTACTGGTCTTTATTAAAATGGGATGTTAAAAAATTATTAGCTCAATACTTAGCCTTCATTAAAATGCACAACCTCTTTAATAGCATGTTCCTGATTATTTGAAAATCTTGCATTGGGATATTATATTCTTATTACAGCTAAAAAATGTAAAATATGCATACATAAATTAATATAAACTCTTATAATAATATCATAAATCCAATAAAAATTATTCTTAGATAGTAATTCAGAAGGAAGGGCACATGAAATAATAAATTAGGATTTTGTTCAATAATGAAAAAATTACTTCTACAAATTCGTCTACAAAATTTAATTAAAATTTTGTCAAGATTTAGGTAAAATTTTGTCAACCATTTTTGGAGCAGTTAAGGCTTCATTTGGGATAGCTTTTTTATAACTTTCTAAAATAATTTTCTAGTAAAAAAAATATTGAAATTAAAATTTTTTGTACTAGGAAGCTGCTTTAGAAAATGATAAGAAAGCTGTCCCAAATGAATCCTAAGTATTACAACTATGCTATTAAATCCCAAAAGTTGTTAGTATTATGGAATTGAAGGGCTTTTCATTCACTATGCATGCATTGCCACTATTTCATTGAACTCATCTTGCCCATCACATATTACTAGTTTTGTCAACTCCTTCCTCTGCGACCTACTGTGTGATTTTCTCATATTTTATTTGTCATCAAGGCCTTAAGGATTTTGGGATCATAAAAATTAATAATTATATTTATGCATTATTATGTTTTACTTGAGATGCTTATCATATTTTATTAAATTAAAGTTGTCATGATTTTTCTTAGTAGTTTAGATTTAACATCATTTGTACATTTTTTTTTCAAGTCTCTAATTAAATTATATAATTATTTTGTAAGTGTTAGCTCCCTTAAGCATATTCATGTGAGTTGCAACCTCAGGATAACATCGCTCGAGCTAGGATTTGAGACGGCTACCGATTTAGGAGACGAAAAGTGGTGGAAACAAAAAGCTTGGGACGAGAGGTAAAAATAACGAGATGAATATGTAAAAATACAATATAGGAATAAGGAAAGTAGTAGCATAATAAAAAATACATAATATGTCATGATTAAATAAGTAATTAAATTAATAATATATAACCATCTTTTAATTAATTATTGCACAAGCTATCATTCTTATAACAACAACAACATTAAGCTTTTATCTCACTATATAGGATCAACTACATAAATCATTTTTCTCTATTGTATCATGTTAAGAGTCAAATTCCATTCTTACTTAAAATGAATTTTAATTAACCAAACTTAATTATATAACTTAAAGCCAAGCTTTTAACCTATTACTTTACTACCTTGACAGTGACAAGTACATAATTACGTGTAATAATCTATATTTTGACTCAATTAAATAAATATTTTTAGGAGTCATTATAAGTCTAAATTATAAACTATCTTTATCATAATATAGATATTATTATGTTTTAATTATAATAACTTTCTTCAAATTTTTTAGGACAGTGCTAAAAAATGACACATATCGGTACAAGTGAAGGGTTTTTTGAACCGTCAGACGTCCGTTTTGCAAACTGATCTCACCAATATTTTCTAAACATGATGGGCTATTTTATGGTTATTTTTCTATACTTTTTGGAGCTTCTAATTTGAAGATATAAGAAAATTCATATGAATTTTATACTGAAAATTGAATAAATTATATTCATATTATATTATTATTTTTTTATAAATATCTTAAAGCATTATACAACTTAACTTAATTTCATTTCCTCATCTTAAATTCGCTTAACAGAGAGCAGGTACAGAAAAATAGAGAGAAAAGTGGCATAAAAAGAAAATTAAGATTTGAAGGCCGTAGAATAATTTTTGTCAGTTAGATCTGTTGGGAGATTTGCTCGTCTCATTGTAAGGAATCATTACTTTATATTTTATTTCAAAAATTTTGTGTATTTTATGTTTTATGTTTTATGTTTTTTAATTTGATCAAAACTTATAAAAGTTGCGATATCTTGATTTTTAACAAACCTTTATTGCATAACTTTTGATATGTGATATATGTCATCAATATGAGCATCTTGATTATAATATTATTGAATTTTACTGGATAAAATAGAAGTTATTGAATTTTGTATGATAAATAATTGAGTATTTTTATTTAAACATATTGTTAATACATATATTAAGAATGAAAATGGGTAATTGATTGGGTAATAGTTGGTCATTATTACTGTTATTATTGCGTGCTAGAAAATTTGAGTCAGTGGAAACTAAGTTTTACATCTTAGCGGTGTACAAAGATTCAACATGAACAATAAAAGTAATAAGACTAGAGAACTTTTTTACGTGGCAAATCTGAAAAGGAAAAAATCACGGGGCCTAACCCAGTTGCAAAATCTAATATGTAGTAAGTGATACAAAGATCTTCCTTTCTTCACTGTTGAAGAAGAAGAAGAGTACAAAGATCGAATATTTATACCTAACAATAGGGCTAAATCTTTCTAGGAGAAATTTTAGAAAGTAAGTATCTACCGGCTGACAAATATACCCAACAACATGGTCAAATCTTGATAGTATTCTAGAGATGATGGTGGTTGTTGGTAGTAATAGCTGGTGGTCGTCGGCAACGATGATGACGGGAGAATACTAGAGAGCTCTCCCTTCTCTCCTTTTTCGTCTTTTCTTCCCCCTTTCATATGAAGAATGAGGGGTTATTTATAGTCTTTTAGGAGTGACATGACTTGTAAATATGTGGGAAATCAAGGGCATTTTGGGAGTGTTAGGATGGATGGCTGATATTGATTTCTTTGATTATGGACCGTTGATCAAGCATTTAAATGCCTTAATAATGTCAGAATTTGATGATCTTAGGCTCGTTGGATTCATCTCGTCGAGTCGCTCGATTTGACTATAAGCATGTCATATTCGAATGTCATTTGGTTGTGCAATTAATGCTATGAAGCTTCCAAGTATACTTTGATCCTTTGATTTGAGCCCATTTGGATTCAGGTTGGACCGATTTTTCTATTGTTGGGTTCGCCCCGTCAAACTGTTTGATTTGCCTATAAATTTATTGAAATTAGACTTTAGACAATTATAAATTGAATTTTGATAGTTTCCAATTCAAATATGCCTTGAGATTCGTACCAGATCAATGTGATTTTTAGTGGTGTATCAGTTATAATAATATGATAATAATATGTGTGAAGACAAATAAAAATATGGTTTCACTGGCGTTGGCTGGAGATTTACTGACCTGTACAGGATGGTAGGTTGACGGGCTTTCCTTTAAAATTATGGTTAGGTGTTATCCTCTACTGATTCACATGATAGACTGATTGAGAGTTATAAGAAATCATTACTGTGCCGACTGACAAAAAATGACAACTATGTTTGCTGAGCCAACAGTTACTAACAACTAACTTATTATTGAAAAAATACTGCTTATACCAGGACTTCTTATTTGTTAAATAAGAGAGCACAAATGTGAGATCGACCATGATCGTTCAAGTTTAGATTCTTATTATTTTAGCTATTCTTTTATACTCAAGACATAGTAGTTGTGATATGATTATATAGATTCTGAGTAATGTATATAATTTTTTGAGAAGTGAATAAATATATATATATATATTGATGTATTAATCGATAGTTTTATTTTCATTTATATTTTGATAAAAGAAATTAGATAACTCTGATTATTGTATATTAAAAGATAAAAAATAATTCTTTCAAATTAAATTCCAGGGCATTATATGACACAACTCACCTTGATCTGTTGATTGAGAGCCTTAACTATTAACTAAGAGATCTTATATTCGAATCTTATATATATAATATGTATATAAATATATATATATATATATGTATATAAATTTATATATATATATATATATATATATATATATATATATATAAATAAAGAGAGTACATAATAGTTTATTGATCCGACTAAAATTTATTTTTACTTATATGTTGCTGCACCTGAGCTCGGAAGAACAAGCTTAGTGCACCGCGAAGAACAAGCTTAGTGCACCGCTCTTCAGTTAATTTTTGATGCCACGCGGCGAGTTCTATTTTCTGGATTCCTTCTTACGTTCTACTCAGTTGCGGCCCCCACGTTATCCCTCTCCGGCAACGACACCTCACCGTCCATAACTCAGCCGTTCTCATCGGACGGACTTGATTTTCCTCCGTTGCCGCTAGATCGTACAGCCACCCCCCGGCTCTATCCGTCCCTTTCGAGGTCTCCTTCACTCGATCCCAGAATCTCCTCGTCGCTTCCTCCCATGGCGGACTGGGGAGAGGAGTCCGAGAACCCGGAACAGACTGAGAAGCAGAGGAAGGAGATCGCCAAATGGTTCCTCACTAATGCCCCTGCCGGCGAGATCCAGTACGTTGCGAAAGGTCTCCTCTTCCTTCTTTCTCTCTGTTCAGATGCTTTATTAACGGCGCTGACCATTCTTAGGTCTTACAGATGTTCGGGCGCTCATCGGGGATGACAGATTGTACAATATGGCAGCGGCCGAGGCCTTTCCTCTCTTCAACAAAGCCCATCTCGTAGTTCTAGAGATGCCCGATAGGAGCGGCGATGTGAGTTCTTTCTGTTACTTCTAGAGTTTTAGTAGTATGCGGTCGTCGTGGGGATCTTAGTGTTGTTAAGTGGCTGCAGCACACCATCTCAGTCCTGAATTAAAAACTATCGGTGGTTATATCGTGTGTTTAATGCCGTTGGACTATTGGATAAGCTACATGGTGGAGATAATGCAGCTCAGAAGAAACAGTTAGAATAGCCACAAAATCATCAACACCGCCATTGAGGGGAACTGGAGATTATCGGTGGATACAATTTTATTAGCTGCATTGTTTTAAAACTCGTTATTCAGTAAATAACAATATAAACAATAACAATGTCTGTGCCATTTTCTCTCAAAATAAAACATTTTTCAGTTTTATCTCCAAATATGACAGATGCTAGTGACATCTGCTACTTTTTATCCCAATAGTTAGGTATTTTAAAGGTTCGCATTATACTTATATACTTGTTGGATTATTAAGCAACTTGTAGCCCTTTCTTGCTGCCCTTGTTAATTTGCCATTTGCGCCAGTGTCATGGAAATTGGTCATATGTGCATCAACCCACAATTTAAGTAGCCCTAATTTTTGTTGGTCATGGTGTCATTCATTTTCCAATATATAGTTTTCTTGTAGGTTCGTGGTGTTATTCATCATCTTACCTTTGCAGCAAAGTCATTAACTGGTTTTCATATTTCTTATAGCAAGCAATCAACATCACAAAGCCTTCCTATTCATTATATATGCATTAATTGTTCTTATTTATATATTTAAATGTGCCACTTTCAGGTAATAATATCGTCCTTTGGTGAAATTGATAAGGATAACTTCTTTGATCCTAGGACTGCTCAGGTTGCCACGGTGGATCATATGAAACAGGTAATTTTGCGGCTTCATATTTAGCCCAACTCCTCTGTCATCACAGTTTACTAGGTTTCTTGGAAAATAAGTTGATCTGCGACAGTTATTTCTTTCTCTGGCTTTCAAGATTTTGATCTCAAAGGCTGAAAGGCATGATTTCTGTCAGTTAGCAGTTAATTTGTACTTTTAACATTGTTTTCAAAGCACAATTTTCCATGCAAAGCAGATCTTTTTTACTTCAATGCACAAAAGCTCAATGTGAAGCAGCTTTTTTTATTAACTAGAACACTCATAACTTATATATCATGTGTACAAACCACATCAAGTAATAGTTTTTAATAAATATAATGACATAACATCAATTGCAAAATATGAATTGTTTAGTAAACGATTTAAAAATTTGAATAAATTTGAAAAGAAATGTGATTTAAATACCTAATTTGATGATAAATTTTGAAAGTGGACCTGCAAATTGAAAACTCTAACAATTTCTATTATGTTTTAAATTGCATGCAATTTATGGAATAAATAATAAAAAGGATATTCCAGCTATGAGCTACTCTAATTAGTGAATTAATAAAGTGAATTCATCATGCATATACTCTTGGACCAAATTTAATATTGTTCAGCTTCAATCAACCACGGCTTAAACTGGAACTAGATTAAGCTTGTACTGTGTCACTTTATATGTAGCTCATGGGATGCATTTTGTGTCATTTTCTATTGCGATTTTCTTATTTTTCTTCTGTGTAAATAGTAGGTCTGTGTTGCAAAAGACATATAGTACATACCAAACCTTCAAATTGTGCCATAGAGAAGCCATTTACCATGATACCATCATTATTAGGAAATTCAGAATTGCAAAATGTGCCAATAGGCTCGTTGCTAGCATTGAATTAATAGCAAATGCAATTATATGCAGGATTGGCTGGGTAAGAAGTTAAACAGCCAAGCTAGCAGCTAGGCAGTTGTAAGAAGGGTGTTGTTGTTGATGATGATACGATGATTGTGATCGGTACTATGTTCTAATATGGCACTAAACATGTTACTTTGATAGCCTTCCCAAAAAATGTCTGAAACCGTCACACAAATACTTGTTGCTACTTGGTTTGTAATGTAGGTGTATTTGAGTACGTCTAAACTTATTAGTTGGACAAGTGCATGGTTATATTTGTTACCTTTGTAACTTGAAAATAGATATTTTATGCGAAATATCATGTTTTAGTCTTAGTACTAGCTGTTTTACTTCCTTTATTATACGCTTTAATTTTTCAGGTTTGCACTAAGGTACGACCTGCTAATGATGAAGAGCTTCCATCAGCCTATGTTGAGGAATTTCGGTATGTTCCTCTTATAAACAGCAAATATGTGTAGTGCATTGCAAACTTCAATATCTGTTGATTATCAAATACGTACGAGGTGTGTGTTTTTCAAACTTGCAAAAAGTCAAATAAGCCTACATTGCTGTTAGAAAAATGATTTGGATTAGGCCATCAATAGCAAAATAATCATTAAGTTAATGTTAACAAAATAGTTTGATTCTATAAACATAGGTTAAAAAATTACTGTCCATAAACATGAACTGTATTATAATTTAACTTCCGAACATGGCAAGGGGTTGGCGAAGGAAAATAAAGACATGAGAGGGGTCTTATATTTGTAAGTCATATTGAAAGCCTTATTCTTTGATGTTTAGGTTTTCTATGATTCATTTGAATCTGGAATCATGTGGATTGCCTGCAGAGTAGTTTGCTTTTGATCAATTGTGTCAAGCAGCTTGCTATAATTACTTGAACCAAAATGCTGATCTGCCAGTCGTAGTTGCTTGTAGAATCTTTTGTATCACGATTTGTTGGCAACATCTTTTAGTGTACATATTCATTCATGTACAAGAAAAGATTAAAAATAAGAAGATTTGTTATAAAAATTGGTTTAATTATAAAAATTCTGATAATTGAAAAATATATAAAGAGGCACGTAAAGAATCTAAGAAAGCAATATGCGATGCAAAGAGTTTAGCTTTTAGTAATTTATATAACAGATTAGATACTAAGGAGGGAGATCGATATATGTATAAGTTAGCCAAACAAAGAGATAGGAGTAGTAAGGTTTTAATTCTAGTGAAGTGTATTAAGGATGAAGATCAAAAAGTACTTTTTTTAGAAGATGATATTCAACAAAGGTGGATGAGATATTTTGCTAAACTTTTTAATGAATAATGTGAAAATAAAATTGACTGTAGTGACCTTAGCACCCTAAATGAAAATAAAGATTTCTATTTTTATCGGCGTATTAGTAAAACCGAAGTTAGAGAGGCTTTAAAGAAAATGAAGGGTGGAAAAGCTGTTGGATCTGATGATATTCCAATAGAGGTGTGGAAATGCTTAGGAGATGAAGAAATTTCTTGGCTTACTAAACTTTTTAATACTGTTTTGAAGACTAAAAAGATGCCAGATGAGTGGAGAATGAGTGTGTTAATTTTTATTTTTAAGAATAAAGGTGATGCACAAGATTGTGCGAATTATAGAGGAATTAAGTTAATGTGTCATACTTTAAAACTATGGGAATGAGTTATGGAGCATAGGTTGCGGCGTGATACTAATGTTTCTCAAAATCAATTTGGATTCATGCCGGGTAGGTCTACTATGGAAGCCATACATTTATTAAGAGGTTTGATGGAAAAATATAGAAAGAATAAGGAGGATTTACATATGATATTTATTGATTTAGAAAAAGCATATGATAAAGTTCTAAGAGAAGTGCTATGGAGAGTTCTTGAAAAGAAAGGAGTTAATAATGCTTATATTCAAATCATTAAAGATATGTATGCAGGAGCTATTACTTGTGTTCAAACACAAGGTGGTTTGACTAAGTATTTCCCTATTTCGGTTGGATTACATCAAGGATCAGCCTTAAGCCCATATCTTTTTGCTTTAGTCATGGATGTTCTCACTAGACATATGCAAGAGGATGTACCCTGGTATATGCTTTTTGCTGATGATATTCTTCTTATTGATAAGACTAGAGATGGAGTTGAAGGTAAACTAGAATTGTGGAGGTCAACCTTAGAGTCTAAAGGTTTTCGCTTGAGTAGATCTAAAACTGAATATATGAAGTGTAATTTTAGTAATAATAGACCTAGTGAGGGGATTGTGACTTTGGGCGATCAAGTCATTAATAAGAGTACACGTTTTAGATATCTTGGATCTATTGTTCAGAGTGATGGTGAAATAGATGGGGATATTATCAGCAGAATTCAAGTTGGATGGTTGAAGTGGAGGAATGCATCGGGCTTATTGTGTGATAGAAAAGTACCCCTCAAACTTAAGGGAAAATTCTATAAGATGGTGGTGAGACCTGCAATGCTTTAAGGTGACGAATGTTGGCCATTAAAAGAGAAGCATAATTCTAAGTTAAGTGTTGCAGAGATGAGGATGCTCAGGTGGATGAGTGGCTTTACCCTTAGAGATACGTTACGAAATGAGCATATTCGTGAAAAGGTTGGAGTAGCTCCAGTGGAAGATAAGATTAAAGAGAGTCGCCTTAGATGGTTTGGTCACATAAAACGGCGGCCTCCCGATGACCCGGCTAGGAAAGTAGAGGTCTTAGATTTGACTTATGTTAAGAAAGGTAGAGATAGACCTAAAAAGACTTGGTTAGAAAATATTAGAAATGATCTTTCTTTATTAGATTTAAATGAGAATTTGACTTTTAACAGGACACAATGGAGAAAAAGGATTCATGTAGCCGACCCCATGTAGTGGGATAAATGCTTGTTATTGTTGTTGTTGTTGTTTTTGTATTCATTACTTACTGAATTCCATGCTATTTCTTTTGATGCAAGAATCACCTTTAATTTTTTGTTATTTATGTTGACTCGATATTGTTGTGGTTCTTTTGCTTATTTAATATTTTTAGCATTGGTAGGTTTGCACTGGATGCTGAACTTTGCAAATATGTTGTTGATACTTATCCCAAAGGAACCTGTGCAGTTTATTGCACTAGAGGAAAAGACGTGGATGGACCAGGTGTCAACTTTGATTTTGCTGTTGTGATTTCTGCTTCAAGAACTAGCCCACAAAATTTCTGGTGTGTAAATTGTTTCGTTGAAAGATTATTTTGAAGTACTCCTTCTCGATCATTTCACTGAATTTTATGCTTGTGGGTCAACTTTGTGTGAGCTACTTGTGCTGCTTTCTCAAGTAGGCACCTTTTTTTAAGATTCCATATTGTCACCTACAAGATTGTGATGAATTGATGAGAATTTCATACTGTTATTTACTAAACACATTGTAATAAATAATTGAGATGGACTGTCAATCATATTTTTTTAATTATATGTAGTAACTATATTTTTTGTTAATTACTTGTTGTTGTTGTTGTTGTACTTGGAAATCCTTACATTTATTATTAGGCTACCACAACTTTGTATCTTCTACCTTATTGGTTGTTTTCACACTTTACTGCAAGATTTAAGCCCTAAGATTATCTTAAAACCTTTACTAAGCTCTTGCTGCATAAACATTCTACCATATGATCTAGTCATATGATACCGCACTAGTCTGATAGCTCAAAAAAAAAAAAAAAAGTCCAGCGGACCCTCTCTATGATATGTGTTTTAAATATTAATACTGGAAGAGAGTGAGAAAAAGGCAAGAGAGGGGGCTATGGGGGGAGAAAGAGAATAGAAGGATAATATGAAGATGGGATTGAATTTTCTAATTCAAATCACCTTTTGTGGTAGGTTGGGTGTGAGTTGAAGGATTAGAGAGAGAGAGAGAGAGAGAGAGAGAGAGAGAGAGAGAAGGGAAGTGTGATAGGAAATACTTGAGTTCGCAAGTAACCCGAAGGGAATACTTGAGTTCGCAAGCAAACCTAGTCCAAATCGGAGTTCCAACAGCAACCCTAGGGCTGTCTACAGCAGGAAAACAGCCAAAACAGTAGGAAAAACAGTAGAAATATGAGAGAAAACTTGTAGGAAAATCAAGCAAACGTGGTATTCCACTAGACGATGGATAAAAACAACAAACGATACAATAATCTTCAATTCGAGAGGAAGATTAACTCTCCGAAATCTCTAGACAAAGTTGTCTAGAGCCCAAGCCTCCAAAGAACCCTAATTCTCCACAAAACATAACATAACCCCCCTCCTAATCCTCCCTCCCCTTCTAATACAAAAGCTTTCCTAATTAATTTCCCTCCCAAAGCCCTAGCCGCCCCCTCCTTTGAATTTTGAATTGACTTAAGTGGGTGGGACCCCACTTGTTTGGGCGGAACAAGGAGAGGAGGTGGAACCAGTCCGCCTCCTGTAGGTAAACCGGACCGGCCCCCCTTGGGCCGGTGGAGCTTGGGCCGGTTCATTGGGAACCGGCGTAACAATACCGCCCTCCCAAAGAATCACCTTGTCCTCAAGGTGGAAGTCTGGAAACTGATGTTTCACCCTCTCGTATGGCTCCCACGTGGCCTCATAGTCCGGAAGATTCTTCCACTTGATCAACACTTCCTTCGTCCCCTCCTCTCTATGGCGAACCCCCATCAGTTCTAAGGGTTCCAGAACTACCTCCAAATCCTCAGTAAGTGTCGGCGGTAACTCAGGGTTAGCCCAGTACTCCCCAATGGCCTTTCTCAACTGTGATACATGAAAAACTGGATGTATAGTCGCTGTGGGTGGTAGTTTCAGCCGATATGCTACTGCTCCGATCTTCTCCAGCACTTCGTAAGGTCCAAAGTACCTTGGGGCCAGCTTCTCATTCCTCCTGTTAGCGACTGTCTTCTGTCGATAGGGTCGGAGCTTCAAGAACACCCTCTCCCCCACTTTAAACTGGATGTCCTTCCTATGCCCATCAGCCTGTTTCTTCATAATTTGCTGAGCTCTCAGTAGATGCCTCTTCAACTCTTCTAGCACCCTATCTCTCTCCTCTAAATACTCCTCAACAAAAGAAACTGGGGTACTGCCACTCCCAAAGTGCACCAGGTGGGGGGGATCCCGTCCATACAATACCTTGAATGGGGTCATCTGTGAAGCAGAATGAAATGATGTGTTGTACCAATACTCTGCCCATGATAACCACTTGGCCCATAGCTTAGGTGTCTCTGACACAAAGCACCTCAGGTAAGTCTCCAAACTCCTGTTGACTACTTCCGTTTGGCCATCTGTCTGTGGATGATAAGCTGTGCTCCTCTTCAGAACTGTTCCTTGTAACCTGAACAACTCCCTCCAAAAATGGCTGAGGAACACCTTGTCTCTATCTGATACTATCGCTTCTGGCACTCCATGCAGCCTGACCACTTCTCTGATGAAAACTGAAGCCACTGTCACCGCTGTGTAAGGGTGTCGGAGGGGGATGAAATGAGCATACTTGCTCAATCTGTCCACCACCACTAAAATCACCGTGAAACCTTCTGAACGGGGCAGCCCATCTATGAAGTCCATGGATATCTCCTCCCATACCCGTCCCGGTAGAGCCAACGGCTGTAGTAGTCCCCCCGGCGACATAGCCATGTATTTGTTTCTTTGACAGATATCACATCTGGCTACCATCTCTTCTACATCTTTACGCATCCCCTTCCAATACAGCTCCGCAGCTAGCCTTCTGTATGTCTTCTGCACGCCTGAATGGCCCCCCATCGAGCTTCCATGAAACTCCTGGAGCAAATTCGGGATGTGGATCGAGGTCCGGGGCATCACAAACCTCCCCTGATACAGCAGTTTGTTTCCCTCCAATGAGTACCCTGGGTGGCTACCCTCTTCCTTCAGCAATCCTGTCCTGATCTTCCCCAGTGCCTCATCCCTAGCACTTTCTTCTCTGATGGCCTCCCAATCAAGCATCAAAGGGACAGATAGCGTCACTGTCTGCAGCTCCCCCATACACCTGGACAAGGCATCAGCTGCCTTATTCTCCACCCCTGGTCTATACTGAATCTCAAAATCATACCCTAGCAACTTGGACAGCCACCTCTGATGCTCCTCCGTAACCATTCGCTGCTCCAGTAGGTATTTCAAACTCCGCTGATCTGTCCTGACGATGAAATGTCTCCCGAGTAGGTAAGGTCGCCACTTCTGGATGGCCAAAACGATGGCCATTAATTCTCTCTCATAGACTGACTTCAACCTGGCTCGAGCAGTCAACACCTGGCTGAAATAGGCAATAGGCCTACGACTCTGCATAAGTACGGCCCCCAATCCGTATCCGGACGCATCCGTCTCCACTATGAAAGTCTGGGTGAAATCTGGCAAGGCTAGAACCGGCACCGTAGTCATAGCTTTCTTCAAACTCTCAAATGCTGCGGTGGCTGCCTCCCCCCATAAGAACCCATCCTTCTTTAGCTGCTCCGTGAGTGGCCATGCTATGGTGCTGTATCCCTTGACAAACCTCCTGTAGTAACCTGTCAGTCCTAGAAATCCCCTCAACTCCTTTAGATTTCTTGGCACTGGCCACTTTAACATGGCCTCAATTTTAGACTGATCTGCTGCGACTCCTTCCTTCGATACCACGTGGCCCAAATACTCTACACTGGCCTGTGCAAAGCAGCACTTCTTCAAGTTGGCCCTCAACTGGTGCGCCTGCAGCACTTCTAATACCTTTTTTAGATGCTCCCAATGTTCTTCCTCTGTCCTGCTGTAGACAAGAATGTCGTCGAAGAATACCAGTACAAATCGTCGTAGATAAGGTTTGAAAACCTTATTCATCAGTGCCTGAAAGGTGGCTGGAGCATTGGTGAGGCCAAAGGGCATCACCAGGAACTCATAGTGTCCCTCATGAGTTCGAAAGGCAGTTTTAGGCACATCCTCCTTCTTCATCCGGATCTGATGGTATCCTGATTTTAAGTCTATCTTGCTGAAGATCACTGTCCCACTCAATTCATCCAACAGCTCATCAATCACGGGAATAGGAAACTTATCCGGTACAGTTTCCTTGTTGAGTGCTCTATAGTCCACACAGAAACGCCAACTGCCATCTTTTTTCTTCACCAATAGTACCGGGCTAGAGAAAGGACTGACGCTCGGTCTGATGATGCTGGCCTCCAACATCTCTCTGATCAGCTTTTCGATCTCATCTTTCTGAAACTGGGGGTAGCGATAAGGTCGTACGCTGATGGGTGAAACTCCCTCCTTCAGAATGATGGCGTGCTCCTGCTCCCTCTGCGGTGGCAATCCCTGAGGCGACTGAAATACCTCATGGAACTGCTGAATCAAAGGCTGTACGGAGAGAGGTATGTCCCCTCCTTCTTCCAATCTAGCTCCCTCCAAACGGTGTAGCTCCACCAAGTATCCTCCACCCGCCGACTGTATGTCCCTCACCATAGTTTTAAGAGAAACCATGGATTTGGATAGCCCCGCATCTCCCTTAATCACCACCTTTTTCCCATCAACCGTCAACTCCATCGTGAGTGCCCCCCAATTCACTTTGGTGTCTCCCAAAGTCTGTAACCACTTCATCCCAAGTATGATATCTGTACTCCCAAGTTCCAGTGGAAGAAAATCTTCCCTCACCTGGATCCCCTGAATGGTCAGTAGCACTCCTCTGCAAATCCCCTGGCCTTTCTCCACCTTCCCCGTACCCATCATCACCCCGTAACTACCGGTATCCACCAATCTCACGCCCAATTGGTCAACGACCTGAGTGGAAATAAAATTGTGGGTGGCCCCACTATCAATCAACACCACTACTGCTCTGTCCTCTATCTCCCCTTTCACCTTCATGGTATGATTCGTAGTGAATCCGACCACTGAGTTCAGGGAAACCTCAGCCAGGTCCAAATGCAACTTCTCTTCATCCTCATCCACTATCCCGCTCTCTCCTCCCTCTTCAGTTTCCTCGTCATCACAGACGGTGAGAACCTGAAGAGTTCGGTCCTTACACCTATGCCCTGGCATGTACTTCTCATCACATCGAAAACACAACCCCTTGGCCCTCTTCTCCTGTACCTCTTTTTCAGTCAGTTTCTTAAAATTTCCCCCAGGCCCTCCTCCTCCAGACTTCTCCCTCGGTACATCTCGTGAACCCCCCGGTGCGGCTCCTTTGGGAGCTAGAAAGGTAGTCGTCATCCTGTAGGACCCCCCGGAGCTGCTGCCTCGAGCCCCCCTCTCCAGATGCTTTTGGTCCTCGACCAGCTGCGCCAACTCCATGGCCTCCCCCAAGTCATGTGATCTCATCACTCTAACAGCTGCTCTGATCTCGGGCTTGAGCCCCTTCATGAAATTCCCCTCGAGCACAGTCTCGGAAAGGCGATCCAGTCTGCTAGCTAGGTACTCAAATCGGTCACGGAACTCTGCCACTGTCCCCTCCTGCGTCAAAGCAAAGAACTGCTTGTAGAAGTCTCCTCCCCGACTGGTTCGGAATCGCTCTAACAAACAGTCTTTGAACTCCCTCCAGCTCCGAATGGGTCGCCTCATGTCCCGCCACTGGTACCACGCCAATGCCTTCCCTTCCAAGCACAGTCCCGCTGCTGTCAGTTTCTCCTCCTCCGTCAATCCGTTGACGGCAAAATATCGCTCCACCTTGTAGATCCAGCCATGGCCATCCTCGCCCTCAAAGATGGGCATCTTCAGTTTCCTCACCTTCGGATCTCCTCCGTATCCTCCCGCTCCTCGAATAGGGGGAGCTCCCCAAGTGTCCCGATCGTCCCTCCGACGATTGTACCCAAACCCTTCCTCGTATTCCCCTCTTCTCCCTTCAAAATCAGCACCCCTGCGATGTATTTCTTCCCTTCTCCCCACAAAATCCGCACCCCTTCGTTCGTACCCCTGGCTCATCTCCTCCCTAGAGAGCGGTTCTAGAGGCGGCATGTCGTCTTCCCCCTCAAGGATCTCCACCTCCGGATTTTTCCTTCCCCTAGATGGGTTCGGATTTCCTCCTATGCCATGGCCGTCGATGGTCTCTCTTACTTCTGATGTTGCCGGGTTTGTCTTCATCTCCATTAGTTTCTTCAACATCTCCTCCACAACGGTGAACTTTCCTTCCAACCTTTCATTGTTGGATGTGATTTGATTTTGAAAGTCAAAAAATTTTCCTTCCAAATCTGATTTCAGTTGTCCGATTTCGCCTTCCAAGACTTCCACTTTCTTCCCGGCCATTTTTCCTTCACAAATCACAAGGAGTTCTCTTCCGGATGCCCAAAGGTTTGCTGAAATTTCTGGATTTCAGCCGCCGATGGTCCCAAAAACGATGCTCTGATACCAATTTGATAGGAAATACTTGAGTTCGCAAGTAACCCGAAGGGAATACTTGAGTTCGCAAGCAAACCTAGTCCAAATCGGAGTTCCAACAGCAACCCTAGGGCTGTCTACAGCAGGAAAACAGCCAAAACAGTAGGAAAAACAGTAGAAATATGAGAGAAAACTTGTAGGAAAATCAAGCAAACGTGGTATTCCACTAGACGATGGATAAAAACAACAAACGATACAATAATCTTCAATTCGAGAGGAAGATTAACTCTCCGAAATCTCTAGACAAAGTTGTCTAGAGCCCAAGCCTCCAAAGAACCCTAATTCTCCACAAAACATAACATAACCCCCCTCCTAATCCTCCCTCCCCTTCTAATACAAAAGCTTTCCTAATTAATTTCCCTCCCAAAGCCCTAGCCGCCCCCTCCTTTGAATTTTGAATTGACTTAAGTGGGTGGGACCCCACTTGTTTGGGCGGAACAAGGAGAGGAGGCGGAACCAGTCCGCCTCCTGTAGGTAAACCGGACCGGCCCCCCTTGGGCCGGTGGAGCTTGGGCCGGTTCATTGGGAACCGGCGTAACAAAGTGATGCTAGACTTTTCGCTTCTTTACTCTCATCTTCTCACTGCACCTATTGCGAACCAATATGGAATATGCTTTGACATTGTATAGGTTTTAGTGGTATGATGCTTGTAAATGACCTACTCTAGTGGGTTGGTTTTGGGCAATTTGTATTCTACAAATTTATTTGGTCCAATGGGATTCCTATGGTTTGAGTCATGAGTGGCCTACAATTATAGCAATATAGATACATATTTTCAACGATGCCTCATGGTTTTTCTATTATCAATACTTATTTTTATTTATTTAGTGAGAAATCTACGAGGATTTCTTTATTGTAAAAAGGGTACCGAAGTATTGAAACGAACAACAAAGTACTTTTGAATATATTTGTGGCCAAATGTGCAATTCTTTCTAGTTTATTTGTTAATTTAGCAGGAGATTATAGATTTTTGGGAGAGGTTGACTCTTTATACAAGCAAGGGACTTGATTTGGTGATTTTTTTTTCATTCTAAATCTTGATTTATTTTTTATATGATTGGTTTTAATCATGTTTGATATAATATGAATTTCTAAATTAGTGTGAGTTGTAATTGATTGTGTATTTTTTTTAGTTTATTCGAATTTCTAATTCTGGTAGACAATTATCAAATTATCATATGTATGGCTTTTTAGGATTTTTTTTCTTTTCATCTAAGGTAACAAAGCGTTGCCAAATTTAAGTGTTTGTGATTTGCAAAGTTTTCTGTGCATTTACATTATTTCATTGAGGAATAGTAGAATCTTAGACATCCTAAATCAAAGTTGATATCAGATCTTAAAGTTGTCATGATATCAATTAAAAGTAGGACATAATATTGAGCCAATTAATAATATAATAAAATGATGCAATACAACTAACTTAATTTAATTATTGATATATCTGTTGACCCTGTTTCTCCCTAGACCTAGGTCAAAGGGTTGACCTGGTCAAATTTGACCAGGCTAGACCCTGGAACCCAACCCAGTGGGTCCAGGGAGTCAAACCAAGTCTGCTGAGCCCAGACCCAGGCCCTGGGTCAACCTAGTTGACCAGGTCAACCTGGGTTGACCCAATTGCCCATATGGGTTCAAAATTAAATCCAAACTCAATCCAGGGCTCTCCAAGCCCTATTCTCTCCTCCACTGGACTCAGTGGGTCAGGCTTGACCCATTGGGCCCAAGTCTTGGGCCTGGGTCAACCTGGTTGACCAGGTCAACCCAGGTTGACCCAATAGGCCCTAATAGGTTTAAATTAAATCCTAATCAGATCCAAGCCCAACCAAGGGCTTCAGGGCTCAAACCCTCATCTCCTGGGCATAGTTGACTACTTTGACCAAGTCAAGCATTGACTTGGTCAACCCTAGCCTCTAATGGGTCTAAATGACCCATTGAAGCCCATTTAGAACTAAAAAAACGTTTCCCAATCTATTCCAAACCCAAACCACGGCCTAAGCACCCTGATTTCCCTCCTAATTAACCCTAGAACGAATCACAGCCGTTGAGGATAGCCTTAGAAGTATAAATAGGAGTTTTAGGGTTGTTTAGAGGGGATCTTGCTCTTGCCCGAGTTCTAAGCCCCCACAACTTGTGAGATTTCGTGTGGGAGCTCCCTAGACTCCCCCCTACTTTCCTCGAGCCAAAGACCACCGGTCAACCCCGCCGGCGGCGAGATTCCGGCGACCCGAAGCTGAGGACGTCCAAGGCTTCCATCCACTCGATCCAGAGCTTGTTTGAACGCGGCTTCAACTAGGAAATCGTACGAGGACAATCAACAAGCTCAACCGAACCTAAATCCCGAAGATCAAACGGTAAAATCACTCGAAAACCCTTAACCTAGGTCAATACACTTAGGGTTAATTAGGTTTTTATTTAGCATGTATTAACCCAAACGAACGCTCCCACATGGTTTTTGTACACACATAGATCATGAGTTTAAAATTTCATCGTGTTTGGTGTACCCGATCGCGAGAACGAACCAAAAAACCCTATTAGGGTTTCGGGTTACGTCTGCGTAACTGTGAGAGATCTGGACCGTTGATCTTATGATCAACGGTCGAGATCTAGTCGTTCCGCGGCTCGGAACAACCGCGGGATTCGATCTCGCGGAGCGCCGTCCACGTGGCTTCATCACAGCCGTCCAGTCGAACCGCGGAAGATCGGACGATCGGGAGCGGCCGCTGACGCGGATAAGTAACGCGCGGTTCTCCGCGCAATCATTGCCAATGATTGCGCGGCGGCGCAATCATTGGCAATGATTGCCCGTGACCGCGGAGTGAATCCCGTGGCGACACGTGGCCACTACGCCGCCGCCGAGGGGAACCTCTCTCCAATCATCACCCGGGACCGCGGAACCAATCCCGGGCCGCCACGTGGCCCGCCGTCGCGCCGCCGCCGCCGTTTTAATTAAAATTAATTTTTTTTTTAATTCTTTTAACCTAATATTATTTAAATAATTATTTAATAATTAATTAAAAAAAAAAAAATCAGAAAATCAGCAAATTTATTTCTTTTAATTATTTTAAATAATATTAAGTTATATTATTTATATTATTAATATTATTAATATTATTATATATATATATATATTTTTTAATTATTATTATATT